>JARHVA010004238.1:155000-867500 GCA_037957365.1 Torreya grandis | reverse complement strand
TTCCTAATGGTTTCTTTGATGATAGGTACTATGTTAGATATACATTTTAGAATAGTTAATAGGACATATCAACCCAACCTCCAATTAATTATTCAATTCCTCTTTCATAATTCATATTACTTTGGGATGCATCTTTAAGATTTTTGAATTTACTAGTTTGGCATCTTTATGGACAAAAAGATTATGCATAACTAGTGATTAATATAAACCTGGCATGTTGGTATATGACCATGAAAACACATCTAGGAAGTCTTTGAGCAAGAGTGTGAAATTATTTTATTCCTTACATCAAATGATGCAACAAGTTTCATAATTTTTGAATTCTCATATGTCCTAATGTTAACCTCAATATTATTTTCAATTAAGAGTGTATATTATTCTTGATAATTTGTAGGAGATGGACTGATATTGGATTTACCCTTATGTTATTCATGGTTTGGAGCTTCTTATAAAAGTGTATATGTTATTTTTGTACTGATTTAGTGGTCTTGATGTGATTTTTAAAACTCCCCAAAGTATTCATAATGATTGACTAAATGGAGAAGCCCTTTTTATGGTCCCTTACCGAGATGTGATCTATAATTCTCAAAAACTTAGATATTGCCTCATAATCCTATAAAGGATCAAGTGGAGGTGATGGGTTTTGGTCCTATTGAATAAGGTTTGGCTATGTAAGCTCAAGTGTTAGAATAATTTTATCATGGAATAAGTTAGTAATAGATACATCTTTTAATTGGCTATAGATGGAGCTTTTTTTGTTTTTTGAAGAGGCATCCTTAAAATCACTAGAAGAATCACTAACATAAAGTTTAGTATTCATATAGATTTAAATCCAATGTCATGTATGTATTTATTTGTTTTAAGACCTATTGGTTCTAACGTACTTTATTTATGGATACCAAGACCCTAGTATTGTACTTTATTATGTTACACATTATGGATTTAGCAAAAACATGTTTAGGAAACATATAACTTGCTCATTAGAATAAATCCAAAAAATGTTTGAATCTTCAATTTTTCATCAAAATGGCAACCACTTTTTATGAATGAAGTCTTTATAGAGTTTTGAACCACTTGAGTATCCATTTTATAGTGGGTCCTACCATGATTATTATGAGACATGTGGATTTTGACTAAGTAATGAGTGTCATGAATTTCATATTCTCCCATCCCTTTCTCCACAATGGTGATCGTATATGACGGAGATGGTGTGTATTTTAAAATGGAAGGTCCACTTATGGATGATTAACTTGTCAATTCTTGACTTCTATATGGTGGACTAGTGGATGTTTGAAGTAACTTATTAGGATGAATATAATTAGCTAGCTTTGGTGAATCCTCAGTAGGGACATAAGTGTCTTCAATAACTAGGAGATAATTGGAGTGTCGATATCATCCTTCCAATAATTTGACATATTTTAAAGTTTGAGGATCATTAAGTATAGTTATTTCCATTATGTCATGAGAAAACTTCAAAAATTGGAGTAGGGTGTATGGAATGGCATTTATGGTATGGATTCATGGATTTATAAGGAGTAGATTCTATGGAAGGTCTAATTCAATTACATGGAATAAAGTCTCCTAAATGATAAGCCCCACCATAAGAGGAAGATATATGGTGCCCATGAACTCATGCTCATCATTTTTGTATGCCTTAATGGTAATGATGTTAGGTTATACTGTTTCTATTAGATATCCCAAATGATTTATTAATCTCAATGTACATAAATTCAATACCAAACCATTGTCTATAAACATCATCTTTGATTTATGCCTAGAGATAAAAAAATTCTATATGCAAGGTTAAATTATGTGTGGATCCCATACAAGAGACATCAAATGATCAAATATGACTTTATTATTAGTGGTTAAGTTTACAACTAATGATTAAAATTTGGATGGGTTAATGTCATGGGACATTGGAATCTTGGAGGGTTTTATACATGTCTTTATACATAGGGGATGTCTTGAGAATCTCTAATATATATATTTTAGTTGATGTCTTTTCAAGTTGATCTAGAATATTTTACTTGCTCTTAATGATAGGTGAGGAAGCACTCAGTATGGTGATCTTGTAATGCCTTTCTAGAATTGCACACTCTTTAGATTTTAATTTGATAATGGAAATATGATGACTCATATAGTCAATAAAATTGACTATATAATAAAAAAAGTGATTAGATTGATTGATATTTCTATTTTGGGCTTGATCTTTACCTTCTTTATTATGCCCTTATTTTTGAAATGGGCCTTTATATATACACATATTTTTATTGTTGGATGATGAAAATTGATTTTGATTTTAATGTCCCCATGATTGATGAGTTATTTAATGTAATGTTTAAGCCTCATGAAATAGTTTTATCAATGTCCCTTGATCTTATGGTATTCACAATATTCATTGTCTAGGTACCATTTAGGTTTAGGAACATTCTTTTCAAATGGATTTGTGTTAAAAGATGATTCATGTTTGCAACAACCAATTTTTGAAATACTACATCATAGGGTTCTACCAAAGGAAAGAATTTACATTTGTGGTTTTATTGTTCTAGTTGGACACTTGGAATGATTATATTTTTGATAGGTTATATATTTTAGACTTGTTTCACATCAGTTACACCATCATCTATGATGTTTTTTTCTTTGTAGATAATTTGGGTTTTTCTATTTGATTTGAAGAGGTATTGCCTTATTTAAAATTTTTAATGACACCCTTGGAAATTAAAGTTCTATTAATTTGAACTCACTTATCTATGATTTCATATAATTATGTGGGGCAATGGAATTGTAATTGATAAGAAAAATTTGAATTAATATTGTTTGTGAAGATGGAAATAAGTTGTTTCTCAAATAGGGACCATGGAAAATAGCTTGATAATGACTGCCATGTTTTTAATGAGGAAAATGTTTCACTATTTTATTGTTTGGTATTATATAAGTCTAGCATGGTAAAATCCCCTTAAAAATTGTAAGAAAAATGATGTACAATTATTTCATATAACTCTTCAAATATAGTCATCAATCCTTTGGGTAAGTGAAGAAACCACTTTAGGGCTTGGCCCCTAGACTGCATGGGAAGATTCCTAATAGGTATTCATTATTATAGATAATGTTTTCACATTCCATATAAAATTCTTCAAGATGTTACCTAAGATTCCCCTATGTTTGTATTTATCAAAATTAGGTAGTTCAAAATGTTTAGGAAAGGGTGTCATCATGTTGTTAACATAAAATGGAAATGGAAACATTTTCTCAAATTTTAATTGTTTTTATTTGTAAAAAGTACCATATTTTCAGCCTTTTATTTTATCTTTCATTTTTTTACACTCATGAATCAAGTGTGGTGAGAGTTGATTGTTTTGTTTTGAAGTCGTAAATGTGTTGGATAATTGACTAATGAATGGATTTGGGTTTGCGCTAGAATGTGGAAATTAATATTGATTTTTATGATGATTGGTAATCAATTGATTAGGATATAGATTTGGGTTAAAATATGGATTTCAATTCTATAAATTTGTGAAGGGATTTAGATTTGTTGGATTTGGGGGTTGATTTATAAATGTATTCTTATTCATGTTTGGATTTGAAATTGGATTTAATGTTGAACCAAAAGGTTGTTTTTGATTAATGTTAGGGTTGAATGATGAATTGGGATTGAAGATTAGATTAGGTTTGTGAATGTATTCTAATTTATAGTTGTATTTTAATTTTTTGATGGATTTGAATTTGTTAAAGAATTTGTATTAAAAGTTGAAAACTAACATTATGTTATTCGTAAAGCAAAATTTATATGTTGATCAATTGGAGAAATTGAATATGGATTCAAATTTAAATTTAGATTTGGATTTGTTTGATTAAGTGGTGAACTTGAATAAGTATGAAAGTTCAAATGTTGGTTTGGTATGTTGATTTGTGAACTTGAATATGGATTCAAGTTCATATTTTGATGTTGATTATTGATTGATTAATTTGAATGAACATTCAAATTTGGATTTGGATTTATTTGTTAACTTGAATATGGATTAAAATTCACATTATGTTGATTATTGATTTGTGAATTTTAATGCACATTCAAATTCAGATTTAGATTACTTTGTGAACTTGAATATGGATTCAATTTTAGATTTTTATGTTAAATGTTGGTTGGTGAATTTGAATTCACATTTAAATTTTGATTTGGATTTATTTTTGAAATTAAATATGGATTCAAGTTTGAATTTTGATGATGATTTATGATTAGTGATTATGAATGCACATTCAAAATCAAATGTGGAGTGACAATGGGTGAGGTTGAATAACATTCCAATATAGATTTTGATTTGTTGGATCATTGTTTGGTGAGTTTGTAATGGTATTCAAACTTTGGTTTGGATTGGGATTAGTGATGGGTGAACTAAAATACGCATGTGAATTTGGATGGGTCTAAGCTAATCCTATATTAAGACTAGATTTAGTTGTATTTGGATTCACAGAATGATTAACCATAGGATTATTTATTTTTTTGCATTGAATATTGGAAATATCTTGATTTAATTGATGGATATGATCTTTTTTTTTTAAACACAACTTGGTTGGGATGTTTCTTCATTCATGATAACTTGCAATTGGGATTGGTTAGAATTAAGATGGCCTTGTTATTCCATAAGGAGTTATGAGATGTGTCTTCATCTTGGATGGGGAATGTTGCTTCATTCCTAGAAAGAAAGTGATGCAATTTTTGGAGTTCAAAATAAATAGGAAGCTTAGCCCTAACAATTAAAAAATAAAGCAAGACCTCATTATTATTGGATAGGATATATTTACTTATTTAATAAGAGATAAGATGGATTTAGGGATGTTATACTATTTTTAAGTAGATATTCTTCCTTATTTTCAAGGAATTTATGGATCTCAACTCGATGCTCTTGGTTATAAAAATCAAAATGATCATTTATAAAAGGTTGATCCCTTAAACTAGGGTTAATTAACATAGTTATATGCCTTATGATAAGTAATATTTCTAAAAAGGCTTGAATCAAAAATAAAAAATATGAAAGAACAAAAATAGAAAGTAGTATGATTTAAAACAAGTCTTTGAGGTCTGTTAATGTAAGAATTTTATTTTTTAAACTTTGGATATGATTTTGGATTAGTTTTAAAATGATATTTTGGTTTCAATAAAAAGTATTTCAACATGTGGCTTTCATAAGGGATAAAAACAAATAATTTCATACTTTAAAGGCACATGAAATTCACAAAAAGGTATAAAACTAAAATAAAGGACTTGAACAACTTTTAGGCCCTCATAGATACTGACTTGTCAATTAAATAATGTTAGCCCAATGGTTGATATCACTAAATCTAGAGGATCATACTATTCACATAGGCCACTAAATATGGCTTCAAGGGTAAGTTGAGAGTAACTTCTCATCACTAACCATTAACTGATGCATCAAAGTCAAATGGTAAAATGGCCTATGTGAGCTTAAAATTTTCAAATATTATTTAATGGGAGTCCTATAAATAGTTTTTAATGTGTGAGAATAAGAAAATATAGGGATCTATTAAAACACATCACCACTTAGGCCTTTGAAATAATGGATCCCAATATTTATAATACAATAGTACATAAAGTTTGGCCTAACTCATGGTGGTGAAATCTAAAGTAGATAGAATGCCTAAAATAAAATAAATAACACTAGCACTTGTCTCTGAGTCTTAGGTATTGTCACCAATGTGACACCAAGTGGAGAGTATATACACAAGTGAATCCTTGGGTAATAAAAGTTAAAATATTTTTTTTCATTATTGAATATCATCACTAATGTGACTCCAAAGGAAGATCAAACATAGTCTTATAAAACACACAAACAAAGTGTTTGAAATGAAATTATTGAAGTAAAAGATTTATTAACAAAAAAAATTGGGATAATTAATATGTAAAAATAAATTTTTGACATGACTAAACTCAAAGGATTAAAAACTTCAAAATGAGAAGGTTAGTCCAAAAATTGAAAATAGAAGTAAAGTGATTACAAGCAATTAAAATTTGATTTTTAAATTGCTTTGTTTACTCAATGTTGGACAAACATCTTGAAAAAAACTATTACAAGTGTTTTTAAAGTTGAAATAAAAATTCAACCTACAAAATCAACCAAAAAGGAAAATAAAAAGATAAAAAAAATAGACACAAAACATTAGCCTCTAGAATGATTTAGTTGTTACATAGTTAGAGCAAATGGAAAATTAGTTAATAGATGAAACCTATAGAAAACATAATGGAAATATATATAAAATAGAGACTTAAATAATGATTTACCTATTTTCAAACAAATTTACTACTACCTAGAATGATTATGCTACCTCAAAAATATTTTTACCATTCTAAAAAAAAATAGATACAAAAAACCTAAAATAGAATACTAAAAGAAGGTTAATATAAAAATATAAGCAATGATAAATCTAAAATTTTGTGAAATAAAACTTGAAAATGACCCAAAAATGATTACATTATTAACCCAAATGGATTCATTGAAGATATCTCTAATTTCACTATTTTAGAGAAATGTGTTAGAACAAAATACAAAAGCAAAAACAAAGAGTAGAGTTGAAGCAGAAGAGGGTTAGGAAATAAAAACAAACACAGACTATGATAAAATATAAAAATTACAAAAATATGAGTAAAATTACCACAAAAATGAATTCCCTATTTGTCCTAATGAAGTCACTACAAATGTCTTTGATTTTATTGCTATGCAAGTTAATATACAAATGGAATTGGGTAGTGTAAGGTTGAAATTATTTGTTTATCTTAATGGATTCACAAAGATAACTCAATGGAGTTTTGATAGCTTGAAGGTGGATCCTTAAAATGGAGGATTGCATGCCAATTTATAGGCTTGAGGGTGGTGAGATGAATAGTTGAGAGTAATCCAAATTTGTTAAATTATAATAATAATCAGTGGTTGGATTTGAGTCCTCATTCAATGGATGATGAGTAATTCATATTTGTTGAGAAGAAAGAGTAAATTTAGTTTGTATTTGAGTAACACATCTTGTATAGGTAGATATAGTTGAAAATTTTAGGGATAACTCACAATCTAGTTAAAATGTCAAAATATGACTGATAAGGTGGTTGGGGAAGTTGATGAAGTGGTTGGATGAGTCGACATTTGTTCGAGAAAAACATGGATGATGTTTGGATGCAATGGATAATCCATTTTTTATTAATTTTAAGGAAACATGTGTGTATAATTTAATTAATTATTTAATTATTAATAAATATTCAAAATATGGAAGGAAATTAGATGGTTGATTATTCTACCAAAGTTGATTTTGACACTAAAATGTAAAATTTAAGTGTCTAGACCAACAAACATCAGAAGTAAGTGCATGAATACCTTAGGATGTGACTAATATCATTCCAAAAATGTTTGGTAATATGTCTACAAGTGGTCTAAATGACGTTATAATCTAATATAAGAAAGAAATATAATCTAATAAAGTAGGAATTATAATATAAGAAAGCAAGAAATATAATATAATAAAGTGGGAAATCTAATTTACTCTTACTTATTAAATTAGAAATCACAATTATTTCGAGATGTTTCTAGATGGAGCAGCCATGAAATACTCAGAAAGAATTGTTACCTAAAATTTTAGAGATCTTATAAGGCCCAATCCATAATGGGGTGAACATAACATGTTGTCCTTTATTCTCATGTTCTTTATCCCATAGGAGTATTAGATATAAAATTATGAAAACCTTAATATTTAATCTTTTTTCAAATCGTATTATTAAAATATCCATATGCTTACTAAAATTATGTAATGCTTTAGTTTGTGTGTCCTCCATTTGAACTATGTCTAGAAACCTAGACTAAATTTTATAATAATCCCCCATATAGATTGAAAGCTTGAGATTAATGGTAAAAATTGGTTTTTTCTCATAAGCCAACATAGAATGTGAAGTTTTTATAGATTACTTGTGTCTGGTCCTATCTACCAATAGTGTATATTTTATAAGTAGGTGGCATTCTCTTAATTTGTATTTTCTTGATCTATTTATGGCATCCATCATATATTTTTAGTTGATTTTGTAACTCCATTACCTTGAGAATAATATTTTAATAATATATTATATTAATTATATTGTCATATGCCCACTCTTTAAACTCTATAGATTAAAATTTGGAACCATTGTTACATACTAAGGAGATAGGAGTTACAAACCTAGTCAGAATGCTTTTCTCAAGTAACCTAATTATGTCTTGTGCTTGGAAGTTATTTGTATCAATGTCTTCAATACATATTAAGTAATATTTTTTTGTGTTCAATACAAAATTATGTCCAACTACTGAATGGGTATTAATGACTCCCATAAAATATATACCCCACTATGCAAAAGGTGCCATTCAATTACACGATGCAAAGGAATTGTTGCATGTACTTCTATTTTTTCAAATACTAGACATTGGTGATAATTTATAACATTTATACAGGTATATTTTAAACTAGTAGGCCAATAATAACTCATCCTCATAATTTTGTGAGCAGCAATCCTTGAAGTGTTCCCACTACCAATCTTTTTTGTGGAAGATATGAAGGATGTTTTTGGTTTGTTTATATACACACCTCAGATGAATGCCTTCATAATTTTTATGATGTAGTACTCTTTTTATTATCAAATATTACACTAAATTGATCTTAAGTTCTCATCTTAATTATATGTTTAGCTCAAGAAGGCATGAACATGTGAATAAATAATCAATAATATGAGCATACCAATAACTTCTAACTACATGAGATTAGTTGATCTATTCAATATATATTCATAGATTAGTATATATAATTAGATAAATAATACCTTGCCCTCACACCATCTTGGCATATCATATTTCAATATCTAATTCATTTAACTTGGCCATCCACTTGCCCCTTCTTTTGCCTAGTTAATACTCTTCAAGTGTAAGTTTAATTTTTGGGTCTAGGATAATGGTGTATGTATTATTGTATAGGATATAGTGTATTAATTTATTTATAAATTTGATCAAGGCATTTATTTTCTTGTCTATATTGTAATACTTTAGTTTTGAATATTTTATATTATTGATCATAAAGGAAATAGGATGTTCACTTCCATTTACCTTATGTGTGAGTATTATTTTTATTGTATATTGTGATATAAATGAATACAAGAAGAAATAATTGTTGAAATATGGGATAATAAAAAATGGATCTTGGGTAATGTAAATATTTACATCATAAAATGATTTATTTTCATCTACTGTCCATTCTATTTTTACATCATTCTTTAGTATAGCATTCAATGGCTTGACAATAGTTACAAATCCTATAAAACAAGGTGAAAAAAATTATCTTTCTAAAGGACTTGAGTTCCTTTTTAATGTTAGGATACAGAATATTTGAAATAGCTTGAAACTCTCTATATCAATTAAAATTCTTTCCTTGGTGATAACATGGCCTATTAATTTACTTTCTATGACCCCAAAAATACTTTTCTTTGGGATCATGGAGATCTCATATTTTATTCATCTATAAAATACACTTTTCAAGTGGGGTTCATGATCTATTATGTCTATATGAAATCAGTTAATTCATCCATGTAAATTATGATGCACTTACCAATAAGTTCCTAGAAATCAAAATCCATGGCATGGTAGAAAGTAGCACCTGCATTAATCAATCCAAAATGCATTTTATTATATGCAAAAGTTCCCTACTTGGTAGTGAAATCAATTTTCATTAGATCATCTATATGAACTAAATATATAAATGCTAACAAATCAACTAATTATGAAATCTTAATCTAAGCTGAATCTAACCTAGGATAGAGCAACAAATAAATAAAATAGTAAACATAAACTGATAACTTAAATATGCAAGTTCCCTCATTATGATGTAAACTTGATTTTCTCTTCTTTAATGCAATTGTTCACTCTTCCAATGCAATGGATAATGAGAAGCGTTTTGGTGAAAAAATGATTTTTGGATGCTTTGATTCACTTTGATTTGCTTGGATTTACTTGTAAATTAAATAGAACTTCTTTATCATAAGTCACAATAGCTAAAAATGATGGTTTTCAGGGTTATTTACAGTTTTATAGAGGAAGATCCAATAGTGGAGGATTATTTGAATATCTTAAATGATACAAATAATCAATGATGGATAATGAGTCCTCACCTATAAGGATGATGACTATTTTAAATGGTTGAAAGAAGTATGGGACTAATTAACTAAGTCATCAAGAATGAGTCAAACTTTTTGACAACTCAAGGGGTGACTCAAAGGAAGTTGAGGAAGTTATGGGTTTAGTTGGGATGAGTCAAAATGTGATGGAGAATAAGGTGGAATATGTTAGGTGAGGTGAAAAATTTAGATGTTGTATTTAAATAAGGATTTAAAAGTATGAAAAATTGATTATTTTAATTTATTCAATTGTTTAAATTTTGAGGGAGATGTCATGAATTATATTAGGAATAATTATTAATAGGTTTTGGGTGAATTTTGACATTAAATTATATAATAAGTAGATATTTGATGATTAAGAAGGAAAAAGTTTCCCTAAATGAATTAAAATGAGTGTGATGATGCCCACTCAAGGTTTTATATGATAAAATAGACAACCACTTGAAATTGATGAAAAGAATAAATTTTCAAAGTGATTAGGATGAGAAATAAGTCAACTTATTGTAGAATCATTATCAAATTTTCATGATTTAGGTTGTGTAAAAATGTTTCCCCTAATTAATCAAAACTAGAGTATTTATCAAAAAATAATGTGTTTCATTTGAAGATTACACTCTTAGTGTTTTCTAATGATGCATATGTTAATTGAGTGATTATGGTAATGATATATCCTAATGATAATAGGTTGTGGATCTATAAACATAAAAAAATATTGAGGTTAAAATTATTATGATAAAGTTACACATATTTATTGTTACAAGTTTTGAGAAAAAGTCAGAATAGGTTGATTGAATGTATCCTAAAATTTGAAGTTAAACTAGATGAAGAATGAATAAAATGGAGGAATGGGGGGAATTTATTTTGACATGGGGTAAAAATATAAATAGAAAAAATGTGATATAGAAATTTATTTGTACAAATTTATTTTTTAAAGCTATTTTCTAAGATAAGTTAGTTGAGATATTTGATCTAAGGTCTTGGAGGAAAAATGGATTGCCTTCCACACCATGAGAACCATGAAAAGTGAGTGAGGATATTTCAAAGACTTGAGAGGAGTAGGCCTCTGCTAAGTTGGATTTTTTTATGAAATTTTTGAATTTGATGTCATTTATTAGGGCATGAAGTTGACCAAAACAAATTCATAGATGGGCTATCTATGAATTCAATAATGAAAGTTGTGAATTTTTCAGAGGAGACTTCAAATTATTTTGACATGGAAGCAAAATCATAGAAAAGGGTAGAGAAATTGTGTTTGGGTAGAAATTGGGCTAAAATGGTGATTTCATAGTTTTGCAGTCATGAAATCATAGATTGGAGAAGAAAAATTGCAATAATGGGTCATAAAATCATTTAAACTAGGTGTGAGATATGATTGGAGATATGATGGAGATGGGTGAGATATTTTCATGGGTTCCATGCATACTAGCATACTTATGCATGTATTTACATCATGTAGCTTATATAAATGAGATGCAGATTAGACCATTGATATTACAAGTATGGTACTCAAAACACATTGCTATAGAGAGGCTAGTTGGGCACATGATAGCTCAGTCTATTGATGAGCCATTAGAATATAGGTGCCATATGATTATTGACACTCTTAGAACACATTTAGGTGATCTAGAGTTTTAAAAGAAGGATATTGATGAGATAGGTGATGACTAGATCACCTAGAGACCTTATAGAGAGATTATAATTGAGTGGGCATAGTATGACTTACACATGGACTATATGATCATGTAGTGATACATTATTGAGACACATTACTACATCATAGAGAGATATCACCCAAAGAGGGGGATGAGATAGTTTGGGCTTAGGTAGCATATACCAATTAGTCCACATAAATTTGGATGATTAGTGAGAAAGAAAGCTAGGATGACCATTGATCTAACAATAATTGATCATAGTTAGTCATAGCTAAATAAATTTAGATGGGGTGACTAGAGATATGTGATTGATGTAGGAGTTATGGATGGTTATGCACATTGGTGGGCCTAAAAATGGAAATTGATATTGACTATGCCATATGCACCACTATATACATGGAGATAGAGACTAGTTTCCATCTTGAGCCAAAATCTATGAGGCATAAGATTTGGATCCCAGATTAGGAGGTTTATTATAAGAGATAAGAGATGATCACAAACACAGGGCAGAGGATGTGTAGTAAAGATTGGTTAGATAAATTATGTTAATATTACATAGATAGAGGATGTTGATATTTTACATGGGTTAGTGGTTGACATAGATGTGGATATAGATATGCATTTCAATATAGATTAGAGGCTTGGAAGGGAAACTCCATTGATTGTGATTGATAGTGAGGATTATGTATTTATGAGAGCAACATGAGACACTTAGATAGATAGAGGGGATTCTTTTAGTTATTCATACACACCTAGATCTTGAGAGGAGTAGGCTCATATGGATAGACTTCATGAGGAGATCAGAGCTCATGATAAGGATATAGATGGGTTACACAAGGAGGTGTCTAGATTATAGGTAGTGGTAAATGGTAGGGTTATCAAACTATAGAGATTAAGTGATTATAATATGAGGTTGATAGGCTATAGTATGTTATTAATGGGATATATAGATGACATGGCTATGGCAGTTATGACACATGATGTGGATACCCAGACTCTAAATTATACAACACTGACATAACACTATAGACAAGAAAGAGACATTTCTAGGATTGAATTAGTAGAATTGCGGGTATTACTAGCTAGATAGGGATAGATTGTGATATTAGACATGGTGATGAAGGACATGGATCAAGCCACATATTATAGGATCTTATACGAAGAGGTTGTGCCATGTTCTCAAAGGGTAACATATTTTAGAGAGTACTCTGTGAGATTATCTATATTAGGGAGATTGGTAAAACTAATTGAGTCAAAGATGTCAATGGGATTGGTACAATGTGTGATGTGTCCTCCATAAAGCACACCATAATGTGAGGAGTTATTCCTAAGACTAGACACTCCTTTAGAGGGTCAAGATGAGATATGGCACAATGTTTAGATGATGTATTGGTTCACCAATGTGTGTGTGTGTGTGTGTGTGTGTGTGTGGGTGCACGCGCGCGTGCATGTGCGTGCATGTATGTATGTATGAGACTTTATACTATGTGGATGGACATTATGGATTTCATATTCATTTTATATGGAATTTATTCATGGTTGTTGGGCATATGGATATATTTAACACTAGTTATATTTCTTGCATTTTGATTTATGCTAATATTTTTTAATTCTTTTAGAATATGAGTTATGGATTGTGGCATGTATGATTGGATTTATGAATGCATGGATTAGGATGTGACACAATGTTTTTAATTTTTTTTTATATTCCTCACATTGGATTTACAAAAATAAAGAGTCTTGAGCATCCTAATTTTTAATATAGCATAAAACACATTTCCACCACTGATATTGAATAATCATGATGAATGTTGATATTTTAGGCATAAAAACTAAAGAAGAATAAATTGTGTAAAGTAAAAGTACATCATGATATAGCAAAACCATAACCATACTATTATGCAATTCACAAAATAATATTTTTCAAACACATAGAAAATAACAATTTAAAACAAGATTTGAAAACAAAAATAATCTAAATGATGTAAACATATAAATTGTTGATTCAATAATATTAATTAAAAAATACACAAACAAACAAACAAATAGTTATTTTGAAGATAAATAATTGACACATTGAAAAAAAATCATAATAAACAAAATAAATAATAAAGGAAATAACCATTTGAAAGGTTAGGGATAAAATGGATTAAGAATAATGGATAAAATGGAGTAAATAATCAACTTAATGGCTAAGAATATAACAATGAATAAATAACCAATTTAATGGTTAGGGATATAAAATGTATAAGTAATTGACTTAATGGCTAAATATAGAAAACAAAAAAGTCAACAATAACAAAAAATAAAGGATCGAGTAGGAAAAAGCTATAAACAAAGACTTAACATCCAAATCAAGACTTGTACAATTGTATCTAAGAGCTAGGCTAAGTAATGAACAATTGATGATAAAACATTACGATACACTAATCCAAGCTTGGGGAAATAGATGGTGGAGAAGACAATAGCCAAGTTGTCCCTAGAGACCCCATGCCTCTAAGTGTTGCCTACATAATCCACCCTAGACAAAGTCCATGTGGGGATATCAGGCCAGATGTAGTTCACCCAATATAGGAAGTGATGATAAAGTGGGTGATTGATGAATCATTTGACTGTTAGATGAAAAATATGCATGAGTGACTCACCCAAGAATAAGTGAACAATGTGGAAGTTAGTTATAGTGTTAGATGTGTTGAGATTGATGTGTAACAAATTTGTTTTTGTTGTTTGGGTAATGTTTTTTTTACTTTTCTTTTTTTTGTATTTTGAGATTTTTAAAATAAGAAATATAAAAGACAATTTTCTTCTATCATGAGAAAGGATTCAGGTTCACATGTATGAATATAAACCTTTAACTTAGCATGATGTAGGATAAATTACTAACAAGTGACAAATGATAAATGTGGGAATATATAATGGATTGTTGAAACATGATGCCCCCAAGTAACTAGGGTGAAAATAAAAATAGATGTGTCTATTTTGATTTTAGATTTTTGACATATGGAAATGATGTGACATGATGTATATGCATGAAGCTTTGTTAATTTGATAAAAATCATTTTTCTACAGATGACCTAGTTATTTTGTTTAACAACATATGACTTTCAATTTGCAACAAAAGAATGAAAGGAGGAAATAGGATAAGTATGAAATGATGAAGATGAAAACTAAAAATCAAAATTTGGCATGAAAAAATAAGATGTCCTAATCCTTATGAGCAAAGGGGAAAATGTATGTCTTTTTGAACTCATAAAATACTAACTTTATTAGATGCGTCTAGGGAGAACTAGCCCTGATAAAATCAATAAATGAGATAAAGTTACCCTTTTCAGCATAAACATATGGACAAGTTGTTTAAAGAATGCTTTATTGGAATTTTTTTTTAAATATTTAATACTTTTATTTATGACCCCCTATATTTAGTCTCAGGTGACTAAGAAGACACATTGGCTCATTACTAAAGGCTATACATATATGAGTAATGGCATCGTCGCCAATGCTAATCCTATGCAACTAATGAGATGCAAAGGCTCAACTCCAAAGATCAATGAAGGGAAAAATATGTGTAATTTTATTTTGATGTTGCATAAATGTTGGATAAGCGTGTCATGTTATTAATTTGGATTTTACTCCAAACTATTGGCTCTATGTAACTAGTAAGATGCAAGGGCTTATCATTGAAGACCAAGATAGGTAATTAACGTTACCATATATTTTTTTGGTATCATGTTAATGTTTTCTACCTAGAGAGAACTATAAGAGGAGACTTTATCATAGACAAGATTCTATATTAGCATGTGGGCTAGTGTTTTTTCTAATTTGTACAAGAAGATGTAGTGAAAAGAGATGTACTCTTCTCGTAAGAACTAAAGAAATAACTAATGTAATACTAATTTTGAGAATGTTTTCCATGGGATAATAAGGTGATATGAAAAATTAAATGATATGATAAGCTAAATTTTGAATGTTTGTGTTATACGAACTAACAAATAAATAATCACCAACATAATATCTGACATGCAAGAAAAATTATAAATGATGGAAAATGCAATGCAATAAAGACAATGTAAATGTAAACAAGCTGCCCCAAATGTCAAGGTACTTGTAAACAACAAGTTTATATATATATATATATATATATATATATATATATATATATATATATATTGGATTTATTGGCATTTGAACCCAGTAGAAGGTCACAAGATTCATAATTTTTATTTTTTAGATTTCTATCTAATGCCAACTCTTTCTAATCTCTATCATTTTGACTGTATTTCCTCTTCAATATCAATTTTAGTTCAGTATCAAATTTAGTTCTATCATTTACTTTGAATAGTACTTGACTAGGATGAGATTTTTAGGAGAACCAAAAGTTATTAGCAAACCATATGGAGTATCGTTCTCTATCGATAAATCCTTGATGAATAAATACATATAAATATAAATTTCTTTGATAGAGTTTTGTGGTAATTTTGGTTTTTATTTGGAAAACATATCTATCAAGTAGACCCAAATTAATATGCCTACTATTAAATTTAAACTCTATAAACCTTCTAATATTTCTTTCGATCATCATAGAATTAGGAACCCTTTCCCTATAAGGGCTAAAATAAATGTTATTAAATAATATCAAACAATAGGGACTAATGAGTTCACCATAGGTACAAAAACCAATATCTCTCACCCCACCACTATTTACTAACCACCAAATACTACAAAAGTCAAAATAAGATAGGTTTGTATTGAAAATCCTCAACTCCTTAGGAAATCGATAATATTAAAATTTATTATGATGTGCATCAAATGGAATCTCAAAATCATGGTCTAACTCATTATAGTGTCATTCAACTAGATTACCATACAATGTATGTAACACAAGAGTTAGTATTCTTTCTTGGAATGTAGTTTTTCTTCTAGTTGGCTCGATATTTTAATTATTTTTATATTATCTTCATCAAGTAATGAAGATATAATTTATTCATCTATCGGTGCCTTGAAAAGGTTTACACCTATAATATATTAATTATGGGATGTTTTGTTGGGGAGTGTTTCTCCAAAATGGATGTCTTCTTGGATTTTTTTATAGATGTTGCAACTGATATGATGTCATGAAATAAATCCAATGATGTTTATTTTTATGGATCCCAATTGACATGTGTAAGAAATATTATGTTAGTATATTAGATAGGAAAAGGAAGGGTAGTGCTTATGGAAGGAGAACATACTGCATGATCCTCACAGAGGTTATCAAGATATCTTATATTAATGTCAAATGGAGCTTCCTTAATAACCATAAAAGGTCCACTAACCTTTTTAAACTGATCCATTGATTTGGTTTTTGTTGATGAACTTGATCTTAATTTCAAAACAAATTTTAAATCATATTTAGATAATAAATTTGATCTTGGTTTGGAGGTGGCCATAAGGAGGCCCTATGGAGTTGCATCATCCACAAGTTCCTTTTTCACTGGGTGTTTACAAATGATGGACTTAGGATGAAATGATTCTCAAAAATGTAAAATCTTAATTTAATGAAATAAGGATATGTTTTTGCCCAATTATGGATAGGTTTTTTTGGTTGAAATAGGTTTGGTCTAAGATAGGATCTTGGTCAAAAATAGGATCTTTGTCAAAAGTGGCTTCTTGGTTGAAGAGAGGTTCTTCAAGAAAGATAGACTCATCAAAAATGGATGGTAGACCATGGTTGTCAAAGGTGGTTTGGTTGATGATGGATTGGTTTAAAATGAATGTGTCAAAAAGAGGTTTGTGAGAAATGGATGGAAGGTTGTGACCTTGACTTGGAAGTGGAGTGAATTGATTAAGTTCAAGAAAGACATCTTGGCACACCCCCAAGCTATGATTTTTAGGCATGGATACACTTGGATCTACCTTGATGTACCCTTTGTCAATAAAATCTTTGATATAATGCTTTAGTATCATACAAAAATTTGTATAATGACCTTCAATTTTGTGATAATTTTAATATTTATTAGGTTTATGCCACTCAAGTTTTTGGACATTTGGTGTTTAAAAATATTACTAAGTTTATAGTGACCAAGTTTTAAAATAATACATCATAAGATTCCCCTAAATAAGTAAATTTTCACTTAGTAGGCACAATAATGTTGTTGATAGGTTAAGAGTTTTGAATTTGTTGTAGGTTTGGGAGTAAAGTGATACTAAATGGTAGGGGTGTTAAAATTGGATTACATGTGCTAGTGTAATGAGGGATGTTAAAAGTAAGACTACAACAAGTGAATGGGAGACATGGTTGATTTTGGAAAATAGGGTCACTAGTGATAAGGTGATGTTTATGTGTTTGGGATCCCCTAGTAGTGAAGTGGGCTAGAGAGATATCTTGATCTTGGAAGAATGGATTTGTTGGATCTATGTTGAAGGTGAAAGTATTTGGATTTTTTGGATTTGAAAAGTTTAAAGGAAATATGAAAATGTTTTCATTTGATTTTGATGGATTTATGTTAAAGGGGTGTTTTGTATTTGTGAAGTTAATCAGATTTGAATTTGTTGGGTTTGTGAGCAAACATGGATTTGATTTAGTTTGGTTCAAGTTTGGGAGTGGTTTGAATGTGAAATCAAATGATTGATTTTGATGAATGTGAAAAGGTTGGTTTTGATAGATGTAGGAGTTGGAATATTTATTTGGATGGAATATATTTATATTGTATTAAATTAGGATTTTATTTGTAGATGGATTTTGGTTCAAGTAAATATTTGAAAGTGGTGATGAAGGTGAACTAAAGGTTTGATTTAGATTGATGCTAAGGTTAGAACTAGATAGATACATGAGGGTATTTTGATTTGTGATTGGTGAGTTTTGATTTATATGTGGAATGAAATTTGTAAAAGAATTCAAAGAATTTTGACTATCAAATCTTAAAATCTAATTTGATGTTGTCCCTAAATCAAAATGTGGATGTTAATCTATGGATAAACATGAATGAATATTTAAGTTTGATACTGATTGATTGATGTTTGGGTTGAATTGGTTGAGTGGTAAACTTAAATAAATATTAAATTTTAGATTTGATTGGTTTATGGGTGAGGTTGAATGCATATTCAAACTCGTATTTGGATTTATTAGATGATTTATTTTATATTGATTCAAATATGTATTTGAATCAAATATATTGGATAGAACCCTAAGTTAAGATAAAGATTATTTAGATTTGTATTTGTGATCAAATTGATCAATTGATTTTTCACATAACCTTGATTATTGAAATGTGTGACATTACTAAGGAAAGACTTGATCAACTCAATAAAAGAAAAAGACTTGAAATTAGACACTAGTAAATCAAGATATGAAAGTGACTAAAAGTTTTATTGTTAACTAAATGCTTTTGAGATTTTAGAGAGAAATTGAGATTTTAAGGATAGAATTTAAAATCAAAATATTTTTTTAAAAAACAAGATTTTTATCATGTGATAAACACAATAAAAAAATAAACAAATTTCTATTCTAAACAGTCAAGCAATTGCACATAAAAAGTGAAAAACTAAAATAAGGGTCGTGAACAACTTTTGGGACTTTTGATGTCACTGACTAGTTCATAATCTCAATTGTAACCTAATATTTCAAGGTACCAACCATGGAAGATGTTATTCCCATGACCTACTGTGTCCAATTTAGAGGGTATGTGAAAGGTAGTTTCTTGGCACTAACCGCTAACCAATGCACCAAAGTCAAATGGTAAAATAGGTTTTCCTAAGATTAAGGTATAAAAAAAATTATGTAAGAGAGAAAAACCATAAAACAAATAGATAAAGCATACACACATTATTGGTTCTTGTCTCAAATTTCCCAATACAACCTTAGGAATCTTAGAGTGTTGATAATCAATGATATCATATTTCAAGGTAGTTGTTGTAACCCTGGGTATTGAAGTGTGAAATTCCCTCACATTATATTGTGCTTAAAACACACAACCACTTAGGCAATTAAAATAAATGGATCTTGATTTATATACCCCATCGGTAAATAGGTTTTATCTTATTGTGTGGTGGTGAAATACATGATCAATAGAGATCTTAGAAAAAAGAAAAAAAAATCAAGTGTCCTTTTCTGATTTCTAGGTATTATCACCAATGTGATGCTACTGAAATAGAATATGTAGAGACCATGTGGGTAACACAAAAAATTATACAATTGTTTATGATTCCTAAGTATCATCACCAATGTGATTCTAATGGAAGAGCATACACAATTTCCATAATTACAAATAGAATGTTGAAATGAAATGTGGATATAATTACTAAAACTTTGAAAAAATAAAATTGAAAGCATTAGTAAAATAAAGGAATTTGAATTTTTTATTTAGCCTTTTTCTGTTGATTATATTTGACTAGTATTCTGAGAATAAATGGTTAGACAATGCAACCTTTTTCTTTACTCCATTACAATGCAACCCATAATGGAGCAAAGAAAAACTACAAAAATAACACAAAAACTACTTCTCTATGACAAATTAATAGTTATGAAGAAAGATAGAGAAGTAAAATTATAATAAGTTAACATAAGAAATAAAATAAATAAATAAAACATAGAATAAACAAATTTGTGCTTACAAAATAATTTTGTTGGCCTATATGACAATTTTGTAGCTACATAAATGATTTTACTAGTAAAAACAATGAATTCACAAGGTGCAAAAATGATTTCACTATCAGAAAAAATAAATTTTGCTATAAAGAAGAACAATTTCATAACTGTAACATGATTTCATTGTTATACTAACAAACATAGAAACATAAAACACAAAAAACACAGAGGGAAATTTTCGTAGTTATAATATGATTTCACTACTCAAAATAACAATTTTTTTGTCAATTAAGATAAATTTATAGTTAGAAACAAAGATTTTATTATAAAGTTTTTTGATTTCATTATTTTCTTATAGAAGATAATTAGGAAAAGTTAAAAACATAGATAAAAGTAGAAGGTAAATAGAAATCTAAAGATATAAATAAAATTAGGAAAAAGTAACTAAAAATGGGTCAAAAATGATTTTGTTGTTATGGAGTACAATTTTGCAAATGATATTTCCAAATTCCAAGTTACGTAGTGAATGCACTCAGCTGAGTAGAAAAAAGTAAATAGTGATTTGTATCTTACACTAGCACTCATAAAGACAATATTAAATGCATATGCCAAATATAAATAATAAAAATAAAATGAAATATTCTTTTTAAATTCAATTATGATAAATGTAAGATGAAAAAGATGAGGGAAGGTCTCACCAGGCATGCCAAAATGTATGAACCAAATCAAGAAATACTAATATATCAACTAATTATGCAATCTTAATCTATGATAAATTCAATCTAAGATAGATAAATATATAAATAAAAAACAATTAAACACAAATGTATACCTTAAATATTCAATTTTCCTCCATTGTGATGTAAACTTGATTTGCTCATCAAGTATGTGGTTGCTCACTCTTCTAATGCAAGCGAGGATGAGCTACATGTTGATGTAAAAAGGGATTTTAGATGCTTTTATCATCTTGTATTTACATGTAAATTGAAACTCACTTTGTTATCATAAGTCATGATAGATGAAAATGACATTTTTTAGGCTTATATATAGTTTTATGGAGGAAGATCCAATGGTGGAGGATTATTTTGATTTCTTAAATAATCCAAATAATCAATGGTGGTTAATGAGTTCTCACCCATGAGGATGCTAACTATTTCAAATGGTTGAGATAATTATGTGACTAGTTAAATATGTCATTAGTAATGAGTTAAATTTTTCGACAACTCAAGTGGTGACTCAAAGGAAGTTTACTAAGTTGTGGGTTTGGTTGGGATGAATCAACATGTGAAGGACAATAAGGTGGAATATGTTGGGTGAGGTATAAAATTTGTATCTTATATTTAAATAAGGATTTAAAAGTATGTAAAATTGATTAATTTTATTTATTCAATTATTTGAATTTAGAGGGAGATGTCTCAAATTATATTAAGAAGAATTATTAATAGGTTTTAGGTGCATTTTCACACTAAATATAGTTTAAGTGTCTACATCATAATTTTATACCAATACCTGATTGTACCTTAAGAATCCATCTACGAAAGACATCATCTCCAACCCACTAATTATATAAATTACTTCAACTAAGGAAGGAAAGGGATAATTATCATTTTTTAAAACTTGGTTGAGGTTCTTGAAATCCACACAACCTAATTTCACCATTCTTATTTCGTACTAGGACTAAATTGGCTACCCAAATAGAATTTTTGATGGGAAATATAATTATAGATTCTAATAATTTTTTGACTTCATTATAAATATAAGGATCCGTAATACAATTCAATACCTAAAAGTATTGTGATCTTCTTTCAATGGTATAGTGTGTGTGATATATTTGGGATAAAAAATTTGTTGTTCCCTAACAAACACACACCATTTTTTAATTTTAAATGGGGACTCATTATTATTGGAAACCTCTATTTGGGGGATCTTATAGACCTTATAAGTCCATAATTATATGTTGTTCATACAAATCCTAAGGTTATTTCCATGAGTCTAAATTTATAGAAACATGAATCATGAAAATTAAAGCTTGAATGAATATTTTAAGTTATTTTGAACATTGGTTTTATTAGAGTGATTAATTCACCATACTTAAATAAATGAGTAGTGTTTTATTACTCATAGTAGATTGTAATTAGTTTATACATGAGTAAATTATTATTACTCGCTATAGGTAATCTTAGACAGATTAATTTGGGTTGGTAAATTTCAATATCTTTTAATCTACGTATATCATAACTCCCATGTAATATTTAAGAGATTATTTATTTGGATTTATTTTGTTCTCCATATTACATAGGAACTATTAGGATCATGT
The DNA here is from genome assembly GCA_037957365.1 of Torreya grandis. NCBI lineage: Eukaryota > Viridiplantae > Streptophyta > Pinopsida > Cupressales > Taxaceae > Torreya > Torreya grandis. The sequence continues at coordinate 844,779 of JARHVA010004238.1, read as the reverse complement.
TTCAATGTATAAATATGAATCTATGTAATGTTTTTTTTTTTTTTTTGAAATATAATTAATAATTCTATTCCACAAGATTTGGTATGAGAGCCAAAAGACCAGATCACATGGGAGAAGCCCTAGCACTCCCAAAGATTTTGTTAACCCTATTTAAAATCATTGGAAGATTTACTAGTGTTATTTTTTCAAAATAATTCTAAATCTATATTTTTCATAGCTTGAAAAAAATCTACTTAGAGGCATTGAACACCTAGGATGTTAAGGCTAAGCTAGGAAGTCAAATTAGTTTTTTAATAGAATTCTAATCTGATTCACCTTTTATTGTAGTGTAGATTTTTGGCATTGTAATTATTCATCTAATGTACTTGAGTTATCAATATTTTGCATCTGAGGTCATTTCAACAAACATTGGGTGTATTTTTAGTAAATTTCCATTATTCTAAAATGAGGCATTGACCTACAAATAAGGTGAGTTTGTCCTCTCGTTTCCCATTCTAGTTGATATGTTACCTTGGACAACATATTTTCAAGCAAAGTGAAGCATATAATTTTCAAAAAAAATATTTATACAAAGGTTAGTGGTTTTAATTTATTGGTTTTAGTTCATAAATTAAAAAATATATTTTGTTTATGAGCTTTAATACTCTACAAAGGTGCCAATTAGTCTTGATCCTCAAAACCACCTTTTACCTCTTCAAAACTACCATTTAAAATCATTCTTTGCATCAAACTTATTAAAAATCACTTTTTAATTCCCAAAACCACCTTCTAAAATATTCCTTTACTACAAATTACATACAATACCACTCATTTGGAAAACCCATGGTATTTATAAGGGAGTTTTTTTGCTTTAAATCATAATTTTTTAGCATTCAACTATAAGTTTTGTCTTATTAAGACTTGTCATGATACATAAGTGAGTTGGTGGGTATATGTATTAATAGAGTGGAGGTTGGAGGTTCAAATCCCTCAAAAGCAATTTTTTGGTAGAAAATTTAGTAGCCCCTCCAACTTTAGCAAGCCTACTAAACTTAGTTATAGCTAACTAAGTTAGCAGAGAATCTCATATTTGAAAAAAAAATGCAAATTTTTTATAAAAAAAGGAAAAGGCAATTTTTTTTTAAAAATGAGATTTTTTTGCCAAAAGAGGCCAAAAAGGCCTAAAAACAAACTTTTATTTTTTGTGAAAAAGAATGCAAATTTATTTCTACACATATTATAAATTTATTTTTCAAATTATCTTGTAAGCAAGTATAATTTTTATTGTATTACACAAAATTAGGAGTTTTTTAAAAACTCATTCACAATGTTTAGTCATATCTATGCCTCTAACTCACATTTATGGGTAATGTCATCAAGCTTAAGTTATTGTATACAACACCTAACATAGATGAAACAATGACATTTGGAATTGACCCTTTAAATCATCGGGGAGAAGTATGGCACATGCACTCATAGCCCTCCATTCATTTACTCGTTCATTACAATCAATAGGCATAAATCCCCATAGGTGAAATTTTCATGTATATAGCAAAGTTGCATGTGAGTATAATGAATTCCATCTAAACAGGTGCTAGTGGTTGGATTAACCCTTTTCAATACTATCTAGGTACTAAATATCATATTCTTTCATATACATTCATGCCTCTTTCATGTACCATCAAGTATATAGAAAGGGTGAGATTCTTCCATGTACCAAAAGGTATTAAATAAGGGAACATATAAATAAAGGTATGGTATATCAGTCTAATGGTATTTATAAAGGGAGACCTATATACATAGAGTGATAAGGAACCAATTCATCAACCACCTTATTAATAATGGTTGCATAGGATCCAAAATTCTTTCTATTAGATTCATGGCTCCTCAAAGGTGAAAATTATTCAACTTGGTATACAAAGCTCAGACTCAGTTAAATTTTGAATAAATTTGATCTATAGTAGATGGCTTATATACCAAACATGCAAAATGCATTGATTAGCAACGTAAGTTTGATAAATCTAACCAAAAGGGTAAATTGATAAGCATGTTTGGAGTATTAGATGAAGTCCAATCACACATTCATGAAGCTAAAATATCTAAGGAAGCTTGAGACAATATCCAAACTATATATAATGCCAAAAATGAGAACACTATTATTTGTTTGAAATGCCAACTCTAGTCTCTCTAAAAGAAATAGTGGAGACCTTTTTAATATATGCTATAATGCTGAGGGAACCACTTAAATCCTTTGGTGAGATAGTTTGAGATGACTCTTTTGTATATATTATATTTAGAGCATTGCCATCATCATATAGTTTTTTTGTGACCATTTTGACTGTCACAAAACATAAACTATGTTTTGAAAAATTTGTAAATATGTTATAACAGGTAGAGTATTTCAATACTCATGACAACCAAGAAGAACATGTCCTATCTTCTCATCAACATGAAGGTAAGAAACTATTCAAATATTCATCAAAAAATAATCTAAGGTAGAATTCACAAGGAGGAAAATCATTGAAATAATGTCTCATTTATGGTCATCAAAGACATGAAATCCAAGACTATTTGTACAATACCATCAAAAATATATCTTCTAGTGGTCATAGGTCCATTAAATAGTAATCATCTCCTAGAACATATAGTAAATCACAAAGACCAAAAAAGAGGACCTAGCAAAATCAACTAAACCAACAAGGTAATATTGATAAATAGGAAGAACATGATTATGAAGAATACTTCATGTACTCTAGATATTTCCATATTGAATCCACATCACAAAGTGGCATATGGTATGTTAACTCGAGTGTAACCCAACACATGATAGGTAAAAAGGATTATTTTTTCACTTTGAAGGACACACCTAATAAAAATCACTTTTTTTGGGTGATGATACCTCATACGGTGTTCAAGGAATTGGTAACATCACCTTACCCCTAGGCATGCAAACTTATAGAATCATAGATGTTCTCTATATGTCTAGTTAAACCAAAAAATTGTTATTGGTCATTCAACTCTTAAACCATAATTTGAATATTGACTTTGATTGTAAAGGTGGAAATAAAATGAGTTTGATCAAAGATAAATCTAAAAACTCAAAAATTGTTTCATGAGCATCCAATGTGAACCATATTTTTCAGCTTGATTTCATTTAGAAAAATAATTAGGTACTCATACCAAAGGACACATACTCAACACAATTATGGCTTAGAATATTTGTCCACATTCATTTTTTATATCTTGACACATTCCACTACTACGACATGGTAAGAGGATTGCCACATTTTAAAAAGGGTACTGAAAAATGTCATGATTGCTTATCAGACAAGCAATATAGATTTCTATTTCAATAAAGTACCTATAGATCCAATGGTAAACTTGATCTGATTCACACTTATCTACGTAGACCAATGACACCTATCCATGTTAGATTTAAGTACTTCATGCTCTTTCTTGATGATTATTCTATAAAAATGTGGGTATATTATGTGAAAACAAAAATTCAAACCTTTGAAACTTTCATAAAATTCAAGGTGGTTTTTGAAATAGAAACTAGTCATAAAATGAAGACCCTCCACTCAAATCATGGGGGGAATTCACCACTAATGTGTTTAAACAATTTTTGAAATAAAATTACATTCATCATCAAATGGAACCTTCACATACACCACAAAAGAAATGCATTTTTTGAATGGAGGAATCATACTATTATAGAAATGGTACAATTTATGATACATGATTTAGGATTGATAAATGAATTTTGGGTAGAAGTTGTCAAAACTATTGTATATTTGTTCAATAAAGTATATATATGTAATTATAAATGCATTGCATCTATACTTCAATCCTAACTCAAATAAGATAGATCCAACTTACACTTCTAATTGGGGATACATTAAGTAATTGAGAACATGACCAATATATGGATCCACTAAACCTAATTAGGGGATCTCTTATCACAACAATAACACTAGGGAGGGATACAAAGCCTCTAGTCAATAAAAACTATGCAATAACCCTAACTAAGTCTTATGTTTTCATATTCACTATACTAATAACAAGTAAATCAAATAAATTTAATCTAGTACTCACCAAAGCTTGTGTCACAAAGTGGGGGTGATAAACATTAAAATCAAACATGCATAGAAGACATATACTCACTTTCATGTATAAAAAATCCTAATGCATGAAATAAAAGTGAAAATTCATATCTATCTACTCTTACAAATGAGGAACAAATTTATGAATACTTACCTTTGAAGATGAACCCACTGAGCATCAATCTCTCCCTTGACCAAGGTGCTTCACAAGAGATTATTATGGTATGTAAGGATGACAAGGATAAATCAGATCTAAGCTACACAACTTATCAAAATACTTCTCCACAACACAATATCTATATCTCCAAGAAAGTATGAAACCTTAAGATTGTTCCTCAAGTATAATGGTGGATAAGTAGATGTGCAATAGTTCTTACTTATTCTTCTCTTCTTTAAATAATGGAGAAATAATCTTATATATATAGGTGGATTTAACACTAAGCCCTTACAAAAAAATTGGCTAACATGGTCAACCTAGTTGACTTAGTACTAATATTGACAAAAAAATCAATAGGTCATTAGCTAGGTCAGCCAAGAGCTAACCTACACCCTAAATGAGTTTTACCTATAAAATTACAAGGTAGACCTAGTCTTTCTAGTTCTATAAACTATTAAAAGGGGCTTTAGGTTAGGAAAAAGGGGATGGAAGGTGGGAAATTATTAGATGAGTGTACAAGAGAGCAAGCTTAGGGAAATAGTTTTTAGGAGACAAGTGTGTAGATAAAAAATGGCAAAGGGACATCAATATTGCAAAGCACCAATGGTCTACCCACCCCTTTCCTAGTGTACCCATTAATATGTGCACTCAAAGAGATTGGGACTTAACAGGTTCCTACAATATAAATACCATCATTAATTGATAAAAGTTTGAAACTATTATATGTAGACGTATTCCACACTCAAATTTGATCATGTGTCATGTAAGTGTAACATGGGATGGTACTTTGGGAATAGAACATGATGACACAATATTGATACTAAATAAAGTACAGTAAGGAGCAAATAAGATAAATCAAATGATAGAATTAAAAAACACATATCTTTGCTTACCTTAGTGTTGTAGATAAATAAGGAGATTGAGAGAGAAGTGAATGCATCTAATGTAAGGAACATTATGTGAACCTGTAGAGATTAGTGCAAAAAAGAGAAAAAAATAGAAATTTTTGGAATATAGGCATATAGTAGTGGAAATTATTCTCTATGGCATTAAGATTATAAAACTATTTTACAGTTTATAAACCAAATTAGTAAAGATAAAGATATGAGGGATTTTAGGAAAATTAGTAAATTAGGATTGTTAAGGAAAGGATAAAATAGTGAATGTAAATGAATGACAAAGTGATGGAAAATGAATGATAAATAATTTTAGAACACACTAAATTACATTGGAAAACATGTAATACATAAATGGCAAAAAGGAATATAGAACAACTAAATCATGTTTAGAAGTATGTATAGCATAAATGGTCAAAAAGGAATATAGAACATACTAAATCACATTGGGAAGTATGTAAGACATGAATGAAAAATGAAATATCAATGCAATAAAAATTTAACAAAGATATTTAAGTAACAAGTAACCCCATGTAAGATAAGCATGTTGAATCAAACATAAAGAAAAACATGAATGACTAAAAAATAAAATGTAAGTCAATATGTAAGACAAACATGAATAATTCATACATAAAGATAAATATGCAAGAATGAAAAATGTCATATGTAAGATAAGTGAAATCCATAGAAATCAAACAAGAACATGATGGATAAATGAAAATCAAAATCTCTAAAGGATGAAAACTCAAACTTGGTGCTTAATTTAAGATGCAATGTAAGAAAACACAACCACCTAATGACATGACTAGCATGTAAATTATATGGTGTTGTAAACAAATGGTGTAATGGTGTTTATGAGGAAGGCCTAATTGATTCAAAGTATAACACAACTTACCTATCACTTCTCTTTGCTCTTTATTTACTCCTTTAACAATAGATCTCTAGTTCATTATGAATTTATTGGTTTTAGGCTTCATTGGATTAGTTTTTGGTTCTTGTGACATTAAATAATAACTTTATATCCCTTTATTACCCTTCACTCAAATCACAAAATTCCCAAAGCATTAGCTCACTCCTTACACAACTCTGCATACCTTGGCAGGCAAGTTAGTAGCCTTTTTCCAAGCAATTTCCTATTGTATGGATAATATGGATTAGTGATTGAAAAAATAATTATATTTTCAAATACCCTCTATCTATTTATAGCTTCATACAAAATTTAATGACCTAAATCTATTCTTTTATCACCTTTCTAGTTCTTTTTGGGTACTCTATATAGTCCTATTAGGTCTCCCTTAACTCCTTAAACACAATCATTTTTATACCATACATACTAGTATTTACCATTAAAAACCCCTCAAAATATCTTTACCAACATCAATACATTCCTAATCACCAAGTTACAAGAAAATTAAATGGTTGAAATGCTTAAAATGTGAGTTTTTGTTTACAAACCTTAAATCGAGGTTTACACAGGTCTTATAGACTCGGGAAGGGGATTATTTACCTTATACATTTCTAAATGGGTTTTAAAACTTGATAAAATTTGAATAAACTCTATAAAAACTTAAGACACCACCTCCAATTCAAAACTTCTTCATAACACCATTGTTCTCACTATTACAAGATTTTGTATCGATTATGTGTAGTTTAATAGACTTCTATAGGCCTGAGTAAATTTTATTCACAACATTTCTGATTGAGGATAAATATTCAACACCTTAAGAGTCTTAATAACATTTATAAAATACTTACCATCTGTATATGCTTTCCTAGCTACCTTCCTCAAGAGTCTATCATGCATTCAATGTTTGCTTGGTCTCCTTTCATACATTTTAGACAAGAAACACAGGTCTTAGTTATTGTCCACAATCAATTTTTTTTAATACCAAAATACAAAGGTTAAATTAACACAAAGTGCATGAATTTTAATTCTAATAAACATACAAAATTATATTGTAACACATTCCACAAAAACTTGCTCTCCCAAAGGTAAGCACACTGAGACTCCTCTTACACACAAGGTGTAGAACACAGACACAGTCATTGATTGTCAAGTTGAGGAAACTTCCATTGGTTATATTAACATTATATATCATAAAATTTATACATTTAACCATAACTACATTCTATAGTAACTTTTATCTTTTCACATATACGTATTCTTGCCATCTTTACATTGCAACTTAGTTTCTAAAACATAGAATAATAAGATAGAACAAGATTTGTAATTAGTTATCAAATCAAGAAAATTATTGTTCATTTTATTCTAGGGTTACATCTTCATTCTCCTTTGAATCCAACCCCAACTCTCATTATACCCTTGAATGATTCCTACTCAAAATAACTATCTATTCAAAAAGACTCAAAATTACCATAACTAACTTCTAACTTCTTTTCTAACTCCCTTGTGTACATTGAAAGTGTCCTAACCACTAATATGAGTTTCAAGATGACTAATTACATGAGTCACATATTAAATTAGGTGCCATTAACAACTTTAGGACCTACAAAATAAGACTATACTTTTGAAAGCTCCTACCTACATGACAATAGCCCAAAACCTTAAGCAAAATGGTCAAGTTTTCAAAATGAAGAAATTGGTAGTAAAATGCCAATGCACCTCTAATTAAAATTTCCTAAGGACCTAACATCTAATATAGACTCATATAGACCTAACATGACCCTAAAAACTTGATAATGACTCACAACATGAGAAATAGTCTAATATTTACATATGGTATGATGTTCCTACATCATACTACCGAGGAGAAAATGAAAACTTTCCCTAAAAGTTATAACTAATATGAAATTCATGTTCTAGATAGCATATTTTCTTCAAAGGTATCTCTTTTTATATCCCAAGGTCTATTTGAGACATGAAGGCCTTCTTGATGCTTTCTTAACTTTATGATTATTCCTCTTTTATTCATTTTTGTCTTGCTTTCTCCTTTGAGATCATCTTCTTGCACATTGATCTCCCACTTGATCATATTCAACACCTAGTTATTCTTCTTCAACCAACCTACACATGGAACACATAATTCAATGAAAGCAACCTCATGCATGTCTTCTTGGAAATTAAACTCGTACTCTTGCATGCTTGTTATCTCTATTCTTGGGTCTGTTGATTTTGGGATTACTACTGATTATCTCCTCTTCTTTTAAAGAATGCCTTCAACCTCTTCAACCTCATGATATTTATCTTACTTATTTTCACTCTCCACTTGATCATTATCTCCTCTTTCCATGTCCAATTCTCTCAACATGCTCACCTTCTCAATAAATTAGTCTAAATTCTCCTTTCTCTATATGAATGACAAGTGATTTGAAAAACTTGCAAATAATACTACCACATATTCATTTGACAGCATCTCATCTTGTTGTTTTGACTATAATATCTTTTTATTTCTTGCCTTTAAGTCCTAAAAATTCCCCCAACTACTAAAATTTCATCTTCCTTTGTCTTGGCAACATGTGCTACATTGTATTCACCTTGGCTCTTGCTCCCTTTTATGAGAACTTATTTTATCGCTTCTTCTTCATTTGTCAATTCCTCCATAACCTTATAGTTTTTTTTCCTCCATAACCTTATAGTTGTTTATCTTTCTTATCTCTTCCTTAATTAAGGCAATCAAAATTTTCCTCCTCCTTTCAATAAGTGCTATTATAGGCCATTGTATCTTCTTTCTCATTATCAACCCATTCCATGGAATTTTTATGTTTTCTATCTTAAAGTTCATCATGAATATCTATTTTTTTATCTCATTTATATATCTTTGGTAGTCTTCCTCTTTTTGCTTCCTTTTAACACTATTTCCTTCTACTTTCTCAGCTAGTCCTTTGCTTTAGGTATCTCTCCAATCATTCTCTTTACCATATGTACTCTCTTAAACAAGTATAATTCACCTTGAAATATACCTTAACGAAGCTCTCTCCTTGGATTAAATTATTTGATAAATCACTTTACTCTCTCCTTTTGAGCTTATATTTCTCCTTATCTCTTTGTAATCCTCTTTTGGCTTTCAAATTACCTGACCAACTTCTTTCAATCACCTGCCATTTTGATCACTACAACATTAGCATTGTAGAAAACACTTAAGCAAAATAGTTAGTTCTCCAAGACCTTATAGCCATCATATGTCCTTCCTTACTTCCTAAGAGCTCATAGGATCTAATACCAAAATTATGCAAAGGATAACACAACTTACCTCTCTCTTGTCTTTATTCTTGATTTACTCCTTTAATAGTACATCACTAGTTCATTATTATTACAAACCCTCAAGTTACACTTAGAAAAAACATTATATTTTTTTAAAAACAAATTATTTAAAAATCAATCCATAGAATAAAATAATACAATATATATGCTAAAAACATAAATAAAAACAAAATTACTTATACTTCTAATATTGCATATAATTCTTACACAACTTCACAAAAATCAAATACAATAGGACACAACTACAACTAGTCTGATAATATAACATATGATAATCAAATATACAAGTACATAATACAATTACATTCCTTTAGGCAACAACCTAATACAATAATGGATACCAAACTCTCTAGATCTTGATTCATGCCAACTCATATATCCTAAATAATCTCAAGTGTCATCTCCATGTAATACTATAGTGGATGAGGGAGAGCATCATCCAAGTGTTTTACCATACCAACCATGGACAAGCAATCCCCTACATAATCCTCCATTAGGAAATATCCCTCTTTTCATGGATAGGTAGATAGAATGGTATGAAAATCTAGTGAGATGTGATATACCCCATGTGCTTCTAAAAACATGCAGTGTACCATAAAGAAATCTATTCTAATGTGATATCCCACAACATGCAAATCAAACATGTGAAAGACTTAGTCCAAGTTTTAAATAATATTTGATCACTATATTGATCAATTTCACACACACCGCTTAATCAAATTATCCTAACTTGGTGGTGTTACCTAGGCTAGTGTAATCTATCTCACTACCTATTAGCATCATCAAAGTGAACTCATATATATATATAATTTGATGATTCAAAAAAAATCATTTTCCTAGCAATATATTACATCACAAACTAATCAAGGAGAAAACAAGATATACACTTAATCATCTATGCATGAATGAGTCTAAATTATATAGGAAATAAAGCCTACAGTTCATACTACTCGAATAAGTTTTACATTCAATTTAAACTATAGATTCAAAATTACTATAATAGATCCGAACAACAATCCCCATGACAACCCATCTCATTATAGTTTTGGGTTATAAGGTATAACTACTAGTTTTCCCATAATCAGCCATACTAAGCAGTCATAGAGTCATGGATGAATATACTCAAAATCAGTCAAGCATAACTAGAACAAGTCATACAATGCATATAAATATATATAATCATTCATTTGCATTCACAAAGTTGTATACATACATACCAAATATCTTACTAATTGTTATAAAACCATACTAATCATGAATAATCTATACATACATTAAACCAAGTAAAAATCTAGGCATGTAACAACAATATGTATCATCTGGGCATATAATTTCAAGCTGAATCATTTTATGATATCTCATACTATCATAGTTGGTTGTGCCCTAAGCACTCTACTCATCATGAACACGAATCTAACACTTAATTATTAACAAGCAAGTATAGGGTTATACCACCTAGGTATACCCTAGTTTATACTGCACAAATATAGTTAGAAGGAAACACACTCTCTAAGAACATATCACAATGTACTATTTTAATCCAATAATGTCAATGTAATGCACATAAAATACTCTCATATATACAATGTACACAATTTTTCATCCTACTAGAAGCTACACATTTGATGTTACCAACATGTTTTCATAGCTCTATTGAACTATATATAAACTATTTGTCTCTACTAGAGATCATATTAGTTAACATATCCTTGGGTAATGGTAGTTCAAGTTATACCTTGTATGAACATAGCTTGAACGTAGTTTTCTATGGTTGAAGTTTCTTGCTTCATTATAACTCACCACCATACTATTAGTTTAGAAAAGGCATAGTATCTAATGAACTTATGAAAGATATTCTTATAAGAATACACATATATGATTAGTTGTTCTCAAAGGTACATACTAAATACAAATATAAATTATAAATTTCAACTATCAAATGAATTCTGACCAATGTCTTATCATGATTTCATTAACTTTTATTTACATAGTACCTTTTTATGGATTAATAATTAGATAATAAGTAATATCCTCAAAATCATAATAACTACTAACTCAAATATTCTATTATTAATATTTAACATTTAAAAATTAATATTTTAATGTTTTACTAAATTTTTCTTGAACTAGTTATATAGAGTATTCCGATAATGATTACCAAACTGAGGGCAATACAAGGAAAATATTCCAACTCAAAATAAGTTCTTATGATAATTAATATTATCCATTTGATTTACCATTAGGGCTAAGAACAATATAAAAATCTAAGATAAAAATAAATTTCCACCCAATATTTGATTTTGTATTCAAGAGAAGTCATAATACTTTTATCTAATCGCTCAGCTATTTTGTTTCTCAAACTTAGCCAATTCATTATATTAAACTAAATGCTTTTTAAATTATGACTAGGTGTTTAACTCAGCATAGATTTTAAACTTGGTACTTTATAAAAATAAGATGGTGTTTTAATTTTTATATGTCGAACATGTCATAATAATGACTCATCCAATTAATAATACAATGCTTCATTCCATAACTAGGCATTCATTCTACAAAGCTTGACATTGCCTATTGTGACTTGGATATATATAAAGATTAAACTTTAAATAAAATACTTAGCACTATAACTAATATACTCAATGATTTGGTCTTCAGATATGCTAATGGTATGTTGGCATTTCAAATTTATATGCCTGCTTTCCAAATTACAGACTTAACAATTAATAACATTGGATATTTAGTCTAATATATCTTAAGCTTAGTGACTAGGTAAAATCTATATTTTAAGACAAAACAAGGTGTTTCACTTCAAGACTATTGTAATCTCAAATTATAGGATTCAATGATAGACGTTTGCTAAAAATATAGACTGGGTGCTGAAAAAGTAGGCTAGGCATCTCATAGTTAGGTGATTTACTTAGCAAACACATCAATTTAATTATATAAATGTGGGATTATACATAGTGGCTAGGGTCCTAAATATTCATCTTACAAAGAGATAAAATGGCATATTTCATTAAAAAAATGTGGTTTATGAATAGTGGTAGTTTTCTAGTGTATGATGCCATTTAAGTTGGCCAACATTTAAAAGTTTCATCAACCATGCTACTACTATTGTTTTAGTAAGATGCACATCACAAATGAAGGATTTCACCTCTTTATAGATGCTTTGTAAGGGTCTACCACCACATGTTTGGCATTTTTTAAAAATATATTCTATCAATATTTGAACAAGTTACTTATTGCAAACCAAACATTTTTCCTAGGACATAAAGCTAGGATGTTGTCAAAGTATAAAGGGTGTAGTCCAAAAAGGGGTGAAACATAGCTATTGAGACACTGACGTTGATATGCTAAAATTAATCAACGTTTAAATGATAATCAAATAGACAGATTAAATTAAGATGAAATCATAATATAATTAATATACAATCCAAATACATGACCATATAATTTTCTAATAAAACACATTAAAATGCTACCATTTATCTTAGACACTGCCCAAAAACCTATACTTTGGGAATAAGATGTAGACTACATATCACTTTCTAGTAATAATTTGTTTATAAATGAAAATGACCTACCAAAAAAAAAATTCATGTTCTAGCTAGTTCAAAACATTATTTTCAAACACAACACAAAAAAATTATTACAAAACCAACCTTTTCTTGAGCTTCCAAGCTGAACAGACAAAACCAACTTTTTTGATAAAACTCATATTCCTCACTCTCTTTCATGCTACCTATATTCCTCTTATATTTCCTTATTTTTTGGTCTTCGTGTGTCTTTTTGTCCCTTTTTAAATTCACCGATGCTTTATTTAAATAAAATCCTCTCGTAGAAGCTACGCCCATTCTTTTGCATGAAAGTTTCTATTTTTATCCTTCCATGCAAATCAATAAAATAATCTAATTTTATATTTATCTAAAATAATTATAAAATCTATTTTTTAGATAAATATCAAGCAAATTCTAATTTTAGCTTTAAATTGTATTAACACTATCCATGCATTTTTTTCTAAATGATAATCAATTATTTTCTCAATATTGACTCCTCTACTAACTTTCATTAATCTTCATTTTACCAACGTTGAAACATGCTAATAATAATAAAATCTTTTTCTTAATTTCCAAATAAATATCATTCATAATTATTCAAGATTAACTTTAAATTACTTTTACCCAATTTCTATGTAATTTTGTAAACAATGATAAAATAAGTCATTAATGATTTTCCACAATAATTATATCTATTACTACTATTATTCATTTTTTAGATTTAAATTTTAAAACCAAATTAATTGGGCTAAAGGAATTAAATGCATACTAAACTAATTTCCACATACATTTCATTAGAATAAAAATGCACTAACATTTTAACATAAGTGTCATATAAATCTACTATGTGTGTGTAGGGTAACTGGCATTTTTCTATTGGTAATCCCCCAATCATTCTATCTAACTGACCCTCTTTGATGATGCCCTCCCTCATCACACCTTGAGGGTAGGACCTATCTTGCATCCACCTCACAATAATTAGGTAGTTAGTTTGAGTCATCAAAAACCAATAATGCAAAACTAGCAATTATATATCCAAGCATATAGAATATTTCAAAATATAATTTTTACGTAATGTATACTAATAAAAAATACTATTGTCCCAATATAATCATTACGTAATATATAATAATCAATAATACTACTATTCCATACCAGTATATGTCAAACTACTAAAAATCATAGCAATAGAAATAAGATATTAACAACACTAATCAATGGATTAAATTTTAAAATTCATAGGGTGAAATCAAGATGTGATATCCCCCCTAAAACTAATCATCATCCCAATGACTTTTATTCAAGAAATGTTATGATTAAAAAATAGAGTTTAATAGCATAAAAATAGAGTATCAAGTATTATATCATGTAATTAAATTCAATTTTTTCCCTTGAAGAACTCATACTAGTTCTCTTAATTAGCACTAATCTTAGAAAATTGGTTTTTCAAGACCGTACTCTAAGACATTTCCTGTTTTGCAAACAAGTTTTGAAAAATTCACTTTATGTTGATTAGTTCCATCATGACCACCCCATGATCTAGAATCACAAGAAAAGTCTAAAAAAAAGTTTCACTGCTAACGCGACAATATAAGAGATCATCACAAAAGCCAAAATAAATAATCATACAACTGAATTAGACAATTTCTTCCTATCAAGTCTTGGATATAACAAAACCATCTATCGAATCCTACTTAGTAACAACTGAGTCAATGTGAGGTTAAGTAGGATACCATCCTATCACTTAGAACTCATGTTTTGTATAATACCAATCATCCTTTAGGTCTCCATGATCAGATGATATTCAAAAAGTGTATATGGTTCTAAGAAACATAATTTTGTACTAATAGATCATAAAAAATAATACTATATGCTAACTAATTTTTAGATGTAATAATGTATGCACAAGAGAAATCATACAATCATCCTGAGATTTGTTAAGCATGAAATATACTAAGAGGGGGGGTGAATTAGTATATTATATATCTTATTACTTAATCTAATTTATTTTCTTTAACCACTTAATCATACATTCAAGATATGTAATAAAATTGAAATAATAATTTGCACCACATGAGAGAGAGAGAGAGAGAGAGAGAGAGAGAGAGAGAGAGATAATAGATTTTTACATGGAAACCCAAAGTGTGAAAAAACCACAAAGAACAATCTCAAGTATATGAATGAACACCAACTCAAAATACAAAGTTTGCAAGCACCAACTTGCAAGAGCACCAACCCCTTTGTCAAGCATCAACACAATAATTATTTGTGAGCACTAACCCCTTACAAAGATTTCTAAGCACCAACCCATAGGAGCACCAACCCCTCTTTTGTATGAAACACAACTATCTCTTAATGTTTCTTACTCAACAAATGATAGAACTCTACAATATCTCCTACTTGTTTGTCTTTGAAAATAAATACAAACCATGTACTCTTGCATATTACAAATGGATTCTCAAGCCTTTATTTATAGCTTTCCAAAAGACCTTTGGTATTTACCCTTTGTGACCCTTCAATCCTCATGGAAAATGGTGCCAAACTTGCATGACCCTTCATATCCTTACATTTGAAAAGTCATACGGTGACCCTTCATAAGCAAAATCATCCTTTCCTCTTTTGTCTTTATCTTGATGAATTTTCATATTCCTTAAAGTGTCCCTTATGGAAAAATGTGCCATACCTCTTTCGTCTTTTACCCCGTGACACTTTGACCTCTCCATGGGCCCTCTTTTGACTTCTATGCAACCAAAAATATATTTATTAATATTTAAATAAATATTAACACACATTATCCAAGATATGAATATTAAAAACACCATTAAATGCAATGGGACCTTTATCACCAATAATGCTAGACCTTTGACATAAATGACAATATTTCCAACAATCTCCCCCTTTATCATTGATGGCAAACTCAAACTAAAACTACTACATCTTGAGACCTACACATACTATCAACTAAAAAATATGCAGTAACTCCCCCTTACTGTAGCAACCTATACCTATTCCCTATACCTATTTCTACACCTATACCTATTATTCTTCCCCTTTGACATCAATGGAAAAGGGCCTACCTGGAGCTAACACTTAGCTCCCCCTCAACTGATGTTAAACCTCAATAATAGGAATTAAAAGAAATTACTCCCAATTTCTCTCATAGATACTCAAATGTGTCTTTTGGTGGTGCCTTTGTGAAAATATATACAATATGCTCTGTAGTAATGATGTACTTCATCTTACTTGTTAATCTATAACCTTCTCTCTTAAGAAGTGATATCTAATGGGAATATGTTTTGTTCTTGAATGCATCACTAGATTCTTTGAAATATTTATAGCACTTGTGTTATCACAAAAAATAAAAATAGGTTCATCATAATTTACCTTGATATCTTCCAAAGTTTTCTTCATCTAAAGCACTTGAGTACAACACAATACTATTGAAATATATTCTTCTTCAACTGTAGAAAGTGATACTAAATTTTGCTTCTTGCTTAACCATGATACTAAGCTATCACCAAGGAAGAATGCTCCTCCACTTCTACTCTTTATATCATCCAAGCACCCTACCTAATCTGAATCTATATAAGCAACCAAAATAAAATCTCTACCTATGGGATACCATAATTTGTAATCCAATGTCCCCTTGATATATCTAAATATTCTCTTCACCAACTAAACTTGACTATCTTTTGGAGATGATTGATATCTTACAACCATACCTACTACATGCATGATGTCTGGCCTTGATACTGTCAAAAATAAAAGACTACCAATCATAGATCTATATAAATATTTATTTGTAATAGGTGAATCTTCATCCTTGATCACCTATTTTCTATACACATTGGTGTGCTAACTAGTGCATAATCCTCAAACCCAAATTTTCTTAACATTTCCTTGGCATATTTACTTTGAGATATAAAAATTCCTTTATCTAACTAAAATATTTCTAATCCTAATAAAAATGACAATTCTCCAAGCATAGACATCTCAAATTCTTTTTTCATATTATCAAAAAATTATTTTGTCATCTTTTCAATATTTCCTCCAAAAATGATATCATCAACATATACCATAAAAATCAATTAATTCTCACCGTCTATTTTGATGTAGAGATTATTATCAATAAATCCTCTCTTGAAACCTTAATCCTATAAGTAATAATAAAGTCTTGCATACCAAGCTCTGGGAGCTTATTTCAATCCATACAATACTTTCTTCAATCTGCATACATGGCGACTAATATTTGAGAGAATAAATCCCTCGGGCTGCTCAATGTAGACTTCTTCTAGATTCTAATTTAGGAAGGTAGATTTGACATCCATCTGAAACACTTTGAAATTTTTAAACATTGCATATGCAAGAAACATTCTAATAGCCTCTAACCTTGCCACTAGTGCAAAAGTTTCTTCAAAATATATTCCCTTTTTAATGACTTCAAGAATGTCTACTAGATCACTAATTCTTTGTGTTCCATCTTCTTCTATCCTGACACTTGCACTTTCAAAAAAAATCTTGGTTCTTTTATTATAACATTTATAAGCTTTAATTTCACAAGAATAACCAAGAAATATACCTTCATCTACGCTATATTCAAAATTATCAATTTTTTCATCAATTCTCTTTATGAAGCATCTATTGCTGAAAGCTCTAAAATAATTAATTATTGCTGATTTGTCTTTATATAACTCATAAGGAGTCTTGTTAGTATTGACTCTCACTAATGCTTTATTCTGAATATGCATTTTTGTAGTAACTTCCTCTCTCCAATATTTATCTACTATCTTGGATTCATTTAGCATTGTCCTTGCCATCTCTTAAAATGTTCTATTTTTCCATTCAACTACTCCATTTTGTTGTGGAGTTCTGGCTACTAAATAATGTCTCTTTGTTCCATGGTCTTCACAAAATACAATAAATTGATCTAACATGAATTATCCTCCTTTATCTGATCTTAGACACTTAATCTTCAAATTGGTTTCATTCTCAACTAATGTTTTGAATGATTTGAAATGTCTATAAGCTTTTGATTTTTTCTTTAAACACATTACCCAAGTCATACATAAAAAATTATCAATAAGCAACATGAAATATTTCTCACCTTGAGTACTTTGAGTTCTCATAGGTCCACATAGATCAGTGTGAACAAGCTCTAGCATCTGAGTAGTTGAGTACTCTTTTGTTTTGAACCACCTTCTAGCCTTCTTCCCATGCTGATAAGGTTTACAAAGTGTGTTAGATGGCTTTGTAATCTTTGGAAGATTTTTGACTACTTGCTTCTTGCTGATGTTAACAAGATTATCAAAATTTATGTGCCCCATTCTCCTGTTCCATAACCAACTTTCTTCAATCTGACTCAAACAACATCTTTGACCTTTGATTTTTGATAGTATATACAAATTATTACCTGCTTTTTGAGCATATGTAACTAACACATATAAATACTTTCTTATAATTTTACAACCTTCTACATAAAACTTTAGTGTGTGACCCTGATCATACATTTGATTTACACTCAAAAGATTATACTTAAGACCTTCTACATACAAAATATTTTTGGTTTTAGTTCTACCATTATCCAAACTTAATGTACCTTTTATAGCAATTTTAGCATTAGTATTGTCTTTGGATTTCCTATGCCACCATTGATCTTCTTCAAGTTATAAACTTTATATTTTCTCTTGCCATGTGCCTCAAACATCCACTATCAATGAACCATGGCTTTTCTTCATTTCTTGCATGTAAAGTTGTCTATACCAACATAGATTTTTTAGGTTTTTTCTTTTGCCATGAACCTGTCTGAACTTTCTTCTTGATGAATGGAGCCTTGAAACTATGGTCCTTCTCAACTAACTCGAACACACTTCTACAATACTAATCTATGTGTCCAAAGTTGTTGCACTTGTAACATATTATGGCCTCTTCACTAAATCCTGATAGAGGACCAAAAGAGTTGTGGCTTCTACTTGACTTTGTATGAATTTCTTTCTCCTTATTTCTAAACTTATTAGCCCTTTTTCAAAATTCTATTTTCTTATGACCATATCTATTAAAATAAAAATAGTAACCATAAAAATAGGACCTATTTGTGTATCTCTAACCTGATTGCCTTTTGTAGCTCTATTCTCTCCAACCTTCTTTCTTTGAGATGTCCTCTATATTCTTAACTTCTTCCCTTTTTATTTCTTCTTTTGTAAGAGCTTCGGCATAGCTTTTTCCATTTTCTTTGTCTATGAAAGTAGTGACCTCCTCTTTCTCTTTTTCAAATCTAATACCTATCTTATCTAACATTGATCTTTGATTTTTTGATATCTTATTCAACATATTAGTGATATTCTCAAATTTTGAATCATTGGATGTTCTATCATTGATTACTTTATTTGTTTTTTCAAGAGCTACTTTTAAAGAAGTAATTTCAATAACATACCTTTCACATTCTTTACTTACTATTTTCAACTATGTCGTTAGATCTTCTTCATTCTTCTTGGCTTCTTCAAAGTGTGCTTGTAGATCTTCAATTATTTTCTTTGACTCTTTTTAATTTTTATCAATCTAGAGCTTTAATCTTTGATTTTTATTTTCAAGAGCTTTTGGCTCTTCTAAAGCACAAATGAGTTCTCCTTATAGATTCACTTTGGCTTCATCTTATTCTTTTTCTTAATCATCTTTACTTTTTCTTATAGAGGCATCTTCATGTGTGGCCATGAATAGAATCTCTTCTTCTAAATCACTGACTTGACCATCTTTGGTTGAGCTAGGATCTTTAGAATACAAACTCTTCTTCTCAAATCCCCTCTTGAGTTTACCTATGAAATTCTTGTATGTAGACTTTCCTTCTTCATTGTCATCATTACCCTTATTTGGGCATTTAGATAAAAAAATTCCAATCTTTCTATAATTAAAATGTTTAAAATATAATTTTCTTTGATATTTACCTATGCCCTTTTTAAGTTTGTGAATGAAAAGAGCTCTGTCATCATTTTCATCATCGTTAGAACTATCACTTGATTCTTGAATCTTAGCCTTCTCTTTCTTTGATGTCTTGAAAATAGCTTCTCTTTTTGAGGTTTTATCATGTTTAGTCCACATCTCATATGCCATAAGAATACCATGAATCTTATCCATCTTTAATTTGGAGAGATTCTTCATTTCTTCAATTGCTAAAACTTTTACATCAATCTCAATGGTAGAGATCTCAAAACTTTTTGAACCACAGTTGATTCTTCTAAATTTTCTCTAAGACATTGAATCTAATTAATTATTTGATCAACCCATAGAAGATAACTTGCTTTATTTTCTTCTTCCATATTCAAACTCTCAAACTATCTTATCAAAATCTGAAGCTTAACTTGACCTTTCTATCACCTTGGTAAATATTTTCAAGTTTTACTAAAGTTTCATGAGAATATTTACATTGCATAACTTTAACAAATTTTGATTCACATAAAATAACATTTAAATTTTTAGCATTATTTTCACTTGCCTTCTTTTCTACTGAAGTAGTTTCAAGTGTCTATGGCTCTTCATATTCTTCCACCATTACTTGTCATATGTTGAATCTCAAGGCCATCAAATAAGTCTTCATCCTTATGCTCCAAAAAACATAATTCATCCCATCAAATAAAGGTGCCTTATTTGTAGAAAATCCTTCATGTGATCTAGCCATCATGCTTTTTTGATCTACCTTCAAGCTGTAAAACTTTTTCAAAAAGAACCTACTCTGATACCAATTGTTAAGCATGAAATATATTAAGAAGGGGGGTGAATCAATTATTATATATCTTATTACTTAATCTGATTTCTTTTCTTTAACCACTTAATCATACATTCCATATATGTAATCAAAGTAAAATAATAATTTGCACCACACAAGAGAGAGAGAGAGACACCAAATTTTTATGTGGAAACCCAAAGTGAGAAAAAAGCACAAAGAACAATCTCAAGTATATGAATGAGCACCAAATCAAAATACAAATTTTACAACCACCAAATTACAGGAGCACCAACCCCTTTTCCAAGCACCAACCCACAAGAGCACCAAACCTTTACAAAGATTTATGAGCACTAACCCCTCTTTTTTATAAAACACAACTATCTCTTAATGTTGCTTACTCATCAAATGATATAAATCTACAATATCTCCTACTTTTATCTCTTCAAAAACAAATACAAACCATGCACTCTCTTGCATATTACAAATGGCTTTTCAAGCCTTTATTTATAGCTTTCCAAAGGACCTTTGGCATTCACCCTTTGTGACCCTTCAATCCTCATGAAAAATGGTGCCAAACTTGCATGACCCTTCATATCCTTACATTTGAAAAGTCATATGGTGACCCTTCATAATAAAAATCATCCTTTCCTCTTTTGTCTTTATCTTGTTGACTTTTCATATTATTTAAAGTGTCCCTTCATGGAAAAATGTGCCATACCTCTTTCTTCTTTTACCTTGTGACTCTTTGACTTCTCCATGGGCTCTCTTTTGACTTATATGCAACCAAAAATATATTCATTAATATTCAAATAAATATTAACACACATTAGCCAAGATATGAATATTAAAAACACAATTAAATGCAATGGGGCCTTTATCACCAATAATGCTAGACCTTTGACATCAATGACAAAATTTCCAACAATATTTTATTAATTTTCTACTAATCAATCAAAACTAGCATAATACTTCAAATTTATAAAGGATATAATGTCTCCTTCCTTGCATGACTAGCATACAATAGTTAAAAAGTTATATTAACCCTTAGACTTACCAAGATGTTCTACACACTTTATACATTACTTGCTTCTAAAGATAGGTATACATATAACTCTTCAAAAGATATACTTCAAGAAGAAAATGATATTAATCTAATCACATATATACAATAGCATAATAATTTTAATCAACTAGAATTAATAAAAATTCAAAGTTACCCAATCCTCATGGTTAAGTTCATAAGTTAGATAAAATAGTGACTCCAAGAAAATCACAAGTAGAAATTAGAGAATAATATCTCAAAAACCAAAACTTCCTACATACCCTCACATGGTAGAAGGAAACATCGTAATACAAGTTACCAAATCACTATCACTTGCCATCTTGCAAGTGTAGTATCATAAACTAACTCTACAATTGGAAAGAAAAATATGAACCACAAGGATGCATCAATCTAATCAATCCTATAGTCTCTATCAACAAGAAGCAAAAATACTATTCCACAAACTCAAGGGAATAAAACTAATTTAGAGGTAAGCTATCCACCTAAGGAAACTCTAAATCAACACCTTAAAAAATATAAATCTTCTTAGTAGCTTAAAATAAGGTAAAAGGGAAGTGAAAACATAACAACTCACCTCTAAGCTAAATAATAAAGATAACACTTCTCCCAATTACATAAACAATACAATAATGCTAATCTAAAAGAAAACTCCTAACATAAAGGAATATCAAACAAGACATCTATTTACAACTACAAGAAGATTTTAACTCCACTAGGTGGTGTCAAACTAGAATGGTCTTAATAGGATTCCTACTTCTAGGACTGTGTATCTAAGACACAACTAAACATAATTACTTAAGTGAGAATCACTCCAAGCCAAAAACACTCACAACATAAAACATAAATGGTGAACGTGATTTGAGGAAGATAAAATCACACTCAAGGTGTTTGATCTAAAAGATCAAGAATATGGTAAGAAACTCTTGTTCACAATTCAATAATAAATCTATGTACTTAACTACCCAAAATATTTTTTAAAAATCACTAATGAGACACTCATTACACCAACCCTTTTACATCATTAAGTGGGTACGAATGCTCTAAGGGTATTGTTGACCAAATTTGACCCTACAGGTCAAATTGGTGCCCCTATACGTAAAAACTCGAGTCTTAGGTGTTCTTAGGGGTTTAATATTTTTTCATGGTGTGTGTTATAGTCTATTTTATGTCATTTAATGCTATATTAGCCTTTGTCTTAGTCATTTTAATCAATTTGTCATTTTGAGTCATTTAGAAAGCTTTTATGGGTCATAAATGCAAGTGGCATGGTTTTTAAGGTGTCAAATTGTCCTAATCTCATTTAAAATTTCCAATAGGTTATATTCCTTATCAATAATCTCAGTCCCATTTGAATCTTGTAGGTTATCTAACTGAAGATCAAGAAACCAACTAAAAAGAGGGAGTTTGGCACTTGTATGGCCCATGAGGGAAGGTGGCATATAGGAGAAGGCCATAGAATATATATTAATTCTCATCAAGTTCATTTCCATGCTTGACATGCTCTGGAAGTTCCATTTTTGAGCTAAAATTGTTTTCCTCATTTTATTTCCTTCTAGAACATAGAAGTGGTCAGTAGGTTTATGCTTGGTATGGATAGTTGAATAACTTCCAAGTCAAAATAATTTGGGAGGTTAAAATAAACTTATATAGTTTCATTTCCATTAAAATATTTTAAATAGTGGTTGTCTGTGCTTTATGAACCATCCTCATGAATTTGGCATATCTAATTTGCTTCCAAATATATGAACCCTATAGGTTTTGCTCTTGTTTGGATGATTCCATACATTCTAGCTGTTGGGATTGATTTTATAGGATGTTGAATCCATCCTCTAATTCTCTCAATGTTTTTTTATCATTTAAAAATGTTTTTATGGGCTAATTACCTCAGATTGCAAGTGAAGACATTTTTTGTATAATAGGTAGGTTTCTAATATTTTTAAGATTCTCATAATTTGGTAGTGATTATAGAGGATGTGAATAATTTAATTACCATATTTTCAATTTCCTCTTAACCCCTTACATTTTAATCTCATTCTCCAAGGCAATCCTCTATGAGGGTGCAATCATGAACACCATACAGGCAAATCTTTGCTCACTTTTACTTGCAATCATAGTAAAACACATGCATGAAAAATGTATGGCATGTTCAAAGAGGTGTGATGAAAATTTTAATGCCTTGATATATCCTTTATCATCATGAGGTAGTAATTTAATCTTCCATATGGTGAAAGAAATAGGAACTATGTAGTCATGTGCAACATTTACATATGATCTACCATTAGAATGTGTACTTATAGGTATTTGAAAGGTTTCAAATATTAAAATATGGTGTATAGGTTTGCCTCAAGTCTTTAATATCATCATCCATCATTTATTCTTTGTAAGGGTAGGAATTTGGTCATAAATTCAAACTCATCTTCACTTCCTAAACTCACTATCTTCTTGCATACAACTCAATCTTCACCTACAGGGGTCTCCTTGGTGATGTCATGCTGAGATGGGGAATTTAATGGGTTTTTCAATATTTAAGATTGATAATATTTCAATTAGATACTTTTTGAAATTATATAACTGATCATAATCATGTATATCTTATGCACTACCTAAACTCACATTATTGCATGTACATGAAAACATCCACCTACAAGTGGCATTAATAGAGCATACTCTTATGGAAGAGTTGAGATAAGTGGTGACACACTCCTTATTGTTTTAGTGTGATTTTAACATGAAAAACCTATTTTAAGGGATGGATTGATAAATGCAAGTTGGGAACCATGCTCAAAGTAACAACAATAGTGTTTAGGCCCTTTGTCCCTAAAACATAAAAATAGAGTTCCTTGATGTTTTGTTCATATTTTGTAACAAGGTTGCCAATTGCTTTGATGCATCCTCATGTATTTTTATTGAATTAACCATATAGGAAAAGTAATCCACAATATTTTATGGGTAGATTATCAATGGACATTGGTTATTGAGAAGACCAAAGTTGCATTTTTATGCACTAATTTCAAGCATTGATATCTATAGGATTTTGATCCAAAAGAGACCTTCTCCACCGAAGTTGAAAAAATAAACCATGATACTATGATTATATGATTCCAAATAGTTTAAATTATTAATTTTGATCTAAAATCCACTCAAGGAGAATGATATAGTGTGTTTTGCCTCCCATACACACCTACAACTATCCCTTCCTTTAGGGACATTCACCTACAGTAGACCTTAACTTCTATATCATCCATAGCAAGGACTTGGGCATGGAGATATCATTTTGGGATAGTATAAGATGGTTTAAAACTCCTATAATTATTCAAATATGATTTATAACTTTTTATAATGAGGATTTTCACCTATTAGATCATAAATATTCACCTACAGCCAACTATGTTTGACTATATGCAATAGTGAGCTAAAAGGTGATGATTTTAATGATTGGTATAGAAAAAAAATGGAAAAATGGGTCCAAATAGGTATAATATAATCATAAAATAATATATTTGTTCTTTAAACATTTTCTCAAGCTCCAACTATGTAGGACACCTACTGGTAGAGTCCCTTAAAGTAAACACACTCAAAAAATGCACATAGTCTTAATAGATAGGCAACGTATATGGATGGGTACCTAGAAGTTAGAGTGATTAATGGATTGTAAAAAAATAAATCATGATTCTTAAGGTTTCAATATGATCCTATCATACTCAAATCATTCAAGGATGGGGCTCAAATGATGCTTCACATAGTCCATACCCCAAACCACTCTAATAGTCTACTTTGGAATTTAAAGAGGTTTGGGGATCAAATGACGTAACAAAGGTCTCAAATTTGGTATAGGGTATTTATAGGAATTTAATTACCCTATAAAATATTCATAATTATGTAATAAAATAGGGGAGTTCCCTCTATTTTATCTCAGATAGAGGGCACTCCCTTTATGAGCAAAACTATGCATTTTTGAGAAAGAGGGATAAATGGATGGACTAGGAGTTATTTGAACCTTTAAATTAGGTTTATTAATTTATATTACACCTATGAAAACATGATAAATTAAGAAATAAATGGTTAATCTCAACAGCGTATCCTAGACCCTTAAGTATGCAATTAGGCTTGTCAAGCATAGTCTTGGCCTAAAGCCAAATGGAGAACCACTTTCACTTATAATATGGGGTGAAATTTATAATGGATTGGAACATGTATATGTGGGGGGAAAAAATGTATCTAATCTATTTGGATGCATGTAAAACTATGAAAAGCCATTTTGAGCTTTAAGGTGTAGACATGTTATTAGGCATGGTTAGGCCTAATGCCCAAATGAGAAGTCATATTCAATTATAACACAATAAAAATCATCCCAATGGACTATTTCATGTTTATAGGGTCAATATAGGTGTGTTAAATATTTTACTTTGTAGAGGAAACATGAGAAATTCATTTTTGAGCTCAGAAACAGTCCAAACCTGTAGGAAAGGGAGAAAATAAGCTCGATAAGAGAGGTTTGGAAGCTCATATCTATTTTTATGATTTTCATGGAGACTCAATAATATTGGATGAGATTTATAGGGTCATAAAAAACCTTTTTGTGGCATTTTATTGGAATTTCAATGTCAAATCTACATGAACAAACCTTAAGAGGGTAAAACAGGCCTAAACCCTTATTAAACCCTTACAAGGACCTGATTGGAGAAATAAGGATGGGAATATAATTTAATGGAATATTTCACTGAATATTATAATTTAATATTGTATAATACTCTCTAAATTTACTCCCCATGCTTTTGTCTTATACAAGATTGTATGGATGGGGTATAAAATAGGGTATTTTTTTACTATTTTTTGCATTGTTCAGGTTTTAGGAAGTTCCAAGAGATGAAACCAAATTTGGGAGGAATATTGTGACTTAATATAACTCAAAATTTTCATTTAATTAATCATAAAAACTCTTAATTTTTCCTACCAGTAGCTTCATCTCAGCTAGTCAAAACTGGCATAGTGAGCATGATGGTGAAAAGTGTGAAAACTTCAAGTGGATGGCTTTTTAAGGTGTGCCTAAGAATTATAAGGACATGGAGAGTATTTCCAAGTTTCATCCACTCCATCACACATATTTTCATGAAAAAATAAATCTAATTTTGAGGCCAAGGGTGAGGGGTGACCTAAAGAGGAGTTTTCTTAGAGTGTAGGCAGTGATAGCTCATTTCCAAATGATTCTAGATGACTAGGACTAAAACCAATGCATAGAGAGGCATGTATTCAACCTTTACCCTTCATTATAATAATTATAGCTATTCTTAATTAATTTTAGGACATTAAAATAGGTATAAGTCATGAAGGTTATTTTTGAGCCAAAACGAGAACTTTTATGCCATTTTTCAAGAGTTTCATGAATTGGAGTGACACTTTTATTTCCTGGCCTTTCATGGTTCATTTCACATCTTCTTCTAATTCATATGTAACTCCTTTTATCATCTTTAAAAGTGTCTTTATGACCTTTTGACTTCTCTCTCTCTCTCTCTCTCTCTCTCTCTCTCTCTCTCTCTCTCTCTCAAGTTATATAATTTATACACCACCTAAGTGTGGTGAAGCCCTACTCATTTTCATACCATAGATAAATAAATACTATTTATTTTTACCTCTTCCATGACTATTCATAGTGCGTATTAATTAGATGATTGATCTTGATTAGTGATTACTCTCATTTCCTTAGCATGTTATCTCATTCTCTTACCTATTTATAATTAGAAAGCTTCTTCTTTCAGGCCATGTGAAATGTTTTATGATGTGTCAAGGTTGAGTGAGTTAGTCTATTCAAATAGTTCCATTTTCAGCCTCTTGTATATTCCTCCTAGCCTAAACACTCTTCACACCATCATAATGAAATATTAATGTGAGAAGATTCAGATTGGAGAATTGTATGGTTGGTTATTCCCTTATTCTCATGTATAACATGAATTTGGTTGGTATTCATCAACTATTTTGGTGTATCACCTCCCTAGGTTAGTTTTATTTCAGTTTTCTCTCCCTTTTCCCTCACAAGCATAGTTTTAGTAGTGTTCTAAAAGTGGTACATCAAGAGAGTTAGTCATATCTAGAGATTCACCTCATTTTTAGGCTAACCACATCATAAAAGTGTTTTAATTATGCCACTTGGATGAGGAAAGTTGAGACATATCCTCAAAGGGTGAAAATCCAAGTGAAAATAGTTTTTAAAATGCTTGATGGGACTCTTATTCTAAGAGATTGAAAAATTTTTGGTGTTGTCTTTCAACAATGTAATATCCCCTTCAAACAGGAAATATAGCAACACCAAAAAACTTTGAACAAGATATGACTTCTGTTGAATAAATTCAAAATAATCACAATAATATAGTTTCTGGATAGCAAATTACAAATCTTATCACTTGTCCTTTTAAACTATTACAATTGCCGTCCTTTCTCATGCATACAAATATGAAATACAGTCTTAAAAACCCTGGCTTATCAAAACTGGAAGTGAAAATTGAATTCTGGAAGGTCTCAGCCCTTCTGTGTCGACACACAGTCGCCGTCGTCGGTCAATATCTCGCCAACGTCGGTCTTCAGTCGACCGATGTCGGTCACTCAAACCCTCTGTCTGCCGAGGTCGGTTCCTGAGCTGAGCTGTACGGAGCTGTACGGACCTTGTACTACCACCAATTAAGCACAACTTCTCTATTTTCAACCCCTGATCTGAAAATATACTTTTCTAGCACAGAAGATCTCTAGCTGTATAATTTATTGAATCAAAACAAGAATAAAGAAATCCCTGGAATATCTGTAATAACTTCTGTGTGAAGTTATCTCTCAAACCTAAAATTCTGTGATAACTTCTGGATGAAGTTATCTCACACTTTGGCAATAGATCAGCTGATATTCCATAGCCTCTTAATTGCACACACTGAAGAGGGAACGTTCTCCAATGCAAATGGAATCCTTGAACCCTAGGCTCAGTCTTCACAGAAGAAATTCTCCAAAATCAATATCAATAATCAATAGCATACATAATGAATAATGGCCTCCATGAGAAACCCTTATACCCTCAAAAAGATGTGCTTGCCCTAATTAGGGTTTCTTAAATTAGAATTAGGGTTTCTAATTAAAAATAGGCTAAATAATTAATATTTGATTAAATCAATCAAATATTAATATCTCCCTCATTACACGTCAGATCGATGAACCGATCGAAGCTAGTGAATCAGGGAGTGATTCCACACATACCCATACCATAATAAAGGCGCTCCGCTGCATATCAAATATCCCTAAAAAATAGGAGCCCAGGCCAAATATGTCCGAAATAACTTGAATGAAAATCAAATGTAGAAATCTTGTGAATCAAAGTCAAGCCAAGCTCCATTATGACCCTCTATCCATCCTATTAGCCTACGAAGGTCGCATAATAGGCTAACCATGAACTCAGAACATGTCAATTAAAAAGGGGACATGACAATCCGCCCCTCCTGAAATTGCTTGCCCTCAAGCAATCACTGAATGACAACTCAATCAATCCACCTGGATCCCAAATATAGTTTTGATCTCCACCACTGTCAATGAACACAACCCCCATGCCATGTCCATCCCAACTCTCATGCAATGGTGTCACATCATCTCTAGTACTAAGATAAGCACTCCAACATCCAATCCATAAATGAAAATCAGTAAGTAAACTCCTCACCTGAATAATATCTGAAACTGGATAGTGAAGACTAGAAATAGTCATATCATCATCAACCTGTGATCCGGCTGTAACAGAAAGTTGAGTCCTCACCACATGTGACAACTCCTGAACTGAAGTCACCTCAAGATCAAGCTCATCCTCATACCTCTCCTGTGTTGGTGCCAATGTGCACTCGTCATCGCTCTCTATCATGTTGTGTGGTATAGGTACCTCCATCCGATGAAAAAACATATATCTAAAGCTGCTGCCTCGTATTGCCTTAAGAATATGTGTCATCCCATCAACATTAAAGAGAACCTCCATGTCCTTGAGATGAAGAGTAACTTCCTCAAATGAATGAAGCCACTTCATACCCAAGACTAAGTCTATATCCCCCATATTTACCACATAATAATCAGCCTTGAACTCATAATTGTTCAAGCGCAATGGGAGGTCTCTAATCATACGCTCACACTTAAGAGTGTGACCATCGGCTACCTTAACACGGATGCCCTCAAAGTCTACGGTCGTGAGCCCATGCTTCTCCACAAATCTAGCATCTATGAAATTATGTGTGGCCCCTGTATCAAGAAGGGTGATAACCTTCTGCCCTGCCAAAACTCCACGGAGTCTGAATGACTCATCTGACTGAATACTGGATATGCGTGCCTCTTGAATGTGAAGCTCTAACTCTGCTTCTACATTAGGCCCTGAAGCCTCTGCCTCTGCCCCCTCAAAACTGTTATGCTATTCGGAATCCTCAGAATCTGAATCCTCATAATATATCCACATCATCCGATTCGCCTTGCCCTTAGGCCTTAAAGGACAATCGTGATGGATATCATATGGACCTTTGCAGTAGAAGTAAAGCTTCTTCCTGTGTAAATCATTAAGTGCCTCATGATCCAAAGGTGGTGCTGTCGGATTGGCTTTTGAATCATTTTTAACCCCAGATTTATTTATGTTAAAATCCGGTCTCTCTGTATCCCCGTGGGAGTGCTTATGGTCTCTAGACGAAGAAGTACCTCTGGCATTAAATTTATTGGATGGGGCTGCCATCTCCATATCACGTGCCTTCTTCATAGCTACCTCTAATGAAGGAGGATCAAAGGATTTGATCCAACCTCTCAATGGCTCTGTCAATCCCTCTATGAAGAGAACTACCAATCTACGCTCTAAAATATTGGGTACCATGACTGCCAATCTCTGAAACTCACCAATGAAGGACTCCAAACTACCTGTTTGTCTCAACTATGCCAGATCTCAGAAGTATACCTCAGGATCTCTCCTGTCAAACCACTCAACCAATCTATCCACAAAGTCCTAGTACTCTGTTACCTGATTATGCTGAAGTGTTACTATACCATGGTACCACCAATCATGTGCTACTCCATCCAAGTGCAAAGTGGTGTATTTGATGGCATCTATCTCTGACATTGGTCTCAATGCCAAAAAGGTGTCAAGCTTATGAACCCAAGCTTGAGCTGTCATCTTACCGCTGTCGTCAAAAGTAGTTAAAGAAAGCTTACCAGTAGCCTTCTGCAGCTCACTGAATTGAACTCTAGGCTTCCTGTCCTGTCTAACCAATCTGTAGTGCTCTCTCCTAAGATTGACAAAATGATCAAAGGTCATCCTCTCTTGGACATGAAGAGGTAATAAGTCCCACTCATCATTTGCAACCATGTAAACATCTGCAAATGGGTTATTCCCTGCTTCCTCTGCTGGTGCCTCTGGTTCTTCTTGAACAAAAGTTGGACGTGTAGGTCTATCAGCTGTTCTGGAGTGAGTCCGCTGTGGCCTCTGATTAATCATAGCACTCCTATCATCTCTTTGGTCCTCGTTCTGTCCATTAGGTGTGTTCATTCTCTCTATCATAGTCATAAGTGCCTGTAGTGTCTGAGCCATCTGTTGTTGGCTTGTCATCATAGCACGTTGAAATTCTCTGGTGCCCTGATCAGCATCATACCTGTGGCCCCTGGGTGGGCTGCCCTCACGTCTGTCACTCATGATGGTCAGTGGCTGATCTAACACCTGAGTACCTTCAAGTAAGGCTCGGCTGCGTGTGTTATACTTGTGTGGTCCCAACTCTTGTGGCTGCATAAGATCTATACA
Organism: Torreya grandis; assembly: GCA_037957365.1. Classification (NCBI taxonomy): domain Eukaryota; kingdom Viridiplantae; phylum Streptophyta; class Pinopsida; order Cupressales; family Taxaceae; genus Torreya; species Torreya grandis. Next base: position 813,304 of record JARHVA010004238.1, on the reverse strand, counting down.
CCCTCAGGCTGGCAGAATTTAGCTCTGATACCACTGTAATATCCCCTTCAAACAGGAAATATAGCAACACCAAAAAACTTTGAACAAGATATAACTTCTATTGAATAAATTCAAAATAATCACAATAATATAGTTTTTGGATAGCAAATTACAAATCTTATCACTTGTCCTTTTAAACTATTACAATTGTCGTCCTTTCTCATGCATACAAATATGAAATACAGTCTTAAAAACCCTGGCTTATCAAAACTAGAAGTGAAAATTGAATTCTGGAAGGTCTCGGCCCTTCTGTGTCGACACACAGTCACCGTCATCGGTTGATATCTCGCCGACGTCGGTCTTCAGTCGACCGATGTCAGTCACTCAAACCCTCTGTCTGCCAAGGTCGGTTCCTGAGCTGAGCTGTACGGAGCTGTACGGACCTTGTACGGCCGCCAATTAAGCACAACTTCCCTGTTTTCAACCCCTGATCTGAAAATATACTTTTTTAGCACAGAAGATCTCTAGCTGTATAATTTATTGAATCAAAACAAGAATAAAGAAATCCCTGGAATATCTGTAATAACTTCTGTGTGAAGTTATCTCTCAACCCTGAAATTCTGTGATAACTTCTGGATGAAGCTATCTCACACTTTGGCAATAGATCAGCTGATATTCCATAGCCTCTTAATTACACACACTAAAGAGGGAACGTTCTCCAATGCAAATGGAATCCTTGAACCCTAGGCTCAGTCTTCACAGAAGAAATTCTCCAAAATTAATATCAATAATCAATAGCATACACAATGAATAATGGCCTCCATGAGAAACCCTTATACCCTCAAAAAGATGTGCTTGCCCTAATTAGGGTTTCTTAAATTAGAATTAGGGTTTCTAATTAAAAATAGGCTAAATAATTAATATTTGATTAAATCAATCAAATATTAATATCTCCCTCAATACACGTCAGATCGATGAACCGATCGAAGCTAGTGAATCAGGGAGTGATTCCACACATACCCATACCATAATAAAGGTGCTCCGCTGCATATCAAATATCCCTAAAAAATAGGAGCCCAGGCCAAATATGTCCAAAATAACTTGAATGAAAATCAAATGTAGAAATCCTGTGAATCAAAGTCAAGCCAAGCTCCATTATGACCCTTTATCCATCCTATTAGCCTACGAAGGTCGCATAATAGGCTAACCATGAACTCAGAACATGTCAATTAAAAAGGGGACATGACAAACAATCATCCTTTGGAGGAATTTATCTAAGCATCAATAGTGACTCTAAAGTTATATCAGTTGGTCAAGTTCCCTAGGTTTTCCTTTGAAGATTGTTGGTAATATTTTTCTTTCTATTCTTGCTTCCCAATAAAGTTTCATGGATAATTTTGGTGTTGAGTACTATTTTACATAAGTTGGTGAGACATCCCAAGCCTATGGCATTTCATATCATCCTGTTTATTATCCCTACCAATTCTAATATGATTCTTATCATCTCCAATATGACCATTATCAACCTTGGCATGAGTTTTATTATCCCTATAACTAGCCTTCTCAATACCTTGCTCCTACTAGTCAACCTAGTCACTTCTCAAGTCAATCCATTTCCACTTTCAAGAAAACTCTTTTAAGATATGATAAGTACATGATAGAGCTTGATAGACAAAGGGGACATGATATATATATTCCTAGTCATCTCATTCATAAGGTGAGAGATATATTAGAGATGGTCAAAAAAGAGTGGTCACCTATTGAGAGAGCCATTTAACAAATGATCACAATTAAGATTCTAGATGTGAGTGGCTTAATTTAATCCTTAGAATATAGGCTAAAAATTCATGAGAATTAGCCTCACCAAACCTATCAGCCTTCATATTCACTTCCCCAAGATTTTTATGAGTCTTACATGATTCTTACTCATGAACCCAATCAATATTATGAAAGTCACCCTTTTCCTAATTAGCTGGAAGAGAGAGTTGGAAAGACAAGCCTTATTTTTGAAGAAAATATTGATAGGTAGATTGAGTTGGCTAATAAGAATATGTATAAATCCATATCATTAGTAAAGGAAGTGGAATTTAATTCCTCATTTCCCTCTTCCATTACATCCCCACCTCAAGAAGTGAACTCTAGATATGAGATCCCAAGTTGGATAAAAGGTGGAGAATCCAAGACTAAAGAAATCACAATTTTCTTGAGTAATTCATCCACTCCTAAAATTACATCACCACCTCAAGAAGAGACTCATAATCCTAACATCCTAATCTGGAATAAGATATTGGAATAATGGGGAAATAAAGAGGATAAAAGCCTAGACAAAGAGTGTAAGGTTGAGAAAGAATTTGATCATATGCAAGTCCCTCTCACCCTTCCTTAAGAGACTTGTTGTTATCCATGTAAACACTCTTTTAATCCTCATCCTCATGAATATTCCTATGAAATTCAAAAAATAATTTTCCAAGAGAACCTAGCCAAGCCAATTGAAGAGTTAGAGTCAAGGATGATATTGCTAAGTCAAGGTGAGATGGAAGGTTTAGCGACCAAAGAAGATCCTATACCTAAACACACCCCATATAACCTTCCTAAAGATATTTCTCAAGATAAATCATATGTAAATGAAGTGATTTTAAAATGGAAGGAAGAAAATCTAGCTATTTTATCCCAAGATTTGCCTCCTCTTCCTCAATAACTTCCAAAAGAATCCCTTACATTTCACTCTCAATATAATTTTAGTTCTATGTTCTACCTCTACCAACTAGTTCATCTTGTCATCACCCTATCACTCTTTCCCTTGATGGACCTATGATATGGGAAACTAAAGTGGAGCATTTGGTTGAAAATAATTTAAAACTTTTGCTTGAATAAAATATAGCTCCTTCGTAGCCTTATTGGGTTAAGTCATATGATTTCAAGATGCCTAGTCTTGACATCACCAAGAAGGAGAAGGAGATTGAAGATATTGTTTCCCTTGAAAAGAAAATTTAGGTTATGATAGTTGAGATTCAAATTGAGAGCCCTCAATAGGTCTTAAATGTTGAAGAAGAGGTGATTTCTTGTGTGGAAACTTCTGATTGGGCTGATATGGAAGAATGTTTTCCTTTTTCCAAAGACGAAGAAATAATCATTAGTTCTTCCATCACTATGCAAGATATCATGGATGGGAAATAAAAAGTTCATAATTATCCTTGGTATGACTTGTTTTCAATCATTAAATTAGGTTATACTCCTCTTCAATGAGGCTATAATCTAGTAAAGAATGGAGAAGGCAGCCTTGACACTCAAGTGAGTATGTAAAGAAAAGGTAACTTTTCAAATATATACTTTCAAGAAGCATATCCATTCAATGATGAAATTTTTTAAATCATAAAAATTGGATATCATCCTCTCAACCAATTGGGAGAAATACATCAGATCTTGAAAGATGGAACAAGCTTCTATTGGCCTCAATCTTCCAAAGTATAAGAAATCAGTCCTCTTGAAGCTATGCCTACAAAGAAGATGCAAGCTGACCATGAGATGAAGAGTGGGTAACAGTATGAGGTATGTAACAAGTTTAAAAGTAATGTATCTACATTAGTGACCTATTTAAGTATGATCTACTTTAGATCAGATCAAGTGAAGTACCAAGGAATAGGTCTGATCTACAAAGCATCCAATCCAAGGAACATGCTTGGCACTATGATTCATCTCATGAAGAATAAGATTAAAGAAAATTTAATTTTAATCATAAAAAGGAGGTATTCTTAGTTTATAGTTGTGCATAGTTTGTTTGTTTTCTTATTTCCCTAAGTGCTTTGAGCACATGTGTGCCTTGTTAGTGTGTTTTCTTTACTTTATGTGTGCCATTTATTTTGTGTGGTTAAGGTAATTAGTTATCTTATCTTGTTCAAATCCTTGTCATTAGGTATTCTTTTTTATCTCAAACTTTAGATGAATCCCTAAGCCCAATGGACTGATAAGGCTATTGGTCTAGTTAGTATAACAGGCATATTACCCCTATAAGTCACTAATTTATTAACCAAATTTGACCCTATAGGTTAAATTGGGGCCCCTGTGGGTAAAAACTTGAGTTTTAGGTGTTTTTACGGGTCTGATATTTTTTCATGGGGTGTTTTATAGTCCATTTGATGTCATTTAATGCTATATTAGCATTGGTCTTAGTCATTTTAATCATAATATCATTTTGAGTCATTTAAAAGGCTTTTAGGGGTCATAAATGAAAATGGCATAGTTTTAAAGGTGTCTAATTGTCTTAATATCCTTCAAAATTTCCAATAGGTTAGACTCCCTATCAGGAATGTTAGTTTGATCTAAATCTTGTAGGTTATCTAACTGAAGATCAAGAAACCAACTTAAAAGAGGGGGTTTAACACTTGTACAGCCCATGAGGGAAGTTGACATGTGGGAGAATACCATGTAATGTCTCTTAATTTTACTCAAGTTAATTCCCATGCTTTAAATTCTCTAGAATTTCCATTTTTTGGCTAAAACGGTTATAATCCTTCTTTACCCTTCTAGACACATAAAAGTGGTCAATAGGTTTGTGCTTGGTATGGACAGTTGGATAACTTACAAGTCAAATGCCTTTGGGAAGTGAAAATAAACTTAGAAACATTAATTTCCATAAAAATATTTTTAAGAATGGTGGTTTGTGGTTTATAAACCATCCTCATGAAGTTGACATATCTAATTTACTTATAAATGTATGAACCTTATAGGTCTTGTTCTTGTTTGGATGATTTTGTACAATCCAAATGTTGGGATTGATTATATAAGATTTTGAATCCCTAGTATAATTATCTCCATGTTTTTTTACCATTTAAAAGTGTTTTTATGGGCTAAGTATCTCAGATTGCAAGTGAAGACATTTTTTTTGTGTAACAGGTAGGTTTCCACCATTTTCAAAATTATCATGCTTTGGTAATGATTATAGGGGGTGCAAATAAGTTAATTACCAAGTTTCAAATGTCATATTAACCCATCACCTTTTAATATCATTCTCCAAGGCAATGCTCCATGAGGGTATAGTCATGAACACCATGCAATCAACTCTTTACTCGCTTTTACTTGTATTCATGGTAAAGTATGTGCATGAAACTTGTATGTCATGTTCATAGACGTTTGATGAATGTTTTAAGGCCTTAGTGTATTCTTTTTCAGCATTAGGTAGTAATTTAAGCTTCCATATGGTGAAATAAAGAGGGACTATGTAGTCATGTGCAATATTTGCATACAGTCTATCATTGGAATGTATACTTATAGGATTTGAAAGGTTTCAAATGTTGAAATGTGGTGTAGAGGTTTACCTCAAGTCATTTAATTTAATCATAAATCATTTGAGTATTTTTAAGGGTATGAATTTTTCCATAGATTCAAACTCATCTTCACTACCTAAACTCATTATCTACCTGCATACAAGTCAATATTCACCTACATGGGTCTCCTTGGTGACATCATGCTGAGATGGGGAATTTGATGGGTGTTTAAATATTTATGATTGATAATATTGCATTTGAATACTTGGTGAAATTATATAAATTATCATAATCATGTATATCTTGTGCACTACCTAAACTCACATTATTGCCTTTATATGAAAACATCCACCTACAAGTGGCATTAGCATAACATGAAAGTACTCTTATGAAAGAGTTGAGACAAGTGGTGAAACCCTCCTTAAAGTATTTTTTTAATTTTTACATGAAAAACATATTTGAAAGGATGGATTGATAAATATAATTTGAGAGCCATGATCAAAGGAATAATGATAGTGTTGAAGCCCTTTGTCCCTAAAACAATGAAACATAGTTCTTTGATGTTTTGTTGGTATTTTGTAATAAGGTTACCAATTATTTTGATACATCCTCGTGTGTTTATATTTAATTCCCCATTTAGGACAAGGACTCCAAAAGGTTTTAGTAGTAGATTATCAATAGAGATTGGTTATTGAGAAGTCAAAAGTTGCATTTTTATGCACTAATTTCAAGCATTGACATCTACAAGATTTTGATCCAAAAGAGACCTTCTTCACCCAAGTTGCAAAAATAAACCATGCCACTATAATTGGATAATTAAAAATGGTTGAAAGGAGTAATTTTTATCTAAAATCCACTCAAGGAGAATTATATAGTGTGTTGTGTGATGGGTGTCATTATTCCCTTCATTTAATCAACTTTCTGTTGATGTCATATTTAACTAGGGCTGTGTCTAAAGCTATATGCAACAAGAATAATCATAGTGATTTAGTAATTAATTGTAGGTATTTGTATTTTGTTTATTTTTGCTTTAGGGGATTTTTAATGTCTTAATGACTTCTTGGTTAAAACCTTATTGGAATCAAACTATGAAAATCTGCTGGAAGTAAACACACATTGCAAAATGAAATAGATTGCTGGAAATAAACACACTTTTGTAGAATGGAATATATTTCTAGAAATAATTGCAAAGAAATGAGAATTTAATCTAAGACACCTATAGGAACAAATCTACAACAAATTTTAACTTTAAGGAGTTAGAAGCATTTATAAATTTAATAGAGTGACTTATTTGCTTTTGCAAAATAAAATATAAATATTGACTAAAAATGAAGATCCTGGTTCTTGGAGGAGTGGGCCCTTGCTCCACCTAAAAACAAGATTGAACAATTTAATTCTCTCTAAAAATAGAAATGGCTATTTCATTGATAAAATGTTCTGTATTACAAAAATGTACTAATCTATCCTTGTCTCTTTATTCTTCAATTATTTTTATATTACATTCCAAATTCCCAGGTCTGTCTATATATATATATTATATATATATATATATATAGACAGACCTGGGAATTTGGAATGTAATATAAAAATAATTGAAGAATAAAGAGACAAGGATAGATTAGTACATTTTTGTAATACAGAACATTTTATCAATGAAATAGCCATTTCTATTTTTAGAGAGAATTAAATTGTTCAATCTTGTTTTTAGGTGGAGCAAGGGCCCACTCCTTATATTCTTCTTGTTGGTATCTTGATGGTTGTAACTATTTCATGGATACAACATAACTAAATCATGCCCAGAATAGATGTTGAATCAAGATGTGGCTGGATGTCTAGCTGTGTGATAAATGTCTTGGATATGCAAGTATGGAAATTGGAAGTATGTTCTTGATTTAACAGGATCATTAGTTTCCTAGGTCACTGGCCATTTGGAATAGATCATCATCAATTCCATGTTTAACTACAAAACGTCTGGAGCTTATTTATAGGAGTACCAGAGTTAATTTAGATAATTCTAGAGCTAAATAGAGTTTTGGAACTAAGTCCAAAAATGTGGCTACTTGAAATAGCGTGGTGGGGTTTTGGAACTAACTTGTATTGATTCCAATGCTTGCAAAAACATGTAATCTATTTCATATTTATTCTTCAACCTGATGATGACTTCTTTTATTACAAAGCTTTAATTTTCCAACACACTTGTTAGGAATTATAGAGTTTTTTAAATGTTAGAATCACAATCAACAAAAGATGGATAATTACATCCTAACTCATCTCAGATCAAAATAAAAGTTAAAAAATTCAATCAAACTTAATAGAAAGAGAGAGTAAGATGAGGTCATTTATTATACATTTAACAACATATCCTAGCCTCATCATTTCCCCCATACTTACTTGTTTGTAAGTCCCTTTACAAACTTCACTCTTTAAATTCAGGATTGTATATCCTACATTCCATTTGATTGATCAGATCAAATGGCTGGAACTGAACATCCCAATGCTTTGATTCAGAAGTACTATAACTTGCTCCTACTTCTATTTTTATTTTCCATTCCTCAAATTGAGTGGGATCTTGAGGTTCTCTATTTTGCCAAGGAGATATGCGGGTGAGAAGTAGAGGTGGTCTTGTCTGCATTCCTATCCATATGTGCAAGGGAGTTTCATTGATTTGGGGAATTATTATGCATAAAGCTTTTTCCCTTTCTAGACTCCAAATAAAATTTAAAGGGGATATTAGTTCCCTTCTTTTCCATGCCACTAGGATAAATTCCCATCTTTTCAAACATGCATCATAGATATTATCAATATTTTCCCTTTCATAAGAGGTGAAGGTATTAATGTTTTTCTATAAATTGAAAAGATAAGGTCCCTTAAACGTGTCATTAAATGCATGGGATTGGAAATGTGTAGCACAGGCGAATGGGTTACCATAATGAATTCTCATACAGAGACTAGATGAACTAGCCTTTAACAGATGCTATGACTCCCTCTCCTTCCATGCAATCTAATTTTGAAGAACAAATATGAATGAATTAAGCTAGCTTTCCCCTACATATAAATTGATCTTAAAACTTGAATTTCTTTCTAGCATGAAATTGTAGAGGTAAAATCCATAGAGAAGATTTTTCTATTTTGTATTGGCTAAGGAGTAGGAGGCTGAGAAATTAGCTTCATCTTTTATTTCATGTGGAAGGCCACATGCTATCCTTGCCAACTTCCGGTGAATGAATTGTTTCTCTAAAAACATGCTATATGTAGGAGAAGGTCTTATGCATGTAAGCAGTTTCTCACTCATCATGCAAACCATTTGTATTTTCATAAGATATTTATATTTATCATTTTCCTCCTTATAAAATCTCTCTTGCCATTCCTTCTTTGCTTTCTTTTCTTCCTCCATTTTGATTTTCAAGTCTGTATTAGATGCCTTGATTACACTGAGTTCTCTACATGTATCATCTCATAACTACTTGAGTGGTAGATAAGTCAATTCAGTCTGTACAGAGACTGTTGACATAGTGGTTTGTATCCTAGAAACTGTACAATTTTCCTCATTCTCTATTAGTTGTCTTTTAATCTCTACTAATTCCTCATTCATGGATGTGAACTAGTTTTTTAATTCTTCAAGGAGCTTTTCTTTCTATTCTAATTTGAGTTTGAGGAAGTTTAATTCCTTGTCCTTTTCCTTGAGATTGAGCTCTACTCTAGACAAACATAGATCTTGTTTAACCTATTGATTTTGTTCTTTTTTTGACATTTCTTGGGGAGTTAAGCATTCTTCTTCCACCATAGGGGATTTCCCTTTCCTTCTCCAAGATGCCTGTTCATCTTCTACATGTGATGGTGCTGCTATCTCACCCATTTCATGGAAAGCTTGCTCCTCAAATATTTCATCTTCTTTTTCCTTTTCTATTTGGTTTGGTCTAGGAGGAGTCATGGCCATGCTATCCAAAATATCAAAAACTACAGTTTTTAACTTTTCTTGTTCTTCTATCTCTTCTGGACTTTCTTTAGACTTTTTATGATGTCTTCTTCTTTGAGGAGCCTCAAAATATACAAACATAGGTCTCCTCTTAGAACTTCTTCTGATGTTCACCTTTTGCTCAAGCCTAGGTGAACCGTCATTGTCAAAGACATGTATTAGTTCTTCTGTAGCTTTTTTAGAAGAAGAAATTTCTTGAGAAGGCTCAATAGGGTCTATAATTTTAACTTTTCTTTTATATTTTCTTCTTTTTGGTATATCTTCTTCCCCTAGTTTTTTCTTTTTCTTAGCAGTAGTATCAATTCCCAAATGAACTAAAGGGGCAAGAGGAGTTGGTATTATTCTTCTAAAAATACCAAGGTTCTACCCAAATTTAGCAAGAAAATTTTCCCACATTTCTTCCCCATTTTTATTTGAAAGGAAATGGTGTTGGCATATTAAATGCACTAACCCATGATGTCTAATTGTTCCTACACCCTAAGAATATCTCTAGGCCATCGTATGGATGGAGTCAAAAAGAAACCCTGGAAGGTTTATTATAGATTCTAGTTTTTTGGCTCCATATCTAAGGTGTATAAGTATTTTTAGGACTTCTTTTCCTACTATCCCAAATTGTCCATCATAGGTTAAATACTTAACTATCTAAAATGCTACTCTATCAAAGGGTTTGGGCAAGCTGACCCTTTTGACTCCTTTGATGATTTTCTTTGTATTGTAAATATACTGGGATTTAGCTTCCCCCTCTTTTAAAAGGGTTTCAACCAAGGCTTTTAATGTCCCCTTTGATAGGGTTTGAGACATGCACTATTGGTATTCCAAACATCTCACTTATTATATTCACAAAAAAAGAATGAGAACCTTCCTAATCTTTGTCCTTGTTTTCTCTAAATTCATAACAAATTCTCTGACCAATTCATCATTATATTTGGGAAAGTTCCTGAAACTCCATCCATCCTACCTGTTGATAGATAGTTGCTACTTCTTCATCTGCGAGGAGTTGGGTATCATTTTCTGTTTCTGACTTCTTTTTTATTCCCATGATTCGTTCTTATTTAATATTACACAGGTTAGTTGAAGATTGCTTCTCTTATCAATGGAACTGATGGTTTTGGCTACAAAAATAGTAGATTTAGTTGTTGATCTAGTGAATTCAATTGTAAAATTACTGTACTCAACTATGGAACTTAGCAATTTCAGCTACAAAACTCCTATACTCAGCTGTAAAACTGACGGAGTTAATTCATTATATCTCTTTTGAAATTTTTCTACAACTAGCTTTTAATTCATTGGTTTAATAATAAGAATGATTCTTTATAACTATCCACCAACTCATTCCATCATCACTATCCTTCTCATGATTTTACACATTTAACCATGATGTACAATAGATGACTCATCATACTAATCTTTCTAAATCAAGTCTAATCACACATGCAAACTTTTCATCTAACCTTTAACAAGTTAAAAACATAATTACCATCCTTGATGATGTAATCCTTCTATCATGATGACTCATCATTCCTAAACATGGCTAGAAAATAGTTAGAATTCAAAAAAAAGAAAAAAAGTTTTATTTGAATTAGCCATTTATTTGAGAAGATCAACTGCCATCATTAGTTTTCAATTGACCTCTGATTTTTTTCAGAGAAGAGAATGCCATTTACTAGTTTTCATCCTCTTCCCTTTATTTTGGATCTTTTCATCTGATTATTTGATCATTTTGGAAGAATTGGGTTCTTCCATATGATCAAATTCTTTGTTTGCTTTAATCTGCTTCAAAAATTCATCTTTAATAAGAGGCTTCCTATAAAGTTTTAGCTTGTGTCCATTAACCAAGAGTATTCTTCTACTGCCATCAATGGGAAGTAACTAGATAGAACCATTGTCAAATATCTACTTGATCTGATAAGGTCCCAACCATTTGGTTCTTAATTTGCCTTTGAATTGTTGGTACTTAGAATCAAATAGCAATGCCTAGTCTCCTACTTTGAATTATCTTTCCTTGATATGTGAATCATGCCATTGCTTCCTTTAACCTTGGATTATCTCTGTCTGGTGAAGTGCTTCCATTTTGAATTCATCCAATTCATTGAGTTGAAGTATTCGCTCCTTTTGAGCTACATCCAACTCAATTCCCACCTTAGCTGATGTCCTCAATGTTTGTAGTTCAAAATCAATAGGCAACAAGGGCTTTTTCCCATAGGCTAACTCATATGGTTAAAACCCTGTTGTAGTTTTCCAAGTTATATTGTAATCCCAGATAGCTTCAAGTAGTCTTTTTACCCAATCCCTTCTTTCTACTTCAACTATTTTAGTGAGGATGGTTTCCAATTCTCTATTTATTACTTCAACTTGTCCATTTACTTGTGGGTGATAGGGAGATGACTTCATATGATTGATCTGATAATACATTGTGAAAGCCTAGATCATATTAGACATAAATTATGGTCCCTGGTCTAAAACTAAACTTCTTGGTACTCTAAATTTTACCATAATTTTATGCCAAAGGAAATCAGCAACTGTTGCTTTAGTGGCATATGTTAAAGCATGGACTTTTACCCATTTTGTACATAATCAGTACACAAAAGATTGTGTTCTTTTCCCTATGAAGGAGGATTAAAGGGTCCAACAAAATCTAATCCCTGTCTCTCAAATTGTTCAATTACTACTTGTGTTTGTAGAGGCATTTCATTGGTAACAGTTGGCTATCCCATCCTTTGACAAGGATCACACTGCCTGATATATCTCTTCACATCTTTGTACAGAGATGGCCAATAGTAACTAGTGCCAAGTATCTTATGAGTTGTTATTTTTACTAAATAGTGTCCTCCACTTGGTTCATCATGACATTCTTGGAAGATGTCAAATATTTCATCTTCTCTTACACACTTGCATAAAACTAAATTAGGACCACATTTAAATAACATTCTATTTAACTATTTGGAATGTGCACTAGTTTTGATTAACTTCTTTATTTGTTTTTAAGTGAAAGAAGGAGGAAACTTCCCTATTGCAAGATAATTTTCCATGTCAACAAACCATGGTGTATTTGTTGAAATAACAAACAATTGTTCATCTTAAAATGTGTCCTTGACTGGATCCTGCTCCCTTGTAGTGGTTAGTCTTGACAAGAAATTAGCTACCACATTAGATTTGCCTGGATTGTCCACAATGGTAATATCAAATTCTTGTAGAAGTAATAAACATATAATTATTCTACCTCCAACCACTAGTTTGTTCATTAAATATTTAATTGCTGAGTGATCTATATGTAAAAATATTTTGTACCCTGTAATGTAATGTCTAAATTTATTGATTGCATAGATTACAGCTAGAAATTATTTTTCAGTGGTAGTGTAATTTATTTTAGTGGGAGTAAGATTTTTACTAAAGTAGTAAATAACATACATTCTTCCTTATTCATCTTTATGTCCCAAAAATACACCAATTGAGGTATTTGAGGCATCAATTTGGATGTGAAAAGGTCTCCTAATTAGGTCCTTTCAATATTGGGGCAGTTACTAATTTCTCTTTAATTTCTTCAAAATCATGTTGACATTGTTGATCCCAAAGAAATTCATAGTCCTTGGTAAGAAACTTAAACATGGGGGCATCAATTTTACTAGAATCCTTAATAAAGCACCTATAGTATCTAGCATGCCCTAAAAATGACTTGATATCTATGGGGATTTCAGGAATAGGCAAGTCTGAAATAATCTTGATTTTGTTTTGGTCAACCTAAATTCCTCTTTTTGAAATATGGTGTCCTAATATGATCCCTTCATCAACCATCATCAAACATTTCTCATGACTAAGAGACAAGTGATGTTATTCATATCTTGTTAATACTCTATCCAAATGTTTCAAGGCATCATTAAATGTATCTCTATGCACAGTAAAGTCATCCATATATACCTCTACACAGTCATTTGTTAGGTCTACAAAAATTGCTAATATAGCTCTTTGAAAGGTTGCTAGAGCATTACATAGTCCAAATGGGAATACCCTATAAGCAAAGGTACCCCATGGACAAGTAAATGTAGTTTTGTCCTGATCCTCAGTAGTAACTCTAATTTGATTGTATCCACTAAATCCATCTAAGAAAGAAAAGTACTATTTACCTAAAAGGTTGTCTAAGACTTGATCTATGAATGGTAAGGGAAAATAATCTCTCAGGATGGCTTTGTTCAGTTCCCTATAGTCAACACAAATTATCCATTTTCTATTCCTTTTAGGGATAATTACAAGAGGAGACCCCCACTAGCTATCTGAGATAGGGTAGATAAAATCTACTTGTAATAGTATTTTAGTTTCTTGTTTGACTATATCCCTTAAGGCTAGATTAATCCTTCTCTGAGATTGCCTAACTGGTCTAATGTTTTCAATATAAATGTGATGGGTGTAGATACTTGGATGAATGCCTTTCATGTCTCTATAATCCCAAGCAAAAACTTTAGTATGATCCTTTAGAACATCAAATAGTTTGGCTTCTTCATTGTTCTTTAACTAGCTATTAATATTCAAAAAAAATCCTGGTTGAATCTCAACATGTTTCATTCTAGGATACGATGAACTAATTTGTTGAAAGGGTTCCATTAAGGTGTTTAGCGGAAAAGCATGTGGTAATAACATATGATATGTATCAACATCTCTGAAAGTTCCTAGAGGCAAAATGTTAGACAAAGGATAGCAGGAAGAGTTATGATACTTATCTTGTTGTAGGTCAAACTCCTCGTTACTATTATTTTTTAGAAATTCTTCATCATCTCCTGATATCTGTAAAGTTAAAGCTACAGATCCTTCCTCTCCCCAAGAGAAATCTCATTCCTCTGGAGTGAAATTATCTTCATTTGTAGATAATTGTTATTGGTGTGGTTCCAAAACTAACTGTGATGGTTCTGGAATAGATTCTACAGGTTCCAGAACTAATCCTGACTGCTCCAATAATAATTAATGTTCATTCAATGAAGGATTAACCATCTCTTCAATTTCTTATACATGATCCTGCAATGTTATCATAGCCAAAGAAGATGGATTTTTCTCATTAATATTAGGATTATCAACCCATAATTTTACTTGATTATCAATAAAAGGTCATGCAGAGGGATATAATAAAATTTACTTAGAATTCTTACCATTGGAAATAGTCATATCTCATGACCTAAAATCAATTAAGGTAGTAACTGTAGCCAACCATGGTCTTAATAAAATAATGGGATAACCAAGTGTTTTACCTTTTGGCTATAAGATAAGGAAGTCGACTGGATATTCCCATGATTCCACCATTACTACCACATCTTCAATAATAGCTTCTAGTTTTGTTACAGACTGATTTGCTATCTGCAATATGTTGGTAGTAGGTTGTATGCCTATTAATGGTAATGTTTTCAAAGTGTCTACTATCATTACATTGATAGCTACTCCCAAATCATTCAAAACATTATGTATATCCTTATTCCCTATAGAGACAAAAATAATAGGGTTGTTAGGATCTCCATATTTGGGAAGTAGAAGTTTGCCTGCTAATAAATTAGCAAGTTTCCCATCTACCTAAATAATCCTGGGGTACTGCTTCTTTCTTTTAGGTTTTTTAAAACATAACAGTTTGATTAACTTGTTCAACTCTGGGATATCCTTAATTGCTTGTAAAAATGGTGTTTCAACATTCAATCTTCTTAGTTCCTAGACTAATTTAGATTCCTTAATTTCTCTATCTTCTTTAAATCTTTTTGGAAATGGAATCTCAGTAGAATTTCCTTCTGGTTCCTTATCTTTATTTTTTTCATCTTCCTTAGGTGCAACTAGGCTAAGGGTTTTAGCTTCTTCTATCATCTCTATGATTATAATAGGTGGACTACTAACTATTTTTCCAGATCTGATTTGAATGTTTTTACAATCCATTGTATTTAGATCAACTAATTTTTCTAGTTTTATTTCATATATAGGAGTTGTTTGTTTGTTTCTTGGGTTTGCTACTAGTTGTGCTAGCATTTGTATTTGGACTATATTTTCAACCTATGGATGTTGTGTTAGAGATCCCATTATGTCTTGTTGGTTCTAATTTAGATATGTTTTCCCTTACACATAATTACTAGGTCCCCATCTAGGTTGTGGCCAAGCATAAGGATTTCCTTGACTAGCCCAAAGTTGTTGATGTCCTTGAGTTTACCAAGATTGACTTGCCCAATCCTGAGGATGCCATACTGGTTGAGGGGCCCAAGGTGGCTATCCCCAACTTTTTGGTACTATTTGAGCTACGCATGGCATCATCCAAGGATTAGGAGTTGGTATTGGCATAAACTATCCTTGGTTGGGTTGTCTCTAAACAAAATTTAATTCTTCTATGGTGGATGATGTACTAGTTTGTTTGAGCTGATTTTTTATGAGTGGAAGAAGAGAAAAAGTGTGAGTATCATGTTCTTTAGATTCAAATACAAGACATACTTCTATTTTATCCAAAGGACATTCCCTTATTGCATGCTTCTTCTTGCATCTAAGACAATACATGGCTAATGGTTCAATTTGGGCATTTGCTTTAGCTTTTAATCCATCCATGTTGGAGGCTAATTGAACTAGTATGTCTATTTTTAAGTTTGAAAATTCATCCATCAATTTGTTCATTTCTGGATTTGAATTTTTAACTATTTTTCTTTTTCTAGGTCCACCCCTTATCCTTGAATAGTTTTTACAAATTTCTATGATTTTGTCCATTCTTAATTGAGCAATGTTTCCACCACCAATTAAATCAAGTGTTTCCCTAGATTCATCATCTAGACCTTTGAGAAAAAAAATTTCACTTAAATCTTCTTGAAGTACAAATCTACATCTTTTACTCACAAAGAGGAATTTGTCCAAATAATCTTTCATATTTTCATCTTCTTCCTATTTGATTTTTAAAAATTCTCCCTTTCAATTTCTTCCTCTACAATAACCTTGATATTTGTCTAGGAAAATAGTTTCCATTTGTTCCCAATTGGTAATAGAATTACATTTTAATTCCATAAACCACCTCATTGCTACATCCTTCAAAGTAAATGGAAACAACTTGAGTTTTTGATTATCTGTCTTATAATCATAATTCTGACATAGTACTTTAAACTCAAATAGAAATTGGTCAAGATCCTCAGATGACATTCTTGTAAATGTGGGAAAGTGTGCAGGTGAGATGTTTTTCATAGTGGTTTCATCATCTTCTATCTGAATGGGATAGGTAAAGGTTCTTTCAAGTTCTCTTCTAGCTTCTCATGCCATCTCTCTAGTATTTTCTAGTCCCTTCTCCCAGTCAATGTGGTATGTGGCCTATTCTAGGGATGGTGAAAAGATTAGAGTAGGAGGTTGACTACTCAATTGAGAATCAAAACTTTCCCTCAATGGATCTTGAGAAATAATCCTCCTCCTTAAGGTTTTACTTGGTTCTGGTGACTGATCCAAAAATTCCAAAGATGGAAATTTTGCTTCTTGTCTTGTAGGAGATAATGGTGCCTCTAATTCTTATTCAACGTTCTTATTTAAACTAGAGGATGATGGAAATTCTTGTTCAAATATTTTGGGTAGAAATCTACCCTTGGAGTCTCATGGTCTACTCATAAATTTTGTGATAATTGTTAGGTAAAATTTCTATAATTACTAAATGAATGATTGTTGCTCTTGTTGACACCTAATTATAAAATTCTAACTAGTGATTCCCCGGAAATGGTTCCAAAAATGATGGGTGTCATTATTCCCTTCATTTAATCAACTTTATGTTGATGTCATATTTAACCAGGGTTGTGTCTAAAGCTATATAGAACAAGAATAACCATAGTGATTTAGTAATTGATTGTAGGTATTTGTATTTTGTTTCTTTTTGCTTTGGGGTATTTTTAATGTCTTAACTACTTCTTGGTTAAAACCTTATTGGAATCAAACTATGAAAATTTGTTGGAATTAAACACAAGTTGCAAAATAAAATTGATTGCTAGAAATAAACACACTTTTGTAGAATGAAATAGATTGCTGGAAATAAACACTTTTGCAGAATGAAATAGATTGCTAGAAATAATTGCAAAGAAATGAGAATTTAATCTAAGACACCTACAGGAACAAATCTACAACAAATTTTAACTTTAAGGAGTTGGAAGCATTTATAAATTTAATAGAGTGACATATTTGATTTTGTGAAATAAAATATAAATATCAACTAAAAATGAAGATCCTAGTTCTTGGAGGAGTGGGCCCTTGCTCCGCCTAGAAACATGATTGAACAGTTTAATTCTCTCTCAAAATAGAAATGGCTATTTCATTGATAAAATGTTCTGTATTACAAAAAAATTCTAATTTATCCTTGTCTCTCTATTTTTTAATTATTTTTCTATTACATTCTAAATTTCTGTGTGTGTGTGTGTGTGTGTGTGTGTGTGTGTGTGTGTGTGTACTTCTTGTTGGTATCTTCATGGTTGTAACTATTTCATGGATACGATGGAACTAAATCATGCCTAGAATAGATGTTGAATCAAGATGTGGCTAGATGTCTAGCTGTGTGATAAATGTCTTGGATATGTAAGTATGGAAATTGGAAGTCTATTCCTGATTTAATTAGATCATTAGTTTGCCAAATCATTGGCCATTTGGAATAGATCATCATCAATTCCATGTTTAACTATGAAACTTTTGGAGCTTATCTACAAGAGTACCAAAGTTAATTCAGATAATTCCAGAGCTAAATATAGAGTTCCAGAACTAAGTCTAAAAATGTGGCTACTTGAAATAGCATGGTGGGGTTCTGGAACTAAGTTGTATTGATTCCAATGCTTGCAAAAATATGCAATCTGCTTCATATTTTTTCTTCATCCTAATGATGACCTATTTTATTACAAAACTTGAATTTTCCATCACACTTGTTAGGAATTATAGAGCTTTTTAAATTTTAGAATCACAATCAACAAAAGATGGATAATTACATCCTAACTCATCTCAGATCAAAATAAAAGTTAAAAAATGCAATCAAACTTAATAAAAAGACAGAGTAAGATGAGTTTATTTATTATACGTTTAACAAAATATCCTAGCCTCATCATTGTGCCTCCCATACACACCTACAGGTGTCCCTACTTTTAGGGACATTCATCTATAACATACCTTAACTTATATATCATCCATAAAAAGGACTTGGGAATGTATATATAATTTTGGGCTAGTGGAAGATGGTTTAAAATGCCCCAAATGATTATAATATTATGTATAACCTTTTCTAATGAGGGTTTTCACCTACAAGATCATAAATATTCAACTATAACCAACTATGTTTGATTGTATGTAACAATGAGCTAAAGGGTGATGATTCTTAATGATTGGTATATGCCAAGCATGTAATAATGGTTCAAAAAAGGTATAATATAATCCTAAGAGACTATAGGTTGATCTATAAACATTATCTCAAGCTTCAACTATGTAAGACACCTATTGGTATAGTGCCCTAAAGTAAACACACTTAGAAAATGCACATAGTCTTGAGAGCTAGGCAAAGTATATGGAGGGTTACCTAGAAGTTAGTGATAAATGGATTGGAAATGCATACTTAATGCTTAGGAAGGTTTAAATATGCTCATACAATACTCAAATAATTCAAGGAAGGGTCTCAAATGATGCATCACATAGTCCATACCCCAAACCACTCTAACAGTCTGCCTTTTAACAGCCTACTTTGGAATTTGTAGAGGTTTGGGGGTCAAATGACCTAATCAAGGTATAAAATTTGGTAGAGGGAATATATAGTACTTTAATAATCCTCTCAAACATTCATCATTTTCTGGTAAAATAGTGGAGTGCCCTATGTTTTGTCTTAGATAGAGAGCACTCCCTTTATGAGCAAAACCCTACATTTCTAAGAAAGAGGGGTAAATAAATGGACAAGGAGTTATTTGAACCTTAAAATGAGGTGTATGAATCTATATAACACCTATGCAACACATGAGAAACCAATAATTAAAGGGTGAAGCTAAATAGGTTATCCCAGACCCTCAAGTATGCAAGTAGGCTTGTCAAGCATAGTCTTGGCCTAAAGCCAAATGGAGAACCAATTTCACTTCTAGTATGGGGTGAACTTTCTAATGGATTGGATCATGAATATGGGGGTACAATAGAAGTATCTAATCTATTGGTATATAGGTAAAACCATCAAAATTCATTTTGAGCTTTAAGGTATAGATAGGGTGTAGACACTGGAAATTTACACATCTACATTTTTAAATGTCAAAAATACCCTTGGACCCACCTAGGCCCCTCTTGGGACCAACCTACACCCATCTAGCCTCACCAAACCTATCTACACTTAGTTTCACCAAGTTAAGTGAACCTAACCTTTAGGACCCTTCTCCTCTAGAACTTGACCATTGACAGTTAAGGTGATCATCGATAGTTAGCCTTGGGAACCCCTAACCATCGATGATTAGGATCCACCTCTTAACAAACAACATGCAAATCACCCACATTGATTTTCTAAAAATAACTTGTCTAATTTTGGCTGCAATCCTTTGCATGGACAAACTATATTTAGATGTCCTAGTTACACCTTCACTTCCACCTCTTGATTTTGCCTATAATAGATAGGCCTAAGAGGTTAAATCCATCTACAATAATTATCAGGAGCTCAAGCATTCAAGATTTTTATTTTATAGGTCAATCAACATCATCAGCATTATTAAGTATCATCAACCATCTTATTAGGATTTTAATTTTTATTGCCTCTCAACCAATCTCTCAAGTACCATTACTCTACCAAAATTAAGCTAGATTCCACCAACAAGCTAACTACATCAACCACCCACCCAACTGACTTCTCGTAAGAAACGTACTTGTTTGTCAGTAATCACATGCTTTAATTCCATTTTGTAATGAACCCAACCCTTGAAAAACTCTTTAAATACATCCATGGGATCTCATTATTTATCTATTTATCAAACCTAAAATTCCATAGTCAATCACCAATGATGAGACCCAACTACTGATGGTTAGGCATAACCATCAACAATCACCTCAATCATCAATGGTCCCCTATGGCACCAAAAAATAACAACCTACTTTCACCCTCCTATACCTAATAAAGTCTATTTTTATATGTTTATAACCACTCATAGACCTCTTTCAAAAAAATTGAAGCATACCCCAACATGTCATCACTAGTATTAATTAGTTTATCACTAATTTGATCATTTATAGTCTATTTTCTTAGCAAACTTCTTGTGTTCAGTTTTAGTAATCTTATTTAATTTATGCAAGTGTCTTCTTTCCAATTTTATCAACTTAACTATTTAAAACATGTGTATTTATATCCACTAAGGAAGCTCTCACTTCTGGGATCTAGTTATCACTAGGCAATCCACCCAACTATCGATCTAATAAACAAGTTTATTTTAGTGCTTTCTTATCTATAGATCTTTCTCCCAAGCCAAAGAGGAGATATTCACAATATTTTGATTCAACATGTGTACAACCAAATAGGTTTTTCAACCATACCCATATCAAGTTTATTTTCTCTCTTTGTTTAGACTATAAGTAAAAATTTACATGAAACATTATGGCATGCCTAATGGGACCTAGAGTCTTTACTCACATTTTCTTTGAACTTTTATGCTATTTTCTATATCTATGCTCATAATTGAAACTAAAATTTATTTTTGGATTATAATCAACTACATCTATTTATTTATTTTAACATTAGTTCACTTTTAATTAAAGAACAATAATCTTATCTAGCATCACTTTTATTACACACACTAGCTAGACCACTTTCATCAATCAAACATCAAAACAATTTGACATAAGGCCTAACTAGGATTTCATCACCTAGAAATCACCTTAGCCATTCCTAAAAATCCTAATTGGAGGTCATTACCAAGGGAAGAACTAACTCAACTCTCTAGTTGAGTATAAACTCTGGATATCAATATATTTTGGCTAAACACCCAACACCCTTATTGCTATGGGACTATGAAATGAGGGGCTATGCCCCAATACCAAGCCACATATTGATTCCAATATAGATTATTTTGATCACCTAAACAACTTTAAACCAACCATAGTATACTTCTATAATACCTGATCTACAAAATAACTTATATCACACAAATTGAGGAATAAGCCAAAAGCAAGATTAAAACTAACTTCTAGGCTTAACATACTTCATAGTGTGTGTCTTGATTGCCTTGATCATTTTTCATCTTATTCTTGTTTTAGTGGTGAGTTTTTTCTTATTTTCTCTCCCCCTTTTCTTGTATGGTTCTCATTCACCAATAGTGAAGATACCTAGTAGAGCAGAACCCATCACTTAAATCAACCTCTTTTACCTCCTCATCTATGAAGTACATCTTTGAGGTAGAAGATTCACCTTGTCCATTGAGAATCCCTACTTTTCCTCAATTATTTCCCAAAGGAGACATGGATTTTACCACTTTTTTAGATAACAATCTATTTTCCCTTTAAAACTATCCTAACACTTCCCCTCACCATACCTTGGTTTCAACTCCACCTTAGGATCTTCTTTATGGCATGCCATCCCAACTTATGAAGGATATCCCTATTACTATGATCACCATGCAACCTTTAACCACTCAGGCATATTCCTCTACTACCCCCTTTGATGCCACAACTAAAAAACATATCCAACCAACCACTACCTTTACACCTTTCACCCTTACCAATGACTCCTCTACCCTGGGGACAACCCAACCATCAACCCATCACACTCCACTTGTTACTATAACACCCAATATCAGTATTACCATCCATCCATATATCAAACCCAACCCATCTTTTAACACCCCTTTACCTATCTTAGGGATATCTATCCCTTTTGTTTCACCACCTACTAGCACAAAGGTCACTACTTCCCCTCTTGTCACCAACCCAACAACCATCCACACCCAATCCATAGAAACCCCTCAATAAGTTTCCACTTCACCCCATTTAGGATGCATCCCTAACCCACAAGGGTATGTTCCCACTATCCAACCACCATCATCCACCTACCCTACCCAACCCATAGCATCTACATTCCAATATGTGGCAACCTCCCAAATACCAAACAATTACCAGTATGTTACTTAATCTCAACCATAGTATCCATCTTACAATCCTTTTGGTGCACCACCTCAAACCAACTTAATGAAGATGCTCATAGATAAGATGATAAATCTTGAGACATCCATTTTGGGGGCTCATAACATCCTATCCTATGATTATATTTGTAAAAAACCTATTCATCCTTTTATTCCCATCAAACCTTACACTCCTAGATAAAAGCTTTTAAAATTTACCAAATTTTAGAGAAAGGAAGACCCCCCAAAACACCTTAAGGATTTAAATCATGCTTTTTCCATGATTTCTTATGATGATTCCCTTCTCATTCAAACCTTACCCATGTCTTTATCTATCCCAATACTCGATTGGTGTAGTGCCCTCACCAAGAATTCCATATTTTCTTTCACCCAACTAGCATAAGCCTTCTTAGATCACTTTTCCATTAACATTTCCAATAATTTATCTATCACAAACCTCTATTCTATCAGGCAATTTGATGATGAGTCCATTGTCAATTTGGAGAAGCTAGATTAATCAACTTTTATTTTCCTTGTCTCAACTTGAACTTATAGAAAAAATTTCTCAAGCTTGCACTAAACATATATCTTCTACATTGTGTGGCCAAGGCTTCAGAACTTTTGATGAAGCTTTTACCATGGCACATAGTCTAGAAAATTGGTCCATATATAAGGGTAAATTGAAGTTATGAAATAATAAATCTACCTTCAAGACCAATGAAAACTCTTCCTCTAAAACAAACAACCAAGCCAATACTGAAACTAAGACCAAGGGAATTATGAATGCCATCATCCTTAAAACCACCCCTCCACCTAATGTTAGTCAAAAAAAATTTCCCATTAACTCCAACCAAAATACATGGAATCAAAAATGAAGCAACCAAAAATAATTTACTCCACTTGGAGAATCTTATACCTCAGTTCTAGAGAAGTTATTAAAAGCTAACCTTATACAACTTCCACCCATCAAACCTCCCCAGTAGTTTTATTCTTCTCATCCAACACCTACTTGGTATAATGAGAATGACCTCTGTGCTTTTCATTAAGTAATTAGACACAATGTCAACTGATGTAATACTTTCAAGTATGTTGTTTAGAGTCTTATCAACAAATGGGAACTCATGTTGGATAATCCTAATGCCCCTCAAAATCAAGCTCTTGACATCTTCAAAAAAACTTTTCCTAACCATTCCCTTGTCAAAGTTGAGGATACACAAGTTGAGTATTCTCATGATGCCCACATAGTCAATATGGTCCTTAAAATGCCTATCATTTAACCTACCTACTTTTCCCCCACTTCATCTACTGAGCTGGTGGAGTCACTTTCCCTTGCTTTAGAGGCCCAAAAAAAGGAGGTTCCTTTTTCCTTAGCTTCACTCATAGAGGCTTTGGAATCATCAAGCACCCCTTTAGATAGCCAACCCAAAAAAACAACCATTCATAGCCCACCATCTCCCCTAGCTATAGACCAAGCCACAACCATGGACATCATGCCTAAGGGATCAAATTTTTCACAAACACCCCTCATGGAGTGTCCACCTAACCTAAACTTACCTCCCTTGTTAAGGGAAATGAATGAGGCTATCAACCCTCCTCTTCAACCCATAGGTGTTTCCTCAGCACCCACTACCCAGGAGGCTAGACCAATATACAAACCTTTTTCCAAAGTCATTCAAAATTTAGGTATGGCTACATAACTAGACATGGATCAAACCACTTTTTGGAAATAGTTATGGCTTCCTTACCTCAACAAACATGAACTTTATAGAATGCCTCTAACCATCAATCCATCATCTCTCTACTACCTCTTTAACCAATCCAAAATTCTACCAACCCTTCACCTTCTCAGTCAACCAAAGCAACTACCACATCACCAACCAAACCTTTCAAAACTCTTGGTGCCTTCCCTACTTGGAGTTTGGTTCACCCATCCTTGAAAGTAGACTTAACCTCACCCAAGCCTACACCTAGGTCTTGATCCATACCAATAAAGAGGATGAAAACATTGAAGGGCTGCGTGTCTAAGACTTTACCTCCCTCTATCTTAGGGCCTCACCCTTCCACTTTGCTTAAAAATCAACCCCCCTTTAACATAGGCCACCCACTACCATTGGTTACACCAACCCACTTATTATCTGATGTGTCGATCCTTCCTAGATTACTAGTAGTCAGACCATCAAACTTGGCCACCCCAACTACCACCATAACTAGACCAAAACCATCAACTAGAAACACCACCTTACCCAAACCATCTCTCACCAAACCTATTGCCACCTATTGACCAAATTTTGGTCTTTTAAACCAAAATTGGTCATCCAGATTGAAAAACCAGTTGCTTGTCTATATGTTTGGATAAGTATAATATGGATATTTGTTCAGGAGATGTTTCTATGCAAAGTCCATGGCAAAAGTTCAAGAAAATTCCTTCAGATGATTTCTTTTAGGTTTTGTACAAGTTTCAATTCTTTTGGACTTTTGTTCAAGGACTATTTCTTTTAATTGTTTCCATGAAAGAATTATTTCAAAAGTTTTACCTTAGGCAAAGTGAATTTTTGTGGATTTTTTATCTGGGACTTTATTTTTGAAGGTCATTTTCAATTTCTTTTGAGGGCTCTTTTCAAGCTAAGTGGACCTTTTCAACTTTCTTAAAGGGATCTTTTCAAGATAAGTGGACCTTTTTGATTCTTCCAAAGCACTCTTTCCAAGCTAATTGGACCTTTTTAATTCTTTCAAACGGTTATTTATTAAGGGAAAATAATTTACATTTATTTCTAAGGGTACTTTCAATTTTCCAAAAGGTGCTTTCAACTTTTCTAAAGGAAATTTTTGAAGCTAAAGGTATAAGATAACTTTTTTGAAGGGCACATAGACATTTGCAAAAAGTCTAAAGGAATCATTTCAATTTATTTGAAGCATAGGTGTACCCTAGTGACTTTTCTAAAAGTTATTTTTAACTTTCTCAAAGGATCATTTGGAAAGAACCAAAGGAAAGTGGACATTTACAATTCTTATGAAAGGCCAAATAGTTCTTTCAAAGGGTATATTTTAATAAGTCTGAAGGGTGGGAGTACCTTTTCAAGATTGTCGAAGGGTCTAAAGGGATCAAGTAAGAAAGAGAAATGATTTCTTTTAGAAAAAATTCCCTTAGATAAAAATTTCAAAAGAGGACCAAGAGAGAGACAAAGATAAAAATGGTTTCTTTTAAGAAAATTTATTGAAAAAAATGAACAAGACATTTTTCCCTAAAGAAATAACAAAGACAAAAGGGCCAATTAAAATATGTGGAAAAATTATCTGGGGAAAAGGCCAAAGTAAAGAAATAATAGTCTAAGAGAATCCTTGTGGATAAATTGTCCACAAGGATGTCAAAAAACAAAAGTCCAAAAGGTGACATCCCATAGAACGTCAAGTTCAAGCTACAAGGAGAAGCCATTAAACTTTAGAGTGAGAACTTGAATACAAATAAGGGAATGAAAAATGTGCATAACAAATAATGAGCCAATAAAGAGCAACCAAGACCAAAATAATATGGACTTAGTAATAGCAAAATATATTTATGTAACTACTTCTTGCTCAATGTGACACATGTCCAATTGATCTTACAATCTCAATCATTTAATCTCCCTTCATAAAACTATATATATGTATTTATCCCATTCTTAAAGGATCATCCATTGGTTAATGACAAAACTCTAACCATATTAGTATCAAAAAATCTTGAAGAAATCAAGACAAATTTTGCCACTCAAATACTGCATTTTTGTGTATTAGTTTAAAATCATGTTTTTCTTATTTAGTGGAAGTTGTCTTTCCTAACTTGTTATCCTTGACTACCCACCAAATGTGTAGATAGATCTTTATTATAGGTCCTCATTAGTATTATCTAATAATTTTATAAACATTTTTTAAGTGGTTCAAGGTGATATTCTTTCTTGGAATTATTTGTTACCCTCCTGAATGTTGAATTCCTTCTCACATCTAACAAGTGAAACACTAATGTAACAATGCATAGAGGATTGTGAGTCTTGTGCAAGGAAACCTTGTCAAATTTTAAGTAGTGATTATAGTTAAGTGGAGGATATCACATATTGGTGTATCACCATTTTTTTGTTTTCTCAATTGATTTCTTCCTCTCTTTTCATATAAAGTTGATAGATTATAATCGATATAACTTTATAGGTGCATCAGGGGAGCTAGCCCTTAAATCTAAATAGTCATATCAAAGAGATTATCACCCACAAAAAAATATATGATTCCATTATTCTGCTTGGGTAAATAAAGCTAAGTATTTTTTCAAGGGTGAAAATCCAAGCATCAACAATTTTTGGCACACTTGGTGGGACATTTTGTCCTACAAGATTATTCAAGATTGGTGTTGGTCTTGATATTGTTGAATAAAAAGAGACATCTGCATTCAGTACCTGCGACTCCATTGAATGATCTTGATTCTTGTTTGATGATCAACATTATTTTCTATGCCAAAGGTGATAACCAGACCTATTCTTAAACATCTACCTTTAGCATTTGAAGAATTACTTCCATATTCCACCAAAAGGTCCAGGTTTGTCAAAACTCATCCTTAAAAAAAAGAAATTATGTTCAAAACTTCCAATTTTGTATTACATTCCATTCCTAAAATTCATAGTGGTCATTCCCAAATGGCTAGAAGATAACCTTTTGTGCCTTTACTAAGGCATCTCCATTACATATTTCATAATATGTTCAAGTTCTAGGATCTACCCTCAAAAGTGTCTCATGTTTTAGTGGAGATGGTCCTATTACTACCATTGAGCACATCAAGAATATAGAAAATCTATGTAATATCCATAATATTACTTAGGAAAATGTGGCTATTAGGTTCTTGACCTTGTCTTTCAAAGGAAAATTTTTGGACTAGTATGGGACCCTACCTATAAATTCTATTGGCTCATGGGATGAATTGGGCACTCTATTGACTGATAGGTTTGGGGAAAAGAGTGATCACCTATAACTAGCTAAGCAATTAACCATAATGAAGAGGGTACCACATGAATTCATGAAATATTTCAATGCTAGATTCCAAAAAAACTTGTGATAGAATCCCAATTATTGTAAGGCCAATCGTAAATTATGCATTTTTGTACTTCTTGAAAGCATTAAATAGTGACATTGCCATGATGATTCAATCTATGGGTGGAAACACATTGATTGTTGCTTATGAAATAGTCATAAATGATAATACTTATCTTATACAATTAGGGAAGATAACTCCTAGACCTTCAATTCCACCTTTCCCTGATTTGCCTTCTCCTAGTCAAAGTGCATTTCCCTCTTTATCCCCTTTACCTACTCAAGAGAGACCTACTACTACTCCTTCAAACAAGATTTATAAATTCAAAAGTCTACTTCAAAGTGTTACCAATGAATTGGTTTCTCTCAAAAGGCAACAAGCTCAAGGGTGTAGGCCATATCAGTCATATAATCAATTTGGTGGGAAAACAAGTAGGCCACCATTCCAAAACTATAATCAAGGACAAGGTCAAATCACCCATGTCAAGCCTTATGAAAGTTATAATCCCAATGCTCCCTCATCCTCAAAATCATTTTTTCCCACTTGAAATAATTTGGTTTAAGAGAAAACCAACTATCATCCTTTGAACATGGCCAATAATAGGTGGCTTATGGAAATGAAATGCAAAATCAAGGTATGTCTACACAAGATGATCAAACATCTCAATTTTCAAATTTTGAGATGCCAATGCAATTTGGGATGGATAATAGATATCCTCAATCTTATTCCACTCTCATTAATCATTTGGAGGGTGATTTGTTTTTAATTAATTATGTGGGGAATACAAGCAATCAATATACTAGTGTTGCCTCCAAAACTAGGTCTAAACGGAGTGTTGTTGATGAAGTTCAAGGAACCTGTCAAGGAGTCAATCAAGGAACTAATAAAGGAACTAGTCAAGGACATATTATGATCCTAAATAAGATTAGATGAGAGTTGGGCCTTTTTCAACTCCTAATCCACAAGAAAATTAAAAAAATCCAAATTTTATAGTAGCTTCTACAACTCTACTTGCACACACTACATCACAAGGTGCAAATGTTCAAAAAGAAAATTCTAAAGTAAGTAATCCTTCCATTAATGTTTTAGTCTAGATGAAAAATATTCATATGAACATCTTATTATGGGATTATTTATCACTACCAAGATATAAAGATATAATTCAAAAGGAATTGCATGGATTGGGTAAACAAGCTGACTCATTTCGAAGTGAAAATGTGGTTTTGGTCAATGAAACTTAATCTATAGATAGTCAAGTAAAAAAGGATGAGAATACTCCTCCTTTATAATTATCTCTAATAATTGGTGACCTCTTGATTCATAATTTTGTTATATATAGTGGAGAAAGCTTCTCAATTATTCCCAAATGCATAGCAAACAAACTGGGTCTCAAATATGAGCCAATAACTAAAGGAGTTTTGCAATTGGATGGATCACCAACCAAAACTTTAGGGGTTGTGAAAGGTTTAAATTTGATCCTTCATGATTTTCCTATCTTTTCAATTCCTCATGATGTGGTGGTAGCATATTCACCTCCCTACTTTGCTCTTTATTTGTCAAGGGATCTCACTTCTAAGATAAGTGGATATCTAGTAGCCAATTGGTCATACATGGTGTTTAGAAAAAAATATGGTACCAAAGGGAAGATTGATTTAGAACCCATTCATAGAGATCATTTGGAACCATATTCACCTAAGGTATAAAATGTCAACTATGCTATCATTGATGAAGAAGAGTTTCACATTGGCCAATCCCCATCATATTCCCTTAAAAGAGTTTCTGACTTATTCCTAAATGAGTGGGGAGATAACAACTATGAATATGATCCATACAAATTTATCAAATAATGTGGTGTAAGAGTCTATTATATGCATGAGAAAGAATCTTTCATGCCTAAAAATAAGTGAGGATGTGAATGACATTTGGCATATTTTCTTTGATGTATCCAGAAGTAATATTGGTGTAAGTGGTGGAGCTATTTTGGTTTCACCTTCAAAGGAAAAGTATTTTTCAACTTTTATATTTCAGTTCTCTTGTACTTATAATGTGGCTAAATATTAAGCCCTCATTCATGGTTTAGACTGGGCAAGGAAAAGAGGTGTCAAAGAATTTTAAGTATTTGGTGATAGTGAACTAGTTGTAATCAAGTAAGAGGGCAGAATTTGATTAAGAACTCCTTGTTCAAGTCTTAAAAACATAGATTTTAGGACCTTGTAGAAGACTTTATGGAATTCAACATCACCTCTATTTCAAGACAACATAATAAACATGTTGATAGGTTGGCATCTATTTGTGCTCAATTTGATGTTCCAAAAGGCATAAGAGAAGACAAGAATCAGTCTCATCTGAAGGTGATTGTAAGACCTATACTAGAAAATATCACTAATTTACAAGTTTTTGATAGTGATAATCAAATATCACTTTTTATACAAAAAGAAGCTAAGTTCTCTATCAAGAATTAGTCTAAGCTACAATAGTAATATGTCAAATATATTGTCCAACTAAAGTCTAATAAGCTTCCTAAAGGCTTAGTGAATCTTGAGATTATTTTCAATAAAGATGACCAGCTCAAGAAATAAAAATTATGTATGTCCACTAAGCATGAGAACTATGAAAGGATATAAATCTTTAAGGATAAGCTACTTGCACTTGGGAAGGTATGCACTAGTCAGTAAAAACATGATTTCATTGAATTATTAAGGGTTTTGACCCAAGCTTGGCTCAACACACCATATATTTAGATGAAAATTTTAAACCCATCAAAAAAATGTGAAGGCCAATCAAATGCATGATTAAACCTCTCATGAGGAAAGAGTTGACTAAATTGATTGAGTCTAGAATCATTTTTCCTATCAAGCATTCATCTTGGTTGGCCAATTTAGTCCTTGTTAGAAATAAAAATGGAGAAATCAGGTTGTGTTTTGATTTTATGGACTTGAACAAATTCTCTTTGAGGGATCAATATCCTCTCCCTTCTATGGAGCAAATTCTACAAGTTGTAGCTGGTAGTGAAAGGTTTTCTCTCCTTCATGGCTATTTTGGATATAATCAGATTCTAGTGAATGAAAGTGATCAATATAAGACAAAATTTTCCACCAAATGGGTCACATATGCCTATAGTAAGATGCCATTTATATTGTCAAATGTTGGAGCCACTTTCTAATGTGTAATGAATATGGCTTTCCAGGGACTGATCAATGACATTATGTTAGTTTATCTAGATGATGTGATAGTTTTTTCAAAAGATGCGAATGACCATTTGAAGCACCTAAAATAGATTTTTGAGAGGTGTAGAGAGTTTGGGATCTCCCTAAACCCAAAGAAGTGTGTTTTTTATTCATGTGCCCAAACTCTTGGGCCATATCATTTCAAATAAAGGTCTATCCATTGATCTAGAAAGGGTAAGTGTTATTTTAGAATTATCTTTGCCTAAACACAAAAAGGGTCTACAAAGTTTATTTGGCAATATTAATTTTGTTAGGAGATTCATTCTTGATTTTGCTAATCTGGTCAAGCCCTTGACCTCTATGTTGAGAAAAAATGAGATATTGACTAGATAGGAAGGATAAAATAAAGTTTTGAGGAGATCAAGCAAGCCATTGCCCAAGATCCTACTCTTGTAAGTCTTAACTTCTCCAAGGACTTCAATTTATATACTATTAGGAATGAAGAGGTAATTTATGCCATGTTAACCCAAGCAAATGATGAAAATTTGGAACAACCGATTGCCTTCTTTAATCAAAGTTTAGAAGGCTATGGGGTAAAGTACACATATGTTGAAAAATAAGTGCTATTAGTAATAAGGATCTTGAAAAAGTTTAGACATATGTTGTCTAGTAATAAAATTCACATTTTTATATTTCATCATGGTGTGAAAGATTTTCTACTGAGTAGAGACTTGAATGAGAAAAGGGCAGGTTGGATCACCAAAGTTATGGAATATGATGTGGAGATCAAAACAACCAAACTAGTAAAAGGGAAAGGACTATGTGAGCATCTTGTCTCAGACTTGAAAGAACAAAAAGAGGTCTTTTTGACACTTCATGATGATCATGCAATAATTATACATTCAATCATGAGAAGTTAGACACATGACATGATCCACTTCCTTTAAACGAGTGAGTGTCCATAAGGTCTTGACAAGGCCAAAATAAGGTATTGTAGACTACAATCTATTCCTTATGTACTTGTGGATGGAGTAATTTTTAGAAAATATTTTTCAAGTGTAATTTTGAGATGTATTGATTTAGACTAGATTGACAAGGTTTTGTATGAGTTTTATGATGGACCAGTTGGTGGTCACTTTGATCCAAGAACCATAGCTACTAAGATCATAAGGGCTGGCTATTCTTGGCCTAGTTTATTCAAAGACACCCATTCTTGGGTGAGAAAATGCTAAAAATGTAATATTTTTTATCAAAAATAAAAGCTAGCTATTTTTCCCCTTCATCTAATTCAAGTTAAATAACCTTTCATACAATGGGGTCTGGATTTCATAGGTATGATCAATTCTCCTTCTAGTGCTGGTCACAAGTAGGTGTTAATAGCCACTGATTATTTCACTAGATGGGTTGAAGTTATATCTCTTAAGGAGGCAAATGAAAATTTAGTGTTGGATTTCTATGAAAACATAATAACAAGGTTTGGATCTCCCTCAACTATCATCTTAGATAATGCATTGGCCTTTTTAAGAGCAAGGATAAGTAAGTGGGCCTTAAAGCATGGCATTTCCCTCAGCACTTCCTCTAACTAATATCCCTAGGTAAATGGAATAGAAGAGTTTACAAATAATAATTTGATCATAATCATTAAGAGTACAATGGAGGAAAATCAAAGGACATGGCACACTAAGTTGAAAATAGCCCTTTGGGCTAACAAAATTACTCCAAAGAGAGTAATTAGGAACTCAACATATACACTTGTGTATGGAAGGGGAGCTAGACTTCGTATCTCTCTTTAATTACAAACCTTAGACCTCACCCATCAATTGTAGTTGATGGAGAATGACAACATGGAAGTCAAATTATGTGACTTGGTGGAGCTTGAGGAGGCAAAAGATCAAACAATGCATACCTTGACTACTCATCAAGAGTAGACAAAGAAGCATTTTGATAAGAAGTCTATACCAAGGAATTTAAGAGAAGGGGACATTATTATTATGTAGGATGAAGATAGGGATAAGCTTGGGAAGCACACAAATTTTGATGCTTTTGGAAGTGGTCCATACATAATCACATAATTTAAACAACATAATGCTTTTTAAATTTTAAAGTTGGATGGAGAGGAGCTTCATATCCTAGTCAATGGGATATATTTAAAGCATTGTTACTAAGGTTTTATTTTTTATTTTACATAGTGTTCTATTTTCTTTATGTTCCCTAAGTGCTTATGCACATGTGTGTGTTTGTTCATGTCTTTTTCTATTCTATTGGGTCTTTTTGTTTTTGTCTATGTTTTCCTTATGTTTTGTTTTGGTAAAATCTTTAATAGTCATGTTCATGAAACCATTGAATCCATTGGCACTTAAGTGGATAAGGCTACCTAGTCTGGTCAATATAGCAAGCATACTACCCTTGTAAGTCACCATTTTGTTGACCAAATTTTGGTCTTTCAAACTAAAATTGGCCATCCATATTGAAAAAACTAGTTGCTTGTCTATACATTTGGATGAGTCTAATATGCATATTTTTTCAAAAGATGTTTCTATGCAAAGTCCATGGAAAAATTTCAAGCAAATTCCTTTAGATAATTTCTTTCTGGTGTTTGTTTTCCTTCAATTTTTGTACAAGTTTCAATTTTTTCAGACTTTTGTTCAAGGACTATTTCTTTCAATTTTTTTTCCCAAAAAAATTCTTTCAAAAGTTTTGTCTTAGGTAAATTAAATTTATGCAGACTTTTTGTCTGAGACTTTGTTTCTGAAAGTCATTTTTAATTTCTTTTAAGGTCTATTTTCAATCTAAGTGGACCTTTTCAACTTTCCTGAAGGGTTCTTTTCAAGCTAAGTGGACCTTTTCAATTCTTTCAAAGGGATCTTTTCAAGATTGGTGGACATTTTCAATTATTATAAAGGGTCATTTATTTTGGGAAAGTCATTTACATTTCTTATGAAAGACACTTTCAACTTTTTCAAAGGACATTTTTGAAGGCAAAGGTACAAGATGACTTTTTCAAAGGGCACATGGGCATTTGCAAAAAGTCCAAAGGGATCATTTCCATTTCTCTTAAGGGTAGGTGCACCCTTATGACTTTTTTGAAATGCATTTTCAAATTTCTTGAAGGATCATTTCAAAAGAACCAAAGGAAAGTGGACATTTTCAATTCTTTCTAAGGGCTAAACAATTCTTTCAAAGGGTATTTTTCAATAAATCTAAAGGGTAGGAGTGTCTTTTCAAGATTGCTGAGGGGTCATTTATAAATGGATCATGCAAGAAAGATAAAGGATTTACTATGGGAAAATTTCCCTTGGATAAAAAGTCTAAAAGAAGACCAAGACAGAGACAAACACAAAATAGATTTTTTTCAAGAAATTTTCCCAAAAGAAATGAACAAGACATTTTTCCCCAATGAAGTAACAAAGACAAAAGGACCAAGTAAAATATGAAGACAATTTTTTTAATGAAAATACCAATGCAAAGAAATAATAGTCCAAGAGAATCCTTATGAACAAATTATCCATGAGAATGTAAAAAAAAAGAGTCTAAAAGGTGATGGTCCATAGAATGTCAAGTTCATGTTAAAAGGAATAGCCATTAAAGTTTAGAGTTAGAACCTGAATATAAATAAGAGAATGACAAATATGCATAACAAATGATGAGCCAACAAAGAGAAACCAATGCCAAAATAAGATGGACTCAGTAATAGATAAAGTTGTTTATATAACTATTTCTTTCTCAATGTGACACATTTCCAATTGATCTTGCAATCTCGATCATTCAATCTCCCTTCAGAAAACTATATATATGTATTCATCCTATTCTAAAAGGAGCCTCCACTAGTTAATGACAAAACCCTAACTAGATTAGTATAAAAAACTCTTAAAGAAATCAAGACAAATTCTACCACTCACATATTGCATTTTTGTGTATCAGTTTAAAATCATGTTATTCTTGTTTAGTGGAAGTTGTCTTTCCTAACTTGTTATCCTTGATTTCCCACCAAATGTGTAGACTCTCCTATCATCCACACTATCTAGTGCCTAGATGATAATTTTATTCTCACCTACCTTGGTGCAATTGATTCCTCCATCCACAAATCCTTACCTCTAGAGACCTTAACCATGTTGAATGAACCCACCATAGTTATTGGCATAAATACTTTAGATAACCCCCATGTTTTCAAACTAGGCTAAACTCTCACCCCTAAGGAACTACAAGACTTCTCTACCTTCTTCTAGGACTGTAGTATTTCATTCACCTAGTCATATACCGATATGCCCAGATTGGCCTATCCATTTCCACCAACAACATTGTGACTAATCATAATTATAAGCCTATTAGGTATAAACTCCGTCAAATACATCCTCGCATAGCTCTCCTTATCAAAGAAGAGCTCCAATGCATCCTTTTTGTCAACTTCATTCAACCAATTGATTATCCTTAATGGGTTTCAAACATCATTACTATCACTAAAGACACATGAGGACTACGTATCTATGTGTATTTTTGTTACCTCAACCTCTCTTTCCCAAAGGATGGCTTTCCTCTACCTAACATTGACTAACTTATTGATATTATGATAGGCCATGATATATTATCACTCATGGACATATTTTTGGGTTATAATCAAATTTTGATTTCCCCGCAATATTAGCGCAAGACTACCATTATCATCCCATGGGGGAATTTCTATTATATATTCATGCCCTTCAGTCTTGAGAATGTTGTTGTAACCTACCAATGTGTCATGACCTATATTTTCCATGACCATATCCATATAATTGTCAAATACTATGTGGATGACCTTCTCAAGAAGTCTAAACTTTGTAAAGACCACTTAACCATTCTCAAGATTGTCTTTGAGTGAATTATCCATTATCATGCCTACCTCAATCCCAAGAAATGTATTTTTTTGGTCTTGTTAGGTAAAATTATAGGATTCATCATTTCTCTTCAAGGAATCAAGGTTTACCTTGCCAAAATCAAAGCCATCCTTAAGATGCTACCTCCAACCAATCTTAAGCAAATCTATAGTTTACAGGGGAAGCTCTAATCCATTCTCCATTTTATCTCCTAGCTCTTTGATCAATGGCAAACCTTCCACCACCTCTTGAAAAAGGACATATTTTTTAAGTGGAATGTTGATTGTCGAAAGGCCTTCGATGTACTTAAAGAGTACCTTATATCTCCACCTATCCTCACACCTCCTAAGGATGACCAAAATTTTTACCTTTATATATTTTTCATTGACCATTCCCTAGGGGCATTACTTACTCATCAGGGTAAACAATGAAAAGAGAAAGCCATCTATTACATTAGTTTCACACTTGTCAATAATGAGACTTGGTACACACATACTGAGAAATTGTGCTTGGCTCTAGTTTTTATGGCTACCAAACTTTTCCACTACCTTCTTAACCACAATTTTTTTGATAACTAATATTGACCCACTAAAGTACATTCACTCCAAACCATACCAAAAAATAGCATATGGCTAAGTGGCTCATGCTTTTAGCTAATTTTGACCTTGAGTTCCTCTAACTAAAATCAATCAATGGGAATATCATTACTGACTAATTGGCTGATGCACCCATAACAAACACCCAACCTCTCCCTCTCAAATTTATAGATGAGTCAATCAAAAGTCTATCTCAATAATATTTTACCAATCACATAACCATGTTTTTCAATGGTTCTAAATGTCATTGGGGTGGGTGAGTTGGTACCATATTCAAACCACCCTATGATCTACCAACAAGTTTGTTGACACCATGGACTTTCTTACCTCTCAAATCTCATCAGCACCCTTAAACTCCAAACTTTTAGTCATTGTCCATCACCTCATCAAAACTTCCTACACTAGATTAGACACTCCAACCATCTTTAGTGTGGAAGAGATTCTACCTGAACTTTGGTATCAACAAACATTTGACTACCTTCACCTTGGCATAGTTCCCTTTGGCTTCGATAGGAATGCTTATCAAGCATTTATTAAGAAAACCTCCCATTACACCATTAAGGGAGGAATTCTTTACAAACATGGTTTTGATGGCCTCCTATTCTATTTCCTTTGTGGTTCAAAAGCCTCTCAACTATCAATTAGACACATGAGGGTATCTTTGGGGGCTACTTTAGTGGACTCACTATGGCTAAGTGCATCCTCCACTTGGGATATTACTGGCCTACCCTTAACTAAGACTACTATGATTATGTGAAAAAGTGTGTCAAGTGTCAAAAACATGCTAATTTACATGACACACCTAGCAATAGTCTTCATGTTTCTACAGACTTTTAGCCCTTTTCACAATGGGG
Organism: Torreya grandis; assembly: GCA_037957365.1. Classification (NCBI taxonomy): domain Eukaryota; kingdom Viridiplantae; phylum Streptophyta; class Pinopsida; order Cupressales; family Taxaceae; genus Torreya; species Torreya grandis. The sequence goes on along the minus strand of JARHVA010004238.1, from coordinate 776,495 downwards.
TCTAGACCTTATCAATGAAATCAACCCCCACTCTTCATAATGGCATCATTCTATCATTACTGTGACTAAATATTTTACCAAATGGGTGAAATTTATTCCCATTTTCTTGACAAAAGCTGAAAATATTGTTGAATTTATCACCCATCACATCATCTACCATTTTGGTGTTTCCCATAAGATCATCACTGATAATGGTAAATTGTTCAAAAATAAATAAATCTAGGGCCTTTGTGATATCTTTGGTATTAAACTTAGTTTTTCATCATCTTATCATCCATAAGCAAATGGATAAGTTGAAGCCTCTAACAAAACCCTTAACAACATGCTTACCAAAATGGTTAATGCCTTAGGTCAGGATTGACACTTGCACATCCATTTCACCTTATGGGCATACCTTTTTCTCTCATGTTTGGAGCTAAGGTTGTATTGCCTCTTTAATTTCAAATACCTTCTCTTTGCATATCTTTGAAAGATCTTATTTTGTTAAATGACTATCATTAGGAATGTTTAGCTCAACTTGAGCTACTTGAAAAACATCATTTGGTTGTCCTTTCCCATCTTCATGTCTATCAAGAATGAATCAAATATGCCTATAAAAAACACTGGAAAGTCTAAGAATTCAATATTGGAGATCTTTTTCTCAAGGAAAATCAACATGTAACTAATATGGAGAAAAGTAAACGGGGAAAATTTGCTTATCATTTATCCTTTCTCAAAGGCAAACTATAAATTGAGCCTCTCAATGCTTCCCATCTAAATCCCTTATATTGTTAAATAGGGATCACAATCATCATTTGTCTATCTTAATCTCATCCCCTATAACCACATGAACTTCCCTCTTTTTAGGGGCAATTGACTAAAACTAAATCATTTGATTATCCATCACAATTATAACCTAATATTGAACTATAGGTACCACAGATCTATCCATGGCATGATTTTCACAATACTTCCCATCTCTTTGAGATTGGTTCCTATGGTCTTGTCACCTATACCCCTTTTTCATCAACTAGACTTTCATGTCCACCTAGTTTTTGCCTTCATAAAGGCAATCCCTTGAGCATATATAAGCAAGTTTATGTCAAGTGAAAATAATATCAAAATTCATAAACAAACTATCTATCATTCTTATCATTTTTAGACTACTTCCTTGAAGGAAAACTATTAAAAAATCATCTAAAATTACCAAATGTAAGATGGACTACTCCCTTGAAGGATGTATATCAAAAGAATTTTAACTATGCACATAAACTTAGACCACTCCTTTGAAGGATGGATGATTAAAGAATTTGTCAAGGATATCAATTTATTGGTAGCTTCTCATATTGACCAACTTCCCCAAACCTAAAGTAAAATATCAAAAAACCCCAAGCAAAAACAAAAAAACTTGAAAGCCATAATTGGCTCTCATAAAAGCAATAATCTTAGAAAACCACAATCAGCTCTCCTTAGTATACTTCTTGCATCAATTAGTCTACACTTTATATATAAACATAGATTTATTTATACTACCTCTTTGGAAACCTATAGAAAATACATACTAGTCTCACCAATGGTTCTAGTTTAACCCATTCTCCCTCCACATATCATATGCACAATAATATGAGCTTACTTGACACACTATGATCAAGATACCTATTTATCAACCTAAGCATGCTAATGTGAATCATATGAATGACTTATCTTCACTAAGCCAATCCAAATTTGGGTTTTATTTCAATCTTTACCAATGAAAAGCAATCATGTTCCTTTTTCTTATCTTTTGTCAATTTATGTGGGTATACCTCTCATGATTCTTATCACTTTCATACACATCTATTTTTTTTACCTACTTACTTCATGTATTTTCATCCTTAACCATATTCACATTCTACCTCTATCATCATGACTAACAAACATCACATAAAAAAGCATGAACATTATCAACTATGTCAACAAGCAACACCATCTATCTCTTTATGCACTAAACACAATCTAGGCATATCACAACAGACCATAAATATCAAACTATCCATTTATAATTATCACATCATATGAGCCTATAAGCATATCATTATACCATATAAACATAAACCAAATCAATGATCAAGACATCATAGTATATACCATTCCATCCATATGACCATAAACAAAGGCATTACATTATCACATAACATGTATCCATCAATAACACATCCTATCATAACTATCTTTCTAACATCACATGCCTATGTTACTAACTAGAACAATAACATCATAAACCACAAGTCAAGAACCATAAGCCATAACCATAATCATAAACATGAGCACCACATGAACCATAATCATCTATCATATATAACATCAAAAACCATACATCATATACATCGAATCATCAAAAATAAATGCATGTAACAATGTATTAACTTTCAAAAAAATATACATCTCACTACATTAGTGTGTAGACAATTGTCAAAATAATACATCAAAATAATGCATTTAAACATAATCATAGGCTTACACCACTACCACTAGCCTCATCTATGCCTACAACTATACTTGGTAGTGGTCCCTTTGGGACCCCTGCTTGACCCATTATACCAACCCACTAACTTGGAGTAGCTATCGAGGGCCGACCATCCAAACTAGGTCTATACTCTACATATCTCATGGCCTAGGGTAACTAGTCTAACACCATCACCTCATAGTATATGAGCTCCTTAATGATGGATAGGTACCATGATTATGGCACTATCCCTAGTGGCCCTCTTACTGTTGCACTTACTCCAACCCTCTATTTCAATAGGTCCCTCTCTTATGTAACTATACCTAGGGATGTTTATACTTAGTATCTCACACCTATAATGATGGTAATATAACCCTATAATATGGTGATGTATCCCTATAGGGTGGCCACCTATCCCTATAACACTTGTATTTGAACCTGGGTCATAGCCAACACTGCCCCTACCTATTCATCCTGGCTAACTAGATCTATAGTTATTATCCCTATCCCTCTGTCATCTTCACCCACATCTATCATAGTATAGATCAGTTGGTACCAATTCATATAACCATATATGTACCCTACATCATCCATAGGGTCCCTAGCAAGAAGCTCCTCAAAACCACCATCCAAAACTATTAAGGTAGGCTATGGTACTGGCAATCAAACCTCTAAGTCTTATCTCTTTTACCATGGATGTGGATTTAATACACCCTATAAAAATCTAAACTAGCACTTCACTTGGTTAAATGAAATCAATTCAACCTCACCCTCTTAATGGTCCACTATCTACCTATAACTCTACATAGTGAGGGTCTACCTCCTATAGCCTAGTGAGATTGAGAACTATAGGTATGGTCTCTAAGTGATGTCCTTAGCTACAAATGCAACTTAGGCACCTCTAAACTAATTGACATCATGTGTTTCACCTCCTTAACCTGATGCAACATAGTCATCTTTCCATCTCATAAAACTAACAAGGAACTCCAATTGTGTGTACCCTACCCATGGCAATCCCATTGGCGTTAGAATCCAAATGTGCTCATAAGCTTGGAAATGAAGAACTAGGCCCATGTTGATACCATATCTCTGGTGGTTTCTAAATCCCCATAAATCCCTATAAATCTAAACTAGCAACATTGGGACCCAACTAAATACTATCCTCTCAAACAATAACTCTACCAATACAACCAACAATACATAAAAAAACCTCCCACTACTCAAATCTAGGAGCCCAACACATATAACCACAACCATCAACATCATCATAAATCTCATCTCCTCTAGATCTCTCTCATATAACCTTGTTTAGCTAAACCCTTCAGAATGCCATCAAAATTATTCACTATCATCTCCATATAGATACTTAACATACTCATCCCACTCCTCCTACTCTATCTAGTGTATCACCTCATTACATAGTGGGAGTCGAGTGATCCTATGTACATCCTCTAGGAGAATATTCATCTCTTTGATTGATAATAATAAGATATTAGTATTAATATCTCATCTCTCAATGAGTGATACTATCATCAATGCATCTCTACGCACATGTTGGTAGTGCCTCATCACTCCTATCCCTACCTCCTCCATGTATGCCTAGTCATCTATCATCATCCCCTCAAAAAGCATATGGAAGATACATAACATACAGTCATACATCTATATTTTCTCCCAAGCCTACACCACACTAAACACTAAGATCAGTTATTGTTAATAGGCCTATCTTCCCTACCTTTTTGATACTTGACCTATTGCCCAATCACTCCTACCCACCTATCTCACCATGGCTACATTACCCCCTAGCAACCTAGATTAGCTTATCAACCCATTAACCTTACCTAACCATTAACCAAACCCACAACCTGACCCTTAATCTAACCCTGACCTACTTAACCTAACCCTGACCCTTAACACACTTTGAAAAACACCTAACCCTAGCAATGCAAACAGACCCCCACCCATTACCCTTAATTAATTTAACCCTAATCACACCCTAAGTAGCTTAAAAAACCTAACCATCAAAAACCTATCCTAAACACTTAGCCAAAATCCCTACTCTGTCATACCCAACCATCAATGATCATGTTTACTATTGATAGTTGTATACCCCTACTTCTTATGTTGTCAATCATCAATGGTCAGACCTGACTGTCGATGGTTACTTGTGGGTGTTCCATGGCTATAATTCCTAAACCTTCCATAGGTATAATCAATTAACCAAATTTTAAAAACATATCATAAGCACCATAACCACCTAACATATTACCTAATTCACCCACCCACCCTATCGATCTACCATTTCACCCATCAATTTTGCCTAAAAAACTCAAAATCCATACCTAAGGCACATAGGCAAAATTGCACATTTCCAGACCTACCCACCCAAGTAAATTCAATAATGCAAAAATAATCCTACTCTAGTAATTTTAATGTACCCCCACCTCATTCCATGACATCCTCTATGGTCTGAGCCCGTGAGCAGGTGCCCATCCACATCTTGATGCTCTCTACGTCCCAAACCCATGTAATCACCCACACACCTCTGGCCAACAAGTAACACCCACCTCAGCAAACACCTTCCTTGCAAAGCACTAAAATTTCCCACACCAAAGTCAGTAGATAAAAATAGTAATAATAATAAAAATGGGTCTTGTTTTTTAATTTTTACCTATTAGGGTTTTCCCTATCCATCGATGGTCATCTTCTAGGGACCTTGACCATCAATGATTAAGAAACCCTACAAAACCCCATTTTAATTTATACCTAAATCCTATCAATTCTTAACACACTAAACCTATCTGCACTTAGTTTCACCAATTTGAGTGAACCTAACCTTTAGGACCCTTTTCCTCTAGAACCTGACTATTGATGGTCAGGGTGACCATCAATGGTCAAGATCTACTTCTCAATAAATAACATGCAAATCACCTAGATTACTTTTCTAAAAATAGGTTGTATAATTATAGTTATAGGCTTTTGCATAGATGAATTATATTTAGATGGCCTAGTTACACTTTCACTTCCACCTCTTGCTTGTGCCTATAACAGAGAGGCTTGGGAGGTTAAATCCATCTGCAATAATTATCAAGAGCTCAAGCATTCAAAATTTTTATTTTATAGGTCAGTCAACATCATCAACATTATCAAGCATTATTAGCCATCTTATTAGGATCCAACTTTTCATCTCCTCTCAACCAAGCTCTCAAGTATCATTACTCTATCAAAATCAAGCTATATTCCACCAATAGGCTAACTACATCAACTACCTACCCAATTGACTTTTGGTAAAACATGTACTTGTTTGTTAATAGTCACAAGCTTTAATTACATTTCACAATCAACCCAACCCTTTATAAACTCTTAGAATCCATTTATGGGATCCTATCATTAATCTATTTATCAAACCTAGAATTCCACAACCAACTATCGATAGTCAGACCCAACCATCGATGGTCACCAATAGCACCAAAAACTAGAAACCTATTTTAACCCACATACACCTAATCAAATCTAGTTTTATATATTTTTTTACCACTCGTAGACCTCTTTCAAATTTTTGAAGCATAACCTGACCCATTAACACTAGTATTAATTAGTTTATCACTAATTTGATCATTCCTAGTCTATTTTCTCATCAAGCATTCTTGTGTTCAATTTTATTAATCTTATTTAATTAATGAAAGTACCTTATTTCTAGTTTTATCGACTTAACTATTTAAAATGTGTGGATTGATAGCCCTTAAGGAAGCTCTCACTTTCAAGAGCTAGTTATCACTAGGCAATCACCCAACTATCTATTTAACAAATAAGTCTATTTTAGTGCTTTATTATCTGTAGGTCTTCCTCCCAAACCAAAGAGGAGCTCTTCAAAATATTCTAATTCAATGCATGTACAACCAAATAGTTTTTTCAACCATACCTGTATTGAGTTTCTTTTCTCTCTTTATTTATAACTTAAGCAAAAATTTACATGAAACACAAGGTATTAGGCATGGTTAGGCCTAATGCCCAAATGAGAAGTCATCTTCAATTCTAACATAATAAAATAATTAAAATGGGTTTTTTCATGTTTTTAGGGTTAATACAGGTGTGTTCAAGCTTTGAATTTGTAGAGGAAACATTAGGAACACATTTTTGAGCTCAAAAACAATCTAAACCTAAAGGAAAGGGAGAAAATAAGCTCCATAAGAGAGGTTTGGAAGATCATATCTATTTTGATGCTTTTCATGGAGACTTAAGAGTCTTGGATGAGATGGATATGGTCCTAAACAACTTTTTTGTTGTATTTAATTGTAATTTTATGTCAAATTTGCATGAACAAACCTTAAGAGGGTAAAATAGACCTAACCCCTTTTTTAACCCTTATAAGGACCCAATTGGAGAAATGAGGATGGGAATATTAACTAATGGAATATTTTTCCTAGGATGATGATTTAATTTTGTATAATAATCTCTTAGGATACTCCCCATGATTTTGGCATGTATGAAATTGTATGAATGGTGTACAAAACAAGGTATTTTTTATTCTTTTTTGCATTGTGCAAGTTCTAGGAGGTTCCAAGAGATGAGACTAACTTTGGGAGGAATCTTATGACTTTAAATAGCTCACCATGTTCATTTAATTCATTAAAAAAACTCCCATGTTTTCCTATTAGTAGCTTCATCTCAGCCAGTCAAAATTGGCATAGTGAGCATGATGGTGAGAAGTGTGAAAACTTTAAGTGGATGAATTTTAATGTGTGTCTAAGTATTATAAGGACATGGATATTATTTAAAATTTTAAGCCACTCCATACCATGGATTTTCATGGAAAACTAAATCCAATTTTGAGGCTAAATGAGAGGGGTTACTGAAAGAGGACTTTTTTAGAGTGTAGGTAGTGATAGCTCATTTCTAGATGATTCCAGATGACTAAGACTGAAACCAATACATGGATATTCATGTATACAACCTTTCACCTTTATTCCAACCATAATAAATGACCCTAGTTATTTTTGGGATGTTCAAATAGGTCTAAATCATGAAGATAGTTTTCTAAGCCAAAACGAGAACTTCTACACCACTTTTTAAGAGTTTCATGACTTTGGGTGACACTTATACTTCTTGACCTTACATGGTTCATTTCACATCTTCTTCTCATGTATATATAACTCCTTTTCTTATCTTTACAAGTGTCCTTGTGACCTTTGGACTTCTCTCTTCTCTTCTCTCTCTCAAGTTCTATAAGAGCTAATCATTTTGGCCTTTGTAATTTATGATCCACTTGAGTATGGTGAAACCATATTCATTTGCATACCATGGATCAATAAATAATACTAATTTTTATCTCTTCCATGACTATTCATAGTTTTTTTTTATTTGGATGATTAATCTTGTTTAGTGACAACTGTTATTTCCTTAGCATGTTCTCTCATTCTCCTACCTATGTGTAGTTGGAAAGCTTCTTCTTGTAGGGCATGTGAAGTGTTTTATGATGTGTCAAGGTTTAGTGAGTTATTATATTTAAATATTGACATTATAGGCCTCTTTTTTAATCCTCCTAGACTAAAAATTCATCACAAACTCATAATGCGATATTGATGTGAGAAGATGTAGATTGGGGAAGTGTATGTTTGGTTAGTCCCTTATTTTCACATGTAACATGCAGTTTGTTGGTAGTCATCAACATTTTTTTTGTATCACCTCTTTTAGGATAGTTTTCCTTCATTTTTTTCTCCCTTTTCTCTCACAAGCATAGGTGTAGTAGTGTTCTACAAGTGGCACATCAAGGGAGTGATCCCTATCTAGAGATTCACCTCATTACTTGACTACCCATAGCCTAGAGGTGTTTCAAATGTTCCACTTGGATGAGGAGAGATGAGACATCTCCTCAAAGGGTGGAAATACAAGTGACAATAGGTACATGCTCAATTTACCTTACACATATTCTCAATTCTCCTCTCTCATAAGTAGAGGAATATGAAAATGTTAATGGAATCATTAGGTCCAAGAATTGGAGCCAAAGCTCTAATACCACATGTTACAAACAATCAAGTTAAACTTAGAAAAATTAGTAATATTTTTTAAATAAATAAATTAACAATAAATCCATATAATAAAACAATATAATATATATATATGCTAAAAACATAATTAAAAATAAAATTACTTATACTTATAATATTACATATAATTCTTATACAACTTCATAAAAAGAAAATACAATAGGACATAGATATAGTTTGTTTTATAATAAAATATCTACTAATCAAATATATAAATACATAATACAAATTTACATTCCTTTAGGCATATGGCCTAATACAATAATGGATACCAAACTCTCTAGAGCTCGAGTCCTGCCAACTCATGTATCCTAAATAATCTCAAGGATCATCTCTAGGGAGTACTATAGTGGAGGAGGGAGAGCATCATCTGAGTGATTTACCATACCACCACAAACTAATGATCTCCCACACAATCCCCTATCAAAAAATGGCCCTCCTTTCATGGATAGTAGATAGAACGGTGCAATAATCTAGTGAGACATGTTAATACTTCATGTGCTTGTAAGATTTCTAAAAACATGCAGTGTGCCATAAATAAATCCATTCTAACATGATATCCCATAACATGCAAATAAAACATGTAAAATACTTGGTCCAAGTTTTAAATAATATTTGATCACTATATAGATTAATTTCACACACACCACTTGATCATATTATCCTACCTTGGTGATGCTACCTAGGCTAGTGGAATCCATCTCACTACCTATTTAAATCATCAAAGCAAACTCGTGTGTGTGTGTGTGTGTGTGTGTGTGTGTGTGTGTGTGTGTGTGTGTGTAACATAGTATATAATTCAATGATTCAAATATATTTCATTCTCTTAACAATAATATTACATCACAAGCTAATCAAAGAGAAAAAAGATATACACTTAATCATTTATGCATGAATGAATCTAACGTATACATGAAATAAAGATGATAGTTCATACTACCAGAGTAAGTTTCACATTCAAGTTAAACTCCAGATTCAAAATTACTATAATATATCAAAACAATGATTCCCATGACAACCCATTTCATTATCGTTTTGAGTTATAAGGTACAACTACTAGTTTTTCCATAATCAGTCATACTAAGTAGTCATAGAGTCATAAATGCATATACTCAAAATTAGTCAAGCATAAATATAAAAAGTAATTCATACAATGCATATAATTATATCTAATAATTCATTTTAACTCACAAGGTTGTATACATACATACCAAATATCTTATTAACTGTTATAAAACCATAATGATAATGAATAATCTGATACATACATTAAATTAGTGAACAATTAAAAATCAAGGTATGAAACAACAATATGTACCATCTAGGCATAAAATTTTAAGTTAAATCATTCTATGATATCCCATACTATCATAGCTTGTTGTTCCAAAAGCACTCTACTCATCATGAAAAATAATTTGACAATTAATTATTAACAAGCAAGTATAGGGTTATACCACCCAGGTATACCCTAGTTTATATTGTAAAAATATAGTCAAAAGGAAACACACTCCCCAAAAAAATATCACTATGAACTATTTTAATCTAGGAATGTCAAATCAATGCATATAAAATACTCTCACAAATACAATGTACACAAATTTTCATCCTACTGGAAGCTACACACTTGATGCTACCAACATGTTTTCATAGCTCTACTGAACTATAGATAAACTATTTGTCTCTAAATAGAGATCATATCAATTAACATATCCCATGGTAATGGTAATTGAAGTTATACCTTGTATGAACATAACTTTAAGTCAATTTTCTTTGGTTCAAGTTTCCCACTTTATTATAACTCACAACTATACTATTAGTTTAGAAAAGGCATAGTATTTAATGCACTTATGAAAGATATGGTTATAGTAATACCCTTATACACTTAGGTGTTTTCAAAATTACATACTAAATATAAATATAAATTGTAAAGTTCAACTATAAAATGAATTAAAATCAATGTCTTATCATGATTTCATCAATTGTTATTAATATAGTACCTTTTTATGGAGTAATAATAAGATAATAAGTAATATCCTCAAAAGCATAATAACTATTAACTCAAACATTCTATTATTAATATTAAGCATTTAATAATTAATATTTTAATGTTTTAATAAATTCTTCATGAATTGGTTATACAAAGTATTCCAACAATGATAATTGAACTGAAGGCAATACAAGGAAAATATTCCAACTCAAAATAAGTTCTTATGATAATTACACTTATCCATTTGAGTTACCATTTGGGCTAACCACAATATGAAAATCTGAGACAAAAATAAATTTCCACCCAACATTAGATTTTGCATTAAAGAGAAGTCATAATACTTTTATTTAATGGCTTGGCTATTTTGTTTCTCAAAATTAGCCAATTCATTATATTAAACTCAACTCTTTTTAAATTATGACCAAGTATTTAACTCAACCTAGATTTTAAAATTAGTACTTTATAAAAATAATATGGTTTATTATTTTTTATATGCCAAACATGTCACAATAATGACTCAGCGAATTAATAATTTAGGGTTTCATTCCACAACTAAGCATTCACTCTACAAAGCTTGATGTTGCCTATTATGACTTTGATATATATATATATATATATTCAACTTTAAACAAAACATTTAGCAATATAACTAATATACTCAGTGATTTACTCTTTAGCTATGCAATGGTATGTTGGTGTTTCAACTTTATATTTCTACTTTCCAAATTACAAACTCGACAATTGATAACATTAGATATTCAATTGCATATATCCTAAACTCAATGAATAGGTAAAATCTAGGTTTTTAGACAAAATAAGGCATTGCACTTCAAGACTATTGCAATCTCAAATTACAGACTTTAACGATAGACTTCTACTATAAACATAAAGATTGGGCACTATAAAAGTAGGCTAGGCACCTCATAGCTGGGTGATTTACTCAGTAGACACATCAATTTAATTATATAAATTTAAACTTATACACAGTGGCTAGGGTCCTTTAGATTTGTGTTACAAAGATGCAAAATGGCATATTCTATTGGAAACAACATGGTTTAGGAATAGTTGCATTTTGGTAGTGCATGATGCCATTTAATTTGGATAGTAGTTAAGAGCTTCATCGACCATGATGTTGTTGTTTTAGCAAGATGCCCATCACAAATGAAGGATTCCACCTCTTTATGGATGCTTTTCAAGGGTCTACATCCACAAGATTGGAATTTAAAAAGAATATATTCTACTAAGATTCAAACAAGTGACTTTTTGTAAATCATATATTTTTCCTAGGACATAAAGCTAGGTTGATGTCAAAGTATAAAGGGTGTAGTCCAAAAAGGGGTCAAACGTAGCGATTGACATGTTCTCATTGATATGATAAAATTAATCAATGTTTAAACATTAATAAAATAGATAGATTAAATTAAGATGAAATCATATTATAATTAAGATACCATACAAATACACAACCATATAATTTTTTGATAAAACACATTAAAACACTACCAATTATCTTAGACATTGCCCAAAAACCTATAATTTAGGAATAAGATGTAGATTACATATCACTTTCTGGTAATAGTTTATTTATCAAAGAAAATGACCTACCCAAAAACACATTCAATTTCTAGTTGGTTCAAAATTTTCTTTTCAAACACAACACAAAAAACATTATTACAAAACCAACCTTTTTTTGAGCTTCCAAGCTGAATAGACAAAACCAACCTTTTTGACAAAACTCATATTCCTCACTCTCTTTCCTTCTACCTATTTTCCTCTTCTATTTCCTTTTTTTTTGGTCTATGTGTGTTTCTGCATCCCTTTTTAAATTCTCCAATGTTTTATTTAAATAAAATTATTCTCTCTTAGAAGTTACACCCATTCTTTTGCATGAACATTTCTATTTTTATCCTTCCATGCAAATCAATAAAATAATATAATTTTATTTTTATCTAAAATAATTATAAAATTCATTTTTCAAATAATTATAAATTTAATTCTAATTTTAGCTTTAAATTACATTAACACTCTCCATGTAATTTTTCTAAATGATAATCAATTGCTTTCTCAATATTGACTCCTTTACTAACTTTTGTTAATCTTAGGTTTACCAAACTAACATTGAAACATGTTAATAATAATAAAAAATACTTTTCTTAATTTCCAAATAAATATCATTCCTAATTATTTAATATTAACTTTAAATTGATTTTACCCAATTTCCATGCAATTTTGTAGATAATGATAAAATAAGACATTAATGATTTTCCACAATAATTATATCAATTATAACTATTATTCATTTTTTAAATTTAAATTCAAATACCAAGTTAATTAGGCTAAATGAATTAAATGCATAATAAACTAATTTCCACACACATTTCATCAAACACAAAATGCACTAACATTTTAACATAAGTGTCATTTAAATATACTATGCATGTGTGTAGGGTAACTAGCATTTTTTCGCTGGTATTCCCCCAATCACTCGATCTAACCAACCCTCTCTGATGATGCTCTCCCTCATCACACCCTGAGGGTAAGACCTATCCTACATCCACCTCACAATAATTAAGTAGTTAGTCTAAGTCATTACAAACTAATGATAAAAAACTAGAAATTATATATCCAAGTATACAAAATATTTCAAAATATAATTATTACGTAGTGCATACTAATAAATAATACAATTGTCCAAATATAATTTTTACACAATGTATACTAATCAAAAATACTACTATCCCATACCATTGTATGTCAAACTACTCAAAATCATAGTAATAAAAATTAGATATTAAACACACTAATCAACAGATTAAAAGTTAAAAGCCATAGGGTGAAATGAGATGTGACAATTATGAATTTACTAGTTTAGGATTCATTAGATTATTTTTTATTTCTTGTCACCTTAAAAAATATCTTTATATTCCTTTATTACTCTTCACTCAAATCACAAACTTCCCAAAGCATCAACTCACTCTTTACATAACTCTGCATACTTTGGTAGGCAAGTTAGTAGCATTTCTTCAAGTAATTTCCTCTGTAAGGATAGTATGGATTAGTGATTGAAAAACCAATTGTATATTAAAATACCATCTATCTATTTACTTCTTCATACAATCTTTCATGACCTAACTATTTTCCTAATCACCTTTCTCTTCTTTTTTGGGTACTTTGTATAGGCCTATTAGGTCTCCCTTAACTCCTTAAACACATAGTCACTTATATAGTGTAAATATCAGTCCATACTAGAATAAAAACCTCAAAATATATTTACCAACATCAAAACATTCCTAATCATCAATTTAAAATAAAATTAGATGGTTGAAATGCTTAAAATGTGAGTTTTTGTTTACAAACCCTAAATCAGGGTTTACATAGGTCCTACAGACCCAAAAAGGGGATTATTGACCTTTTACATGTCCAAAAGGATTTAAAAACCTGATAAAATTTTAATTAATTATATAAAATTTAAGACACCACATCTTATCCAAATATTTTCTTCATAAACTATTGTTCTACCTATTACAAGATTTTGTATCGACTGTGTGTAGTTTAACAGACTTCTAAAAGCTTGTGCATAGTTGATTCACAACATTTCCTAATGTGGATGAATATTCAACACCTTAATAGTATTAAGAACATTTATTAAATACTAATTATCTATATATGCTTTCCCAACTACCTTCCTCAATATTCTTTCATGCATTCAAAGTTTGCTCAGTTTCCTTTCTTACATTTTTGACAAAAAACATGGCTGAGTTATTCTCCATAATCAATTATTTTTCAATACCAAAGTAGGATAAACTGACACAAAATACATTAATTTTTATGATAATCAACATAAAAAATGATATTAAAACACATTTCATAAAAACTTTCTCTCCCAAAGTGAAGCACACTTAAACTCCTCTTACACACAGGGTGTAGAACACAGACACAGTCATTGATTGCCAAGTTAAGGAAAATTACATTGGTTATATTGACACTAGAATATTTATTATCATACACTTTATATGTATAACCATAAAAAAATTCTATACTAATTTCTCTATTTTCACATAAACATAGTCTTACAACCTTTACATTGTAACTCAGTTTCTAAAACATAGAATAACAAGATAGAACAAGATTTGAAATTAGTTATCAAATCATGAAAATTATTATTAATTTATTTATGGGGTTACATATTAATTATCCTTAAAATCTTCATCCAAATGTCATTGAACCCTTTTATTAATTCTACTCAAAATAAATATCTATTCAAAAAGACTCAAAATTGTCATAACTAACTTCTATCTTCTTTTCTAACTCCCTTGTATACATTGAGAGTGTCTTAACCACTAATATAATTTTAAATGTGTCCAATAAAATGATTCACATATTAATTTAGATTCCAATAACAAATTCATGACCTAAAAAACAAGACTATACTTTTGAAACCTCCTACCAAAATGATAATAGCTTAAAACCTTAAGCAAAATGTTCAAAATTTCAAAATGAAGAAATTAGTGAGAAAATGTCATTAAACCTCTAATTAAAATATACCAAGAACCTATAATATAATATTGACTCCAATAGACCTAACATGACCTTAATAACTTGATAGTGACTCACAACATGAGAACTAGACCAATATTTACACAAGGTAGTGATGATCATGCATCACTAGCCCTATCCAAGGTCTTATAATGTAACTCACAAACTATAAACCAAGAGGCATAGTAAGTTAGATGTGATCAAGGATGTGATTAGATAAAATAAATATCTAATAATGGGAATATAAGGTAAATTTAATGTAAATAAGTAATGTGAGGCACCACGTGGGTGATGTGAACATCCTTAGCAAGAATGAGACACACTAGGAAAGTGAGAAAGGCTAAGAACTATCAACACCAAGGACTTAGGACACTTTGACTAATGAACACAAAGTTTGGGATAATAATTGAAGTACATAGATCAAATCATGAAGGCTATATTAATGAGAATTAAAATTAACCTACCTTCTCATAACATGTTCCCCGCTCCTCAATACCCCTTACAGATCCATCGATCTACTGTGAAGATTGGGTATTTACATGAGAAATTAGGTGGAATTAGACAGTGTATGATATAATGAGAACTCCTACCCCAATCTACTACCATACCACAACCTAATGGAACTTATATCTATCACGAGGCTAACTATGGAGTTTGATCTTTGATTAATATAGGAGATGTGCCAAATATAGATCGCATCTTTTGGTGTGATCTGACTTTTAAGATTGGTTTTGCCTTTCAATCATTGCCTTTTATTTATATTTCATGATTTGGATTATAATTTGTTTTGTATTTTTCTATTCCTCCTCCTTCATATAAATTCAAATAACTAAACATGAGTGAAATAGGTGACAAACACAAGAGATCTTACACTTGTTCACTAGAGAAAAGGACCTAAATACCAAGGTGTCTAGAGACTCCTAGACTTACCCACAAGTAAGTGTGAAATCTCAAAATTGACTGATGTGAGTTCAAATGATAGGAAATATAGGGATCATAAGAGGTATGTCTATTTAATAAGTAATACAATGATGAATATGCTTGTAGATGATCACAACAAGGTAAAATAGTGTAATAAAAGGGACGTGGCTATGTTATGATAGTCATGTCACTAGAGAATCCATACTAACCTAAAATGGATCTATCACAAGCACCCATGAAAGTAGTAGTCATCCAAAAAAGTAGTTTTAAGGATGTTTTAATGTGGTAATTTATGAGGAATTCTAGGTCCTATCCATGGTCTTAAACTACAATTCACAAGGTGAACACCAATGAGGTGAATTTTAAATAATGGGGGAAAATAATCATAAAGCTACTAAGGTAAAGAATGGTATAAAAAGATAAAACTGAAGGAGATATAAAAGAACCAAAATGAGATTAAATGTCAAATGTAATGTGTAACAAAACCAAAGAACCAAAGGTGACAATAGTGCTAGTAAAGTGTGGCTAAAAGAGGTAAAGTGCACAAAAACAAAGAAATATAAGATAAAAAATAACAAGAAAAATATATGTTAATGTCTATATCAAATGTGAGCATGTGAAATACAAGCTTGTGTGTCTCAAAAAATTTCTTAAAGTTGAATTTGTTTGCTATTATGCATTAAAAAATAAGAGTGGGCATTTTAAGATTCCCCAATCGGTAAGTGAATGTAGGGATGGGCATTGCAAGATGCCTTAATGTTTGAAGGGACATGTGGATGGGCATCACAAGATGCCCCAACATTTTATATGTGTTGAGGTGAAATTGAACCATTACAATGATTTTCAACGGGTTTGTATATCAAATTTTTTGCCAGAATCTGGATAATGTGAATGCAATGGAGATGTGATCACATGAGATGAAGCAAGTGCATAGCACATAGATGCTAAAGCAATTTAAAATTATACAAGAAGCTAAATTGCACAAGACAAAATAGAGAAAACCAAAATTTGATTAACATGAGATGGCCAAAGTGAAGAATACATATAAGAGAGTACGTAATTAATTCCTCCACAAAAGGTGGCCAAGGCACCCTAAGAATAGACTATAACTCCTCCATGAAAGGTGGTGACAAGGTGCTAAGACTAGAGAAGTAACTCCCATCAAGGGAGGTACTTATGACACCTATGACACATCTATGACATACATCTCTACATAAGCTAGCCTATCCCACAAATGTAGGAAAACTCCATGTAAGCACAAGAAATATAATTTCCCTAATTAAAAAATAGGAAAAAATAAAAACCTACACTAATACCCCCCCATAAGTGCAGCTTAGGTGGGTAGTGTGGAAATATAAAATGGGTCTTAGCAACTAGGCCTGATGAGGTACCCAAGTACAAATGTGATCTTCCATAAGATAGAGAAAAGGAGAAAACCCGAAGGAAAAAAATCCCCCCCAAAAGAGAGAAATAAAAGAAAGAAGAGGCTAGTGGGCCCCCTGAAGATGATGTTACTATAAATGTGGATCGTACCCCAAGAAAGCTTGTAGATGAATGAACTTGCTCTCAGTGAAAGGTTTGGTGAAGACATCTGCAACCTGCTCTGAAGACTAGGAAAATATCAAGTCAATGACCTAACTATGAATAAGCTCCCAAATGAAATGCATGTGAACCTCTATGTGCTTGGTCCGTTAGTGCTAAACTAGATTCCTGCAAATCTGAATGGTACTCTGGTTATCATAATAAATGATGGTGGGCTACTTGATAGGAATGTCAAAATTAGAAAGAATCCCCTAAAGCCAAATAGCCTCAGTAGCTACATTAATAGCTCCCCTATACTCTGCCTTTGTGGATGATATAGCAATATCATTCTGCTTCTTGCTAGACCAACTGATAAGACTAGAACCTAGAGAGAAACTGTAACCAAAAGTGGACTTGTGAGTCTGTGAATCACAAGCCCAGTCTAAATCTGTATATCCAACCAAGTCAACCTCTATGCCAAATATGTAATGAATCCTATATCTCTATGAACCCTGTATGTAATGCAAGATCCTCTTAGCTACTTTCTAATGTAGCTCATGAGGTTCTTGCATGAATCTGGAGACAAGTCCCACTGTATATGATATGTCAAGCTTGGTGTGAGTCAAGTAGATGAGACTACCAACAAGTTTTTGATACCGAGTGGCATCAACCAATGGTGATGAACAATCAGCCTCAAGTTTGACTCCTGATAGAAAGGGAGTGGGAGATGGCTTGCAATTAGCCATGTGAAACCGAGCCAATAAGTCAAAAGCATACTTAGGTTGTGCAAGAGAAATCCCTAAATCTAACTATGAGATCTTGATGCCAAAGAAGTAGTGCAACAAACTCAAGTCTATCATGTCAAATCTATCTTGGAGAGATGCCTTCACCACTGTAGTAGTTGATGAATAACTCTCGGTGATCAAAAGGTCATCAACATATAGAACTAAAATTAAGAGTGAATCATCCTGCTACAAGAAGTAGACATTCGGATCATAATGGCACCTAGTGAAACCTATTTTGAGAAAGAAGGAATCCATCTTGGCATACCAAGCTCGAGGGGCCTGTTTGAGGCCATAGATAGATTTTTTAAGTCTACATACTAAAGAAGAATCCTAAACAAATCCTAGTAGCTACTCTATGTAGATCTCCTCCTCTAAGTCTATGTAAAGAAAGGCACTCTTCACATCCATCTGATGTACATCCCAACCATGTGTTGTGACAATAGCCAAGGTGAGTCAGATAGAAGTCATCTTTGTAATGGGTGCAAAGGTCTCTGAGTAGTCAATGCCTGCCACTTGTGAGAAACCCTTAGCGACCAATCATGCCTTGTACTTATCAACTGACCCATCTACTACAAACTTGATCTAATATATCCACCTACATTGAACCATCTTTCTTCCCGTAAGAAGTGAAGTCAAATCCCAAGTGTAGTTTTTGATTAAGGAAGAATATTCTTCCTCCATAGTGCTATCCCACTCAAGTACCCCCAATGCCTCTTGAAAAGTCTATGGATCTAAAACTAAAGCAAAGAAGGCATGTGGATCTCTCTAAAAATCCCCCCGAGTACGTCTGTCATCTGTAGGATCTCCTACCCAAGTGCTAACACTCTTAAGTGTTTGTCTGGCCCAAAGTGGCCCAAAAGTGGGTGATTCAAGTGCTAACTCCTCATACTCTGACCGACTAGAGGTGGATGACACTGCATCATTATCCTCACTGTCTGAACTCAAAAAAGAAGAAGATGTCTCTAGCTCAAGAACCTGCTATGGTTGATCTGAATCTGATGAGGATTCATCATGAAGAAGTAGATATGATGAGGGAGAAGTGTCAAGTGTTGAATCTCTATGACTCTCCTAAAAATGGACACTTTTCTCAATAAATAACTCATGAGTGACTGGATCTAGAAGGTGATACCCTTAATACCATCTAGATATCCTACAAAGATGCAAGGCTTAGACTGACATTCCATAGCTTTGCATTTCTTCTTTAGTATGTGGGCCATGGTTGGGGATCTAAAAACCTTGAGGTGCTCAACATCAGGTTTCCTTTTATGCCAAGCTTCAAAGGGTGTTATCCCTTTCAAAGCTTTGTGAGGAACCCTATTTTGAATGTAGCAAGCACAATTGATGGCTTCAGCCCAGTACTGTGGTGCTAAGGATTTGGAGTGAATCATACAGCTACCCATCTCTTTCAAGAACCTATTTTTGCATTCTGCAACCCCATTATGTGAATGACTATAAGTGACTGTGCACTACAAATCAATCCCCTCTATGGTGCAAAATTGCTCAAACCTGATGCTGACATACTCCCCTCTATTATCAGTTTGAAGAACCTTGATGAATTTCTCACTATATTTCTCAAAAAGAGCCTTAAAGTCTAGAAAGTTTTCAAACACTTTAGACTTTTGTTTGAGAAAACATATCCAAGTGTATCTAGAGAAATCATCAATAAAAGTGAGGATGTACTTGGCCCTTGTGAAAGATGGTTTGGGAAAGGGTCCTGATACATCATTGTGGACTAACTCCAAAGGTTGTGAAGCCCTCCAAGCCTTTCCTTTGTCAAATTTTGCTTTGGGATGCTTCCCAAGGGAGCATCCCTTGCAAAGTCCTTTTGAGAATTGGACACGAGGCAAGCCAATGACCATGTCATGTTTGCAAAGTTGTTCAAGGTAGCCATAGTTAAGGTGGCCGAACTACTCATGCCATAATTTGGTAACTTCATTTGAATGAGTTAGCAATGCTATTGGAGAAGAATCTAGTGCAAAATGTGAGAAGGTGTATAACCTTGCTTGGTGATCTGCCCTACCCACTGCCACTATAGTATCACTATGCAACTCCCTGATAGCCACTGAATCTGGTGAAAACTCAACTCTCATGCCCTGACCAATGTGAATGATTTGGTACACTGATAGGAGATTGGATGAAAGAGAAGGAACACTTAGAACATTATTAAATGTTCCTCTTTCCATTTCAACTGACCCTCTCCCTGCAACAAAAATTGATGTGTCATCACCCAAACTAATTGAAGTCATGCTACAAGGCTCTAAAGATGAAAAATCAACTAGTGAAGAGCCCATGTGGTGAGAAGCACCCAAATCAATGACCCATGGTGTTGTAGAATCTGTAGTAGCTACAAGGGCCTTACCCTTTTCTTTCTCCTTACGCTTGCCTTTTGCCTTGGTAAAATCCTAGGTAGATGAATTATGCTTGATGGACTCAGGAACACCTATGTTGTGCTTCTCTAGAAGATGAGTTAGGTGATCTATTTGTTTATTCATGCATTTGTGTTCATCATGCCCTATATTTTTACAATAGGCACACTTAACCTTTTCTTTCTTAGGTTTAGCATTAGAGGATGAAGACTCAATGTTGTTTTCGGCAGGATTGTTGTTTTCTTTCTTCTTCTCTTGGTCCTTGTTCTTTTTCTTCTTCTCCTTTGTTGAAGTCTTATCCTTACCATTTCCATCTATAAAATCTTGGGGTTGAGTATAATTCATTGTGCCCATTTGAATTAGCTTATCTTGCTTCCTAGTCAAGTCGACAATGAATGAATCCAAAGAAGGCATTTTACATGTAGTGCCAAGTGCACTTTTTGTGGCATGGAAAGTGGAGACAAAGACTGAATAGCTTGGACCTAACTTTGTGAGAATAGAAAGGCTGAGTTGATCATATTTCTTCTCTATCCCACATTCTTTCAATTGTAATCTAAGGGCCTTAAACTTAGTGAATAAGTCCTGTAGGGTGTCAAAGTTGCTAGGACTTGACTTATGAGTTCATTTTTGAGCTCATGACCTCTCATTTCATCAAGCTTCCCAAATAAGTTTTCTAACGTGTCCCATATTTCTTTGGGAGTCTTAGAGTTTTCTAAATGGAAGAGAAGTTCTGGAGACACAGACACGCTCAGTAATCCATAGGCTTCATCACTATAGTTGTACCACTTGACCTTTTCAACATCAGTGTTGGGTTCTACTTTAGTACCCATGGTGATCCTGTAAAACCCTTTGCTTCTAAGAATGATTGACATTTTAACCTTCCATTCATGATAGTTAAGGGGTGTTAGTGCTTTAAGTTGAAAAGAATCCATTTTAAGCTGAATTTATGTGAAGTTGTGTTGATTGCAAGTTGTGAAATTATGCAGAAAGGAGAATGAAAGCAAAGATTTGCAAGTTGTGAAAAGAAATCACACCCTCCCAAAAATGTTGAGCCCCCCAAATATGAAATTTCATGCTTGAAAGACGTTAGGCTCAGTCGAGAATGCATCTTAGAGCAATCAGTGCAAGACTATAAGCAAACAGGACATCAGACTCAGCCAAAAATGCATCTTGGGAGACCCAAATTTTAGGCACTTTATAAACTAGTGCATTTTTGACAAATAACAAGCTTACACTATGTAGAATTGAATTACAAACACTTTTGCAAAAAATGACACCCAAATCTAAGCTACCATTTGCAAGATATTAAAGGTTCAATTTTCCCATAAACTAGTGTTTTTGAAAAAAAAACTAAAACATTAAAAAAATGCCTATTTTGAGAGAGAAAGTGGCCTTCCAACCACTTATTGGATTTAGCATAGAGTGAGGAATCCAAAGGAGGTCTTTGTGAGGGGGAATTGGCCTCCTGCCAACCCAGGCCTCACCCTTCTTCTTCGTAGGTTGAAGATACAAGTTTTTTTTTAAACCTCTAAACTATTTTTTTTAAATGTTAATTTCCAATTTGTATTTAATTCAAAAAATCAAATTAATGACTTATGATTATCAAAAAATTTATTGGACAATAGAAAAATTATCAATCAAATAGCAAGAGAGAGAGGGACCACCATATGGGCATTGGAAACCAAACAGGAAGCGCCATTTTTAAGAAAATTGCTGGCAAAAAAAACAAATGAACAACAGATGTGGCAGAATATTCTCACAAAAAACAAGGGTGCACATCTAGTTTCTAGAAAGCAAAAAGAAAGCAGGTAGTGGCGCCCCAAAAAATGGCACAGTTTTGAATTTTCTTGCAAAAAAAATAACTTGTAGACCTGCATGTTGGATGTTGTACGGCCTGATGTCGTGGCTAGAAGGACTACTGAAAGGACGCTATTGTTGTTGTAGAAAGGATGCTGATGTTGCTTTGCATGGAGTTCCAAAATCTTGGCACAGTTGTGTAGAAGCTTGGTGTGGCTATTGCTGAGTGTTGTGCCTAGACTGAATGAGTGAAGTGCTACTCTTCCCTCTGTTCACAACAATGGCACCCAGCAGCTTGCAACAAAGTCAACCCCTCCAACATCCAAAAACCAAACCATATTGTAGATATCTTATCTTTTTCTTGTAGAATGACCAAAAGAAAATAAATTATTCTGCCTTTGCTAAAGCCACAATAGATCTAGACAAGATGTCTTGGCAAATTCTAACTCAGAAGTAATTTTTTGAACAAGTTTCTATATGGATTTGCATGAGTTTTCAAAAAACTCTACAAAAACAATGGAGTTAAATAACAAAAAAAAACTACTAAGAAATCAAAGTAAGAATTTTAGAATAGCATAACTAGACACACGATTACCAGGGTGGCTCTAATACCATATCGGAGTTGTTGCCAAAATCTGGATAATGCAAATGCAATGGAGATGTGATCACACGAGATGAAGCAAGTGCACACCACATAGTTGCTAAAGCAATTTGAAATTATACAAAAAGCTAAATTGCACAAGACAAAATGGAGAAAACCAAAATCTAATTAACATGAGATGGCCAAAGTGAGGAATACATATAGGAGAGCACGTAAGTAACTCCTCCACAAAAGGTGGCCAAGGCACCCCAAGAATAGACTGTAACTCCTCCATGAAAGGTGGTGACAAGGTGCTAAGAATAGAGAAGTAACTCCAATCAAGGGAGTTAGTTATGACATTCTTATGACACCTATGACACATTTATGACACACATCTCCACATAAGCTAGCCTATCCCACAAATGTAGAAAAACTCCATGTAAGCACAAGAAATACAATTTCTCTAATTAAAAAATAGGGAAAAATAAAAACCTACACTAATATTGTAGACATCAAAAATTTATACACCTATAATTCTAAATGTTTAAGTATCCCTAAAAGTACCTCTAGACCCTCTTAAGACCAACCTATACCTATCAGGTCTAAACTAACCTACACCTATCAGGTTTAAACAAACCAATCTACACTCAGTTACACCTAGTTAAGTAACCCTAACCTTTAGACCACTATTCATTTG
The DNA here is from genome assembly GCA_037957365.1 of Torreya grandis. Classification (NCBI taxonomy): domain Eukaryota; kingdom Viridiplantae; phylum Streptophyta; class Pinopsida; order Cupressales; family Taxaceae; genus Torreya; species Torreya grandis. The sequence continues at coordinate 752,794 of JARHVA010004238.1, read as the reverse complement.
GACCCTGACCATCAACAATCAAGGTGACTATCGATAGTCAGCCTTGGGAACCCATGACCATTGATGGTTAAGATCCACCTCTTCACCAAGAGCATGCAAGCTCTACCGACCCTTTTCTAAATATAACTTGTTTAATTTTTTTTACAAGCCTTTGCATGAAAAAATTATATTTAGATGACTAATTTACACCTTCACTTCCACCTCTTGATTATTCTTATAAGAGAGAGAGGCTTGGGAGGTCAAATGCATCTAAAATAATTATTAAGAACTCAAGTACTCATGACTTTTATTTTGAAGGTTAATCAACATCATCTACATTGTCAAGCATTATCATCCATCTTATTGAGATCTAACTTGCCATCATATTTCTACCAAGATTTTAAGTAGTGTTACTCTACTAGAATCAATCCAAATTCCACTAATAGGCTAACTACATCAACCACCCACCCAATTGACTTTTGGTGAGACAAGCACTTGTTTGTTAATATTCACATAATTTTATTTCATTTTGAAATCAACCTAGCCCTTGTCTAACTCCTATAATTCATCTATATAATCACATCATATTTTGTTGATCAAACCCAAAATTCCATAGTCAACCACCAATGATTGGACCCCAATCACTGACGGTCAGGCCTAACCATTGATGGTCACTCCAACCACCGATGGTCACCTATGACAAAAAAACTAGTAAGCTAGTTTCACCCACCTACACCAAACCAAATCCACTTTTGTATGTTATTTTGACCACTCACATACCCTCTTCTAATTTTTTGAAGCATACTCCAACCTGTTAGCACTAGTATCAATTACTCTATCACTAATTAGATCATTTATAGTTTATCTTTCTAACATGCTTTCTTGTATTCAATTTCAGTACCTTTTGATTATTGATGAAAGTGCCTTCTTTTTAGTTTATCAAATTGATTGTTTAAAATGTGTGGATTGATAACCCCTAAGTAAGCTCTCACTTCCAAGATCTAGCTATCACTAGGCATTCCACCCAAGTATCTATCTAACAAACAAGTTTACTTTAGTGCTTTCTTATCTGTAGGTCTTCCTCCCAAGCCAAAGAGGAGATCTTCACAATCTTCTGATTCAATGCATACATAACCAAATAGGTCTTTCAACCATACCTGTATTGATTTTACTTTCTTTCTTTCTTTAGAGCTTAAGTGATAATTTACATGAAACATTTTGGCACACTCGGTGGGACCTAGAGTCTTTACTTGTGTTTTCTTTGCATCTATATGTTTTTCTCTCTATTTGTGCTCATAATTAAAGCTAAAATATCTCTTGGTCTTAAAATCAACTACATCCATTGCTTGCTTTTAACATTAGTTCACTTTGAATTAAATCATAATAATCTTATCATAGCATCACCTTTGTTGCACAAACTAGCTAGACCACTTTCATCAATCAAACATCAAGACAATTTGAGACAAGGCCCAACAGGGATTTCATCACCTAGCAGTCACCTTACCCATTCTCGACAATCTTACTTGGAGGTCATTACCAAGGGGAGAACCAACTTATCTCTCTAGTTAAGTATAAACTTTAGACATCAATATATATTGGCAAAGCACCTGATACCCTTATCGATTTAGGACTATGAAGTGAGGGGGTAGGCCCCAATACCAAGCCATGTATTGATTTCAATACAAATTATTTTAAGCACCTAAACAACCCAAAACTAACCATAGACTGCTTCTATAGTAATTGATGTACAAGCCAACTTCTATCACACAGACTCATAAACTAAGGCATAAGCCAAAAGTGAGATTAAAACTAACCTCTAGGCCTAAATGTACTTCATAGTGTGTGTCTTGATTGCCTTGATAATTTTATTGTCTTCTTCTTGTTTGATTGGTGATAGTTTTCTTGTTTTCTCCCCCTTTTTCTTGTATGGTTCTCACTCATTAGCAGTAAAGGGACCTAGTAGAGAAAAATCAAATAGCCTCCTCCACCTCCTCATCTATGAAGTACATATTTCAGGTAGATGATTCAGCCCATCCATTAGGAAGACCTCATTTTATTCAAGTATTTCCCCAAGTAGACATGGTCTTTTCCACTTTTTTGGACAACAAGCTAGTTTCCCTTCAGCACTACCTTAATACCTCCCCCCACCATGATCTAGTTTTGACCCTATCTCATGATCCTCCTTATGGCATGCCATCCCACCTTATGTGGGATGTTCCTATTTCTATGGTCACTACCTAACCTTCAACCACCCAGGAATCTTCATTCACTAACCCCTTTAACACCACAATTGAAAACCAACCTATCCAACCAACCATTACCCTTACACCTTCCACCCCTACCAATGACTCTTCTACCTTGGGGACAACTCAACCATCAACCCATCACACTCCACTTGTTATAACATCTACCATCAACACCACCAACTTTTCCTCTACCAAAACCAACCCATTGGTTAATACCCCTTTGCCAAGTGTAGGGATACTTATCCCTTCCACTTCACCCCTATTAGCATGAAGGCCACTTCCTCCCCTCTTTTAACCAACCCAACAACCATACATACCCAATCCATAGCAACCCCTCAATAGGTATCTATTGCACCTAATCTAGGATACATCCCTAACCTACAAGGGTATATACCTACTATGTAACCACCATCATCCACCTACCCTATCCAAACTCTAGCATCCACATTCTAATATGCGGTAACCTCTCAAATACCAAATAATTACCAATATGTTTCCCAACCTCAGCCACAATACTTGTTTGATGATCCTTTTGGTGCACCACCTCAAATTGACTGAATGAAAATGCTCGTGGACAAGATGATCAACCTTGAGTGATTCATTTTAGGGGATCATAACATCCTATCTTGTGATCAGATTTGTAATGAGCCTATTCATCCCTTGGTTCCTATAAAACCTTACCCTCCTCAATGGGAGCTTCTAAAATTTAGCAAATTTCAAATCAAAGAGGACCCCCAACAACACCTTAAAGATTTTATGCGTGAATGCTACATGATTGCTTATGATGATGCCCTTCTCCTCCAAACCTTCCCCATGTCTTTATCTAGTATAGCACTCGATTGGTATAGTGTCCTTACCAAGAATTCAATCTTTTCTTTCACCCAACTAGCATAAGTCTTCTTGGATCACTTCTCCATCAACATTTATAGGAAGGTCTCTATCACTGAATTCTATTCTATCAAGCAATTCAATGATGAGTTCATTTCTAACTTTGTCTCCGAATGGAGAATCTTGATTAATCAACTTTCATTCTCCTTGGCTCAACCTAAACTTATAGATATTGTTTCTCTGGCTTGAACCAAACATATCTCTTCTATGTTACATGTCTAAAGCTTCAAAAAAGTTGATGAATCTTTTACCATGGCACGTAAGTTAGAGAACTGAACCATAGATGAGGGTAAACTAGAGTTACAAAATAAGAAATCCACCTTAAAAACCAATGAAGCCTCTTCCTCCATAAAAAGAAATCAAGCTAACTCTAGGACTAAGATCAAGGGGACTACAAATGCAATTATCCTTAAACCCACCTTACCACCTAATATCACTCAACAAAACTCTCCCAATCCTTCTAACCAAAGATCATGGAACCCAAACTAAAACAACAAAAAATAATTCACTCCACTTAGAGAGTCTTACACCTTGGTTCTAGAAAAGATGTTGAAAGCTAATCTTATACAACTTCTACCCATCAAACCTTCCCAATAGTTTGATTCTTCTCATCCAATACCTTTTTGGTATAATGAGAATAACCATTGTGACTTTTATTAGGTAACTAGACACGAAATCAACTGATGTAATACCTTTAAGGATGTTTTCCAAAGCCTCATTGGTAAGGGGGAACTCATGTTAGATAACCCCAATGCCCCTCAAAATCAAGCTCTTGACATATTTAGGAAACCTTTTCCCAACCATGCTCATATCATAAATGAGGACACATAAGCCAAATTCTCTTATGATGCCCACACTATCAACATGGTTCATGATACACCTACCCATGAGGACCCAATCATCCAATCTACCCATTCCTCCCGCATCTTGCTTATTGAGGTAATGGAATCACCTTCCCCTGCTTTGGATAGACAAACCAAAGAAGTTCCTTTCTCCTTTATCTACCCTCATAAAATCTTTGGAATCATCACATACTACCTCAAATATCACATCTAGATAAATAAATGTTCCTAACTTGCCACCTTCACCAACTACTTAACAAACCACTACTCCTATGGGTATTCTTCCTAAAGGAGAAGAATTTCTACCAACATCTCCCATGGACAAGCCATTTATCTCAACCTTACTTCCCTCACCTCAATAAATCAACCAACCTACCAACCATCTTTCCTGCCTTCAAATATATCTTCTGCATCCTCTACCCATGGATCAAAACCATTACACAAACCTTTTTCTACATTAGTGCAAAAAATAGAATTTTTCCTAAAGTCAGAGATGGATCACACCACTTTTTAGCAACATTTAGGGTTCCCTTACATTAACAAACTTGAACCTTATATCACACCTTTAACCAACCAATCTACCACCTTTCAACCACCTCTTAAACTAACATAAATTCTACTAACCCCTCACCTTCTCAACTAACCAAAGCAATCACACCTCAAGTAGTTAAGTCACCAACCAAACCCTTTACAAACCTTGGTTCCTTCCCTTCTCAGAGTTGGGTTTACCCATCCTCAAAATTGGAAATAACCCCTTCCAAACCTACATCTAAACCTCGACTCAAACCAAACAAAGATACCAAACTATGGAATGGCCACATGGCCAAGTTTTTACCTCCCTCCACTTTACCTTTTATCTTGGGCCCTCATCTATCAACCTTACTTAAGAAGTAGGACCCCTTTAACATATACCAAATAGTACTATTCATTACACCAACCCATTTACTATCAGATACATCAATCATTCTCTAACTACTAGTAACCAAACTATCAATCCTAAATACCCCACCTACCAACATACCCAAACCAAAACCATCAATTAGAAGCACCACCTTACCCAAACCATCTCTCACCAAACATGTTTCCACCATAAAATCCTACTTACCAACCAAGATAATAACCTATAAAACTTTCTCACCTTTGGTTGAGTCTTATTCAACCATTTTTCAAAGGTTGTTACAAGCTTCTTACCTCACCTTACCACTTATAAGACATTTTGATCCTCTTGGTTCAAAACCAACTTGGCATAATGACCATCAAATTTTTTATTATAATAGGACACTTGGGCATGACACAAAGAAATACAAATCTCTCCAAGACATTATCCATCAACTCTATGATGAGGATGATCTTTTACTAGATGAACCTCCTTTAACCCATTTACTAATACACCTAATAGCTAGTTGCAAACACATTCTTAATGCCCCACTCTTACCTCAAAGTGACAAAGAGCCTACCCAACCTCATATCCCACCTTTCCCCTCTATCCATACCATTAATGTGGTCACATGATCACAATAAAAGGATAAAGGAAAGGCCAAAGTTTCCATTCCTTAGACATACCCACCAACTCATCCTAAACCAAACCAAATCCAAACCTCCATGTTTTCAACTAAACCCAAAGTTACCATCTTAGGCACATCAGAGGATAACCCATCTAAATCCATTAAGAGGGTCATTCTTAAATAACTCCATCAAACCCTAACTAAGATGAGCCTTTACGACCTCATTTCCACCTCACCCCATCATCATTAGCCCATGATCAAGGCTATGCATACCATTGAAGTCAAAATGGGGGTTTCCTAACCTATAGAGGCCTTTGTTGGTTCTCTCTAACTCTCCACCCTTGTTACCTTCAAGGAATTATAGATACCTTATATCCACATTAAGGACCTAGATCCCCCCTATTTATTATCACCCATATCAACTAAACCCACATCAAATGGGTTATGATCCATGGGGGATCCAGTATCAATATTATCTCTTCCCATGCCTATGACCAACTCAACCTACCATACAATGTCATATCCATAACTTCAATCATCCTTAGAACTTTTAACAACATTATGATCACCACCTTGGGGACTGTCATCTTTCACATACATCTAGGACCTCGTATGCTCCTTGAACTCTTCTATGTGGTTGAAGGTGAATTCTATTACAATGTTTTATTAGGGAGACCTTGGATCCGTGTCATGGGTTGTGTACCCTCTACCCTCCATAAATGTGTCAAGTTTGAAAAAGAAGGTCAAGTTATTATCATACAAGTTGAACCTAGCCCTTTTACAACATATAATATGACCTACCAACCTAATGAAGTTCTTCTACCTCCATCCAAAACACCACAAGCATCCACCACCAAGCCCTCACCCATAGAAGCTAAAGTTATCGATTCCTGTTCTACGGAGGTATCGACCAACTCATCTATTCTTTCTAACTAGATATCCATCACTGATCTCTTGAAACCAACCTTACAACACCTTACCCTTGGATAATACCATATCTTTACCCTTTATCCCTTCCAAACTCTTCAATAATACAAAAAGCTCAATCATAAACTAGGTTATGATCCCAACATTGGAGCCATTATTCCTTTAGGACCTTTGAGCTATCAAACCCACTTTATCTATGGGGGAATTTAAAAACCACTTAACACTATCACCACCCACCCCTCACCTCTAACTTATCTTACTTGGACAACCATGACTTTGCCAAACTATACCTTCATAGATGTGCATGGAAGGGATTTAGTTTAGGATGATATGAGCATGGCCCACACATGTTGACCTCAATTGAGACCCATAAGTCTCATGAGAAACATGACTTTGGCTTAATTATATCCAATAAGAAGAAATCCAAACAACCTACCATTACCATTATTGAAGAAAAAACCCATTCCTCACCAACAACCCCTCCACCTAAGTGTGAGGATGAGGACATCAACCCACCTAATTTTTTTCTCTATCAACATGATAACCCTCATCCCCATTATAAAAATTAAAGGGTACTAATTTCCATCCATTTAATCCATCCTGAGTTGGTGGGAGAAGACTCTCCTACCATTCACACCATCTAGTGATAGGATGTTGATTCTATTCTCACCTACTTTGGTGCACCTGATTCTTCTATCCATAATCCTTACCTCTAGAGACCTCAACTATGTTGAATGAACCTACCATGGAAATTTACATAGGCACTTTAGACAACCCCCATGTTTTCAATTTTGGCCAAACTCTCACCCTTGAAGAACTACAATAGTTCTCTACCTTTCTCTAAGACCATAGTATTACATTCACCTGGTCATATACTAACATGCCTAGTATTAACCCAACCATTACCACCCATAACATTGTGACTAACCATGATTCCAAACCTATCAGATAGAAACTCTACTAAATACATCCTCACATAGCTCTCCTTGTCAAAGAAGAGCTTCAATGCCTCCTTTTTGTCAACTTCATTCAACCCATCGATTATCCCCAATGGGTTTCAAACATTATGCCTATCACTAAAGCCATAGGGGGACCATGTAACTATGTGGAATTTCATGACCTCAACCTCACCTACCCAAAGGATTGCTTTCCTCTACCTAGCATTGGCCAACTTGTTCATCTTACAATAGGCCAAGAGATGTTGTCTCTCATGGATGGATTCTCAGGTTATAATTAGATTTTGATTACCCCTGAAGATTATCAAAAAACTATCTTTATCACCACATGGGGGAATTTATATTATATAATCATGCCCTTCAATCTTAAGAATGTTGGTATAACCTACCAACATGCCATGACCTATATTTTCCATGACCATATCCATACAATCATTGAAGAATATGTGGATGACCTTATCAAGAAATCCAAGCTTCATAAAGACCATTTAGCCATTCTAAAGATTATATTTAAGTGACTTATCCACTATCACATCCACCTTAATCCCAATAAATGTATTTTTAGGGTCTTGTTAGGCAAATTTCTTGGCTTCACATTTTCCCTTTGAGGAATCAAGGTCGATTCAATCAAAATTAAAGCCATCCTTGAGATGTTACCTCTAAACAATCTTAAATAACTCCACATTTTATAGGGGAAACTTAAATCCATTCATCATTTCATCTCCCAGCTCTTTGATCAGTGTTAACCTTTCCATCACCTCTTGAAAAGGACATCTCTTTCAAGTAGAGTGTTGATTATTAAAAGGCATTTGATGCACTCAAAGGGTACCTTATATCTCCACCTATCCTCACACCTCCTAAGGATGACCAACCCTTCTACCTTTACATATCTACCACTAACCATTCCTTAGGGGCAATGCTTTCCCATCGAGACAAACAACACAAAGAGAAATCCATCTATTGCATTACCTGCACACTTATCAAGTACGAGACTTAGTACACATATACTAAGAAACTATGATTGGATATAGTATTCATAGCCACCAAAATTTTCCACTACCTTAGTAACCATAAAAAAAATGTCATAAATAATACTGATCCACTCAAGTACATGCACTCCAAACCATACCAAAACCAACATATGGATAAGTGACTCATACATCTAGTTGAGTTTGACCTTGTTGTTTTCTAGTAGAAATCAATCAAAGGGAAGGTCATTGCCAACCCATTATATGAGGTACCCCTAATAAGCAATCAAGCTCCTCTTCTTGAGTTTATAAATGAGACTATCACAAGCCTATCATAATCATTTTTCACTAATTAGGTAACCATGTTTTTTGATGGTTCTAAATGTCAGTATGGTGGGGGAATTGATATCATCCTATTAGAGAACCACTCCCTTTATCATTTAAACTTAAATTTGAATGTACCAATAACATATCTAAGTATGAAGCCTTAGTAATAGGCCTCTAAACTACCTTAGCCTTTTGAATTAGAACAATCAATATCTTTGGTGACTCTAAACTTGTAATCAACCAAGTCACTAGCATTTACCAGTGTAAGAATGAGGTTTTATAGTTGTACAAGAAACTGGTTACAAATATTTAACATCATTCAAACACTATCATATTCAAACCACCCTATGACCTACCAATAAATTTTTTGATACCATGGCTTTGTTCACCTCTTAGATCCCATAAGCACCATCAAACTCCAAACTATCAGCCATTGTCTATTGCCTCACTGAGCCCTCCTTCACCAAATTAGACACTCCAACCATCAATAGTGTGGAAGAAATCCTTTTAGACCTCTGGTATCAACAAAATTTTTACTACCTTCACCTTGGCATAGTTCCCTCTAGCCTATCTCAGAATGCCCATCGAGTGTTTATCTAGAGCACCTCCCATTATACCATTCTAGGTAGAATTCTCTACAAACATGGTTTTTATGACTTCCTATTTCATTGCCTTCATAGTCAAAAAGCCTCTCACCCTATCAAAGAGACACATATGGGTATTTGTGGGGGCCACTTTAGTGGACTCACTGTAGCTAAATTCATCCTTCACCTATGTTATTACTATCTCGCCCTTAACCAAGACTACTACAATTGTGTGAAAAAGTGTGTCAAGTGTCAACAACATGCTAATTTACATCACACACCTAGCCATAGTCTTCATGTTTCCACAAACTTTTGGCTCTTTTCACAATGGGGTCTAGGCCTTATTGGTGAGATCAACCCAAACTCTTCATAATTATATCATTCTATCATTACCATAATTGAATATTTTTTCAAATGGGTGGAGGCTAATCCTCTTGTTTGGATGAAAGTTGAAAATATTATTGAATTTGTCACCCACCATATCATCTGTCATTTTAATGTTCCCCATAAGATCATCACTGACAATGGAAAATCCAAAGCATCTAACAAAACCCTTAACAACATGCTTACCAAAATGGTTAATGCCTTAGGTCAAGATTGTCACTTGCACATCCTTTTTACCTTTGGGCACATCACACTAGAATTTGAAATCCTATAGGTACTATACCTTTTTCTCTTGTGTTTGAATTCGAGGTTGTATTGCCTCTTGAAGTCTAAATACCTTCTCTTCACATATCTTTGCACAACCTTGTTTCAGAAAATGATTATCATCGAAAATGTTTAGCTCAACTTGAGTTACTTAATGAGCATCATTTGGCCACTCTTTCCCATATTTGTGTCTATCAATAATGAATCAAATGAGCCTATAATAAAAACCTAAAATTTGGAGAATTCAACATTAGAGAACTTTTCCTCAAGGAAAACCAACATGTAACTAACATGGAGAAAATAAAAATGGGTAAATTTGATTTCAATTGGCTTGGACCCTACAACATTACCCATAAGTATAGATTAGAAGCTTATCATTTGTCCTCTCTTGAAGGCAAACTAGAACCTAAGCCTCTCAATGATTTGCATTTGTGTCTCTTTTATTATTAGATAGGGATTACAATCATAAGTAATCTAACTTAAGCTCATCCCTTGCAACCACAATCCTTTCCATTTTTTTTGGGGTAGTAGACTAAAACTAAATCATGTGATTATTCATCAAAATTATAGCCCAATATTTAACTATGGGTACCATGACTCTATGCATGACATGATTCTCATATTACGTCTCATCTCCTTGAGATTCGTTCTTATGGTCTTTGTCACCTATACCTCTTTTTCACCTACTAAACCTTCATGTTAGATTAGTTTTTCCTTCATAAAGGTAATCCATTGAGCATGTATGGGAAATTCTATGTCAATAAAAATCAAATAAAATCAAAAGTAATATCAAATAGCAAAAACAAACTATGGGTCATCCTTAGCATTCACAGACTGCTCCTTTGAAGGATAGTTGTTGCAAATCCTCTAATATTTCCCAAAATAAGGTGGACTATTCCCTTCAAGGATAGTTATCAAAAACATTGAAACTAAGCACATAAACTTAGACCACTCCCTTGAAGGATGGTTTAATAAAGCATTAGTCAAAGTGAGTAATTTCTTGGAAGATTCCTACATCGATTAGCTTCCTTAACCCTCAAGCAAAAGCAAAGGTAAAAGAAAAAGCAAGATTAAAGTAATTTTGAAAGCCATAATCAACACTCCTTAGTAGACTTTTCACATCGATCAGTCTACACTTTATATATGGAAATAAACTTGTTTATACTACCTCTTTTGACCCCTATAAAAAAGGCATACTATCCTCACTAATGGTTCTAGTTTCACCCATTCTCCCTCCACATATCATATGCACAGGACTATGAGCTTACTTGACATAATGTAATCTGTATCCCTATTTATCAACATAAGCATGCTAATACAAAAAATTGGAAAGACTTATTTTCACTAAGCCAATCAACTTTTGGGTTTCATGTCAGTCTTTACCAATGAAAAGGCACTATGTTCATTTTTTTAATCTTTTATTAGTTTATGTGAGCCTATCGCTATGTGCATGAACAATGAACATCACATCAAAAGCATGCACATCATGAACTCTATCAACAAGCAATGACATATATCTATCTATTAATAAGTCAAACACAATGTAAACATATTACAATAAACCATGAACATCAATCACATCATATGCACCTATAAGCATGTCATTACACCATCACAAGACTAAATCAAGTCAATGAGCAAAACATTAGGGCATATACCATTTCCCATTTCACCTATATAACCATAAATAAAGACATAGCATGTATGCATCCATAATATATCCTATCATAACCACGAGCATAATTAGATCAGCATAACTAACTTTCTAGCATCACATGCCTAAGCTACTAAGTGAAACATCATAAATATGAACCAAAACCATAATCCATAACCACAAACCATAAGTAACTATTGTATATAACATCATCATCATCCATCATATGCATAGAATCATAAAAACAATACATGTCATGATATGTCAGGCTCTCTCAAAAGCATAAACATCTCATTGCATTAGTGCACAAGATGGTATCAAAAATATACATCACAATTACATATATCAACATAATCATGGGCTTGTACCACTACCACTAGCCCCATATACACTTATACCTAGTGTTAGTTTACTTGGGACCCCTATTTATTTCACTCTATAATCCCACTAACCTAGAGTAGCTATCAATGGCCCACCAACCAAGCTCATTCTATACTCTACATACCTCATATCTTGGGGTAGCTGGTCTAATAAAATCACCTCATAATATCTAAGCTCCACTATAGTAGTTTGATAGCATGCTCAGGGCACTGTGTCTAGTGTCCCTCCTACTCCTATTGTTTCACCTACCCTAGCACTCTATTTGAGTAGATCTCTCTCACTTATAATGGTTGCAAGATAATTATGTAATGCCTGAATATAGCCCTATAATGTGGCCACCTATCCTTATAGAGCTTGTACCTGTGCCTGGGCCATGATTAATGTTACCCCTACTTGTACACCTTGATCAACTATATTTATAACCATCGGTGTACCCCTCCATCATCCCAACCCACATTTGTAACTGCATAGATAGGTTGGTACCAAGCCATATATCCATCTATATATCCTATGTCATTTATGGGAGCCCTAATAAGAAGCTCCTTAAAGCCACTATCCAATACTGTATGAATAGGCTAGGGCACTAGAAATTGAACCTCTAATTCCTACCTCTTATACTATGGATGTGGACCTAAGACACCCTATAATGAGTTAAATTGGTACCAAATTCATTTGAAGGGAATCAACTTAACCTCATCCTCTCAGTGACCCACTATCCACTTGTAACTCTATATAGCAAGGGTTTCCCTCTTGTAGCATAGATAGAAAAGGAACTATAGGTAAAATCTCCATATGATGTCTGTAGCTACAAATACACCTAGGCAAACCCTAAACCACTCAACATCATGTGCTCCACCTCTATCCCCTAATTTATCATAGTCATCCCTCCACCTCATAAATCCCATAGAGAACTCCATCTTTGTGTACCCTATCCATAGAAATCTCATAGGCCTTAGAACTTGGATGTGCTCATACACCTAATAATGTAGAACCATTCCCATGTTGATGCTATACCTCTTATGGTGTTTGAATCCCCATAGTTCTCTTTAAATCTATACTAGTAACACTAAGACCCACCCAAATACTATCCTCCCAAGAAATAGCTCAACTAAAACCACTAGTAGTACATAATGGAATCTCCCACTACTAGAACTTGGGAGCCCAAGTAAGTAACCATAATCATCAACATCATCATCAATCTCCTCTCCTTAGAAGCCCTCTCATATAGTGTTATATAATTGAACCCTCCAAAGTGATAATGGACCTAATCACTATCATCTCTATATAGATACTCGACATACCCATCCCACTCCTCTTGCTCAATCTAGTAGATCACCTCACCACATTGTGGGAGATGAGTGATGTTATAGACATCCTCTGGGAGAATAGTCATCTCCCTGATTGATAACAAAAAGGTATTAGTAGTAGGATCCCATCCCTTTATGAGCTCTACTATCATGGATGCATCCCTAGGCATGTGTTGGTAGTGCTTCATCCCTTTTATACCTACCACTTCTATATGTTCCCAATCATCAATAGTCATCCCCTTAAGTAATTCAGAGAATATTCATGGCACATGATCACACATCTATATCTACTCCCGAGACTGCACCAAATAAAAATGCTTAACTTTGACCCCAACTAGTCTCATCTACCTTATATTTTAAATATTCTCTTAACCTTAACATATTTTAACTCACCATAACAATAACCCATTTACCCTTTTCACCCAATCTAACTAACTAAAATTTAGGCCAACTACTTATCTTAACCCTAACTATTAGACTTTAGGTCAAAACCATGCCTAAGCCCTAAACACCTTTAAAAACCCCACCTTATCATGGCTAACTTCTAGTGGTCATGCTAACCACCATTATTTGTGGGACCCCTAGTTCTTAAGGTGTTGACCATACATAGTTAGATGTAACCACCTATGGTCACCTATGGGAATTCCATTGCTAGAATGACCAAACCTACTAGGACCCAAAGTATGAAAAAAATTAAAAACACTACCCTAAATAAAATCCCTAGCTAAACATGTACCCAAATTACCTACATACCCTATCAATTTGACACTCTACCCACCCTATTTTCCCAAAACCACCAGAACCCTACCTAGGGCATGTAGGCCCAAATAGCAAATTTATAGACCCTCCCCCCATGAAAACACAAGGAAATGAAATTCAAACCTATCTACCAATATAGTGAACCCCAACCTTATTTTTTGACCTCCTCTATGGTCTAAGCCCTTGAGCAAGTGCCTAGCCATGTCCTTATAATCTCCATGTCCTAGACCCATATACTCTACCACATGCCTCTTGCTAATGAGAAACATCCACCTCAACATGTACCCTCCTCACAAAGTACCAAAATTACCTAGAGCTCAGTCAAAAAAATCCCAAAAATAAAAGTAAAAAATTAACTTTTGTTTTTTACTTTTACCCCTAGAATTTTAGGGTTTCCCTTGACCATCAATGATTAGGGTGACCATTAATGATCACCTTCTAGGGACCCTAACCATCGATGGTCAAGATACCTTAAAAACCCACTTTTTGCCTTTTACCTATAATCTCCCAATTTCATATAATTTATATTAGGATCTTATGTAATTTAGAGATGACTGTCTCTTGCCTACCTAACCACCTCATAACCTCAACATTGGTCCCTTTTAGCCCATTTAGTACATAATTTTATGACACCTTTTACCTGATCTTTTTACCATAATGACAATATTGCCATGTTAACCCTTTTACATTTTGTGTCACCTTACACATACTGACCGATTTATGTCTCAACAAGTACACTTCCTACCTTAGATACTCATGACACTTAACCAATTTATGTTTTCCCCAAGAGCACTTCCTACCTTAGATACCCATCGAATACATAAAGATCACTTCAAAGGCTTGCATTTATAAGTGTTTCTAGTTGCCATAACTATAGGTAGTCACATGGTTCACTTATCACTTATCCTCCTTAGTACTGACCCTTATTTTTACCAATATTGGCAACCTCATCTATGCATGATCTTGTCTATCAAACCATTCTTTGAATTTTATGCACACATTTGCATCTCAAATTCCTAACCTCATGTCACCACCTAGTGACTCACCATATACCACTTATCAAACCTATACCTAATTTAACTTCACCTTATTGACTCCTAATTTGAGGGAGAACACCTCCTCCCACTCTTAGGGCAACTAGACCCTTGACCCATACTCCATTTTTATTTTATAACTTGTTCATGCAAGTTTCACAATAAAAAGTGGCAAAATGTAGACACTATAAATCCATACACCTATGATTCTAAATTTCAAAGTAGCCATGGAAGTACCGCTTGATCCTTTTAGGAAAAATCTATACCTATTAGGCCTAAACCAACTAATATACACTCAGTTACACCTAACTGAGTAACCTTGACCTTCAAGACCTTATTCTTGTGTACTTTGACCATCGATGGTCAGGATGACCATTGATGATTAGCTTTAGGAACCCATAACCATCGATGATCAGGATCTACCTCTTCACCAAGAGCATGTAAGCTCTATTAACCATTTTCTAAATATAACTTGTCTAATTTGTATTATGAGCCTTTGCATGCATAAATTATATTTATATGATCCATTTATGCATTCACTTTCACCTCTTGTTTATGTTTATAAGAAAGAGAGAGTTTAGGAAGGTCAAATGGATCTATAATAATAATCAAGAGATCAAGTATTTAAGAGTTTTCTTTTGTATGTTAATAAACATCAACATTATCAAGCATTATCAGCCATCTTATTAAGAGTTAACTTGCCATCATCTCTCTACCAAGATTTTAGGTAGCGTTACCCTATCAAAATCAAGACAAAATCCACCAATAAACTAACTACATCAACCACCCACCCAACTGACTTCTAGCGAGATAAGTACTTATTTATTAATATTCACATACTTTTATTACATTTCACAATAAACCTAGCCCTTACCTAACTCTTGAAATTCATCTAATAGTCTCATCATATTTTATTAATCAAACCCAAAATTCCATAGTCAATCACCAATGGTTAGACCCCAACCATCAACGGTCAAGCCTAACCACCGACGATCACTCCAACCATCGATGGTCACCTATGGCAAAAAAACTAGCAAGCTGATTTCACCAACCTACCCCCAACAAAATCCACATTTCTATGTTTTTGACCACTCACAGACCCCCTTCTAATTTTTTGAATCATACCCTGACCTATTAGCACTAATATTAATTAGTTTATCACTAATTAGATCATTTTTAGTCTATTTTTCTAACGAGCTTTCCTATATTTAATTTCAATACCTTTTGTTTATTGATGCAAGTACCTTATTTTTAGTTTATCAAATTTATTATTTTAAATGTGTGGATTAATAGACCTTAAGGAATCTCTCACTTCTAGGATCTACCTATCACTGGGTAATCCACCCAACTCTCTATCTAACAAAAAAGTTTGATTTAGTGATTTCTTATCTGTAGGTCTTCCTCCAAAGCTAAAGAGGATCTCTTCATAATATTTTGATTAAATCCATGCACAACTAAATAGGTTGTCCAACCATACCCATATTGAATTTATTTTTTATCTTTCTTTATAACTTAAGTGAAAATTTACATTAAATAGGGTTGATAGGCGCATTTAGAGATAGGTAAATGTTTTAGTTTCTTAGATTTAAAAGATGTTGAATTTGACATAAGATGTGTAAGAGATGTATTAAGAGGTAAATAAGGTAAAGGAGGACCATGTATGATGTACTTTGGAGTAGGCATTTGAACTAGGTACTCCTTGGGTTCATGTGACCTAAGATGTTGAACTTCAATGGATGAAATGATTTGTTTAAAATTATTCATGTTATCTATCCTTTCCTTGTTGGTGTAGGAAGAAGGATCAACTATGGTTTGAAAAACATTAATGGATAAGGTGTAGGTATGGGATAATTATTGTTTTTACTAGGTAGCTAATATTAATGTGATTATGTATCATTAGATTGAACTTGAGAAGCTTGAAGATAGTCTTCAAAGCATTATTTTATGAGAGTATCAAGATTGAAATATAGACCAAGAAATAAAGTAAGAAGAAATTGGTGAATATCATGATAAGACTCATGAGAATGACCTATAGTAGCATACCACTAATAAAATGTATCAGGATTTAGGCATTTTGGAGGAGGTGTCTAAGGATCAAAGATCATGGGTTTAGAGGGTGGTAATTTCTCCTTAAGTTGTTCTAGATTAAAGGGAGGGCAGGTTGGGTTAAAATTGGCTGACTTGGATGCTCCATTTTGAAGTTGGGGAGGCTTGGATGAATCAATGTTATGATAAAATGATTGGAAAGGTTATTTAGTATTTGTTTGAGGTGTTCTAAATTGAGTCATAATAAAGTCTTGCCTTTTTTCTTGGTCTAAAGCTTATTCTAAATTTTTGGGGGAAAAGATTCAAACTTTGTATTGAAGGGGAGCTTTAAGAATAGTAAAGAATTGTTTTAAAAGAGTATTATCATTCATATTATGGTCCACTTTGGGAGATAGAGACTTCCATTGTTTGATGAAAGTGTGAGATGAGTCATTAGGAAGTTTCTTGGAATTAATGAAAGGGATAAGGTAATTTTTAGGAAGGTATTCATGTTAGAATTCTGTCACTAAAGCATTGATAAAATCCTCTAGTTGTGAGATGGAATATCTATGAATTTGATTGTACCATTCAAGTGCATCACCAAAAAAGGTTTTGACTAAGTGTTTGGTGTTAGAAAAGGTGTTAGTTTGGACCCATTCCTTATAGAGATTACCAAAAGACTAAAGAAAGATAGTAGGGTCCGTATTTCCTTCATATGTGATAGTTGGAGAAATGTTTCCAATATCTATGGATTTAATAAATGGAGATAAAGGTTCATTTTGAAGATGTTGAAGAATTTTGTTATTCATTAGAGGTTGAGGGATGATATTCCCATTGCCACTTCTAAAAGGAGGAGGAATTTTTTTTTTATTTGGTTGGGACATGTTCACTTGAGGTGGTTGACAAGTCATGTGTAATAAATGTTGTTGTATTTGCATCATTTTGGAATGATTAGTTGTTTTCATGATGTTAATTTGTTTAAATATTTGAGAAATAATTTGAGTTGTCAATTTGTGTATTAGTATTTGAAGGTGGGGTATTAGTGTTGTTAGGAAAAAGATTATTAGTGTTGGTGGAAGGAAGGGAATTGGGTGGAGGATTCCCAATATTGGTATTGGGAGGAGGACTAGGATGAAGGACCTCAACTACATTACATTATGTAGTGATTAATTTTGGATTAGGAAAAGATGAAGGAATGAAGTGAATAGTTTCATCTAAAGTAATAAAATAAGTGAGGTTATGATCTAAATCTTGATTAAGTAATGTTCTTGACTAAGTGAAGGCTAAAAAGATGTCATCATTATGAAATGAGACTAGATAACCACACATAGAATAGTTGAAAAATCATAGGGATAGGAAGGATATAGATAAGAGTGTAGAGTCGATTAGGTTGACCTAGTACTAGAAGCAAGGTATTAAAATTGAGTGAATTAGGTTATAGAGTTGATAGGTTTAACCTATTACTATAATCTAGGATAAATAAAAACTTGATAAGGATATAGAGTTGACATGTCTAACTTAGTACTATATCTTGAGAGGTAGAAATGAATATTGGGTCAACTAGTTTGACTCAATACTATAGGTAGGGGAAATAGATAGTCTATAAGAGATTGTGTGAAATAGAATGATTATGTATTGAAAGCAAGGAATTTTTTTTAGTGTACTTGAAAGTAAGAAATAGAAGGAAACACACAATCAATTGCGTCAATGAGAATGATCCAATTAAGGAATATAACATAAAACTTTACACCAACACTGCCAATGCAAGTTTTTGAAATATAACATACAATGAGCAAAGAGAAAGTATTTAATTGAAATTTAAATGCTAAGTGGTGATCATGAATGTTTTAGATTATTAGATAGTTATTTTAAGTGTGATAGGGAAGTTGGTTGAAAGTAGGGAATTAAAAAGTGAACTATGGATGGTTTTAAGATTTTTAGGCTAAAAGGGATCTATGTTGGGAATGGTACTAGCTTGGTATTGTGGCCTACTCCCTCACTTCATAGTCCCATAGAGTCAAGGGTGTCATATTATTTTCCAATATATACCATTAACCACATATTTATACTTGTTCAGAAAACCAAGTCATCTTTCCCCTCGGTGATGAAATCCAAGTAGGTGGACCTCGGGTAGACAAATGTTTAAATGAATTTTGAAATTATGTGATTTGGTAGTGTGTGCAAGAAAGATAAAAATATTTAAACTAAATGGTATATTGTAAAGCCACCTAATTATACTATGTGAATTATTCTAATCATGAAAACAACTGAAAGTGTGAAGTAATTACTAGCATATAGATGTTAATTTCAAATTTGAAACATAGTACATTATTTGTTTAGATAATAGTGTATGAAAAAATTAAAGAATAGAGTTGATAATGTTGCTACTATACTATTGAAGTAAGGGTATGTAATAACTATGTTGATATGGTCAACCTAGTCATTTAGATAGAAAATAGAATACAAAACTAGGTTGACCAAATTGACCTATTTTATTGTATGATGGTAGTTTTAAAGATTGTAAATTATGTAAAATAGAATTGCAAGGTATAACTAAAATAAAAGAGAAATAGAGAAATGAATGTTAGTGGGTTGGAATATGCAGAGGAATGTGAGATTGTTATTGAAGTGCCTTGAATGTTACTTGTAAATTTTGCCAACTATGTTGACTGGGTCGATTTAGTTTTGCAATTCCCTATTTGGTAAAGCCTGTGAAGATGACTATATTGGGCTGGTCAACATAGTATGTTTTTTAAAAGTCTATAAGATGACTATATTGGCCTGCTTAGACTAGTATGTTTTTTTGAAGTCTATCTTGAATACTATACCATCCTAGTTGACCTAGTATATTTTTTGGATCCAAATAAGAATACTATGTTGACATATTCAACCTAGTTACTTGAATCTAATGAAGACATGCACGAAAATAATAGATTCATTTTTTATGTGACTATGTGTTAAAACTATGCATAGAATTTATAAACTATACTGGTCTTGTTGACCTAGTATCACAAATATAGAAAATAATAAATAAAATGAAAAACTTGAAAGCAAACCTACAATGGTTAGATTTATGTCAAGTTCACTAGAATGTATGTAATCATAAATGCATCACATCTATAAATAAATTCTAACTTGGAGAAGTTAGATCTTACTTAAACTTCTAATTGGGCATACATTATATATTTGATAACATGACCAATATGTGGATCTTATAGACTTAATTAGGGGATGTCTTATCACAAAAATAATCCTAGGGAGGGTTACAAATCCTTTAGTCAAGTAAAAATATGAAATAAATGTAACTAAGTCCTATGGTTTCATATTCACTATACTAATAACAAGTAAAGCAAAGAAATATAATATAGTGCTCACCAAATCTTGTCTCACAAAGTGGGGTTAATGAAAACTCAAAGTAAACATGCATAGAAGACATATACTCATGTAAATGTATACAAAATCCTAATGCATGGAAAATAAGTACAAATGCATATTTATCTACTCTTATGAAGGAGGAACATAATTAGGAATACTTACCCTTGAAGATGAACCCAGTGAGCCTTAATCTCTCCCTTGGACAAGGTGATTCACATGAGGTTATTGTAGTATGTAAGGATGATAAGGATAAATTAGCTCTAGGCTGCACAACCTATCAATGCATCAAAAATACTTCTCCAAAAGATAAGATCTATATCTTTGAATAAAATATGAACCCCAAATATTACTCCTTAAGTAAAATGGTGGATAAGAAGATACACAATAGCTATTACTTATTATTATCTTCTCTAAATAATGGTAAAATGATCTTGTATATATAGGTAGATTTAACCCTAATCCCTTCTAAAAAGTTTGGCTGATAAGTCTAACCCATTCGACCTAGTATTGATATTGAAAAAAATTCACTAAATCATGGGCTAGGTCTGCCAAGAGCCGACCTAGACCCTAAATGAATTTTACCAATAAGAGTACAAGGTCAAACTAGTATACATAGTACTGTAAACTATCAAAAAGGGTTTTAAGTTAGGAAAAGGGGGATGAAAAGTGGGAAATGACTAGAGGAGTATACAAGAGAGAATAACAAGCTTAGGGAAATGGTTTTCAAGAGATAATTGTGTAGATAACAAGTGGAAAAGGGATAATAATCTTGTAAAGTACTAATGGTCTACCCACCCCTTTCTTGATGCACCACTTAAGGTGTGCACTTAGAGAGATTAAGACTCAATGGGTTCTTGAAAGATAAAGAGCATCAATAATTGATAAAACTTTTATTATATAATGTGTATACAGTACCCATTATAGCTCTTGATGGAGTAACTCCATATGAAGATTGGTTAGGAAAAATCCATCTATAGCACATCTTCAAGTTTTTTGATGCAAAGAAAGTATGCACATTCCTTAATTAGAATGGACTAAACCTAATATGAAAGGAATAAAATATGTGTTCTTAGGGTATAGTGAAGAAGGTTTTACTTATAGACTCATGGATCCAAAAATTAGACAAGTATACATTGGCAGGGATGTTAAATTCTTTGAAAATAAAGACATGGAAGATCCCTCTATAGGATCACATATATAAAAAATCAGTCCCATAGGAAATACTAAAGATATGAATCTCCTAGATGTATGTAGTAATGATGATACAAATGATGGTGTAGTTCCACCACCGATATGAACTACTTAACATATGCCTAAATGGTATACAAATATACTAATAGATGTAAAATTGGATGGTGTTCTTAACACATCCACCATTGAATTAAGGACTCAAAATATGGCTTGAAGAGAGGTCAATTTAGATTTAATTAGTATAATTATTGAATCTATCCATCCCTCTATAGTATAGTAAGCCCTATAGTTGAAACCTTAGAAAGATGCCATGGATGTAGAATATAATTCACTAATGAAGAATAAAACATGGTAGCTTATATATATATTCCACCAAGGAAGAAGCTAATTAGATGCAAAATGGACCTTCAAGATGAAGTATAATGTAGATGGTAGTATAGACAAGCATAAGACAAGGTTGGTTATAAAGGGGCATACTCAAGAAAAAGGCATTGACTATGAGGATACATTTGATCCTATTAAGATTATATATCACAAATAAATATTAATGAAAAAAAGACATTAAAAAAAATAAAAAAAATAAAACATAATAAAGATACAAATTTAACATGGTTCACCCAATATAGGCAACGCCCACACACAAATAACTAGTTCTCTTATTTAGTCCAACAAATGAAGGGAAAAACATACAATAAATCCATTACAATATCCTCTTCAATCACACATAATGTGCCACCATGGTTAAAAATCCCTCATATTAAATGAGGGTTACATATTAAGGAAAATTACACCAACATAATTTATACCATTAGATCTATAACCTAATAGTGAATGGTCTATATTTACTAAAAAATTACAATATTTTACAATGCATTTTTAACAAAAAAATTCTTTGGGGGTGCTACCCCTAAACCTCCACTAGTGGGACTCCAAGTATAGTCATCACCCCCTTGGACCCCCATGGTGACCCTAGTGGGGGGAAGTTACACCCCCCCCCCCAAGAACACCCCCTAATAGGAACTGGGCATTATAATAAGATCGGGCTCTACCATCTAATAACTCCCATAATAAATATCAAAACTATTAAGATGATTTTTTATCTAGTTGCATAGTTTGGTTAGAAATTCCATCAAATAGATGTCAAAAGTGCATTCCTTAATATATACTTACATAAATAAGTCTACATGACTCAACTAAAAGGTTTTTTCAAATTTGGAAAAGAAGATAAAGTTTTGAGACTTGTCAAATCATTGTATGGTCTTAAATAGGATCATAGGGCATGGCATATCATGATTGATTAGAATATCTTGAAAAATGAATTCAAAAGGAGTCCATATGATCTCAATCTCTACCTTGAACATCAAGGGGGACATAGTAATTCTTTTGTATATGTCGATGATCTAGTCATCACTAAAAGTTTAGTCATGAACTCTATCAACAAGTAATGACATCTATCTATCAATAAGCCAAATATAATGTAAACATATTACAATAAACCATGAACATCAATCACATCATATGCACCTATAAGCATGTCATTACACCATCACAAGAATAAATCAAGTCAAGGATAAAAACATTAGGGCATATACCATTTCCCATTTCACCTATATAACCATAAATAAAGACATAGCATGTATCCATCCATAATATATCATATCATAACCATGAGCAAAATTAGATCATCATAGTAAACTTTCTAGCATCACATGCCTAAGCTACTAAGTGAAACATCATAAACATGAACCAAAATAATAAGCCATAACCACAAACCATAAGTAACTATCATAGATAACATCATAAGAATCCATCATATACATAAAATCATAAAAAAATACATGTCATGATATGTCAGGCTCTCTCAAAACCATAAACATCTCACTGCATTAGTGTGCAAGATGGTATCAAAATAATACATCAAAATAACATATCTCAATATAATCATGGGCTTGTACCAATACCACTAGCCCCATCTACACTTGTACCTAGTGGTAGTCCCCCTAGGACCCCTATCTATTCCACTATAGAAGCCCACTGACCTAGAGTAGCTATTAATGGCCCACCAACCAAGCTCACTCTATACTCTACATACCTCATATCCTAGGGTAACTGGTCTAATACTATGACCTCATAATATCTAGGTTCCACCATAGTAGTTAGATAGCATGCTCAAGGCACTGTATCTAGTGGCCCTCCTACTACTATTGTTTCACCCACCCTATCCCTCTATTTGAGTAGATCTCTCTCACCTATAATGGTTGCAAGTTGATTATGTAATTCTTGAATATAGCCTTGTAATATGGCCACTATTAGTGTAGGTTTTTATTTTTCCCTATTTATTAATTAGGGAAATTGTATTTATGTACATACATGGAGTTTTCCTACATTTGTGGGATAGGCTAGCTTATGTGGAGATGTGTGCCATAGATGTGTCATAGGTGTCATAATAATGTCATAAGTACTCCCTTGATGGGAGTTACTTATCTATTCTTAGCACCTTGTCACCACCTTTCATGGAGGAGTTACAGTCTATTCTTGAGGTGCCTTGACCACCTTTTGTGGAGGAGTTACTTATGTGCTCTCCTATATGTATTCTTCACTTTGGCCATCTCATGTTAATCAGATTTTAGTTTTCTCCATTTTATCTTGTGCAATTTATCTTCTTGTATAATTTCAAATTACTTTAGCATCTATGTGGTGTGCACTTGCTTCATCTCATGTGATCACGTCTCCATTGCATTTGCATTATCTGGATTCTGGCAACAACTTCGATATGGTATCAGAGCCACTCCAATAATTGTGTGTCTGGTTATGCTATTAGTTTATTCTAAAATTCTTACTTTGATTTCTTAGTATTTTTTTATTTAACTCTATTGCATTTGAGAGCTTTGGTAGAGTTTCTTGAAAACTCATGCAAATCCATACGAAAACTTGTTAAAAAAATTACTTTTGAGTTAAATTTGCCAAAACATCTTGTATAGATCTATTGTGGCTTCAGTAAAGGAAATAGAATTATTTTTTTTAGTCATTCTATAGGAAAAGAGAGATCTCTACACATCTATTAAGGTGAGATATGTGTGGAGTAGGACTCTAGCAAGGCAAAATGCAGTTGTGCAGCATCCAATGCACAGTTTTTAAGCAGCACATTTCCTTTTATTGATGCTAAGTGTGTGGCATTACTATCTATATGGCATGGCTAACTATGTGGAATTGTTATCTATGTGGTATGGCTGACTATGTGGTGTTGTCTGTGTGGCATGGCTGTCTGTGTGGTGTGGCTGACTGTGTGGCATTGTTGTCTTCATGGCATGACTAACTGTGTGGCATAGCTGATTGTGTGGCACTACTGCCACATTGGTAGTGATGGTTAAATCACCTTATAACTTGTATCCAACCTTCTATCTTGGTGCCCTTGACTTTGGACTCTTCCATCTTGTAGCCGACCTTCTAGCATGGTGCCCTTGACATCAGACTCTTCCAGCTCATCGTCAACCTTAGACCTCTTTTGGTTTCCAATGCCCATTTGGTGGTCCCACCCTCTCTTTTTGATTGGTAAATATGCTTTTAATGATTATTTTGATCTAAATCAGTCATTTGAATGTTTGAATTAAAATCAAATTTGAAATTAGCATTTTAAAAAAAGAAGCAGTTTACAAGTTTTTTTAAAAACTTGAATCTTCAACCTACAAAGACGAAGGGTGAGGCTTGATTTGGCAGGAGGCCAATTCCCCCTCAAAAAGACCTCCTTTGGATTCCTCACTTTGTGACAAATCCAATGAGTGGTTGGAAGGCCACTTTATCTCTCAAAATAGGCATTTTTAAATGTTTTAGTGCTATTTTTTTGCAAAAACACTAGTTTACAAGAAATTAAATCTTTAATATCTTGCAAATAGTAGCTCAAATTTGGGTGAAATTTTTTGAAAAAGTGTTTTTAATTCAATTCTCCATAGCATAGGCTTGTTATTTGTCAAAAATTCACTAGTTTATAACTACATAAAATTTGGGTCTCCCAGGACGCATTTTTAGCTAAGTCCGACGTCCTGTTTACTTAAAGTCTTGCACTAATTTCTCTAAGACGCATTATTGGCTGCACCCAATGTATTTTGATCATGCACTTAAATATTTTTCAGGGGCTCAACATTTTAGGGGGGGGTGTGATTACTTTTTAGCACTTGTAAATCTTTGCTTTCATTCTCCTTTCTACATAATTTCACAACTTGCAATCAACACAACTTCACCTAAATTCAGCTTAAAATGGATTCTTTTCAACTTAAACCCCTAAACCCCTTCAACTATCATGAATGAAAGGTTAAATTGTCAATCATTCTTAGAAGCAAAGGGCTGTATAGAATTACCATGGGTACTGAAGTAGAACCTAGCACTGATGCTGAAAAGGTCAAGTGGTACAATCGTAGTGATGAAGCCTATGGACTACTGAGCTTGTCCATGTATCCATAACTTCTCTTCCATTTATAAACTTCCAAGACTCCCAAATAAATATGGGACACCATAGAAAAATTATTTGGGAAGCTTGATGAGATGAGAGGTCATGAGCTCGAAAATGAATTCATAAGTCTAAGTCCTAGCAACTTTGACACCCTAAAAGACTTCTTCACTAAGTTTAAGGCCCTTAGATTGCAATTGAAATAATGTTAGATAGAGAAGAAAGATGATCAAATCATCCTTTCTATTCTTTCAAAGTTAGGTCCAAGCTATTCAGTCTTTGTCTCCACTTTCCATGCCACAAAAAGTGCCCTTGGCACTACATGGAAAATGCCTTCTTTGGATTCATTCATTGCCAACTGACTAGGGATCAAGATAAGCTAATTAAAATTGGCATAATGAAGTCCACTCAACCCCAAGCTTTTATATCTATAAATGGTAAGGACAAGACTTCAACAAAGGAGAAGAAGAAAAAGAACAAGGACCAGGAGAAGAAGAAAGAAAACAACAATCCTACCAAAAATAACACTGAGTCTTCCTCCTCCAATATTAAACCTAAGAAGGAGAAGGTTAAGTATGCCTATTGTAAAAATATAGGGCATGATGAACACAAATGAATGAAGAAACAAATAGATCACCTAACTCATCTTCTAGAGAAGCACAACATAGGTGTTCCTGAGTCCATCAAGTAGAATTCATTTACCCAAGATTCTACCAAGGAAAAAGGTAAGGGTAAGGAGAAAAAAAAGGGCAAGGCCCTTATAGCTACAATAGCTTCTACATCTTCATGGGTCATTGATTCAGGTGCTTCTCACCACATGGGCTCTTCACTAGTTGAGTTTTCATCTTTAGAGCCTTGTAGCATGACTTCAATTAGTTTGGGTGATGACACATCAATTTCTATTACAGGGAGAGGGTCAGTTGAAATGGAAGGATGAACATTCAATAATGTTCTAAGTGTTCCTTCTCTTTCAACCAATCTCCTATTAGTATACCAAATCACTCACATTGGTTGGGGCATGAGAGTTGAGTTTTCACCAGATTCAGTGGCTATCAGGGAATTGCATAGTGATACTATAGTGGCAGTGGGTAGGGTATATCACCAATCTAGGTTATACACCTCACATTTTTCACCTGATTCTTCTCTAATAGCATTGCTGACTCATTTAGATGGATTTATCAAGCTATGGCATTAGTGGTTTGGCCACCTTAACTACCGCTACCTTGAACAACTTTGCAAAAATGACATGGTCATTGGCTTCCCTCATGTCCAATTCTCAAAAGGACTTTGCAAGGGGTGTTCCCTTAGGAAGCATCCCAAAGCAAAATTTGACAAAGGAAAATCTTGGAGGGCTTCACAAGCTTTGGAGTTAGTCCATAGTGATGTATCGGGACCCTTTCCCAAACCATCTTTCACAAGGGCCAAGTACATCCTCACTTTCATTGATGATTTATCTAGGTACACTTGGATATATTTTCTCAAAAAAAAGTTTGAAGTGTTTGAAATTTTTTTAGATTTCAAGGCTCTTGTTGAGAAATAGAGTGAGAAATCCATCAATGTTCTTCAAATTGATAATGGAGGGGAGTATGTCAGCAATAGGTTTGAGCAATTTCTCACCATAGAGGGGATTGATTTGTAGCACATAGTCACTTACAGTCCTTCACAAAATGGGGTTACAAAATGCAAAAATAGGTTCTTAAAAGAGATGGGTATCTGTATGATTCACTCCAAATCCTTAGCACCATAGTACCAAGCTAAAGCCATCAATTATGCCTGCTACATTCAAAATAGGGTTCCTCACAAAGCTTTGAAATGGATAACACCCATTGAAGCTTGGCATAAAAGGAAACCTAATGTTGAGCACCTTAGGGTTTTCAGATCCCCAGCCATGGCCTACATTTTGAAGAAGAAATGTAGAGCTATGGCATGTCAGTCCAAGCCTTGCATCTTTGTACGATATCTAGATGGTATTAAGGGGTATCGCCTTCTAGATCCAGTCACTCATGAGTTGTTCATTAAGAGAAGTGTCCACTTTCAAGAGAGTCCTAGAGACTCAACACTTGGCACTTCTTCTCCCTCATCGAATCTACTTCTTCATGATGATTCCTCATCAGATTTAGATCAGCCATAGTAGGTTTTTGAGCTAGAGACATCTTCTTCTTTGAATTAAGATAGCAAGGATAGTGATACAGGGTCATCCACCTCTAGTCAGTCAAAGGATGAGGAGTTAGCACCTAACTTGCCCACTTTGGGCCAGACAGACACTTGAGAGTACTGGCACATAGGTAGGAGATCCCACAAATGACAGACATACTAAGGGGGATTTTTAGAGAGATCCTCATGCCTTCTTTGCTTCAGTTTCAGATCCATAGACTTTTTGAGAGGCATCAAGGGTACCTGAGTGGGATAGTGCTATGGAGGAAGAATATTCTTCCTTAATCAAAAATCACACTTGGGATTTGACTTCACTTCATAAGGGAAGAAAGATGGTTTGATGTAGGTGGATATATTAGACTAAGTTTGTAGCAGATGGGTCAGTTGATAAGTATAAGGTGTGATCGGTCACCAAGGCTTTCTCATAGGTGTAAGGGATTGATTACTCAAAGACCTTTGCACCCATTTCAAAGATGACTTGACTCACCTTGGCTATTGCCATAGCACATGGTTGGGATGTGCACCAGATGGATGTGAAGAGTGCCTTTCTTCACAGAGACCTAGAGGAGGAACTCTACATGGAGCAGCCACCAGGATTTGTTCAAGATTCTTCCATAGTATGCAAACTTAATAAATCTATCTATGGCCTCAAATAGGCCCCTCAGGCTTGGTATGCTAAGATGGATTCCTTCCTTCTCATAGCAGGTTTCACTAGGTGCCATTTTGACTCCAATGTCTACTTCTTGTAGCAAGATGATTCACTCCTAATTTTTGTTTTATATGTTGATGACCTTTTGATCACCAAAAGTTATTCATCAGCTATTATAGTGGTGAAGGCATCTCTCCAAGATAGATTTGACATGACAGACTTGGGTTTGTTGCACTACTTCCTTGGCATCAAGATCTCATAGTCAGATTCAGGGATTTCTCTTGCATAGCCTAAGTATGCTCTTGACTTATTGGCTCAGTTTCACATGGCTAATTGCAAGCCATCTCTGACTCCCTTTCTATCAGGAGTCAAACTTGAGGCTGATTGTTCTTCACCATTGGTTGATGTCACTCGGTATCGACAACTTATTGGTAGTCTCATCTACTTGACTCACACTAGGCCTGACATATCATATACAATGGGACTTGTCTCCAAATTCATGTAGGAACCTCATGAGTTACATTGGAAAGTAGCTAAGAAGATCTTGCATTACATATAGGGTTCACATAGATACGAGATTCATTATGTATTTGGTATAGAGGTTGACTTTGTTGGATATACAAATTTAGACTGGACTGGTGATTCATAGACTCGCAAGTCCACTTTTGGTTATAGTTTCTCTCTAGGTTTTGGTCCTATCAATTGGTCTAGCAAGAAGCAGAATGCTATTGCTATATCATTCATAGAGGTAGAGTACAGGGGAGCTATTAATGTAGCTACTGAGGCTATTTGGCTTTAGGGGATACTTTTTGAGTTTGGCATTCCTATCAAGTAGCCCACCATCATTTATTGGGACAACTAGAGTACCATTCAGATTTATAGGAATCTAGTTCATCACCAACAGACCAAGCACATAGAGATTCACATGCATTTCATTTGGGAGCTTATTCATAGTTAGGTCATTGACTTGATATTTTTCCAGTCTTTAGAGTAGGTTGCAGACATCTTCACCAAACCTTTCACTAAAAGCAAGTTTATTCATGTACTAGCTCTTCTTGGGGTGCAGTCTACATCTATAGTAGCATCATCTTCAGGGGGGGCCACTAGCCTCTTCTTTTCTTTTATGTCTCTCTTTTGGGAGGGGGAGTTTTTTCGTATGGGCTTTCTCCTTTTCTCTATCTTATGAGAGATTGCATTTATACATGAGTACCTCATTAGGCCTAATTATTGGGACCCATTTTATATTTCCACACTACCCACATAAGCTGCGCTTATGGGGGGTATTAGTGTAGGTTTTTATTTTTTCCTATTTATTAATTAGGGAAATTGTATTTGTGTGTATACATGGAGTTTTCCTACATTTGTGGGATAGGATATCTTATGTGGAGATGTGTGTCATAGATGTGTCATAGGTGTCATAAGAATGTCATAAGTAACTCCCTTGATGGGAGTTACTTCTCTATTCTTAGCACCTTGTCACCACCTTTCATGGAGGAGTTACAGTCTATTCTTGGGGTGACTTGACCACCTTTTGTGGAGGAGTTACTTATGTGCTCTCCTATATGTATTCTTCACTTTGGCCATCTCATGTTAATCAATTTTTTGTTTTCTCTATTTTGTTGTGTGAAATTTATCTTCTTGTATAATTTCAAATTGCTTTAGCATCTATGTGGTGTGCACTTGATTCATCTCATGTGATCACATCTCCATTGCATTCACATTATCTAGATTCTGGAAACAACTCTAATAGCCACCTATCCTTATAGAGCCTATACCTAAGCCTGGGTCACAATCAATGTAACCCTCCATCATCTCCACCCACATTTAAAACTACATAGATGGGCTGGTACCAAGCCATATATCCATCTATATATCCTACATCATTTATGGGAGCCCTAATAAGAAGCTCCTTAAAGACACCATCCAAAACTATATGAAGAGGCTATGGCACCAATAATTAAACCTATAAGTCCTACGTCCTATACTATGGATGTCAACCTAGGACACCCTATAATGAGTTAAATTGGTACCACACTCATTCAAAGGGAATCAACTTAACCTCATCCTCTTGGTGACCCACTATCCACCTGTAACTCTATATAGCAAGGGTCTCCCTCTTGTAGCATGGATAGATAGGGAAATATAGGTAAAATATCCATATGATGTCTATAGCTACCAATCCACCTAGGGAAACCCTAAACCACTCAACATCATGTGCTCCGCCTCTATCCCCTAATGTAGCATAGTCATCCCTCCATCTCATAAAGCCTATAAAGAACTCCATCTTTGTGTACCCTATCCATATAAATCCCATAGGCCTCAAAATCTAGATGTGTTCATACACCTAATAATGTAGAACCATGCCCATGTTGATTCCATACCTTTTATGGTGTCTAAATCCCCACAACTCTCTTTAAATTTGTACTAGTAACACTGGGACCCACCCAAATACTATCCTCCCAAGAAATAGCTCAACCAAAACCACTAGTAGTACATAATGGAATCTCCCACTACTATAATTTGGGAGCCCAAAGTAACCATGATCATCAGCATCATCATTAGTCTCCTCTCCTTAGAAGCCCTCTTGTATAGTGATATATAATTGAACCCTCCAAAGTGCCAATGAACCTGATCACTATCATCTCTATATAGATACTCAACATACCCATCCACTCCTCTTGCTTAATCTAGTAGATCACCTCACCACATAGTGGGAGCTGAGTGATCTTATAGACATCCTCTAGGAGAATAGGCATCTCCTCGATTGATAGCAAAAAGGTATTAGTAGTAGGATCCCATCTCTCGATGAGCTCTACTATCATGGATGCATCCCTAGGCATGTGTTAGTAGTGCTTCATCCCTCCTAGCCCTACCACCTCCATATGTTCCCAATCAGTAATAGTCATCCCCTTAAGTAATGTAGAGAATATTTGTGGCACATGATTACCTAGCTATTTCTACTCCCAAGATTGCACAAAATCAAAATGCTTGGCTTTGACCCCAACTAGTCTCATCTACCTTATATTGTAAATATGCCCCTAACCTTAACATATTTGAACTCACCATAATCACAACCCATTTACCCTTTGCACCTAATATAACTGACCAAACTTTTGGCCTAACTACTTATCTTAACCCTAACTATTAGACTTTAGGTCAAAACCATGCCTAAGCCCTAAACACCTTTAAAAACCCCACCTTATCATGGCTAACTACAAGTGGTCAAGCTAACCACCAATAGTTGGGGATCCCTAGTTCTTAGGGTGTTGACCATCAATAAGTAGATTTAACCACCAATGGTCACCTATGGGAATTCCATTGCTAGAATGACCAAACCTAATAGGACCCAAAGTATGAAACAAATTTAAAAACACTACCCTAAATAACATCCCTAGCTAAACATGCTACCCAAATTACCTACCTGCCCTTTCAATTTGACACTCTACCCACCCCATTTTCCTAAAACCCCCAAAACCCTACCTAGGGCATTCAGTCCTAAATAACAAATTTGTAGACCATCCCCCCATGCAAACAAAAGAAAATGAAATTCAAACCTATCTACCAATTTAGTGCACCCCTACCTTATTTTGTGACCTCCTATATGGTCTGATCCCTCAAGCAAGTGCCCAGACATGTCTTTGTGATCCCTCCATCCTAGACCCATAGACTCTACCACATGCCTCTACCTAATGAGCAACATCCAGCTCAACATGTACCCTCCTCACAAAGTACCAAAATCACCTAGAGCTCAGTCAAACAAATCCCAAAAATAAAAGTGAAAAATTAACTTCTATTTTTTACTTTTACCCCTAGAATTTTAGGGTTTCCCTTGACCATCAATGATTAGGGTGATCATTGATGATCACCTTCTAGGGACCCTAACCATCGATGGTCAGTATACCTTAAAAACCCAATTTTCACCTTTTACCTATAATCTCCCAAATTCATGCAATTTACATTAGGACCTTACATAATTTAGAGATGACTGTATCCTACCTACCAAATCACCTCATCACCTCAACTTTGGTCCCTTTTAGCCCATCTAGTGCATAATTTTATGACACATTTTATGTGATAATTTAACCATAATGACAACATTGCCATGTTAACCCTTTTACATATTGACCCACTTATGTCTCAACAAGAGCACTTCCTACCTTAGATACTCATGACACTTAACCAATTTGTGTTTTCCCCAAGAGCACTTCCTACCTTAGATACCCATCAAATACATAAAGATCACTTCAAAGGCTTGCATTTACAAGTTTTCATAGTTTTCATACCTATAGGTAGTCACATGGTTCACTTATCACTTATCCTCCTTAGTGCTAACCCTTATTTTTACCAATATTGACAACCTCATCTATGCATGATCTTGTTTGTAACACCTTTCTTTGCATTTTATGCACACATTTACATCTCAAATTCCCAACCTCATGTCACCATCTAGTGACTCACCATCTAACACTTATCAAACCTATACCTAATTCAACTTCACCTTATTGACTCCTAATTTGAGGGAGAACACCTCCTCCCACTCTTAGGGAAACTAGACCCTTGACCTATAATCCATTTTTGTTTTATAACTTGTTCATGCAAGTTACACAATCAAAAGTGGCAAAATGTAGACACTATAAATCCATACACCTATGATTCTAAATGTCAAAGTAGCCATGGAAGTACCCCTAGATCCTATTAGGACTAACATATACCTATCAAGCCTAAACAAAATAATCTACACTCAATTGCACCTAACTGAGTAACCTTGACCTTCAATACCTTATTCTTATGGACCTTGACCATTGATGGTTAGGATGACCATTGACGATCAGCTTTAGGAACCCCTAACCATTGATGATTAGGGTCTACCTCTTTACCAAGAGCATGTAAGCTCTACTGACCCTTTTCTAAATATAACTTTTCTAATTTGTGTTATGAGGCTTTTCATGCATAAATTATATTTAGATGACCAATTTACACCTTCACTTTTGCCTCTTGCTTATGCCTATAAGAGAGAGAGAGTTAGGGAAGGTCAAATGGATCTATAATAATAATCAAGAGCTCAGGTATTTAGGAGTTTTCTTTTGTAGGTCAATAAACATCATCCACATTATCAAGCATTATCAACCATCTTATTAAGAGTTAACTTTCCATTGTCTATCTACCAATATTTAAAATAGCGTTAGCCTATCAGAATCAAGCCAAATTCCACCAATAAGCTAACTACATCAACCACCCACCCAACTAACTTATGGTGAGATAAGTACTTATTTATTAATATTCACATAATTTTATTACATTTCACAATAAACCTAGCCCTCGCCTAACTCTTGAAATTAATCTATCTAGTCTCATCATATTTTATTGATCAAACCCAAAGTTCCATAGTTAATCACTAACGGTTAGACCCCAACCATCAATGGTCAAGCCTAACCACCGACAGACACCCCAACTATCGATGGTCACCTATGGAAAAAAAACTAGCAAGCTGATTTCACCCACCTACACCCAACCAAATCCACATTTCCATGTTTCTAACCACACATAGACCCCCTTCTAATTTTTTGAATCATAACCTAACATGTTAGCACTAATTAGATCATTTCTAGTCTATTTTTCTAACAAGCTTTCTTGTATTCAATTTCAATACCTTTTGATTATTGATGCAAGTACCTTATTTTTAGTTTATCAATTTGATTATTTCAAATTTTTAGATTAATAGACCTTAAGGAAGCTCTCACTTCTATTATCTACCTATCACTGGGTTATCCACCCAACTATTTATCTAACAAAAAAGTTTTCTTTAGTGCTTTCTTATCTATAGGTCTTCCTTCCAAGCCAAAGAGGATATCTTCAAAATATTTTGATTAAATGCATGAAAAATTAAATAGTTTTTTTAACCATACACATATTGATTTTCTTTTTTCTCTTTCTTTAGAACTAAAGTTAAAATTTACAAGAAATAGGGTTGATAAATGTATTTAGAGATAGGTAAATGTGTTAGTTTTTTAGATTTTATGGATGTTGAATTTGACATAGGATGTGTAAGGGATATATTAAGAAGTAAAGAAGGTAAAGGAGGACCATGTATGATGTACTTTGGAGTAGGCATTTGAACTATGTACTCCTTGAGTTCATGTGCCCTAAGATGTTGAGGTTCAATGGATGAAATGATATGTTTAAATTTGTTCATGTTATCTATCCTTTCCTTGTTGGTGTAGGAAGAAGGATCAATTATCATTTGACCAAAATTAATGGATAACGTGTAGGTATGGGATAATTATTATTTTAGCTAATGTTAATATGATTATGGTTCATTATATTGAATTTGAGAAGCTTGAAGATAGTCTTGATAACATTGTTTTATGAGAGTATCAAGATTCAAATATAGACCAAGCAATAAAGTAAGAATAAATTGGTGAAGATCATGATAAGAATCATGAGAATGACCTATAGTAGCATTCCACTAATAAAATATATCAGGATTATGGCATTTTGAAGGAGGTGTGGAAGGATCAAAGCTCATGGGTTTCTAGGGTGGTAATTCCTACTTAGGTTGTCCTAGACTCAAGGGAGGGTAGGTTGGGTTAGAATTGGCTGACTTGGATGCTCCATTTTGAGGTTGGGGAGGCTTGGATGAATTAATGTTATGAGAAAATGATTGGAAAGGTTATTTAGTATTTGTTTGAGGTGTTCCAAATTGAGTCATAAGAAAGTCTTGCCTTTTTTCTTGGTCTAAAGCTTATTCTAAAGTTTTGGGGGAATAGATTCAAACTTTGTATTGAAGGGGAGATTCAAGAACAATAAAGAATAGTTTTAAAAGAGTATTATCATTCATATTATGTTCTACTTTGGGAGATAGACTTCCATTGTTTTATGAAAGTGTGAGATGAGTCATTAAGAAGTTTCTTAGAATTAATTAAAGGGATAATGTAATATTTACGAAGGTCTTCATGTTGGAATTCCTTCACTAAAGCATTGATAAAATCCTCTAGTTGTGAGATGGAATATCTAGGAATTTTATTTTACCATTAAAGTGCATCACCAAAAAAGGTTTTGGATATGTGTTTGGTGGTATCAAAGGTGTTCATTTGGACCCATTCCTTATAGAGAATAAAAAAATACTAAAGAAAGATAGTAGGGTCCTTAGTTCCATCATATGTGATAGTTGGAGAAATGTTTCCAATATCTATGGATTTAATGAATGGAGATAAAGGTTCATTTTGAAGATGTTGAAGCATTTTGTTATTCATTAGAGGTTGAGGGATGATATTCTCATTGACACTTCTAAGAGGAGGAGGGAATTTTTTTTGATTTGGTTGGGACATGATGACTTGAGGTGGTTGACAAGTCATGTGTAATAAATGTTGTTGTTCATCATTTGGGAATGATTATTGGTTTTCATGATGTTAATTTGTTGAACTATTTGAGAAATAATTTGAGTTGTCAATTTGTGTGTTAGTATTTGAAGGTGGGGTATTAGTGTTGTTAGGAAAAGGATTATTAGTGTTGGTGGGAGGAAGGGTATTGGGTGGAGGATTACCAATATTGATATTGGGAGGAGGACTAGGATGAATGACCTCAAATATATTACATTATGTAGTGATTAATTTTGGATTAGGAAAAGATGAAGGAATTAAGTGAATAATTTCATCTAAAGTAATAAAATAAGCGAGTCTATGTTCTAAAACTTGATTAAGCAATGCTATTGACTAAGTGAAGGCTGAAAAGATGTAATCATTATGAAATGAGACTAGATAACCACACATAGAATAGTTGAAAAAACATAGGGATAGGAAGGATACAAATAAGAGTGTAGAGTTGATTGGGTTGACCTAGTAATAGAAACAAGGTCTGAAAATTGAGTGAATAAGGTTATAGAGTTGATAGTGTCAACCTATTACTATAATATAGGATAAAGAACAACTTGATAAGGATATAGAGTTGACAAGTCTAACTTAGTACTATATCTTGAGAGGTAGAAATGAATATTGGGTCAACCAGGCTAACTCAGTACTACATGTATGGGAAATAGACAGTCTATAAGAGATTGTGTCAAATAGAATGATTATGTACTAAAAGTAAGGAATTTTTTTTAGTGTAATTGAAAGTAAGAAATGGAATGAAACACACAATCAATTAGGTTAATGAGAATGATCCAATTAAGGCATATAACATAAAACCTTATACTAACACTAACCAATGCAAGTTTTTGAAATATAACATACAATGAGCAAAGAGAAAGTATTCAACTAAAAATTAAATGCTAAGTGGTCATCATGAATTTTTTTATATTATTAGAGAGTTATTTTAAGTGTGATATGGAAGTTGGTTGAAATTAGGGAACTAAAAAGTAAAGTATGGATGGTTTCAAGATTTTTAGGCTGAAAGGGATCTATGTTGGCAATGGCACTATCTTGGTATTGGGGCCTACTCCCTCACTTCATAATCCCATAGAGTTAAGGGTGTCATATTATTTTCTAATATATACCATTAACCACATATTTATACTTGGTCAAACAACCAAGTTAGTTTTCCCCTTGGTGATGAAATCCAAGCAGGTAGGCCTTGGGTAGACAAATTTTCAAATGCATTTTGAAATTATGTGATTTGTTAGTGTGTGAAAGAAAGATAAAAATAGTTAAGTTAAATGGTATATTGAAAAACCACCTAATTATACTATGTGAATTATTTTAATCATGTAAACAACTGAAAGTGTGAAGTAATTACTAGCATATAGATGTTAATTTCAAATTTGAAACATAGTACATTTTTAGTTCAGACAATAGTGTATGCAGACATTAAAGAATAGAGTTGATAATGTTGCTACTATACTATTGAAGTAAGGGTATTTAATAACTATGTCAATAGGGTCAACCTATAGGTCGACCAAATTGACCTAGTTTATTTATTGATGGTAGTTTTAAAGATTGTAAACTATGTAAAATAGAATTATAAGGAATAAATAAATTAAAAGAGAAAGAGAGAAAGGAATCTTGGTGGGTTGGAATATGCAAAGGAATGTGAGATTTTTATTGAAGTGCCTTGAATGTTACTTAAAAAATTTTCCAACTATGTTGACTTGGTCGATCTAGTTTTGCAATTCCCTATTTGTTAAAGCCTATGAAGATGACTATACTAGCCTGGTCAACCTAGATGTTTTTTGAAAGTCTATAAGATGATTATACTACCCTGGTTAGCCTAGTATGTTTTTTCGAAGTTTATCTTGAATACTATACCATCCTAGTTGACCTAGTATATTTTTTGGATCCAAATAAGAATACTATGTTGACATATTCAACATAGTTACTTGTATCTAATGAAGACATGCATAAAAATAATAGATTCATTTTTGATGTGACTATGTGTTAAACCTATTCATAGAATTTATAAACTAAACTGGTCTTGTTGACCTAGTATCACAAATATAGAAAATAATAAATAAAATGAAAAACTTGAAAGTAAACCTACAAGGGTTAGATTCATGTTGAGTTCACTAAAATGTATGTAATCATAAATGCATCACATCTATAAATAAATTCTAACTTGGAGAAGATAGATCCTACTTACACTTCTAATTGGGCATACATTATATATTTGATAGCATGACCAATATGTGGATCTGCTAGAATTAATTAGGTGATCTCTTATCACAAAAATACTCCCAGGGAGGGTTACAAATCCTCTAGTCAAGCAAAACTATGAAATAAATATAACTAAGTCCTATGTTTTCATATTCATTATATTAATAATAAGTAAAGCAAATAAATATAATATAGTGCCCACCAAATCTTATCACAAAAAGTTGGGGTAATAAACACTAAAATTAAACATGCATAGAAGACATATACGCATGTCAATGCATTCAAAATCCTAATGCATGGAAGATAAGTACAAATGCATATTTATCTACTCTTACAAAGGAAGAACATAGTTAGGAATACATACCTTTGAAGATGAACCTAGTCAGCCTTAATCTCTCCCTTGGATAGGGTGATTCACAGGAGGTTATTGTAGTATGTAAGGATGATAAAAATAAATTAGCTCTAGGCTACACAACCTATCAATGCATCCAAAATACTTCTCTAAAAGACAAGATCTATATCTTTGAAGAAATTATGAACCCCTAATATTGTTCCTCAAGTAAAATGGTGGATAAGTGGATGCACAATAGCTATTACTTATTATTATCTTCTCTAAATAATACCAAAATGACCTTGTATATATAGGTAGATTTAACCCTAATCCCTTCTAAAAATTTTGGCTAATAAGGCCAACCCATTCGACCTAGTACTGATATTGACAAAAATTCACTAAGTCATGGGCTAGGTCTACCAAGAGCCGACCTAGACCCTAAATGAATTTTACCAATAAGAGTACAAGGCCAAACTAGTATACCTAGTACTGTAAACTATCAAAAGGGGTTTTAGGTTAGGAAAAAGGAGATGAAAAGTGGGAAATGATTGGAGGAGTATACAAGAGATAATAAAAATCTTAGGGAAATAGTTTCCAAGAGATAATTATGTAAATAACAAGTGGAAAAAGGGACAATAATCTTGTACCCACCCCTTTCTCGATGCACCTCTTAAGGTGTGCACTTAGAGAGACTAAGACTCGATGGGTTCTTGAAAGATAAAGAGCATCAATAATTGATAAAATTTTGATTATATTGTGTATACAATACCCATTATAGCTCTTAATGGAGTAACTCCATATGAATATTGGTTAGGAAACATCCCTCTATAGCGCATCTTCAAGTTTTTTAATGCCAAGAAAGTATGCACATTTCTTAATTAGAATGGAATACACTTGATATGAAAGAAATAAAATATGTGTTCTTAGGGTATAGTGAAGAAGGTCTTATTTATAGACTCATGGATCCAAAAATTAGATAAATATACAGTAGCAAGGATGTTGAATTCTTCAAAAATAAAGACATGAAAGATCCTTCTATAGGCTCACCTATATAACAAATCAGCCCCATAAGAAATACTAAAGATATGAATCTCCTAGATGTATATATTAATGATGATACAAATGATGGTGTAGTTCCACCACCCATATGAACTACTCAACATATGCCTAAATGGTATACAAATATACTAATAGATGCAAAATTAGATGGTGTTCCAAACACATCCACCATTGAATTAAGGACTCACAATATGGCTTGAAGAGAGGTCAATTTGGATTTAATTAGTAGAATTATTGAATATATCCATCCCTCTATTGTATAGTAAGCCATATAGTTGAAACCTTAGAAAGATGCCATGGATGTAGAATATAATTCACTAATGAAGAATAAAACATGGTGACTTGTATATATTCCACCAAGGAAGAAGGTAATTAAATGTAAAATGGATCTTCAAGATTAAGTATAATGTATATGGTAGTATAGACACGCACAAGACAAGGTTGGTTATAAAGGGGTCTACTCAAGAAAAAGGCATTGACTATGAGGATACATTTTCTCCTATTATGATTATATAACATAAAGAAATATTAATGAAAAAAAGACAAATAAAATTAAAAAAATAACATATTAAAGATACAAATTTAGCATTATTCACCCAATATAGGCTACGTCCACACACAAATAACTAGTTCTTCTCTTATTCAGTCCAACAAATGAAGGGAAAAACTTACAATACATCCACTACAATATCTTCTTCATTAAAACACAATGTGCCACCATACTTACAAATCCATCATATCAAATGAGGGTTATGTATTAAGAAAAATTTCACCAACATAATTTATACCATTAGATATGTGACCTAATAGTGAATTGTCTATATTTACTACAAAATTACAATATTTTACAATGTTTTTTTAACGAAAAAAATATATTTTGAGGTGCTACCCCTAAACCTCCACTAGTGCGGATCCAAGTATAGTCATCACCCCCTTGGACCTGCATGGTGACCCTAGCGGGGGTAAGTTACACCCCCCCCCCCACATCCCCTATCAGGAATTGGGCATTATAATAAGATCAGACTCTACCATCTAACAACTCCCATAATAAATATCGAAACTATTAAGATGATTTTTGATCTAGTTACATAGTTTGGTTGGAAATTCCATCAAATAGATGTGAAAAGTGCATTCCTTAATGGATACTTACATAAATAAGTCTACATGACTCAACTAGAAGTTGTTTTCAAGTTTGGAAAAGAAGATGAAGTATTTAGACTAGTCAAATCATTTAATGGTCTTAAATAGGCTCATAGGGCATGGCATATCATGATTGATTAGCATTTCTTAAAAAATGGATTCAAAAGGAGTCCATATTATCTCAATCTCTACCTTGAACATCAAGGGGGAGATAGTAATTTTCTTTGTATATGTGGATGATCTAGTCATCACTAGAAGTTTAGTGAAGATGATTAAATCAACAAAAAAATATTTAAATCAATCATTCAACATGATTGATCTCAAGCTTCTACATTACTATCTTGGCTTAGAATATTTGTAGAGTGATTCAAATTTTTATATCTTAGCTCAAATATTTTGAGACAACATTTAATAAATTTCACATGATGGATAGTAAACTAATTACCACAACTATGGAGACAAAACTTCAGTTATCTCGATCAGATCCATCACCATAGGTAAGTGCAACTCTATATTGGCAATTGATAGGGATTTTATTTTAATTGACCTATATTAGGCCAAAAATTATCTATGCTATCGTTTAACTCTCAAGGTTCATGCAAGATCCCAAGTTCAGTAACTAGAAAGCACCAAAGTGAGTATTGATATAGATAAGAGGAACTATGGATATTGGCCTAGAATACAAAAATAATGATAACTTATTCTGGATAGGATACTTGTATTTAGATCATGCATGGAACATTTATGAAAAGATATCTAATTCAATATTTGTATTCTTTATAGGATCTGGAATAATATCATGGGGGTAAGAAGCAAAATTATGTTTCAAGGTCCTCCACAGAATCAAAATATTACACCATAGGAGGACCTATCTATAAAGCCATTTGGCTTAGATATATACTTGATGGATTTGGATTACCATAAAATCAGCCAACAATTCTTCATATAGACAATGAAGTAGTAGTGAAGCTTGTTCACAATCTAGTATTTCATGAATACACTAAACATATTAAGGTGCAATTTTATTTCATCCATGAACATGTTTAGAACAACAATATCTAGATCTAGTATTGCCCAACAAATCAATAATGTTTGTGGGAAACATTTGAGGCATTCAAATAATTTCTCTTCTATTCACTTATGACAACGTTGAATTAATGAGGGGAATATTGGGGTGATTAATTCACCATAGTTAAATAAATGGGTAATCCTTTATTATTCATAGTAGATTGTAATTAATTTATACATGAGTAAATTATTTTTACTCACCATAGGTAATCTTAGGCATATTAATTTGGGTTA
Organism: Torreya grandis; assembly: GCA_037957365.1. Classification (NCBI taxonomy): domain Eukaryota; kingdom Viridiplantae; phylum Streptophyta; class Pinopsida; order Cupressales; family Taxaceae; genus Torreya; species Torreya grandis. The sequence goes on along the minus strand of JARHVA010004238.1, from coordinate 710,535 downwards.
GTAAATCTCATTATATTTTAATTAAGGTGTATTTTAACTTTCATGTAATATTTGGGATACTTTTTTTGGATTAACATTATTCATAGGGACTATTATGAGCATGTTTAAATATATAAATATGAAGCTATGTAATGTTTTTGTTGTTGTAATATAATTAATATTTTTATTCCTCAATTCATAAGTTAATTTTATAATTGATTCTTTGATTTAATGACTTACAGTATTAACATCTTTTTCATCATATTTTTCCTACATGTTTTATGAGATTATAGGCCTACTAATCAAGAATTATTAATCACCCAGGATCGGGCCTCATGTTTTTTTATAAATGGCACTATCACTTTTCTTAAGCCTTTAACTCTCTCAAAAGTTTCTAAGTCTTCAGATAGATCCCAAGATTTTAAAATGTTGAATGATGGCATTATAATGTTACATGGGTCTTTTAAAGTTCAAATGAAATTCTAAGTCTTTTGAGTCCCTAATCTCCAAAAACATGCCATGTGGTGCATTCTCATGAACCTGGGAACACAAAATAATTTACAAAAATAGTCAATTGACTAATAATTCTTAGCTCCCAAAGTCTAATGGTTATAATATTATGTACTTTTGAGTCTTCTACACTTGGTATATTTTGATTAATCAAAACCCTAGAAGGATTAACATGGTCTGATGATTCATAGTCTAATAGTTATAAGCTTCAAATATCCAAATAGATGACACTTGGCACCTTTTTTCCAAAATGCAACTATGGAAGTATAAAAACAAAGTTAAGGGTTCAAAAATTCTATGGCCCTAAGTCTCCAAGCCTCTTGGTCTCCAAGATCATACCATGTGTCATAATTTCATTATCTAGAACCCTCTAAGATGCACATAGTTCTAATATACAAGTGAGTAGGAATCCAAAATTTTGAGTTTTCAAAAACTCGATAATTCTCCATGTGTCTCAATCACATTAATTTATGACTCTGGAGCATATGAAACAAAACTTGAAATATAAAGATTCAGATGAATAGAGATCAAACAAGTGTCATAACCCAAAGAAAACATAGTAAAGTTATACTTGATGAAGATAAAAAACAATGCAAAAGTGCTAGTGAAAGTATAAGTGACATCTATCTCAAATGGGATGATTTTACATGTAAATTTAAGGAAATGTTTCCATTTAGAAAGCAAATGAACCCACCAAAATTGACTGGCACATTAAAATTGAAATGAGAATTAAATTTAAATATCATTATTTACATTTATGACACATGAATGCATTCAAGACTCATATTTAGATCAATAAATGTAAAACCTAAGTGAATGAAATTCACTTTACCATTACTCTCTTGAACAAAAATTTCAAATTTAAGCCTTCGAGCACTATAAAAGACCTGATTTTATCAAGTGAGATTTATATAATTAATCAAGAAATTTAAAAGAATAATTACAACATTAAAATTTAAAAAATGGAATTCTCTTCAAATAAATTTCATCCTCAAGATCCTTCCATGTATTCTTATGCTTTAGGGAAGGAATTTAAGGATATCATGTTCAAGAAGAGTGCCCTAAACTTCAAATTCATTCACTAATCAACATTGTGGGATGAACTAGAATTTGTGGTGTTATATTCATCATAAGATCAAATATATATAGAATAGAAGCATTATATAGGCAACCTAATACTAATAAAATCATAATACCTCCACCAAGTAGTGGCAAAACTAGAGGTAATGCCTTGCATAAAACTATTTAAGATTTTATTTTTCAATGGAATGTTTTCTATGGATTATTTAAACATCAGGAAAAAAAACACAACTAATTATATTTATGATATGGAATTTGAGAGGTATGTTAGGATTCTAGTCCCTACTAATGCATATAACCAAGTCTCAACCAATGTTTAGCTTGAGCAAAATATTGTAGATGAAAAGTTAAAAGAATGGCTTGTTCAAAGCTAGAGAATGAACTCAAAAGGAGAGATTTATTCCAATTTTGTTTTCAAATTTAGACCAAGAATTATGATAGAAATGGCTCTCCTAAACTAATTATATTCCTTTGTTAGAACTACATATATACAGGTTGAGTGTGTATTATTTTTGGACATGTTTTTGACATCTAAAAAAATCATTGCCTTGCAAGAAATCATAAGTGTCAGGTTGAAGACTCAAATGTTTTATCTTGATCAAAGGTCAACTAGTGGAAATTTATATATGATGTCTTATTTAGTAGATTTAATATTAGGCACTATTTATAAGACCCATGGGCAATTATGATCAATGGAATACCCAATGAACATGATTTAAGAGGATTATTATTTCATGTTCACATATAGATACAAAAAGAAAATTCAAAGAATATGTGATGAGGTATATCATCAAGTGTTTCAATCAATTCATGGTACTTCGATGCCTAGCTTATTGTAGAACCTAAAATGAAGCCTTGATAAAATAGGGGACTACTAGTATCACCTTGAGGTTACTATAATTAGTATATAATGCACACATAAATATCTAATGTTATTATTGCACCATGTCTTAAATAAATTGAAGAGGAAGAAATAACATTTAAAATTTATAACAACATTGATGAAGAGTTAGACCATAAATAGTTGGATTATTAATTAAAACTCCTTTAATCATTAGGCAACTATAATAAATGATTAGGTCACATTTCATCCAAGCTGGTAAGGCCCAAGACTTACTACAACATAAAGGTATCATCATTTAGGGAATGGCATCCTAAGAAGAAGATAAGGGGATACCTCCAATACATTAAGGAGAAGAAAAAGGTGATTACTTTATATGATCACCAAGAATATGACCATGATGTTGTCTTCTTAAATACATCAAATGATATGGAGGTATGGACCAGGATGAAGAATAAATCGATTTATATGATTTGGGCTTAAGCCCTTCGATATGATCCTAAAGTTACAAAAAAAAGGGAAAGAAGGCATGGATCCATCAGTGGCCTCTAACACAGTCACAAGATTCACAAATACAAGATCAAACCTCCTCTCCCATAGGGTAACAAAGGGACTTGAAATAAGGGTAATTAAGAATATAGATAGATCTAACCCTTAAATAAGGAAGGAAATTCTTAAATGTCTCCCAAGTCCTTTATTTACTTATTCATCTTCAAATACTACTTGCACAATTCTAGGAGAATCTAAAACAAATGAGAAGTCTACACCTCCTTCAAATGGATAGAGAAAGAGTAATCTTGTTATGACACCTCTAGCACCCATTAAAATAGGTAACCAGGTAAGTCTCCATAAATTTATATAGGCTCCGTTGTTGTCTATTCTAACTAATCTTTATTCTCCTAAGCCTCCTTAGGTACATTCACCAATATATATAAACATTAGTGATAAGACTTCTTAAAATCTCCCTATCATGGAAAATCTAATCACCTCTTTCCACACCATTATTATCATACCAACCATCCCTTTACCACTACCAATAGTGATGCTTCCCACCAAATTTATTCCTTTAGTTATTTCACTAGCTCTTACACATTCCACTCCCCTCATAGTCACTTACCATAGAATTCTAGTAACATTCCCACCTCTTCCAAGGGAAATCAATTATAATATATTCCATCATTTGGTCTCCATACTATATAAGAGTTCCTTGATGAGGAGGAAAAGAAAGAAGTAGAGAAAGAGGAGCCCAATCAAGTAATATCATTAGTTGAGTATCCAATTGATGAGGAAGAATAATATGTAAAAACAATGAAGGACTCAAGTTCAAAAATGAGTGAAGAGGCACCTATAGAGGATAAAGAGGTATAATTAGATAAGGATAAGGCCATGATATTGGAAAGATTAAAATAATAAGGAACTCTAGCTGGTTCATTAGATCAACAAATCCTCATAAACGAACAAAGTTAGAGAATAAGTGAGGTAGTCTCTTCCCTAACAATGAAGGAGTTAGGTTCAAAAATGAGTGAAGAGGCACCTATAGAGGATAAAGAGGTAGAATTGGATAAGGATAAATCCATGATATTGGAAAGATTAAAATAATAAGAAATTCTAGCTGGTTCATTAGATTAACAAATCCTCATAAAAGAACAAAGTTGGAGAATAAGTGAGGTAGTCTCTTCCCTTGTTTCATATGTTTCCATGATAAATATTCTAACTATAGACTTTCTTCATGCTATGCCAATTGTTCTTTTGTCTAGTTCTATTAATTCACTCATTATTTCTCCTTTGATTCATTTAAAGGCCCCAAATAAAGGGGTTTATTTTAAAACCAAGGTTAAGGTTTATGTATTTAACCCTAAAATTCTACCATTTATTTATAAATAATTAACTCAATTAGATCTTCCAATGCCCTAGTCATCACCTATGCCATCAACTACCATGACTATTAAGAAGATCTAAAGCTTAACCAAATTTTTAGTTGAGGTTACTTCAATAAGAGAATTATCACCATGGGAGATTGTTATTTACCCACCTCTCTAGTCACTAATCCAAATAAGTTCATAATTATCACCACCATCAATAGGGGAATAAATAGGGTAACTCATTATTCCAAAATGGGTAAAGGAAATGCAAAATATAAGCTACATTCTCTACCCAATTCAAAAATAAGAGTGGAACCATCCAAAGGATGAGGAAGAGTAAGGTGATGAATGTAAGCATAAGGAAAGGGAGATAATTTGAATAAAGGGATAATTTGTTTCATTTATCAAACAATCCTAAGAATAATCCCAATGATCCACTAAGTATAATGAATATTTCTCTACTTTTGTGTATTATACTAGTGTGGCCATGAAGGGAAAGTATGCGAAAAAAGTGGAGGCATATAAAACACTCTAGTAGACACAAACTATACATGATCCTCTAAAATTAATTAATTATGTGTAAAGTGTAGCTACTAAGTTGTACAATATTTTTAATAACATCTGGTTTCTAGGGTAGGAATCCAATCCAATATAATTAATGTAACAAAGTTTTGGTATCAAATGAGAGAATTAGAGAAAAGGTATAATTTATTAGTTCAATGTTCTAGAACTAGTGCATTTAACTAATTGAACTTGATGACCAAAATGAATCCATCATGGTGCCTAAACTATGTAATTTCAAGAAAGTATGCCTCTCTCAATCGACATAACCAAATAAAGACTATAATGGGGATTTTTACAAATCATGAAAGTAAGGTTTTAGATATTTTGATGGATATGAGGGTCAATAATTTTATCACTCCTATAGGAGATTTAGTTAATGGGATGAATTTTGAGAACCTCCTAGTAACTGCTAATAACTTCAAATAAGAAGTTGAAGTTACTATATATATAACCAATGATGAATTTTTGCAATTGGTAAATTTTTCTAGAGATAGGGTAGAAAGAGATAAATATATTGGGGTATAATTTAAGATCTCAAAATTAAAATAATAAAGTTGATGGTTGAATATATTAAATTCTTAAAACTTTCCCTACATAATTTTCATATCATAAATAAAGAGTTTGATGCAACACATGAGTTATCTGAAGAACTCAGGGAAAAAGAGACAACTTCTGGATCAAGCCCTAGTGCTAAACTAGTTGTTAGTGTTGCCACAACAAATTAGGGTTCCCAATTTTTAGGATTTATAATTTTATAGACTCTTACAAGCCTATTTTTGATCCCTCAGGGACCCCAATGATTACTTCAACTACAACATCAATTAGCCCATTGACTTATTTATCTAGTGGTTCCACATCAACACCCTAATTAAGATATCTATGTATTTTAATGTTCCAATAAAGTTTGAACATTAGTTCCCAACATACTTATTCCATATGTACAATTTATTTTTATTTGAAGAGTCTATTCTAAATCTTATCATTGTATATACATCTTTTGAATGATTTAGAACACATTATTCTATTTTTTAACTTGTAAATTTAGATATCACTTGAGAGATAAGGCCTCCTCCATCCCAAGATGATATATAATTATAACCTACCAATCCTAAAAGGAACATAATTTTGTCTATTCAAATTAGTAGTAAATTCTAAGAAGTTGTGCTAATTTGATTTTGATGTGCAAATATTGATTCTTCTTCAATTTGTGGATTATGTGGGATGTACTATCATTCTAGTATATTATTTAGCTGATTGTGTATGAATTATATTTTTAATATTGTTATTAATTTTAAGTTATACCTTATTTTAATTTGTTTTTCATGCTCTTTATAATGTCCATTGTAGATGTGCAATAACAATCTGACAAACATGTCAACCTTTAATTTTGCATGTTTAGGTTTACTATGTTCTATTTCCTTTTATCTTATAACTATTTTTAAGTGTTGCTGTGTTACAACACATTAAAAAAGACATTAGTCTTATATTGATTATCCAAATTTAGGTCAAGTGAATGTCTTAAACATTTTTCATCTTGTGTCGTCCATATGCCTTTTTATGGCTTACCTTTACTTCTTATTTTGAGTTTATTTTAGAATATTACCTACCTTATTTAAAACCATAATAATTCCACTCAATACAAGTAAATTTAGGTTCATCCATAGTCAACCCATAGATGGTAAACAATTTGTATCGCTCATCACTATTCCACTAATAGGTTGGTATAAAATTGAATACCTTCTAATGCATGCCTTGGAGTGAAATATTATCACCCATCATAAAACATTATAGGATACCTTGTAAAGGTATCTATGGTATGAATTAAACCCACATTAACATATACTAAATTTGGTAATATAAGTATGTCTTTCGCCTCTACCTATATTACATTTGCAAAGAATCACTTGAGTTACACTAGAACCACCTATAAGAATAAAAAGGTCTACCTTAGATAATAACTTGATATTAACACCTTTGGAAACCCATGTAAAAGTTAGGTATGATAAAGGAGTAAGGATAAATCCCTAATCCCAATCATTCTCTCTAGGTAGACAAACTCATCTTCCATTACTCTCAATATCTCAACCATACGGTCCTCCTTAGGCTCCTACCTAGATAAGAGGTTTTACTATAAATGTTTCTAGAGTTGTTTATGATTTACCCAAAAATCCTAATAAATATCTACCTTCCTTTTCTTATATGGGAGGAAGGACTCCATAAGGACATATCAAGACTTTCAAAACCACATTGGGAATCCTTAATGTAACCCACAAATATATGGCTTCCAGACTGTTTCCCTTTACCTTACAAGATGTGTATTACGACTAGTTTTTAAATATTCAAGAGGTTTACATTACATATCAGACCCATTACCAAGATACTTCTTTGGCAAAAAATGTCTAAGTCATTAGTGCATGTGTTGTTTATCAACATTTTTCTAATATGAATCAAGAGCCTAATGATCCAATCTAATCCTTTAACACTAGATTATAAAAGATGTATAGTAGGATTTAAATTGATTAAAAACTTAAAGAGGCATTATCTATCAAAATGTACAAAAATTACCTAAAACCCATGACTATGGTTTTCATCTATAAAGCAACAAATTTTGGTACACTAACTTTGGCTTATGTTAAAGCTATCAACATAGATAAGTAATTGAATCCTAACTTTTAGTATTTAACCCCACTAAATATTGGTACTTTATTCCATGATTTCAATCCAATTCCAAATGTAAATAAGAATACTGTAACCCAAAACTAAACCCAAGTATACACTCTAGTTATTTTAATTTAAGTTGTATTTAATTAACACCTAAGTTTCCTGAACAATTCTACATCTAACCAACAAAACTTGAATAGATCATTAATACCAATTAATACTAACACATCACATGTTACCAATTTTGATTATATGAAAATAGAATTGAAATCAATTCATAAAATGGTGAAATAGTTGAGAAGTAAATTTCTAAGCATGTAGAAGCATATGGGGAATGTTGGAGGCCAAATCACCAATAACATTTCTAGATTCTATAGGTATAGAAGGCCTTTCAATATGTATATCAACAATCAAAAATGGAAAGTTCCATCCAATAGGGAACTCGAGATGAATGTAATGGAATCAACCCTTCCTAATTAGTGTCTTATACATAACACTATGGAATATGGTGAGTTCAACTGCATCGAGTTCTATAAAGCCTTCAAAATCTTTCAGATGGAAATGGGTAGGCAAGAGGGTGATTTATTATGTAGACACATCTTCTTATACTAGTTTAGGGCATCCAAGAAAAACTAATGTATTTTATACCTATGACTATCCATTTCCATAGGAATATGATAATGAACTAGAGGACAACTAATGATATCCATGATTTCTAGCAGTATTATCAAGCAAGGAATAGTTACAATTTTATGATTAAGTAGACTATTACTAGTTAAATGCTTCCAAATAATAACTCTACTACTCTTCCATATCTGAAGGCTAAAAACAATCCACCTTCTCCAAAGAGATGAATAGTTATAGACTTTAGAAACACCTAATGGAGGAAGATACAACATTGACAAAGATATGAATAAAATAAAGGATAATATCATCTTGCATGAGTTGGCTCAAATTATTGAGAAAATGGAGATTCTGCTTAAGGGTCTAAATAGGAGAACATCCAAAAAATAAAATGATGCACATGCAAATGTGATGGTGAATAAAGACAAGCCAAAAGTACACATTTCTTGTTGACAATCAGAATGTTTGGAAAGGATATTTAGAATTTTTTGGTTGACTCTAGAGCATCGACCAATGTGATGCCAACAATTGTAGGCTAGAAGCTGGGTCTAACTCTAGACAAGTTGAATAGAGTGGTCTTTAATCAGATACATCTTCAATTCCATGTGTCAAATAATTAACAAAATTATGCATCTAGCTGGCATCTAAACCACATGTAGAAAAAACCATCAACATCTTGGTCATTGACATTCTAGAGGCTTATGGTATGTTGTGGAGCCTTTATTGGTCCAAAATTCTAAATGGATACATCAATGAAAATTTATCACACATGTGGATACCTTGGAAGGGAATACCCAACCAAATCTAAGTGGAATTTGAATCAAAGATGAAACATATGATTATCAGATACAATGTCACCAATAAAAAAGTATAGTTTGTATCTTCACATGTAGGTGTGTATACCTTTACCACAAAATAATATCCTCATGAAAAATAATTTGAAGGTCCTTCTCAATTATGGATCCTTCACTTTCACAAGGCCTAATCAAATTAAGAATTTGGGTGGGTATGGCCATAATATATTTAAAAGGTAAATAGTACCTAGTTTCTTATAGGTTCTAGTTTACCTACACCCACAATAGAGATTAGTATGAATATTTAAATCTAGGCCTATAGTTTAGTTTAAAGAACAATGTTAAGTAACTATAAATATTCATCAACTTTAAGTTAGTTATTAACTAGATAAGAAAAAAATACTAGTGAAAATTTATTTATCTAAAGAAGTAAAAGCACTAGGCATGGGACTTAATTAATTGAGTCCTTTGAAGCATTAAACAGTAAATTTATTCCAAGAGACAAGAAATAGATAATAGACTCCATAGCAACCTCAATAATTAATGTAGCATGAATTCAAGAGTTAAAATATATAAATTATCAGTGGATCTGGATCCATGCCCTTATATTCTAGATAACATGGACAACACTCAAATGTTTGAGGATGATCAATATATCATGGAATTCTTGAATAATTATGGATATTTTGAACCCCTTATAATCGATGAAAGAGATGTCTATCCAATGCAAATTGAGGACATGGGAGAATATGGTATTTTAAAACTAAAAGAAAACCACATCCATTTAGGAATGGTATGTTTTTAATGAAATTCTTATGTGGATCCTTGGGATCAAAAGTAGAAAAAAATCAAATCTACTAAACCTAATTTTATCAAAGAGAACCTGGGAACTAGTTAGCATCACCAATTAGTGAATGTAGGTATGAGTTACATAGAAACTGAAAAATAAATGATGAAGAGGTCGATTATGGAATAAAAACATGTCATTTTATGGAACTATTATGAACTAAAGGTTTTTGACCCTATGGTGTTCACTCATACCATTACCTTAAAGCTAAAGCATAAGCCCTTTAGGCAAAGATAGAGGCTAGCAAACCCAATATTAGAACCTCTCATACAAGTTGAAGTATAGAAGCTACTAAATGCCAAAATTGTTTCCCCAATTAGGAATTTGACCTAGGAATCTAGCCTTATACGAGTCAGATAGAAGAATGGATAAATCAGACTCTATGTTGATTTTAGTAACTTAAACAAAGCGTTAGAAAAAGACAATTACCCTCTACCTTCTTTAGATTAAGTAATTAGATGATAAATGGACTTGAGATGATGTATTTCTTGGATGTATTATTAGGCTACAATAAAGTACTAGTTTAACTATAAGATATGATTAAGATTACCTTCACCACCAAATGGGGAGATTTCGAATATAAAAAGATGTCATTCGACCTAACTAATGTGGGAAAAACCTGTTAACCATTTTTGACCCCTAGGTCAAAATGTCAACCCCTATAAGTTTAAAATTGACTTTTCATGTCTTAATAACATTGTTATTAACTTGTTCATGCCTTGTAAGGTATTAAAATGGTCCTTGTAAGATCTTATTATCAAAATTTAAGGTTGTTTTGACAAAATTAAGGTAATATTTATGTTGGTATTATGTTAGTCTATCTTTCCCATGGTATGAAAAGGAGGATACAAAAGGTTTCATATATTCTTAAATTGTTCCTCAAGTAATCCTACCCCTTCATCAACTTGCATAAAGATTTCATAAATGTTTGGAGAAGTTAAGGCTAATTTGCAAAGCTTAAGGTAAATGAAATTGAGGAGAAAAGTGTATATAACCAAATCTAATGTATGTCAAAGCCAACAAAGATAAAATATACATATAATCACACTTTTCAAATTTGGTAAAGGATTTGTCTTTCAAATATGTCAAGAATGTCATATAAAGTCATTTTTGTAGGTTTAATGTCTAAATGAAAGAGAATCACTCTTCTATAAGCAGCATTATATGCACTTGTACAGACTTGGGAAATCCACTTTTAGTTTAAAATGTCTCAAAAGTGTCTCTTAACATTCTCCAGGTAATATCCATGAATATTAAGCTAGTTCAGGTCTTAAAAGTCTAAAACTTGCATCTGAACCTCTATAGGCCTCTTGGCAGACCAGGGAAGGATAATTTCATATACTTGATACGAAAAAAGGAGAGATATTCATAAAATAAAATTGTGGGAATAATGATTGGGCCTAATGGAATTTATATTTGTGGCATTGGTTCCCTCTCCTTTATGAACAATCATTAGGACTCTAGGGTGGTATTAAACCCTACATAAACCCCACATGCTCATTTTTCTTCTTGAAATGGTAGTTTGAAGTATATTAGAGGTATGATACAAATTTAAAAGGTTATATATGGTCTACACAAGCTTCATTCATGTTCCTTAAGGTATCATTTTAGCATGTGTGCCCTAGAAAAAGCTAAATCTCTAGTCATGTTGAGTTGTAGGTAGGGTCATTGAATGGGAAAAAATGTTTTCACACTTGAAGATGATGATATTCACTAAATAAATGTTATATTTAATATTATACAACTATATTAATCCATTCAAAGGAATTATATATGCCTAAATAAACCAAATATGAAATAGTTGTAGAGTCAGAAGCTTGTAGGTGTTAGGAGAGCAATAGAACAAGATTGTTTGAGATGGAAAATATCCTGCAGAGAGTTTAAATGGTCTAACTCTGAAGTGTTAGTGATGCAAAAGGTGGTATGGAAGAGTTTTGGTGTTTTAAAAGGAAAGGATAGTTTATGAATGTTCATAATTCAATTCATTAGAGGTCCTTATCCACCCACATGTTTGTAGACCTATAGGTGGATGGTTATGACTAATGAACCTAATATCATTAGAAATTTCAATTTTTAAAAAATCCAATACATATTCATAAACATATATATAACTCTTTAATATCCTATATAATCAAACTAAAATATATAGGTCGTATATGAACTTCAATCACTATTCATAACTCTTGTGGATTGATAGTCATAGTTATAGGGTTATAATTGGAAATATATGTAATGTTTGTATTGGATAGATATCCTATAAGGGAAAAATACATTTAATGTGAATCATGATGTGTTGATAAAGGATTTATATTAGGAATGTGGGAGTCATAAATATCCAATCTTCAACTTGTAGTCATTCAGCCCTGTACCTACAGGTAGAATGGTCAAACCTAAGAAACTTGATGCCTTAAGTCCTATCGAGAATATAAAAAAGTATGCATTTGAGATGAGGGGAATATAGGAATCCTTTAAATTTATATTTTGATCCTTGTAGTTCTCTCATTGAATGACTAAATTCTTGAATATAATAACAAATGGGAAAAGTTGATTAGGCTTAATAGGCCTATATGAATACTCATATATCTATGCATGAATGTGAATGAGAATTATAGGAAATTTGCATTATTTAGAATAATTATGATGATTCAATGGTATAAATAAGACAATTTAATATTTTAAAGGTGATTATATATTTTTTAGACTCCTCATAAAAGGAAAATCCTTAGTGTGAGCTAAGGTGCAGTGAAGAGAATTAGAGCCTTACAAAAGAAAGGGTATTTTGAGCTGTCCAAGACAAGATGGCATGATCCAAAGGTGTATAAGAAAAATTAATAGGTTTAAGAGTATAATACATAAATATATTTTCTCTTCATGGTTTAAATAAATTCTAAATGTGGACCTACATGTTTGTAGACCTGTAGGGCCACACTCATAAGTTTAAAAAATGAAAGCCTTGTGTTGGAAGGGACTTGTCTATCCTTGGGTATTCATACCACCATATAAAACATATAAGGGTGCTTGAAACCATTTTATAAAAGGCCATAAAACTACCAAAATCTTGTCTTAGACCTCAAAGTGGAGAAAAAGGGGGAAAACACATTAGCTAGGGGTTTTTTCATTATTTTATTTATAAACCCTGAGTATGAACTAATGCAAGTTACAATAGGTATAGATAAGGATAATGGTAATTATAACACTAGAATAAGTCAATATAGATGATAAAAATATTGATAATCTGTTTGAAACAAAAACTAGGCATGGTTGACCCTTTTCATTAATGTTTTTCTCTCTTGACCTCATAAATGAAGATTTACTAACCTGAGAGATACCTTCTTAAGCTCATAAATGTACATAGGTTTTGAATGGGATCCCAATATAATTGGAGATGTTAGGGGGCCTTGTCTACTTGTGATTTTTGGAATTTTTCATTGATTAAGACCTCACGATTTATGAATCATTATTAAGATGATAAGCATGTCACAAGCTACCAAGAAGCCTTTAAATGACTTGATTGAGGAGGTTATTATTATAAGTTACTACGGTGGATTGAAATTAACTCTAAACTATTTTTATGGCATATATGATCCTCTTAAACACATGATTAAACCATTGGTTGGCACACATGAGGGTACATTATATGAAATTGATCCTAAATATATGGTTGTAGGCCTAATTCTAAGTATGTAGGGTTATGGTAAGCTTTAAAATAAATTTCATGGGCCTACCAATCTTTTTAATATGTTATATAACCATATATACACATGTAAAAGTCTTTTATGGTGATATTTGAGATCTTCAAGTCATTAAGTGTGGTCAAAAGGTGAGAAATATACTATTTTACCAGCCAATAAGCCTATGCGTAGACCTATAGAGTACTTTAAGAGACCTTAATATCAAGTCATGGAGCTTTCCTGGAGTGTTTCAAGCCTCAAAATATAATTTTAAAGCATTATAACCTTCAAATTTTTTGAATAACTATTCCAACTATCTCTTGAGCATGTATAAACACTTAGGCTTGGGTTTCACCCATTTTATGGTTCACCCATATATATAAGGTCGAAAGTCCTAAAATTTGAGATGGAGCATGGTCATGAGGTCCCTAAATTTAATCAAACACTTTCTAAAATTTTCAAAAGTGGAGAACTACAAAGCCAAAATTTAGTTTCTAGGCCTAGAGGCCTAACTAGAGAGAGAAACAAGCAAAATAAATACACTTACACTCATGTTTGGGCCATGAATTTTTTTGATAATATGTAATGGAATAATAGGTAATCAAATAAATGATTATTTTTCCAATATATTCTATACATTGTCCTAAAAAAGGAGCTTTGTGTGTTTTGAGGTCTATAAGGAATTGAAGACACATGTAAGTTTTAGGTGCAAGATGAAGTCTTGAAGAGTCATTGAGGTTTATAAATGGGTTGATATATGTTTGTTAATATATATATATATATATATATATTCCTTTCATGAAGATAAGTTGCATTCATAAAGATGAAATCAAGATTCAAGTCTTGTAATCAAGGAGAGGCCTTGTAAGACCAATTGGGTTTTAAGAAACCTAAGAAGGTGTGATCACCATTATAACATCAGTATAGAAGATTAATAAGTAAATAAAATATGTAAATAATAATGGAATAAGGTAAATCATGATGACTTTATGATCAAGGATTTTCACTTGTCACTTTCTAAGTGATCAAGAGGGAAGTTTGAAGAAGAGGTGTCAAGCAACTATAGAAACCCCTACACCATGTAGGATAAGAAACATCATCAATGAATAAACAAATGTCTTTGAAATAAATTATGAATATATTATTCAACCTCCTTTTTTATTTTAACTCCTTCTTGATGTTTATCAACCTTTCTCTTCTATGCCTCTCTCTTTTCTACTCTCATTTTGTTTATAAATATAACCTTGTTTATCTATGTATGGATCTTCCACCTAGGTATGGAGAATCCCTAACCATTTGTATGCCTTTTATCAATGAGATAATATTATTTTTACATCCTCCTTTGAATATATGTAGGGTATTTATATGACTAGTTGATATTTTTAAGTGATTTGTTTAGTCTTCCTTGGCATGTTGTCCTTTTCTAACACCCATGTGCAGTTTGAAATCTTCTTTGCAGGTCATGTGAAGTGTTCAAGTGAAGTGTGAAGGTTGAGGGAGTTGTTTACTCATTAATTTCACTATATGACATCTTGATTATTCTTCCTATGCTAACCATATATCATAACCTTCATAATAAAGTGTTAATGTAGGGAATGCAGATTAGAAGTAATGTATATTCAAGTTAGTCTCATAGTTGATGTGCACATGCAGCTAGTTGTTAGTGGTCAATTAGTTTTTTTTCATCACCTCCATTAGTTATACTTTTTTCTCTCTTTTCCTTTATAATTAAGTAGTTTAATTTTGATCTTAAGTGATGTATCAAGGGAGTTATCCCCATAATCTATAGATTCACCTCACTGATTAGGCCACCCATAGCCTAGAGGTGTCTCCATGTTGCCCCAAATTTGGAAGGCTTGAAAAATATTATAAAGGTGAAAATTTGGGTGATAATATTTTGGTTATGCATGTTAGTACATTTTCCAAAATGGTTGAAGGATTGGTGGTTTTTTCCTTCTACATATCAGCCTTAGGAGGCATTAAAAAACATCAATGGTGACTCTGAGCTCAATTGGATGGTTCTATCATCCCAAGAACTTGTTAAAAGTAATTTGTATCTTTAATTTAATATATTTATGATATTTTTATGGTTGATTTTGAAGTAAATTTTAATTTAACTCAAATTAATGAGGTGCCTTAAGTATGTAGTACTCTTAATTAGCCTTATCATGAGCCATTTTAATCATATGACTATCCCACTTTCATATCATATGACTCTATATATACACCTCACCAGCCTTATCAAGATTGTTACCCTCCTTACTTTCAAGAGTATCACCCTTATCATCTGTATGACCCATATCAATACTATGATCAACCTACACCTTCCCCATGTGGTTATGATGATGCATATAAATAACCTTGTCTTCAATCATGCTATCCTCCTCCTCCTACTCCATTATCTTTCCAATATTATCAAGATCAAATGGATGAGATGGAGAAAAATATAATATCCTATACAAAAATGGTTTTTTCAATTTATTAATATGAGGAATTGATTGGTTTTTTCAAGTTACATCTATCTCTTCTAATGATCTAATAGACAAGGGTGAGTTGTGTATATTTATATTGGAAAGGATAGATACTTAAGAAATATGTAAAATTGAGTTATATTATATGTTTAAATATCCCTCTTTTATCCATTACCATCCTTATTTTTCTCCTTATCCTCATAAAGTCATTATCCATCCTCAAGTTGAGCCAAGAGAGCTTCCTAGTTAGAATCAAGAATAAACTCCTATACCTATTCAAGAGACTAAATCTTTCTATAAATATAATTTCTCCTCATCCATCCTTAAAGCCCAATTTATCCATGAGTATTAAGATACATCAAAATTTTATAAAGTGATTGCCAAGTGGAAGAAGCAGAATAAAAAAAACTTAAAAAAAATCTCCCCCCTTGGACACTCCCTAAATGATCCTATTTATATCAAGACTTTGAAGCCTATTAATGAGAAATATATCATGAATCATACTCCCTAGAAAAAAAATTAATTCCATTTCCATCCCAACATCTCCCTTCTTGAAGAGGAACCTATTCTTTTGAAAATAGATGAGGAAATTACAATCATAAATGAGTTTCAAGGAGAGTGTGAAGAGAGTGATTCAAGTGTGTATAAGGAAGAGATATTTATTGGCACACATCTCAGTGAATAAGTGGACAATGAAATTTTCATAAATAATAAATAATGTGAGCTTGAGGAAATAATACAAGCTAAGATATTGGATGGGGTCAAAGTGGTTTCTAGAAGGTAAGAGGTTGAGCTTGAAGAGGTTGAATCCCAATTACATCATGACTACATAAAAGAGCTCAATATTATTGATAGTCCTATAGATCTTAAATATAAATATTAGGATGAGATTAAAGTTTTATTCACTCATATTGATTAAATATAATATCCAAATGAGGATTGGCATCAATACATTGAGTCCCTTCAAGTGATTGAATCCCTTTGAAAAGGTACATTTCTTATTGGAGATCATGCTCATGAGGAGGTTGATCAAAACACATCCATTGAATACCATGATGTAGCTTTAAATGAGTATGAAAAACTCCTTGAATATATTGATAAAATTATAATAGCTAATAAGAAACATGATATCACTAAAGATGTCATGAAGGCCCAAGAATAATGTCTAGATGGAACACCATTGGAAGAGGTTGCATCTATTCTTATAATTTAGAATGCAATCAAGGGTTAGGATTATTCAAGATAAAGGAACAACATAAGGTAAGCCTTGAAGCACAAGGTGAGGTTGTATTTATAGGTAACTTGTTTGTTGTTGTGTATTCACTTGAGAATATACACATAAGAATGGTAACTAAGAGGATGGTGAAGCCAATAAGATCAAGGTACAAGAGGCAAATTTCCTTATTCCATTTTCCATCTCATGGAGAAAAATATCTCATAAAATTCCCCATTGATCTATGAAGATGATGATATGTTCATGTTAGTTGTATGTAATAGTTGCTTATGTTGTGCCTTGTTTTCTATAAGTGCTTGGCTAGCACATGTGTGTTGTATTATTTTAGCCTTGTTGTGTGTGTGTTGTTATTTGTATTTGTGTGTTTATAAGTCATTTAATTTATCTTGTCTTGTTCAAGGTCAATTCAAGTCTGATTTTGAGCACAATCTCCATTTCCTAATGGAAGGACAAGGCCACTAGTCTACTAAGCATTGTAGACATGTTACCCCTATGAATCACCAATTTGTTGACCATTTTTGACCCCCAAGTCAAAAGCTCAACCCATATAAGATGAAAGTTGACTTTTCATGTATTAATAACCTTTTTGATATCCTTTCCATGCCTTATAATGTATTTAAATGGTCCTTTTAAGGTCTTAATAGAAAAAGTTAAGGTTTTTTTGACAAAATTAAGGTAATATTTTATGTTGGTCTTATACTAGTCTATCTTCATGATGGTATGAAAATGGGAATCCAAAAGGTGTCAAAGGTTATTAAATTGTACCTCAAGTCATCCTAACCCTTAATCACCTTGCATAAACATTTCATACATGTTTGGAGAGGTTAAAATTAATTTTCAAAGTTTAAGGTAAAAAAAATCGAGGGAAAAAAGTACATATAGATAAATCCAACATATGTCAAATAAAAAAAATATAAAATATCCATAAAATCACACTTTTCAAAGATGGTAAAGGATTTATATAACTTTGACATATGTTAATGATGTCAGATGATGTGAGTTTTTAGGTTCAACATCCAAATGAGAGAGAATATCTCTTTTGTAGGTAGTTATAGGCACTTGTATAGACTTAGAAGATCCACTTTTAGGTGAAAATGTCTTCAAAGTGTATCTTAACCTTATCTAGGACATATCCATGAATATCAAGATAGTACAGGTCTTAAAAGTCCAAAACTTGCATTAGAACCTCCATTAGCCTCTTCCTAAACTAGTAAAGGATAATTTCATGTAATTGGTACAAACCGAAGAGAAAGATTCATCACCTGAGATTGTGGGTATAGGAAGGGGGTCTAATCATATTTATATTTTTGGAATTATTTTTTATATTGGTTGCCTCTCCTTTATGAGAAATCATTAAGACTCCAAGGTGGTCTCAAACCCTACATAAACCCCACATGCTCATTTTTCTTCTTGAAATGGTAGTTTGAAGTTTTTTGGATGTATGAGATAAAAATAAAAGGTTATTTTGCAAGCTTCATCCATGATATTTTAGGCCTTAGTTTAGAATGTGTTCCCCACAAAAATCTAAATCTATAGTCATGTTGAGTTGTAGACAAGGTCACTAAATGGGAAAAAATGTTTTCACACTTGAGATGATGATGTTCACTCTAGAAACATTATATTTCATATTTTATAGCTCTCTCAATCCATTACAAGTCATAATTTGATCTTAGACATAAAAAATATGAAAGGGATATAGATTTATAGGATTGTAGGTGTTATGAGAGTAAAATAACAAGATGGTTTGAGATGGAAAAGATCCTGCAAAGAGTTTAAAGGGTCAAAATCTAAAGTTTTAGTGATGCATAAGGTGGTATGGAAGAGTGGATATGTTTGAAAATAAAATGATAGTTTAGGAATGTTCATAAATGGATTCATTAGAGGTCCTTATCCACCCATAGGTTTGTAGACTTATAGTGGATGGTTATGACTCATGAACCTAAGATCATGAGAACTTTTAGGTTTTAAAACATACAATATATATTCCTAAACACCTATATAACTCTATAATATCTTATATCATCAACCTTAAAGATATAGGTGGTGTATGAACTTCAATCAATATTCATAACTCTTATAGATTGAATAGTCATAGTTATAGGCTTATAAGGGAAAATACATGTAGTATTAGTATTGGAAAAACATCCTATAAGGTCAGAAGACATTGATCAAGGATCATGATGTGTTGAGAAAGGTCCGAGATTAGGAATTTGGGGGTCATAAAGATCCAATCTTCAACTTGAAGTTGTTTAGCCTTGCACCTACAGGGAAAATGGTCAAACCTAAGAAACTTGAGGCCTTATGTCCTATGGATAATATAATAAATTATACATGTGAGATGATGGGAAAATGAGGAAGCCTTTCCATTTATATTTTTAGCATTGAAGTTCTCTAAATCAATTACTAAATTTTTGAATATAATGACAAACCTAAAAATTTGACTAGGCTTAATAGGCCTATATGAACACTCACAAATCTATGCATGAATGTGTATTAGAATTATAGGAGCTTTGCATGGTTTGGAATAATTATTATGATTGAATGGTATCAATAAGTTAAGCTAAGAGTTTCAAGGTGATTCTATAATTTTTAGACTCCTCATAAAATGAAAATTCTTAGTATGAGATGAGGCACAGTCAAGTGAATCAAAGCCTTGTAAAAGAAGGAGTATTTTGAGTTCCCCAAGACATGTTGGCATGATCCAAAGATGTATAAGTAAAATTAAATAGGTTGGAGTATAATACACTAATATATTTTCTTTTCATGGTCTAAATAAATTCCAAATGTGGACCTATAGGTTTGTAGACATGTAGGGCCACACTCATAAGTAAAAAAAATGAAAGCCTCATGTTGGAAGGCACTTGTCTAGCTTTGGGACGTCCTACCACCATATAAAAATTATATGGGTGCTTGAAACTATTGTATATAATGCCATAAAAGTACCAAAAGCTTTTATTAGACCTCAAAGTGGAGAAAATGGGGCAAGCATGGCAGCTAGGGTCTTTTACATTAATTTTTTATAAACCCTATGTATGAACTAATAGAAGTTAAAACACATATAGAGAAGGATAATGGTAATAATACCATTATAAGAAGTCAATATAGATGATACATATCTTTTTGAGGTGTTCTAAACCAAAAATGATCACTATTGACCCTTTTCATTCATGTTATTCTCTCTTGACCTCATAGATGAAGATTTACTAACTCGAGAGACACCTTCTCAAGCTCAAAACTATACAAAGATTTTTCATGAGATCCAATGTAATGTCCCTTTCTTAGGGTCTCCTATTTTTAACAAAAACACTAATATATAGCAATATAAAGTTCTAATACCACTATAATATCCCCTATCCAATAGGAATAGTAGCAATACAAAAGCTCTGATACCACTGTAATATCCCCAACCAATAGGGATATGAAAAGACAAACAGCTCTAATACCACTGTAATGTCCCTTTCAAATAGTTAATATATATAGACAAAAGCTCTGAATTGCTTTTCTGATTATTCTAAAATTTTTGTATGAATAAAAACAAATTGCAATTTTTGCAAAATATCTTCAAATAAATAAATCAACCACAATATAAGCTCTCAATAGAAAATCAAAGATCTTATCACTTGTTCTTCTATATGATTACACAATTGAGTCTCTATCATACAAATAAAATAATATGAAATATTCTGTCTTAAAACCTTGGGCTTTTGCAAATCTAGAAATAAACCCTGAATCCAGAATGGCTTGGCTTTTTGTGTCAAAAACACAGTCACCGACATCAGTTATACTGCCATCGTCGGTCGAATGGGGTTGTTAACTTGTCAATGTCGGTGATAGGATGGCCGATGTTAGTCTCTGTGGATCTCTACCTGCCGATGTCAGTCTCTATGCGAATCGGTATAGATCTGTATGGACTTCGTATGGCTGCCAATAAAGCACACCCTGTTTGTTTCAACCCCTGATCTAAAGATATATGGCTCTAATACAGAAGATCTCTATCTATATAATTTATTAAATCAAAACATAAGGAAATAAATACTTGAAATCCTTATGATAACTTTTGTGTGAAGTTATCTCCCAAATTTGTAAACCTCTGTGATAACTTCTATATGAAGTTATCTCTCAAATTGGCAATAGATCAGCTGATATTTCACAGCCTCTGAATCGCACACACTAAAGAGTGGACGTTCTCCAATGCAAATGGAATCTTGAAACCCTTAACTCAGTCTTCACAGAAGAATTCTTCAAAATCAATAGTCAATAATCAATGGATAATCAATAATGGCCTCCATGAGAAACCCTTGCCCTAATTAGTGTTTCTTAAATTACAATTAGGGTTTCATAATTAAAAATAGGCTAAATAATTAATATTTGATTAAATTAATCAAATATTAATATCTCCCTCAATACATGTCAGATCCTCAAATCGTTCAAAGCTGGTGAACCAGGGAGCGATATTGCACATGCTCATGCCATAACAAGGATGCTCTGTTGAATGATAACATTCCCTATATAATAGGAGCTTAGACAAATGTGCCTAAAAAAGCCCAAATGAATGCCAACTAAAACAAATTCTGCTAATCAAAGTCAAGCCAAGCTCCATCCTGACCCTCTATCCATCCTGTCAGCCTACGAAGGTTGCATAATAGGCTAATCATCAAGTTTGTCAATGTCCACTAAAAAGGGGACATGACAATCCGCCCCTCTATAAATTGCTTGTCCCCAAGCAATCTCAGAACAATGAACCACTCGATCCACCTAGATCCCAAATGTAGTTATGCTCTGCACTGCTGTTAATCAATGCAAGTTCCTGTAATATCCTCTCAAATATAACCAAGAGGAATCCACAATCAAACTGGTGAATGTAACTCAACCAATCTCTAAAATCACAACTACCCTAGATGTGTCGATACCGCAGTCTATGTAACTTGCTACTACCAATTCCATTTGCAAAAGATGGTGCCAATCCATCCCATAACTGATCCCTCTGTAAAGGTGGCACAATCAACTGTACCACACTATCATCGGTGTGAGAAGAATCAATCTGGAAACTCAACTCTACTGGTATGCTAGACTCATCAGGACTAGGTACTCCCAAATCTTGAACATGTGTGTTAGCTCCAACTTGTTCTTCAGCAACCACTGTAGGAATGTACTCACCACCAACCATCTCAATATACAAATGGACTGGGTCTGGCATTGGTGAAGACCGTAAATGCTCCAACTCCGTAGTCACCTCAGCCAAATGAAACTGTGACTCCTCGAAAGCCAACTGCATACTCTCAAGAATCTCAAAAGTCACCTCAAGCTGCTGAGTAAGCTCACTCACCTTATCTTCCTTGACCAATAATGCATCATACACTATGCCACCCCACTCCATAAGATAATCTTTGTCAGCTACCAACTGCATATAATCATGTCTCAAAATCTGAATAGCCTCTCATAAAGAGTGGATCTCTGTAAAGGGAAAATAACTGCCTCCCTGCTCAATGCTAGTAGGAAAACCCCATCCATAAACTGCTAATAACTTATGAGTAGCATCGAAATGCTTGTAAGCAATAGCAATGTCTTGCTCACTAAGCTGACTAGACACATGGTGGCACTAGCTAGATCATCTCCTACAATCCTCCTCTGATGCATGGTTTAAACGAGTAGACTCAAAATCACTAATCTCTAGAGTACTACCATCCATACTCTATGAATCAACTCCAAAGCTCAAATCAACATCAAGAGTATCAAAAATTGTAGCATCACTATCTAACTCCTCCATATCAAAAGAAACTACCAGTGAATCTAAGTCCTCAAAACTGTCCACTACATTCTCTTGAGTGTCATCTACAATAATCAAATCTTAGGACTCTTCTACAATCTCTGCCATAGCTGACAGATCATCAACCCTCAGTGCACTAACCTCTGAGCACACCTCCCCACTCTGAGTGCAAGCATCGAACTCATCCTCATCTTCACTATCTCCTATCTCATAATAATCATGGGATATGTTGCTATCTTGTCTAATTGATCTGTAGTGCTCTCTCCTCATCTTAACAAAGTGATCAAAAGACACCCTCTTCTAAACCTCAGGTGATAATAACTCCCACTCATCATTCGCTATCATAGACCATGGGGATTTGTCTTTGAATGCACGGTATGAAAGAGATTCATTTAACCTCTTCAAACTTTGTTTCAGCTTCTCCATATCCTTATCCCACTATTTTTCAGTACTTGAAGTACCCATTATTTACTAACTGATTCAATGTCCAAACTACCCAAACTACCCAACAAGATGGCAAAAAATTGGCTTTGGTCTACCTAATAGGATGGCAAGAATTTGGCTCTGATACCACTGTGATATCCCCAACCAATAGGGATATGAGAAAGGCAAAAAGCTCTGATACCACTGTAATGTCCCTTTCTTAGGGTCTCCTATTTTTAACAAAAACACTAATATATAGCAATATAAAGCTCTGATACCATTGTAATATCCCCTATCCAATAAGAATAGTAGTAATACAAAAGCTTTGATACCACTGTAATAGCCCCAACCAATAGGGATATGAAAAGACAAACAGCTCTGATACCACTATAATGTCCCTTTCAAATAGGGAATATATATAGACAAAAGCTCTGAATTGCTTTTTTGATTATTCTAAAAATTTTGTATGAAATAAGAACAAATTGTGATTTTTGCAAAATATCTTCAAATAAATAAATCAACCACAATATAAGCTCTCAATAGCAAATCAAAGATCTTATCACTTGTTCTTCTAGATGATTACACAATTGAGTCTCTGTCATACAAATAAAATAATATGAAATATTATGTCTTAAAACCCTGGGCTTTTGCAAATCTGGAAATAAACCCTAAATTTGAAATGGCTTGGCTTTCTGTGTCAAAAACACAGTCACCGACGTTAGTTATACTACCATCATCGGTCGACTGGGGCCGTTAACCTACCGATGTCGGTGATAGGATGGCCAATGTTGGTCTCTATGTATCTCTGCCTGCTGATGTCGATCTCTATGTGAATCGGTACGGATCTGTACGGACTTCGTATGGCTGCCAATAAAGCACACCTATTTGTTTTAACCCCTGATCTAAAGATATATATACTAATTTACATTAGAGAATGTCCACTCTTTAGTGTTTGTGATTCAGAGGTTGTGAGATATCAGCCAATCTATTGCCAAATTGAGAGATAGCTTCATTCATAAGTTATCACAAAGATTTATAGTGGTATCAGAGCCAAATCCCTGCCATCCTATTGGGTAGATCAGAGCCAAATTCCTGCCATGTTGTTGGGTAGATTAGACATTGAATCAGTTAGTAAATCATAATGACTTCATGTACTCAGAAATAATGGGACAAGGATATGAAGAAGTTGAAACAAGGTTTGAACTAGTTGGTTGAAACCCAGAGGAGGATGGATGAAATCCTTTCAAACCCTACATTCAAAAACAAATTAACACAGTATGTTGCATCCATTGTTAAAGGATCAAGGAAAAAGCTTTGCTTATACTACAAATGTCCATATGATGCCAATCACGATTGTCATTTGAGGCCTAAGGGCAAGGCAAATTGTATAATATGGGCATATTGTGAGGATTCGAAATCAGAAGATTTCAAACAGTAGGATAGTTCTAAGAAGTCAGAGGTAGAGGCTTCAAAGCCTAAGTTAGAGGCAATGAAGGTAGCTCACCAAGATTCTGAGAGACATGTGGGTGAGCTTAGTCATGAGGATTTAGACTCTCAGTTAGTTATAGAGGATGAGGGAGCTAGAGATTATGATGATGAGGTAGTTTCAACAATAGCTTCTTTGGAGTTAGATAAGGATGAGTCTGATGTTGGCATTCAGAGTGTGGAGGTGTATCTGATGTTAGTACAATGTGTGTTGGTGGTGCGTATGTCCCTGCAGTGGTTGCTGAGGCACATGTTGTTGGGGCTAACACACATGTTCAAGATTTGGGAGTACCTGGTCCTGATGAGTTTGGGATACTAGTGGAGTCAAGTATCTAGATTGATTCTCCTCACACAGATGATAATATGGTACCGTTGGCTGTGCCTTTTTTATAGAGGGATCAGTTGTGGTGTGTGGGGGAGTATGTTGATGCTTCCTCATGTAATTTTTACTACACTAAATCATTCATGGAGTATTTACTAGATAGTGCAGGTGTCCGTCTGGACTCGCATAAGGTGATGAAAGGTGTTCTCATCCAAGGTACTAGTGCTATTAGCAAATTGGGTGGGGAGATTTTAGTGACCCTTTCTACTATGCTACCTTATAGGGATGTTGAGGTGGGGTTTGTTGAGTGGATTGCATAGGGTCCTATCTAGCCTACAGCCACTTGGAGTCAGAGATTAGAGCTATCTATTGATTCCTAGTTCAGTGATGGTGAGCCAATAGTAGAGTTTGGGGGTTCCTATCAACATTATATGGTAGGATATGCTCATTATTTTTCTTTTGATCCAAAGTTAGATGATTTGATTTTGCACAGGTGTGGATTGAATTTAGTTTCTTACCATCCATTATGGGATGGATTGGCACCATCTTTTTTAGATGGAATTGGTAGTAGCAAGTTACACAGACTATGGTATCGACACAACCAGGGCAGTTGTGATTTTAGAGATAGGTTGAGTTGCATTCGCCTGTTTGATTTTAGATTTCTCTTGGTTATATTTTTGAGGATATTACAGAAGCTTGTGTTGATTGTCATCAGTGTAGATCATGACTACATTTGGGATCCAGGTGGATTGATGGGTTTGTTGTTTCGAGATTGCTTGGGGACAAGCAATTTTTGGAGGGGCAAATTGTCATGTCCCCTTTTTAGTGGACATTGACAGACTTGATGATTAGCCTATTATGTGACCTTAATAGGCTGATAAGATGAATAGAGGGTCATGATGGAGATTGGCTTGGCTTCGATTAGAAGATTTCTCTAGTTGGCTTTCATTTGGGCTCTTTTGGACACATTTAGTCTAAGCTCCTATTATTTAGGGATATTTGACATGCAGCAGAGCACCCTTATTTTGGTATGGTCATGTGAAAAATCATTCCCTAATTCACCAACTTCAGATGGTTTGAGGATTTGACATGTATTGAGGGAGATATTAATATTTGATTGATTTAATCAAATAATAATTATTTAGGCTATTTTTAATTATGAAACCCTAATTCTAATTTAAGAAACCCTAATTAGGGCAAGCACATATTTTTGAGGGTATAAGGGTTTCTCATGGAGGCCATTATTGATGATGCATTGATTATTGATATTGATTTTGAAGAATTCTTCTATGAAGACTAAGCCAAGGGTTCCAAGATTCCATCTGCATTGGAGAATGTCCACTCGTTAGTGTGTGCAATTCAGAGGCTATGAGATATCAGCTGATTTATTGCCAATTTGAGATATAGCTTCATACAGAAGTTATCACAGTATTTTAGGTATTTTGAGAGATAACTTCACACAGAAGTTATCACGGGTATTTCATGTATTTATTTTATTAGGTTTTGATTCAATAAATTATACAGATAGAGATCTTCTGTATTAGAACCATATATCTTGAGATCAAGTGTTTAGCAATTAGGGTGTGCTATATTATATTGGCATCTGTATGAAGTTTGTACAAATTTGTACACAGCATCGAAAGGCATACAGAGACTGGCATCAATAGGCAGAGAACTATAGTGGCTGGCATCGGTCGACCATCCACCGATGTCAGTAGTATAGCGATTGACAAAAACTAACAGCGGTAGTATAACTGACGTCAACGACTGTGTGTCAACACAGCAAAATTGAGCCATTCCACATTGCAAGTTATTTCCCAGTTTGCTAGAGTAATCAGGTTTTTAAGACTGTATTTTAATATTATTTTATATGCATGAGAGAAGACTATAATTGTAATCATCTGAACAAGTGATAAGATCTTTGATTTGCTATTGAGAGATTATATTGTGGTTGATTTATTTATTTGAAGATATTTTGAAAAAATCATAATTTGTTCTTATTTCATACAAAATTTTTAGAATAATCAGAAAAGCAATTCAGAGCTTTTATCTATATATATTCCCTATTTGAAGGGGATATTACAGTGGTATCAGAGCTTTTGTTCTGGTATCAGAAGGGGACATTATAGTGGTATCAAAGCTTTTGTTTTGGTATCAGAAGGGGACATTACAATGGTATTAGATCTTTTGCCTTTCTCATATCCCTATTGGTTGGGGACATTACAGTGGTATCAGAGGTTGTGAGATATCAGTCGATCTATTGCCAAATTCTTTAATAGCACACCCTGTTTGTTTCAACCCCTGATTTGAAGATATATGGCTCTAATATAGAAGATTTCTATCTGTATAATTTATTAAATCAAAACATAAGGAAATAAATACCTAAAATCCTTGTGATAACTTCTGTGTGAAGTTATCTCCCAAATCTGTAAACCTCTGTGATAACTTCTGTATGAAGCTATCTCTCAAATTGGCAATAGATCAACTGATATTGCATAGCCTCTGAATCACACACACTAAAGAGTGGACATTCTCTAATGCAAATGGAATCCTAGAACCCTTGGCTCAGTCTTCACAGAAGAATTCTTCAAAATCAATAGTCAATAATCAATGGATAATCAATAATGGCCTCCATGAGAAACCCTTATACCCTCAAAAAGATGTGCTTGCCCTAATTAGGGTTTCTTAAATTAGAATTAGGGTTTCATAATTAAAAATAGGCTAAATAATTAATATTTTATTAAATCAATCAAATATTAATATCTCCCTCAATACATGTCAGATCCTCAAACCGTTCAAAGTTGGTGAACCAGGGAGTGATTCCACACATGCTCATGCCATAATAGGGATACTCTACTGAATGCTAACATTCCCTATATAATAGGAGCTCAGACAAACATGCCTAAAAAATCCCAAATGAATGCCAACTAAAATAAATTCTACTAATCGAAGCCAAGCCAAGCTCCATCCTGACCCTCTATCCATCTTATCAACCTACGAAGGTCGCATAATAGGCTAATCATCAAGTCTATCAATGTCCACTAAAAAGGGGACATGACATCCAAATATCATTGGGGATGTTATAAGTCCTTGTATACTTGTGAATTTTGGAATTTATTCATTGATTAAGGCTATAGGCTTTATTAATCATCGTTAATATGATAAGCATGACACAGGCTGCCATCAAATGACTATATTGAGGAGATTGTTCTTCTGAGTGACTAAGGTGGATTGAAATGAACTCTAAAATACTATTATGGCCTATGTGATCCTGCTCAACACCTAATTAAACCATTAGTAAGCACATCTGAGGGTACACCATATGAAATTGATCCTAAATACATGGATGTATGCCTAATTCTAACTATGCAAGGTTGTGGTAAGCTTTTAAATCAAGTTTAAAGGCATTCCAAGCCTATTCAAAGGTTACATGACCATATATACACCTTATTATGTATTTTATGGTGATATCTTTGCTCTTCAATTCATCAATCAAGGTCAAAAGGTGAGAAATGTACTATTTTTCTAGCTAAAAAGCTTATATGTAGACCTATAGAATACTTCAAGAGACCTTAATCAAAAGGTATTATTGACCAAATTTGAATTTTGGTAAAATTAGGAAACCCATAGTAAAAATTTATTTTTAAGACTAAAATTGGGTATAATGTATTTTCATGAGGTTTTTTATATGTCATTTGATGTCAATTAATGATGTACTAACTTTGGTCAATTAGTTTCTAAGTCCATTTATGATTTTGAGTCATTTTAAGGCTAAAAAATAATACATTTAATGATTTTTAAAAGTTTAATGGGAAATTTTCAAGTGTAAAAAATTTATTTTATGTCCCATGTCTCCTTATAAGTCTTATGAAACTAACATAAATAGAAAGATTGTAGGTTGTTCAGAGAAAAGTCAGTTTTCTTAAAGAAATAGAAGAAATTAACACTTGTACAACCTCCTTGGGAAATATGCCACTTGGGAAATATTTAAATTTCTCTTAATATTAACCAAACTAATTTACACTCTTTAATTGATCTAGACGTGCCATTTTTGGTCCAAAACCATTCTGCTACATTTTTGCCCTTTCTTGGTAGATTGAAGTGACACTCAGAATTTTGATTTGTAGGTCAACACAAGGGGTTTAAATTTAAATGATTATGGGAGGTTAAAAAACTTATAGAGATAAATTTTCATATCAATAATTTTTATTTTGATCAACCATGATTTATGAACCATCTGTGTGAAGTTTAGCTTCCAAAACTACGTGCTCATTTGTGCACCTTATTAGGTTTCTCTTGGTTTGAATAGCTTTGTACAAACACATTGCTCATATTTTTTTCATATGATATTGGATATGTATCCTCATGTATCCCATGATTTTTTTCATGTTTTTTGTGTTTATATGATACAATAACCTCAAATTTGTAAAATAGTCTCTTTTAGGTGCAACAGAGAACTTTTCTCCATTTTCAAGAGCTTTATGATTTATCAATGGATTTAGGGGGTTGTGATAGTTTATTCCTCATGTTTATAATGATATTTTCATCCCATTTTCCCAAAATTTCATTATTCATAGTATGCCTCATGAGATGGCTTTCAGAAGAATCATGTTGCTTGTCTAACATATAATTATTACATACAGTCAGTCTTGGGAAATCATATGATTGAAAACTTTATGATATGGTCAAAAGGGTATAATGAATAATTTTAGGTCTTTTTGTGTCCTTTAATTTAATATATTTTTTAATCAAACCTCCATATGTTTTAAATAGAATAAATTGTTGCAGTCATGAGAAATATCTACACACTGTCTACCATTATTATGCATCCACAAGTGCTTTGAAAGAAATTCACATCAAGAGGAAGGTTATGATGATGGATTAAAATTATTTTAAGTATGAATATGTATTTTTAAGTATAAAACATATTATATTTCCTCAAAATCTTATACCTTGCTCACAACCTACCACTCTACCTCACTGTCTGTACTTTAAAGAACAGTCTGTCTTTAGGTGCCAACAAAGAACAAGAAGTTCCTTATGAAATAGTAAAAAAAGTTTTTGGATACTCTTGAGGTCATGATAATATTATATCATCATGAAATACCTCATTTTAATGGACATATTATGCAAGGAAAGGTGAAACTAACTTACAAGGGCAAGAGTCTGAGCTTTGAGATTTGGTCCCTGAAAACACTAAATAGAGACCTATAAGCTTTTTGAAGGTGGTATATAACATGGTTGATATGGTTTAAAGGAAATATAAGTGATTTAATATGATATACATATCATAGGACAAGATGTACACCAATTTTTAGGTTATAAGGATGAGAGGAGGACAATTAGTGAAAGGGCTAAACTTGTCATTTTATGACTGAGAAAAATCATTAAAACAGATAGGGTTTGATCTAGATTAGACCTTTATACATTCAAAGTTGTAATGATAAAACATACACCATTATTGAATGATTATATAAATTATAATGAGTGTATTGACCCAATATATTTATAAAATGGATCATTTACCATGCTTTAGTCCCAACACTTACCTAGCAGTCCGTATAATGTTAAAATGCCCACTTATAGTAGGGTAGGTTGACAGTGAGTTATAAACCTTTGTTTGATAGTTTTTTAACACTTTCAAGGTGAATATAAGGTAATATAAAGTAACTTATGGAGTTTATATGGTTCAAGAAGAGTATTTAACATCAATACAAGCCAAGTTAAAGCCACATGAACACTCACAAACACTTATAGGTGGAGTATATCAGTCAAGGCATTGGACTTATTTTTTGAAGATTAAAGAGCATGAGAAGTATTTATAGAATTTAAAACATGATTATTCATTTATTTAACATATAATTGGAATGTGGGTGATCTCATCAAACTATATCAAGAGGATGGAATGCTTCCATAGACCCCTAAGACCCTAGTAGACACCTACAACCACTTTAGGTGACTGTAAGAATAATGAGTAGAATAACTATGTTTGGGAATATGTTAGCATGAAAAAAGTGGGAAAAAATGATCCAAATAAGTGAAATAGTTTTTCTAAGTGACTCATATGAAGGTATAGTATGGATTAAACACTATCTTGAAGTTTATTCATGCATCAACACATACAGTCGGGTGATTACTGTATAACAGGTAGTGAGTTAAAGATAAGAGTCCTAAATAATGAACCAAGGTTACCAAAGTGATTTTTTTTTTATAATAATGTATTAATGAACTTTTAAGATGTGAATTACCATTTTTAATTACCTAATTTTTTTCTAAGTGGAAAGGCAGAACATAGTTCAAAAGGGACACTCAGTCCTGAATAGATAGTGAGCAGAATTTTAAATCCTAAAGGATAATATACATAAATAAAAGTGATAATGAGATAAAAATAATTATAATTAACCTAAATATTTCCTCATATTATTAATATCAAGAATATATAGGGTATTAACTAGATGCCTATGGTCTATGGTCTTTAACCCTGGAGGCAGTTGTCTTTAACAAGTCTATTTGAAGTTTTGATGAAGTTGAGAGATCAATGATTGGAGTCAAGGGATAGAATATTGTACACATAATCCTTAATACTTTTATAATCCTCTGAAATTATTTTTTTAATTATAAAAATAGGGTAAGTACCCTTATTTTGTCTCAGATAGGGGGTACTTCTCCTTATGTATAAATAGGTAGTTTAGAGAGAGGAGGTAAAAGGGATGAACTAGGAGTGGGTAAGACATTACAGAGAGATTTTATAAGATAAAAAACTTCAATAAAATCATGATTTACCTTAAAATTAATAATGAAACCAATAAAAATGCTCAATACCCTCAGACTTATAGTCAAACCTACTTGGCAAGGTCTAGGACTAGTGGCCAAAGTAAGAGTTGATCACATTATGGCATAATGAGAACATTCCAAATGAATTTTATAATGTCATTAGGATCATAAAAATGGATTTTTAACTTTTTAATCTCAATCAACCTCAATTTAATGGTCCAAACTATTAAAAGGTTATAGGCAGGCTTATGATGTAGGGTCTAGACCAAGGCCAAATGGGGCCATTTACTATTCTAGTATGAAATGTACATTCCAAATCATTATTAAGTGTTTTTTGGGTAATATGGGAGGTGATAAAAAATTTTTTATGCAGATTAAACCTTGGAGAAGCCATTTTTGGCTCAAAAACCCATCAGGCATGCAAGAAAAAGGAAAATAAGCTCAAAAAAACAATTTCAAGAGCTCACATCATTCATTACACTTTGCATGGAGGCCAAAGGAATTACAGGATGTTGGTGTATGTATTTAACTTAAAATTTTTGTAATTTTTTGGTAGGTTGGATGTCATACATTTATGAACCAACCTTAAGACCAAAAACTAGCTAAAACCCTTACTAAACCGTGATTAGGACCAATTTTGGAAAATGGAGTTGGAGATGCAACTAGATGGACCAGTTTGATCAGGAAACCTATTGGAACTTGGATAATACTTATTAAATATACTTTACACCCTGATGAGTTGTATGGAATTTTATGGATGAGGGTAGAAACAATATTTTTATCACTATTTTATGTGTTTTGTAGGTTTTAAGAAGTTTCAAGAGATGAAAAGCACACGGATGGAAATATTTAAAATTAAGATAAATACCCATGTAATTTTCATGCATTTAAAATTTTACTAATTGTCTCAAATGGGTCTTTCAACTTATCCATTCAAAATTGGCATAATGGACAAGTTAGTGAAGAGTGTGAAAATTTCAAGTGGATGTCATTTTAAGATGTTCTTGGTGCTTCCAAGTCCATATCAGGTCTTGAAAAGAGTAATAAACTTCCTCCCATATATTTTCAAGGAAAAATGATTCAAATTTTGAGGCCAAGTGTGTAGGGTGCATGAGAGGAGTTCTTTTTGGACTACAGAGGATGATGGCTCACTTTCAATTGATTATAAAAGACTAGGCATGAAACCAATGCATGGAGAGGTATATTTGATGTCTCTACCTTTCATTCCAATAATTATAATTATTATTCATTATTTAAGGGATGTAAAAATAGAGGAAATCATAAATGCATTTTTTTAATGCAAAATGAGGAGTTTCTTGCTACTTTTCTTCAAGTTTGTGACTTGGATTGACACTTTTTACTCCTAACATTGCATGGTTCATCTCATATCCTTCTCACATGAAAAAATAACTCTTTTTATCAGATTTACAAGTGTACTTGTGACCCTTGGAATTATTTTCTTCTATCTCTTTCTCAAACTCTATAAGAGTTAGCCATTTTGGCCATTATATTTTATGATCCACCTGAGTATGGTGAATCCCTACTCATTTATATACCTTTTGATCAATAAAATTAATAAATTATATCTCTTCCATGATTTTAATTAGTGTGTTTTAATTTAATGTTGGGTTTTCTTAGTGAAGACTATGGATTCCTTATCAAGTTGTCACATTCTTTCACCTATTTTCAACCTCTTCTTATAGGGCATGTGAAGTGTTATAAGATATGTCCATATTTAAGTGAGTTTGTCTTTTCATTGGAACTATTAAAGGGCTCTTGTCTATTCCTCATATAATAATACATTATTCCATAACCTCATAATTTAGTATTAATGCAAGAAGACTTGGATTGTAAATGTGTATGTTTTGGCTAGTTTTTTGGTCTCAAGTGTAGAATGCAATTGGTTGGAAGTCATCAAATTGATTTGGTGTATCACCTCCTTAGTTTAGATTGATATCAATTACCTCTCTCCCTTTTCACACCCTAAATTTATTTATAAGTTCAACCCTAAGTGGTACTTCAAAGGATCTATCCCTATCTAGAGACTCACCTCATTCCTCAGGCTATCCACAAGCCTAGAGGTGATTCCATTGTGCCACTTGGATGAGGAGAGATTTGAATCTCCTTAAAGGGTTAAAATATAAGTTAAAATAGGTATGAATTTGTCCTAGGGTGTTTTAGGACTCAATATATCATTTTAAAGCATTATAACCTACAAATTTATTGAAAATATACTCCAACTACCTCTTGAGCATGTACAAGCACCTAGGCTAGGGTTTTAGCCATTTTGTGGTTCACCCATCCATACAGGTTATCAAGTCCTCATATTTGACATGGATCATGTTTATGAGGTACATAAATTTAATCAAACACTTATTATAATTTTCACACATGTGGGATAAATTTAGAGTAAAAATTCAATTTCTAGGCCTAAGGGCCTAATTGAGGTCTAATTAGAGAGAGAAAAAGGCATAATAAGTTCACTTCCTCTCAGGGTTGGACTATTAAAATTTTTAAAAAAATATAAAGGCATATTAGGTAATAAAATTCATTCTTAATTTTCCAATATCATCTATACATTGTCCTACACAAAGAGATTTGTGTGTTTTGAGGGCTACAAAGAATTGAAGACAAATGTAAGTTTTGGGTACAAAATGAATTCTTGGAAAGTGATTGAAGATTAAAAAGGGGATGATATAGGTTTCTTAGTATATGTATATGCTTTTCATGAATATAATTTTCATTCATAAATATGAAATAAAGATTTGAGGCTTGCAATCAAGGAAAGGCATTGTAAGACTAATTGGGTTTCAAGACACATAAGAAGGTTTGACAATCATTGTAACATTAGTATATAAGATTAATAAATAGATGAAATGTTTTAAGAATAAGGTCATAAGGTAAATTAATATGAATTTAATACCAAGGATTGCTACTTGTCACTTTCCAATCCAAAAAGAGGGTAGTTTGAAGAAGTAGCAAGAGGTGTCAAGCAACTATAAAAACCCATTTGCCATTTAGGAGAATAAACATCATAAAAAAAAAATAACATATGTCATTGAAATAAATTTTTAATATGTTATTAAATCTCCTTATTTATTTTAACTCCTTATTTACACTTTTCAACTTCTCTTTTCTATGCCTCTCTCTTTTTGCTACTCTCATTTTATGTATAAATAAATACTTGTTTGGATATATATGGACCTTTCCCCTGGGTATGGTGAAGCCTTTCCCATTTGTATGAATTTTATCAATATAATAATACAAATTTTACCTCCTCATTTTATTTTATTTAGTGTATGTACATGACTATTTGATCATGTCAAGTAATTTACTTAGTCCTCCTTGACATGTTGTCCTATTTTAACACTCATACAATTTGAAATCTTCTTTGAAAGTCATGTAAAGTGATAAATTTAAATGTGAAGGTTGATTTATTTGTATACTCATTAGTTTAATTATATTACCTCTTTATTATTCCTCCTATCCCTAACATCTATCATAACCTCCATAATGAAGTGTCAATGTAGGGAATACAGATTAGGAGTAGTGTATATTCAAGTTAGTATCATAGTTGATTTGCACATGAATCTAGTTGGTAGTGGTAAATTAGTTTTGGTGAAGCATCTCCATTAGTTATAGGTTTCTCTCTCTTTTAATTTACAATAAATTAGTGTAATGTGAGCCTAAGTGATGTATTAGGGGAGATAGCCCCATAATCTAGAGTTTCACCTCACTAATTAGGTCAACCACAACCTAAAGGTGTCTCCATGTTACCCCAAATTTGGAAGTCTTGAATCATCTTCCAAGGTCAAAATTAATGGTGATAAAAATAACTTTAAAATAAAAATATATTTTTAATGATTGGTGGGGAAGTGTATCATCATTTACGTGTAATACCTTATTGTGTTTTCAAAAGACAGAGATGATCATATAGAATATATGAAAAAGATATGGGATCTCTTTGAATCCAAAGAAAGGAATATTTGGAGTTATTGAAGGAAATTTCTTGGGTCATATAATTACCAAATATGGGATCTCCATTGATCCAAGATGGCTCCAAGCCATCTCTAAGTTGACTCCACCCAATATCAAGAAAGAGGTATAGTTTTTATTTAGAAAGATAACTTTGTAAGTAAGTTCATTTCTAGTTTTATAGATATTATCAATCCATTGAATGTTATGCTAAAACAAGATGATAAGATAGAGTGGATAACAAAATACAAGAAAACCTTCTAGGATGTCATTACTAAAATTAACGAGGGTCCAATTTTATTTATTCTAGACTTCAATAAATAATTATATATTTATTCATTTATCTCAGAACATACTATTGCTATAGTAATGACACAAAAGGTGGAAGAAAATGAACATCCCTTTACCTTTATGAACACCAATTTTAATGATTGAGTTAAAATATTCCATGATTAATAAAAAAATATATGACTTTATTAAATCTATCAAAAAATTTAAGCATTATATTTTGAACAACAAGACATACACCATCATCCTAGATCTTTCTATCAATCTCACGCTTGGCTAGAATGAGTTGAGTGAAAAGAGAGGAAAGTGGATGGTCAAATTTTAAGATTTTAACCTTATGATCAAACTAAATAAAATGGTAAGAGTCTATGGAATCATCTAGCTAATGATTGAAACTAAAATATGCATCCACATTAAGCAGATCAATGAGGATTAGGTAGCTAGTGGAGAACGGTACTCATAGTTCATCCACTACCTACTTATAGGTACATGCCCCTTGAAATTAATAGAGAGCAAAAGTGATTCCTCAATATCAAATCAGCTCAATATATGATAAAAAAATAAATCCTATATATAAATAACTATGAAGGTATATGTCATAGATGCATTTCAAAAGAAGATGATAAGGATATCTTATATAACTTACATTAGAAGATTGGTAGTGGACATCCCTTTAGAAATACTACAAACCATAAGATTTTGAAGATGGGATACTACTAGCTTACAATATTCAAAGATACCCACAATCATGTTAGGACATATCATGAGATCTACAGTTTTAGGAAGATAGAATTGAATGCTACCATGCCTTTACACCCAATCAATGAAGGATGCCTTTGCCTAATGGGGCCTTGATTTTCTTGGGATGATAAACCCAAATTCCTCAACATGACATAATTTTATCCTCATAGATATTAATTATTAAAATAGATGGATATAAGCTCTATAAACAAAGAATTATAGGGAAATTAATGTCATTAGTATTATATAAGAAAATATATTGACCAAGTTTGACACTCCCATTTCCTTAATTAGTG
This sequence comes from Torreya grandis, assembly GCA_037957365.1. Taxonomy (NCBI): domain Eukaryota; kingdom Viridiplantae; phylum Streptophyta; class Pinopsida; order Cupressales; family Taxaceae; genus Torreya; species Torreya grandis. The sequence continues at coordinate 673,326 of JARHVA010004238.1, read as the reverse complement.
ACAATGCTCTAACTTTTCAATCTTCTAAATTTATAGAATGGGCCTATGAAAATCAAATCATAATTAAGTTCTCTTTGAACCATTATCTACAAAGAAATGGATTAGCTAAGCCTACTAAAAAAACTAATGGATGTCATTAACAATTTAGCATAAGACAAATCAAGAAAATTGCATCTCTTATTAAAATATGTACTATGGATAGATATAACCAAGCACAAACAAGCCCTCAAATCTTCACCCTTTATGCTAGTATATAGAAAACAACTAGTCTTCTCTATTAATTTGAGGATACCAATGTATCAATTCATGCAAGAGTATATGGATGAAGGTTAAAGGGTTCAATCTAGACTAATTGAGATATTCCAGTTAGAAGATGCAAGAATTGAATCACTGCATAACTTCAACAAACATCGAGATATTGTCAAGTAGTGGTTTGATAAAATATCCAATACAAGGCCTTTATGATTTCAAACCTAGTGCTTTTATGTGATAAAACACATGAAAAGAAGGGACAACATGATAATTTCACTCCTTAATATATAGAACCTTATTAGCTATCCAAAATCTTGGGTAATAATGCCTTATAACTAAAATACTTTCATGGTCATGACCTTGATTTTATAGCCAATTAATATATTTTGAAGCACTAATTTATGGCTTATCCAACTGGAGATACATAAGAGTAAAATGTAAGTAAAAATTTAGACTAGAACTAGATTAGATTTCCTACTTTATAAAATAGATTTCCTCCTTTCTTAATTATATTTTCTACTTTCTACTTTTTGTTTTTCATAGATTAGTTATTATGATTTATAGGTTAGTTTCTTAAAATTATAGAGCATATTGACCAATTTATTATACTAAAGTCATAAAGACTATTCCAAAAATAAAGGAACAAGGAATAAGAAAACAAAATACTTATTAATAAATCTATTTTGATAGTAACAGATGGTTTGGGATAAATCTATGTGTCAATACTTGAATTATACTTAGATTTAGTGAGCTTATTGTACTTTTGAGTTCTACTCTAATATCATCATGTAAACTTTATAAAAAAAATTCATCTCTAAAGGCTCATTGCATGAATACATTCTAAAAATTGGATGAGAAATAATGAACATAAAACTAGAGACACACTAACAAAGATGTATTGACCAAAATATGTCTTTTTTGTTTGTACACCTAGTCAATGGTGATTCCCAAATTTTATTTATCTCTACAAAAAAAACATACAAACTAATAGAGGATAGGTTATTCAAGCAATCTCTTTTAGGAATATGTACACTTGGATGATAGTAGAGTAAGGTTTTGATCAGAATTAGAGGTATATCTATTAGGGATATGGATGTCCAAATGAAAGCAAATAAATACTCAGTCTTCCTTTAATTTTTGGTTGCAAAGTCAAGGTCAAAATGAAACCTATGATGTTTATCTAGGACCTTGTCAAATCTCTTATGATAAGAAGGAATTACTTTCACAATAATCATACACTCAAGCCCAATGAATGAAATGTTTAGTATGTTTCATGAGTAAGTAGGATTCTATTTGTTTGGTGTGTTTATTCTAGTTTAGTTAGGGCTAAAGTTTTGCTATGATACATTTATGAAATTATGGGTTATCAAAATATTGAGGAGTATTTCCCCTTATGAGTCACTATTTATTGTGACCTAACAAACACACTCCATTTTAAAAAAATTAAATAAGGACCCATCATTTTTAGAAACCTCTATTTGGAGGGCCTTATAAACCTTATAATTCCACAAAAATATGTTTTTCATATAAATCCTAAGGTTATTTCCATAAGTCTAAATTTATAGAAACTCAAATCTTGAAAATCAAAGCTTGAATGAACATTTTTAGTTATTTTGAACCTTATTTTTTCATAAATTATTTTCAAACTTGATACTTTGATTTATCAACTAATGGTATTAACATTTTTTCATCCTAGTTTTCCTACATGTTTTTTGTGATCACAAGACTACCATCCAGGACTTATTAAGCACCCATTATTGGACCTCACTTTTTGTCATAAGTGGTGCTATCAAGTCACCTAAGACTTTAGCTCTCTCAAAATTTTCTAAGTCTTTAGATAGATCCCATGATTTTAAAACATTAACATATGACATTATGGTATTGCATGGGTCCTTTAAAGTTCAAATTAAATTCTAAGTCATCCATGTCCCCAAGCTCTAAAAATAAGACACATGGTGCATTATCATTAACTTGGGAATGCAGAGACTTTACAAAAAATATCAACTGGCTAATAGGTCTGATCTCCTAGAGTCTATTGGTTTTAATCTTCCAATATTTTGAGCATTTGACACTTGAAATATTTTGGTCAACAAGAACCCTATAAGTATTAACACAATTTGACGACTCATATTATAATATTTTTGAGATTATAAGTTTAGAATAGATGAAACTTGGAACCTTTTAATTCAAATGTAACTTTGGAAGTATAAAAGTGAAGTAAAGGGTTCAATGGTCCCATGGCCTTGAGTATTCGATCTTCTGGGTCTATGAGATCACATTGTGTGTCAATATTTTATTAAATGGATCCCTCTAAGTCATACATATTTCTAATATAAAAGTGGCTAGGGATTTGACCTTTTGAGTTCCAAGAGGCCTAAGATTTCTCCATGTGGCTCAATCATGTTAATTCATTACCTTGAAACATATGAAAGAAAAACACAAATCTAAAGAGTTGGCTGAATGGAGATCATAAAAGTGTCATACCCCAAATTAAACATAATAAAGGTATGCATAAAGAAGATTGATAGTAAATAAAAGAGTCAGGGAACAAAGAAGTGGCATATGTCTCAAAGGGATGACTAGACATGTAAAATTAATTTTATGTTACCATTTGGTAAGCAAGTAAACTCATGAAAACTGATTAACACATTCAAATCAAAATGGGAATTAAATTTAAATGTAATTATTTGCATTGATGAGACATGAATGCATTCAAGAATCATATTTTAGAGTGATATATATAAAACCTACATGAAGGAAATTCATTTTTACATTACTTTCTTAAGCAAGCATTTGAAATTCAAGCCTTTGAACATCTGAGAAGCCCTAATTTTCTCAAGTGAGCTTTCCATAATGAACTAGTAAATTTATATAATAATTATAGCATTTGAGTTAGAACAATGGCTTCTTATTCAAACCAAGGTCATCCTCAATCACCTTCTATGTATTTTTATTCTTTAGGCAAAAAATTTATGGATCCTTTGTTTGATAAGAGTGCCCTAGACTTCAAATTACCTAATTATTCAGTGTTGTGGCATGAAGTGGAATCTATGGTCTTATATTTAGCACAATATCAAATATCTCTAGATGAGAAGGAATATATCAATCACCTACTTCCCATTAAAGCAAAAGGACTTCACCAACCAACATCAAAATTAGAGGTAATGTCTGACATAGATATATTTAGGGGTTTATTTTTCAATGGAATATTTTTTGGGGATTTTTTACACATTAGGAAAAACAAAAACACATCCACTTATATTTTTAGTAATGTATTTGAGAGGTATCTTAGGCTTCTAGTTTGTGAGACTGCATATAACCAAGTCTTGGCGTATGTTTGGCTCGAGGAAAATAATTATTGGTTCAAGGCTAGATGATGAACCCAGAGGGAAGGATTTCATCCAATTATATTATCAAGTTATAATAGGAATTAGGATAGCTATGGCTCTACTAAATAAATTATATGATTTTTTGAGCACTTGATATGTACAGATTGAGTGGGTCCCATTGTTGGACATTATTTTGACATATGACAAAATAGTAACCCTAGAATAATTCATAAGTTTCAAGTTGAAGACACAAATGTTTTAACCTGATCAAAAGCCAATTGGTTCAAATTTCTATATGATGTCCTATTTACTAGATACAATATTAGGCACTGTTTATAAGACCCATGTGCAATCATGTCAACCATCAATGTAATACTTGGTGAATAATATCGACGAAGATTATTATTTTTTTTTTTATATAGATACAAAAATTAAATTCAAATAATATGTGATGAAGTATACTGTCAAGTGTTTTAAGCAAATCATGGCACTCTAATGCCCAATTTGTTTAATAGCTTAAGAAGAAGTCTTTAGAAAATGGGGGACTATTAGTATTACCATGACATCACTATTATTAGGAATGAAATCACATGAACATAACCACTATTAATTCCACACCATGTCCTAGATAAAATTGTAGAGCAAGAAATGACATTTTAAATTTATAACAACATTGATGAGGAGTTAGGACAAAAACACTTGACTTATTACTTTAAAATTCATTTAATTATTAGATAATTATAATATGTAATTAGGTCATATTTCATCCAATTTGGTAAGGATAGGACTTACTACAATGTCAAGTGACCACCATTCAAGGATGAGATCCTAATAAGAAGATAAGGGGATACCACCAATACATTAAAAAGAATAAAAAAGTGAATGTTTCATATGGTCATTAAGAATGTGACCATGATGTTGTATTCTGAAATGCATCAGATGACATGGAGGTATGGACCAATATGATGAAAAAAATAATGTGTACTATTTTGGATCATGCCCTTTAATATGATCCTGAAGTTATAGAAGAAAAATAATAGAGGGCATGGATCCATTAGTGGCCTCCATCCCCATCACAAGATTCAAAAAAGCAAGATCAACCCTTCTCTCCTATAGGGGAACAAACAAACGTGAAAGGATATATTAGTAACTAAATGTAATCCAACCCTAAAATAAGAAGGTAATTTCTCAAAGGTCTCTTAGGTCCTCAATTTCCTTTTTCATCTTCAAACACTACTATAATTTTGGAAATAGTTGTAACAAATGAGAAATTTAAACCTAATTAAGATGGATAACATAATAAAAATATTATTATGACACATCTACTAGCCCTTAAAATATTTAATTAGGTAAGTCTCCCTAATTTTCCACATGCTTCATTCTTGTCTATTTCAACTAGTCTTGATTCTCCCAAGGCTCCTTAGGTAATTTCACTAAAATCCATAACCATTAGTGAGAACAATTCTCTTCAAAATTTATGTATCATTCCAAATCAAATCACATCTTTCCCTACTATTGTGGTTACACCAAAAAACCCTTCACCATCACCTATAGTGATGCTTCCCACCATTATTATTATTTTAGATATTTTACCATCTTCTTTACCTTCAATACCCCCAGAGCCACTTACCAAAGGTAGTCCAAAGATATTCCCACCTTAAACAAGGGACAATAATTATAATAAAGGACATAATTTGGTCTCCCAACTATATAATAGTCCATTGATGAGGAGGAAGAGGAAGAAGTAGAGAAAGAGGATCCCAATCAAGTAATATCATTAGTTGAGTATTCAACTGATGAGGGAGAAGATGTAAAAATAATAAACTAGAAAGGATAAAAATGAGTAGAGAGGCACCTCAAAAGTATGAAGAGGTATAATTTTAGAATTATAATGACATGATCTTATAAATATTATAGCAATTAAGAAGTCCAACTTACTCTTTGGATCAATAAATCCTCAAAAAAGAACAAAGTTAGAACATAGCTTGTTTCATTTGTTCCCATTTTAAATATTCTAGCTGTGGAGTTGCCTCCATCTATCTCAAGAAATCATATTTATATTTATATTAATTCACACATTATTTTTCATTAAATTAAAATAAATTCTTGAAAGAAAGGGGTTCATTTTCAAACCAAGTTTAAGGTTTCTACCTATAACCCTAAAAGTACATCAATTCCTTAAAAACAATAAGCTCAATTAGAGCTCCTAATGCCTTAATCATCAACCATGACATTAGATACCATGATTGTTGAGAAGATCTTAGTATTAACGAAGTTTTTAACTAAGGTTAATCCAATAAGGGAATCATCATAATTGGAGAGAGTTGTTTACCCATGTCTCTAGTTATCAATCCAAATAAGTGCATCATTGGAACTACCATCAACAACACCCCCTCCTATGAATCCTCCACATTCTCTATCTAAATACCAAGGCCTAGATGAATAAACATGGTAACTCATTTTTCCCCAATAGTTAAAGAAATGCATAATATAAGGGATGAAAGATATAATTTGGTCCTCACATAGTTACCTACAATCTCTACCCAATTTGACAATAAGAGTGGAACCATACAAAGGGTGAGGAAGAAGAATATGGTGAATCTAAGTACAAGGGAAGAGATATAATTTAAAGAAATGGATAATTTATTTCTTTTATTGAATAATCCCAAGAAGAATCCCAATGATCCCACTGAGTATAATGAATATTTCTTTATTTTTTAAATTCTACTGGTGCAATCATGAAAGAAATATATGAGAGCAAAAAGGAAGCATATAAAATACTCTATTAGAGACAAACTATGCATGTTCCTCTAGAATTAATTAATGATGTATAAAGTGAAACTGATAAGCTATAAAATATTTTGAATAACATTTGGGTTTATAGGGTAGGAATCCAATCTAATAGAAAAAAATTAGCAATTTTTTGGCATCAAATGAGAAAATTAGAGAAAAGGTCTAATTTATTGGTTTAAGGTTCTAAAACCAATGAATTCAACCAATTAAACTTGACTACTAGCATGGATGCATCCTAGTGCTTGAACTATGTAATTACAATAAGGGATGCATCCCTCAATCAACATAATCAAATGAAGACTCTACTAGGATTTTTTGCTAATCATGAATGTGAGACCGTAAAGATTTTGAGGGATATGAGGGTCACTAATTTGATCACTCCTATAGGATATTTATCCAAAAGGATGAATTTTAGAACCTCCTCTTGTTAGCTACAAACAAATTCAAGGAAGAAGTTGAAGGTACTATATATAAAACTAATGATGAAGTGTTAAAATTGAATAATTTTTTTAAAGATAGGGTAGCAAGAGTTGAAGCTCTTGGGGTGGAATTTAAGATATCAGAATCCAAACAATAAAGGTTTATGGTTGAATATATCAAACTATTCAAACATTCCGTACTCAATTTTGATATCATAAATAAAGAGTTTGATGCATCACATGCATTATTTAAGGAACTTAGGGCAAAAGAGCTATATTATGTATTAGACCATAGTGATGAACTAGTCATTAGTGTTTACACACAACTTAGGGTGCTCAATTTTTAGGATTTATGATTCTTTAGACTTATATGAATCCATTTTTTATCCCTCAAGGACCTCTGTGGTTACTTCAATTGCAATATTAGTGACTCTTCTAATGTCTTCAGTTAAGTAGTGCTAAATTAACATCTTAATTAAAATAGTTATGTATTTACATGTCTTAATCAAGTTGGAAATTTAGTTCATAACTTACTTATTTATCATGTACATTCTATTTTTATTTAAAGAGTTTGTTCTAAATCTTATCATTGTACATGCATATTTTGCATGACTCAAAATGCACTATTGTATTTTTGGACTTGTAAATTTAGACAACACTTGAGAAATGAGGCCTTCCCCATCCCAAGCCCATATATACTAGTAACCTCCCAGTCCAAAAGTGAGGATAATTTTGTCTATTGAAATTAATAAGAAATTCTAAGAAGTTTTGATACTTTGATTTTGATGTGCAAATCTTAATTCTTATATAATTCGATGGACTATGTGGGACATACTATCATTATGGTAACTTAGTTATTTGATTGTGTATGAGTAATATTTTATAATACAGTTATTCACTTTAATATATAGTTTATTTTAATGCCTTTTGCATGTTTATTATAATCCCCCATTGTAGATGTGTAATAAAAATCTAACAAATGTGGCAACTTAAAATTTTGCATGTTTAAGTTTACTATGTTCTATTTCCCTTTGACTCCTAACTATGTTCAATTGGTGGTGTACTACAACAAATTGTAGTATATACTAGTTATATGATGTTTTATTCAAACTTAGGTCAAGTGCTAGACTTGAAGTGTTTTCATCTTGTATGGTCCACATGCCTCTTTTATGCCCTTCATTTCCCTCTTTTTTTGAGTTTATTTAAGAATCCTTACCACCTTATTTAAAACCATCAACCTTTCAATCACTCCAAGTAGATTCAATCTCATCCATAGCTAACCCATCTATGGTAAATATTCTATATCTCTCATTATTATTCCACCAACCGGTTGTTATAAAATTAAATTCCATGTAACTCAATCCTTGGAGTGAAATATTTTCACCAATCCTAAAACATTAGAGGATACATTGTAAAGGTATCTATGGTGTTTATAAATCCCACATAAAAAAAAAAAAAAAAGGTATTCATGAGTATAAGTGATCACATATTTATATTTTATCAATAAGTCACTCAACCTTTAATTCTCTTGACCTATACAACTGAGTCCAATTTTAGATGTTTGGGGATTATAATTGTGCCTAAATTTACCTATTAAAAATAAGATTTGTTGGTCTTAGACTATTTATACTTTTCATCTTAGTGATCCATGTCAAAGATTCATTTCAAGGAGGTCATCCCTTTGGGTATATTTTTTTCATTTAATTGGAGGATGCCATAACTATCCTTATCTTCTTTACTCATTGGATCAAAATACTTTTTGTCAATAATTTGAGACTTGAAAGTACCAAAATTTCCCATAAATTTAATTATCTATTGGTCATCATTAAACACATAAAAATTTTCAATTTTATTAAGAAATAAAGGACATGGTATTAGTTTTATATAAAATTTCTACATTTTTTATTCCTGTAAAGGGCCAAACTTGATTTAGAGGTTGCCAAGGAATCAAATGTCTAACTTTTTCTCTAGGGACTGATTTTATATTGAAATATTAAAATTATTCTATCAAATCCCAAGACTTGTGTTTATTTTTATTGAGGTAACATATTTTTCATTAATAGCAACTCCTGATCTGGTTGAAAATTAGTTTTGAATTTCCAAACATCAATAATTACTTGGCATTTTGGTTTAGTGTGAATTGAAGCCAAAAAATTAAAGTTTAATATTATGCACACTTATTAGTACATGAAAATTATATTCAAAAAGTAGCATGATACTACTTTCCATCAAGATCAATCAATGCTATTCCCAAACTAGATTCATGCTTGGACTGAGCGCCATCAAAATATAAGGTCCTCAACTATGAATGACCTTCAAATTCTAATTCATGATTTTCAAGCTTGTTGTGAAGTTGTAATATCCCACATGTGATGATGAAAAATGAATCCTTTCATTTTTATAATTATATTATGTTATCATATGCTTCATTTGGTTCTTTATTGACCCTGATTTGATTGTCTACTCCTTTTTATGGTAGCCACATATGTGAAAACTTTGTGGCCATGTATCTATTTAGTGTTTTTGACTAGTGATAGCTTACGATTAAACCATAAGCCTCATGTATTTTATCTACAAGGATGTCAATATATTATTAGATTCATGTCTAATATGTAAGATAAATGTAGACTATTAGTAATTCACCCACAATTAAGACTGTAAAATTTTCCAACTATAAGACTACTCTTTTGTAATTATCTAAATTCAACCTTACTATTTTATATATTCTCATGGAAATTACACTGGCTAAGGAACCTACGTTAACTAAGAAATTGGGCATGTTTTTCCCAAATATTTTAATTGTCAATAAGAAAGGTGGGACCTCAGGTTTATCCTTGTACACAACCATATTATCATGTGCATCCTTTTATTTGTCAGTGGATGGCTTAATAGTCAAAAATTTGATAAGAACATCTCTTTGTTTTTAATCTGAGGTAACTTATGTAGATTTTTTTTCTTTATACGATAGCCTATATTATATCCACTTTTAGTGTGTGGATTAGCTTGATGTTGTTTATCATTTCCTCTAAGAGGAGATGGATTATTATTAGCATTTGGATCAATGGGAGTGGATGCATTGCCATTTGGGGGTGTCAAAGTTATGGTGCACTATTTATTCTTATTTGTTATATTTTGTTTATTGATTGGAAATTATTGGAAAGCATGAATCTCATCCATGTTTTCTTTTGGCTCATTCTCATCCTTAATTAGGAATGGAAATTCATAACTCTTAAACACCGTGGTCATATCAGAAGCATTGGGGAACCAACATGGATGAATCCTATTGGTTTGGGATGAATTCATATCTTTACATATCTTTTTTTAATACTTTAAAAGTAGTGTAAAACTCTATACAATCTAGTTCACCATACTAGGCAATGTTGTGGACTCTACACTAGTTAGGTAGGGTTGCCTCACAAATATTCATCTTAGGAAATCTATTAGGTTGGGGATCTAAATTTTTGTTTGATCTGTTGAATGGTCTATTATATCTATGAAATGAAAAATTATTATTAGATGATTCTCATATAGTGTTTCCCAATAGTTTTTGCATGTTTATAAACTCATTTCTATGTTTCTATACCATGTATTAAATAGAATCTAATTTAGTTTTTGTGGAATTAGAGGTTATCCCCTATGTGGTAGAGGTGTTAACTAGGACCAACACTTGATTATTATTGTGATGATTATAAATATGTTGGGATTATTTAAAAAACTTAGGCTTTGATTTCATGTAGCATGAGTCAAAAGAAATTGAGTGAAAACTTGGTTTTGATTATTTGTAATGACATTTTGTTTCGTGTTTGGAATGGGATTCAGGACCAAAACATTTGGATCATTATTGAGTATGGTTTTCATTTAAGTATTTAATTGTTTACAAATTTTAAATGATTAAGCATAATCATTTATGAAAGTAATTAATATTTAGAGATATATGTAGGAATACCACAATCATAGGATTTAAGGCATTTTTATACATTTTTAGTGCTAAGAAAAATAACAATTCTATATGTAGTAGCCACATGACTGTATATCTTTTGAACTATTAAATTGAAGGCTATAATTGGTTTGTTAGGTTCCCTTCTCATGCTATCAAAGTTTTTATATATTACTTTAGGACTAGTAACTTATCATAGGAAACATCTTATAGTGTGAATGGGAATGATCTACATGCAACATCCTCATAAACTAAGTTTAGTAAACCTAGAGAAATTTTGAAATCTTTCATGTGTTCCTACATAATTCATCCACCAAAATGAGAGAATGAGGGAAGGTAATTATTAATATTCCTAGGTAAATCATGGATGACACAAGATACAATGATGGGTGAACTAACTAACAAGGCCATAACAAAGTATTGAGGTTGGCTCCCTTGGGGTGGTGAACTTGGCTAGGTAATAAATTTCCTAAGGATACCTATATCTGATTTAGGTCTTTTAAAAACCTATAAATGTGCTAAAAATAGTATAACTCAATTATAATTGGCTCTTTTTATTATGTATATTGGGTCTATTATACAAAACTAAAATGAATCTTAATAATTAAACATTGTGGTTCTTCCTTCTAGTGCCAGATAAAACCTTTTGATTTATTTTTATGCACACTAAGGGTTATTAAAGGAAGGTGCATGAAATTTTAGGATTGTTAAGATATTCAATAAAAGGCATGAGTTATGGGTCTCAATTTTATAAATAACCACATTGTGTAATAGTAGTGAGTCGAGTGGTTATTAACCATGGATTGTTCAGATATGATGGGTGTCTAGATTCTACTTGAGATAGATGGTTAAATCTAACCTAAAGTGAGTCTATAAAAAAGATAAAAAGAAGGGAAAGGTAAGGAAGAGAATAATGGAACATATTAACTGACTAGAGATTAAAACCTTTCAAGTGGACTCACTGTATTAGGAAAATTCTATGTCAAGAACCAATGTCCATTGCAAATTATTCTAAAGCATAACACATAAACAAACACAATGAAAATTATAAGGATAAAATTATAGTTAGATTCAAGGATAATAATAAGATATGTTGTTAATACAAAATTTATAAACACATCCTATGTCACAAACAAGCTATAAATATGATCTATAACAAATGAATTGACAATATTAATAAACTATTTAATCTTCTCTATGTAGAAAGTGTATACATATAATAGTTTTATTAACTTTACCACTTACTAACACTTTATATCTTCCAATAACCTATCAATTTTCAATCTCTATGAGTGCACACCTTAAAGGGTGTATCGGGAAAGGGATGGGTATACCATTGGTGTTTCACATGATTATTTTGTCTTTATATCATTCTTACCATTTATCAAACCAATTCATATCAACACAACCTTCTCTTTTGTACTTCCCTAATCCTTATCTCTTATCTTTCATCTTCCTCTAGTCATTTACCACCTTCATTAGCCCTTCCCTAGCCTAAAATCCTTTCTGATAGTTTACATTACACTATCATCCCCATCGACCTTATACTCTAATTGATAAAACTTATTATAGTCTAGGTTAGACCCTGGCTGACCTAGACTATGACCTAATTTGATTTTGTTAATAATGATACTAGGTCGACTCTATAAGCCTAAAATTTTAGAAAGGACTAGAGTTAGATTTGCCTATATAAACACATCCATTTCATCATTTTTAAGAATAAGAGATATATTTTTTTAATCTAATTATCCACCATTCTACTTGAGGAGCATAGATTAAGGTTTCATACTTTATTTATAGATAGGGATCTTGTCTTGTGGAAAAATCATTTGGATGCATTGATAGGTTATGTATCCTAGAGCTAATTTATCTTTGTCATCCTTACATACCAAAACAACCTCTTACAAATCACCTTTACCAAGGGAGAGATTGAGACTCAACGGGTTCTTATTCAAAGGTAAGTATTCCTAACTTTTTTCTTCCTTTGTAAGAGTAGATCGATATTCTTTTTTACTTCTCTCTCATGTATTAGTATTTTGTATACATTGATGTGAGTATATGTCTTCTATGCATGTTTGATTTTCATGTTTATTACCCTCACTTTGTGCCACAAGCTTTGGTGATCACTAGATTAGAATTTTACTTTATTTTTTATTAGTGTGGTGAATATGAAAACATAGGGCTTGGTTAGTGTTATTGTGTATTTTTGCTTGACTTGAGGCTTTGGAACCCTCCCTAGTAAATTTATTGTAGTAAGATATCCCTTAGATAGGTTTAATAGATCCATCTTGGTCATGACCTTGAATATATAATGTATCCATAATTAAAATTGTAAGTAGGATTGATCTTCTTCAATCTAGGATTGATTTATAGATCTACTGTATTTCCCATTGCATACATTCTGGTGAACTTGATGTGATTATAACCCTTGCAAGTTTTCTTTCATGCTATCATTTTAAAGATTTTATTATATTTTTACATATTTGAATTACTATGTCAAACTTGTCAGTATAGTTATAAAAGTATGTGATCAGGTTTAACACATAGTTGTATTAAAGTGACTATAGTCTATTTATGTAGGTATTTACCAAACATAGGTAATTGGATTGATCTGGTCGACACACTATTCTTCTTTTGTCATATTATACTAATTAAGTTGACCTATTTGACTCTATTTTTAATGCTTCTTTTTATAGTAATGCTTTGAAAATTAAGTCAACCCAGTCAGCTTAGTTTTTAGTATTTATTTTTGGCATACAGGGTTATATAAACTATGTCAAGCTAGTTGACCTAGTTGGTATAAATTCAAAGCAATATTTGAGCATCAAAGCATAAAAAAATAGAAATATTTACAATCTTCAAGCCAAGGAAGGTTCATCTCTTTCCTCTCTCTATCATTTCAGTCTTTCTTCTAGTTTTTTTTCAAAAGTTATCAGTCTTTAAAATTGCAACCCTATAGCTAACTAGGTTGACTTTTTTGACTTAGTTCTAAAGTTTGTCTTCTATCTGAGAGACATAGTCAACCTATTTGACTTTGTTTTTAAAGACCTTACTTCCATAAAACAACAAAAACCTAGTCAAATCTATTCTATACTATTTTCATATACTATTGCCTGAACTAACTCTATATTATTCTTCATCAAGGAATTAACAACTATTTTCTAGTAATTAATTCACATTTCCTGTTCAATTTTTTGCATTCTTAGAGTAACTCACATAGTGTAAATAGGTGTTTTTTCAAATTACCATTTTAGTTACACTAGTTTACTCTTTTTCACATACTAACAAATCACATAACATTAAAAATACATTTAAACACTTGTCTTCCCAAGGCCTACCTACTTGGATTTCATCACCAAGGGGGAAGCTGACTTGGTTTTTTGGCCAAGTATAAATATGTGGTTAATGGTATATATTGGCAAAGCACATAAAACCATTATCATTTGGGATTGTGAATTGAGGGGGTAGGCCTCAATACCAATCCAACACCATTGCCAATACATATCCTTTTCAACCTAAACTACTTAAAACCAACATTAAATTGATTTTTAGTTCATTCTTATAGCTAGCTATTTATGACATTAATTACAAACTTTAATATAACTTAATAATACTTAAGAATGACCACTTAGTTATATTTTAATTTCAAATTGGTGCTTCCTCTCTAATCATTGTATTTTATATTACAAAACTTGCACTAGCCAACATTGGTGTAAGATTTGTTTTGTGTGCTCCAATTGGACCAACCACATTGATTCAATTGCTTGTATGTTTACTTTCATTTCTTTATAAATAATATTTATTATTTTTAGAACACTATCATCTATGTCAACATAATCTCTCACTAATTTATTCACCATTTTTTTTCTATAGTACATGGTCAACATGTTTGACTCTGTATTCTTATTATTCAATCAAAAAAAATCTCTATGGTACTAAGTTGACCTAGTCAACTTAGTACCTCTAGGATGACTTTGTTCCATGTTGGTTGACTTTGTCTTTATCTAAATCCCTAATTAAAAGTATTACTATGGCAACCCAATAAAATTAGTATATATTGGCCTACCCTATTTTGTGTTTGGCCTATTTTATCTTCATTCTATGTCATTTTATCTAAATAGTACATAGTCAACCCTATCAACTATGTACACCTTGGCCGATAATGTTTTGTGTGTGGTTATCTAGTCTTATTTCATAATGATGTCAAATTTTCAACCTTTGCTTATTCAATAACATTGCATAATTAAATATTTATATTAGAACCTCACTTGTTTTATTACTCTAGATGAAACTATTCAATTTCTTCCTTCATCTTTTCCTAATTCAAAACCAATCACTACACAATGTCGTATAGTTGAGGTCCTTCATCCTAGTCCTCTTCTTACTACTAATGGTGGAAATAATTTTGTTACACCAATAACAAGAGCACTTAAAATTATCAACTACTAAAGCAACATGGTTGAAATTAATCCAACTGATGATCTAAATGATTCCCAATTATTCAAAAACATTGATGATAATACCATTTACACTCCTAACAAGAATGGTGGATTTACCAAGGTTACTTCTTATTATACCAACCTTAGGACAACTAACACTAATGTTGGGAATCTTCCTCCCAGTACCAATGTTGTCAATCTTGCACCCAATACCCCTCCTCCCACCAACACTAATAATCCCCCTCCTAAAAAAACTAATACCCCACCTTAAAATATTAATGTATAAATCAACACAAATCAAATTATTTCATAAATAGTTCAACAAATAAACATCATGCAAACAACTAATCATTCTCAAACAATGTAAATGTAATAATATTTATTACACATGACTAGTCACCCACCTCAAGCTATCATGTCTCAACCAAATAATAATTTTATCCCCCCTCCTCTTAGAGATGTCAATGGGAATATCAGCCCTAAACCTACTTTTCATAATAAAAATCTTCAACATCTTCAAAATTAACATTTAGCCCATTCATTACATTCATATATATTGCAAACATTTTTCAAACTATTACATATGATGGGACTAAGGACCCTACTATATTTATTGAGTATTTTGGTAGTTTCTATAAGGAATGGGTCCAAACCAACACCTTTGATACCACCAAGATCCTAGCCAAAATCTTTGTTGGTGATGTGCTTTCATGGTACAACCAAATTCCTAGACATTTCATATCACAACTAGAGGATTTAGTTAATGCTCTAGGGAAGGAATTCCAACATGATGAACTTATTGAAAATTACCTTAGCCATTTAATTAATGCCAAACAACTTCCTAATTAATCTGCTCACACTTGCATCAAAGGATGGATGTCTGTAGCTCATACAGTAGACCATAATATGAATGTTGATACTCTTTCAAAACTATTTATTACTACTCTTAAAGCTCTCATTCAATACAAAGTTTGAATCTTTTCCCCTAAAAATTTAGAAGAAGCCTTAGACCAAGTAAAAAGGCATTAATTTCTTATGACTCAATTTGAAATACCTCCAACAACTATTAAATAACCTTTCCAATCATTTTATCATAACATTGATTCATCCAAGCCTTCTTGATCTCAAAATGAAGCATCTAATTCAATCAATTTTAACCCAACCCACCCTCCCTTGAGTCTAGAATAATTTAAGAAGAAATTACCACCCTCTAAACCCATGAGCGTTGATCCTTCCAAACCTCTTGTAAAATGATACAATCTTGATAAGTTTTATTGGTGGAATGTTACTATAGGTCATTCTATGGAATGATATTAATTCACCAAATAAGCATAAATACAACAATATATCACAATGATATGGAAATATAGCAGAAATTATGAATAATAAATAATCCACTTTGATGGGGCAACCTCTCAAATACTTGAAATAATAATGAATACTCAAATATGATGATGAATAACTAACCCTACCTCCTATATATATGTTAGGACTTGTTCCAAAGTCTTAACTTAACTTAGGATTCTGGTAAGTTTATTTAAATAATAAATGTAAATAGGGCATGCTTATTTTTATAAAGACACCCCTGTAAATAAATTAACTTAGATTTATTAGGTTAGTTTTGTATTTGTGTTAAATTAATTATAACTACATTTTGGGTGGAACTATCGTGGGAGTTGGTTAGTAGGTTAGTTGTTTTTTGCTAGTATGTGGTGAAAACTTATAAATATATGTTTTTCAATGTGAAAGTGTTAATAACATATTGGCACCCTTTCTATGTACTTAATTTTTAGAGATTATTAAAACTCTTGTAGACCCACACTCAATGGGTACAAGATCCAACCTAATCAGTTTATGTGATATCAGTGGTATCACATCATGGTAATTTGGAGCATGGTAAATTTGGGTGAAATCAAAGTGAAAATATTTATTCACAGGCACACAAAGAAGCCTCACGTGAAGTCATTTTTGGAAATATTTAAGGTATGCCCTATGTGACTTTGGTATAAGGTTAATATTTTGAAAATTTATCTAAATACTAATTTTTTCAAATATTTTATATTGGATAATGAGTAATTTTCATAGTTAAAACTGTATGGTATAATAATGAGCCTAGAGAAGCCCTCCAATTTTCATTAGATATAGATCCTTCATTTTTTCAAGAGTATGGATTGATTTTCAGACTTTAGTTTGATCATTTGTGAATTTTAAACCTTTTTTTATACCAAATAGATATTTGTACAACTTTTTCAAACCTATAAATTTTCTTGATCAAATAGTATGGCCTCCATTTTTAAAAAACCATTTGGTCAGTTTTTTGATGTGTTTAAATTGTTAAAAGGTCAAATCTAGAATTAAAAAGCCATGAGATGTTATCATAGATTTGTTTTTGAATTTTTCAAGCCATATCTACACTTATACAGCCTCCTTAGTGCCCCAACATTCAAAATTCATATTTAATTCATCAAAATTCTTCCTGAAAGTGTCAAATAGAGCCAAATCCTAAACTGTAAGGCTCAGTACGGATTTGTATGATCTAGGAGAGTGGAAGACAAGTTTAATTTTTTTTTTATGGATCCATGGCATCTAACATGGTTTTGGAAGGTTTCATAAAATAAAAAATTTCATTTTTATAATGTTTCCAACATATTTTTTTGAAAGACATAAGGTTTGAGTGGGTCCCAGGTAAATCAAAGTAAAGCATTGGAATTTTACTTGAAATCCTTCGTAGATAAATTAATTTCCATGCCAAATTAATTTTTGTTTTACTTTACACAAATCAAAAATTAGGTTCATATATAAATTTTTGTCTTTATGACTTGTGAATGCTCTTAGAGTAATTGTAAGGGCTTATTTGTGTAGAGCTTTGAAAAGAAGAGGTCAAGGGTTTAAAACTCCTTTTTGGAAGAATATTATTTTTTATATATGCACTTTAAAAGGGAATATTTTTTTTTTCTTTTTTATATGCTTTGTAAGTTGTAAAAAGCATATATATTATAAAAGATTGAAATACTAGTTGGAAAAATGTAATAGAAGTTTGTTTCATTTGCTTTTGATGAAATAAGGGTGTATCTTGGTGAAATAATGGTGTAATTTTTTATTTTTTGGTGAGTTTAAGTGAAAACCCATCAAAAATATTTTTGTTTTTGCTCTATGTGGAGGTTAAGTGAAAACACCCTTAGAAACATTATCTTGTGCAAAGTTCTATCAGTGAGTGTGTTGTTTCTTTCATTTGTCACATTTATTTTGCATTATGTCCCACTTGATTTCATTTAAAGATGTCAAAGATTCATAATTTGATTTAATATGGTGATAGAATAATGATTTCTAATTATTTAGATTGGAAATGTTTGATGGAATCTTCATTAGTTTTTAATGTGCTATAGGATGTTGTAAAGAATGAAAATCCTACATTGCCTACAAAACAAGACAAAATTAATTTTTTTAATCTACATGATTCTAAATATTTATCTTTAATCAATTGTTGTTGTACTTAGGATACTTACATACACATTAAAAATTACCCCCATAATTACACTGCATGGAAAACCTTATATGATTTGTATGATAAGAAACCTAAGCATAAGAAGATAGACATCCACATGCATTTATTTGCTTTTTCATTAGAGGAAGATGAGGCTATGGGAGAATACATGTCTAAGTTGATGAATATTTTTAATGAGTACACTAAAGCTAGGTTTGGAAAACTAGACTTTGATCTCATAGTTACTAGTAAATTGAAAGGACTACCTGGGTCCTATAAGAACTTTTTAGAAATGTTGCATGTATTTGACAAGATCACAGGCATAAATTTTGATAAATTGGTTGAGTTTATTATTCAACATGACCTATCTCTATAAAATAAATGCAATAAAATTAATGAATCCCATGTTTCATAGTCTAAGACTAGTTCATCTTCTTTTGGTCAATAAACAATAGAGGGAACACTTATAAAGGGGGTCAAGGTTATAGAGGAGGAAAATTTCAAAATTGAGATAGAGGTTATTCAAATCAACAAAAATATAGCCATTCTCATTCAAATGAGATGAGTAGTAGAGGATGTGGTCATAATTCTTATAGAGGTAGAGAACAAGGTAGATCAGACACTCAGTGTCATAGATGTGGGAAATCTAGTCACATTGCTTCTGAGTATAAGAATCCTTTTGACAAAATTTAGAGGCCACAAAAAAGTGACTAAGTTTAAGTCTTCTCAATATGCTGACCATGGTTATGATGAGTCTAGAAATGTTTCTCATGAATCTATATTCACTTGATTAGGAAACATTGCTTATATAGAATATGAGGCTAGAGATGAGCTCACTGATGTATGGGTTTTAGATATAGGAGAAACCAAACACATGACATTTAGGCAAGACTTCTTTTGGGCTTTCAAAGAATATTCTCCCTTTTTGGTATCCTTGGTAGATAAGGATTTGCATAATCCATAAGGTATTTGTTCAATTCAGATTCTCCTTCTTAATGGATCTATCAAATACTTGGAGAATGTTTGGTATGTTCCCACATTACAAAAACATCTTATTTCCTTGGTAACTATTCAAAATAAAGGTTATTAAATTGTGCTTGAAAATGGGCTCATTTATATAAATTTAGTGAAGGATGGATACAAAACCATGTATACAAGATATGAGGATGGAAATTTAGTTAGATTGTATTGTAAAGTGCTTCCTCCCATAGTGGAACTTGTGATAGTTGTTGAAATAGGTATAAATACTATGTCTACACAATTGTTGTGGCAAATTTGCTATGGAAATTTGAATGTTTAATATTTAGTGTAATTGTATGGATATGGTATGGTGAGTGGGTTTCCCACTTTTTGAAAAGATAGTATTCTTTATGAATCATGTGTTTTGGTCAAATAAAATCAAGAAAATTTTCCTTAGAATTCTTCATGGTGAGCTAATAGATGTTTGCAGTTAGTTCATAGTGATGTATATGAAATGAATAAGTTATCCATTGGAGGTTATAGGTATTTTGTGTTGTTTATTGATGATTTTTTAGGATGACTTAGGTGTTCTTCACAAAAAAATAAATTAGAAGTTTTCACTAAGTGTGTTGATTGGTTACACTTAGTTAAAAAAGAAATAGGTTCACACTTGGCCACTCTTCATTCAAAAAATGGTGGTGAGTATACTTCAAATGAGTTTTTGGATCATTTTCAAGAACATGACATTAATCAATATTATATTAATGCTTACACTCCACAGTAAAATAGAGTATCTAAATGAGTGAATAGAACTTTAGAGGGCACAACACGAGCTGTGTTGCACTGTAAAAATCTTGATGATAAGTTTTGGAGCAAATCCATTGGTATTATAGTGCATATTATAAATAGGTCCCCCAAAAATGAACTTTTGTGACAAAATATATATGAGGCTTGGTATGGGTTTCAACCAAAAGTTAAACACTTGAAATTTTTTGGATGCTTTTATTTTGCTTTAGTTCCCACTAAACATAGAACTAAGTTAGAACCATGAAATCAAAAATGCATCTTTCTTAGATATTCTAAAAATAAAAAGGGGTATTGTTTGCTTGCATAGGATATAGGTAAATTCATAGTGAGTCAAGATGTGGTATTTGATGAATTTGGTACTATGAACACTGCAAAGATTGATTCTTGATTTGATAGGTTAGAGAATAAAATTGCAAAACATGATAAGGGATTGAATAATGAGGGTAATTATCAGAGGTTATGGTATAAGACTAGTATTCCTTCTATTTCCTCTCCTTCATCTAATAATTCATATGTTGATGACTTATAAAATGTTGAAAACTCTCTATGTCTTCCTTCGAATGGTGCACATGATAAGAATTATGGTGTTCCTAATTTGAATAATTTAAATAAGTATATAAAATGGGCTCAAAATAATTTTTTTGACTTGAAAGAAAATGAAGTTGGTTTAACATGTCCAAGGAGTTCTCATAAATAGGTGAAATATTCAATGGTTTTTACTACTTCTTTTATTGAGCCATATACTTTTGAGGAGGCTTCTAGTGAACTAATTTGACAATAGGCAATGCAAAGTGAGTATGATGCAATACATAACAATAATACTTGGGTTTTAGTTGATCATCCTCATATTTTCAACCCATAGGATGAAAATGGGTTTATAGGACTAACTATAAATAAGATGTCTCCATTGATAAACATAAGGTAAGACTTGTTGTGAAAGGTTATGCACAACAAGAAGGTATTGACTATGAGGAAATGTTTGCCCCAACTACCAAATGGCACACTATTCATATCATCCTTGCCTTAATAGCATAGAATGATTGGAAAGTACACCATATGTATGTTAAAAGTGCTTTATTGAATGGTGATCTATAGGAAGAAGTATATATGAAACAACCCCAAGGTTTTGAGAAAGTGGGTGTAGAACACAAAGTGTGTAAACTAGTAAAAGCTTTGTATGGGCTCAAACATATTGGAGAATTCTCATGTGATGTTTTCTAGGTGACATGAAAGTCTTCATGGTGATGGTGATGAGGCATGAGTGTCTAGTTATAAAATGACAGTGTGCTTTGGATAAGTGCTTCAAGGTACTTGTTTATTCAAAGTGTTTCTACTTGTTTGGGATGATTCTGATGGTATATGCATGAATGATGGGTCCCATGAGAGGTCTAGGAATCTTAAAGAGTTTGTAGAAGAGCTTGGAATTTAATGTGTTCATATTGGTATGATATAAAGGGTAAAAATACCTAGTGATATTTGCCATTCATACTTGATCAGAAGAGTGGTTGATTGGGATTGACAGGTTGATGAAGGTTGTGGATAGTGTGTTAATGCCTCAGAGGACCTATGAGGTGTCTTAGGTGCTTAGAGTACCTTTTAAGGTGAAAGGAAATAATTTAGTAACTTATTGATTTGATTTTTTCATTATTACCTACTACCTAGGTGTCTCAGATGGCTGAGTAGGAAAATTGATGACATTATCATTTGTATGTATAGAGGATTCAAACAAATCTGGTCATATGGGTTTGTATAGTTTTATGACTAGTTACTATGTTGAAAATTTCATCTCTTTAGGTGTTAAGGTTAATAAATCATGTTGGGTAAAATTTTACCTTCCAAGAATATTTTCACATTTCAACACAGTCAAATTTGATGTTTTTCTCATGACCATTGGAATTTAAAATTTGAATTTGCTAAGGATGACTAGAGTTAGGTTTTCTTATTATAACTTTGGATGGAGATGGAATTTAGGATGAAGTTAAAAATAAAGTGGTAGAGGAATTTGAGGTGGATCTATAAAATTAAATTTTAGGTCTCGACTATTAGTACATATTTAGATATGGTTGACCAAAGTTGATTGTGTTTGACTTCCTTGTGCAAAGGTGTCTAGTGAAGGTTTTCAATCGGTATTGATATCAAATGGATGTTTCATGATGTTATAAATATTTTAAAGTATTTTATACATCATTTGAGTTCTCTTTAATTATTTTGGAGCTTTGAATAATTATTTTTTTGGTCAAACATTGATTGATTTTTGGAGGTACCTTCACCCATGGGGTTTTGATGCATATTGGCAAAGTGTGATAGGTTTTGGTATTGTAGAGATGGTTATAATGCATGTGATGATTTTATATTGTTACAAGGGTATTTTTGAGTAGACATATTCATTTTTAATTGGTAATATGATTTATTTTTTCATAGTAGAGTGGAAAATTGAAAAGGTTTTCTTGAGACCTATTTGGGACCATTTGGGACCTAGTGAAGTGTTCATATGATTCTTGTGGATGACTTGTTTTGATGAATTGATATTTTATAAATGTATTTAAGGATGATTTATGATATAAATCATTATATTCATCCAACTTGGATGGGTTACATGGTTTCAAGAGGTCTTGTATATATACAAGGCATTTGGAGACCAAAAGTATGACTTGTGTGTGGAGTGAATGCAAGAGGGGTAAAGTGAATAGAAGGAGGAGTTGCAGAGAGATGTGAGGTCATGAAATAAATCATAATGTATTGATTAAGGTTTTAAATTATGTGTGAAAGTCTAAAATTGTGTGTCTCCATGATGATTTGATAATATTACTAGGTATGAGAAGTGTTTGAGTAAGCAAAGAAGAAAAAGAGTTATATGCCTATGTGAGAGATAGATTCGAGGGTGTTAGAGTAAGATAAGGTCATCATAAGGTGTAAGAGACATCATATTAGTGGTTAAGATAATATATAATGTGGTTTAATGGGTTCTTAATCACCTAGAAGGTTGGACCCTCCTTGTTAGTTGGAGCTAGCTAAAGAATGAGGGGTTGGTGCTCCTTGTGGAGTTGGTGCTTCACAAAAGTTCTCTTCTTTGCTCCATCTCTATAAGATAGTAGTCCATTATTGTTTTAAGATTGAGGGTGTATTTTATTCCTCATGAGGGTTTCCCACTATATATCTTGTATTTTGATTTCTTGATCTCTTATGATTGTTTACACATTGCTATATCTATCTTGTACTTCACATATGTGTTGATAAGATTGTTTAAAAGGTTTGAAAGATAACAAAGGATTGAAGTAAGTTTTGGAAACCATTGATTCACCACCCATATTAGTGTATCATACCTATGTCAATTGGTATCAAAGCATCAAGTCCTTTGGAAAAGGTCTAACAAACTAAAGGTGATCCTAAGGAATGAGGTATGACTAAAGATGATGTTATTCATTTGACTAAGAGGGAAGATTACTCCAAAGAAAAGGATTTATTGTCAAATGAAGTTAGTTAGCATGGAAAAAATATTGATCTTGATGAGGTCATAAGTATTATTAGAATCATGAAGAATCAAATCAAGAAGAATCATTAGCTGAGACATATGCATCTTGATGATTAAGGTGAAGGTCTTGAAGGAAGTTTGAATGGTTGCCATAAGTTAAAAGGTATAGACCAATGTATTGGTTCTTCCACAAGGTATGTCTTTTCATTTTTTTATTTTTTATTTTTAAAACAAATTTAGCATATGAAAATGGAAAAAAAGAGGAAGAATAAGTTCTTTTCAAGGGAGAGAAGACTAGTATGATCATTGTGTTGGCATAGGCTTGGTAGCCTTGTGTAGTGGCATAGGCTTGATAGCCTGGTATGTTGATCTGGATGAGACTAAGGAAAATAATTTTGGAATATTTGAAACATGGCATGAAGGTGTTTGACATGTCTCTAAGGTGGTGAAAGTATTTGAATAGGTTCCAATGTGGTTGTCTTTGTTTGTAGTCGCAGACCTAATATGCATAGTGACCTAGTGAGGTCTAAATGGAAGGTCAAGGAAAGATTTCAAGATGGTAGATATTATGTAAGCATATAATATGGTATGATATGGTTGTTAAAGTGTTTCTACTAATTCAAAGTTCAAATTTTGAAGTGAAAAGTTAGAAAAAGGGTCCTATGGTTTCAAGAGGTACTACGAATGTGTCTAGTGAGCCCAATGACTTTCTTGTGCTCATTGGAATGTGTAGAGTTTGAATAGGGAGATGAGAATTTTTTATAAATTTAGGAGGGTCCATAATAATATTTTATAAGCATCATTTTAGTAATTAAAAGGTACAACTTTATGAATGATTGTTAAGAAGGTAAGCAGGTTTTAATGTGTAAAAATTCTTATTTTAAACCTGATGGTAAATATATTTCTTGTAGGGGCTCATATGGGATGTGGTGACATAATTTTATGATTGGATATTTTTTATAACTCTCTCAAGTATCTGGAAATGGAAATGGTTTGTCTTGACAATAAGTAGATGCTATAGTAAAGTGCTTATTTTCAAAAAAGAAGGTATAATAGTCATATGGTACATTAGATCCAGTTGATAAATTTATGAAATAAAAATATTGGGACTTTTTTAAAAAAATTATGTAAATTTTTAGTGATATTTATCTATCTGTGTCAAAGTTCTCTAAGTTCAAAGTTTCCTAGTCGCTAGTGAACTAAAGGAGAAAATAGTGAATTTGACTAATTAGAGTGAGAAGAAGAATTGGGATGCCTAATCAGTTATTAGGAATGGTTATGATAAATTTAATTTGTTGAATATATTTTATTAACTCAATAATTTATGGTGGTTTTTATTTTATTCATAAGGATAAGTTTCTAAATTGACTCATGATTGACTTTCTTATTTTCTAGAGGTTGTGTGAGCTAGTGGAGTGAGATAGAAATATAGAAGAGTTTTTACTATTGGATTATTTGATATAAGTGTAGATGAGTAAGATATGTTATTTTTAGGATCATTTATATTATTTATGATATAATATTTTTGTCCTTGGAGGTGAGAGAAAGTCATGTCTTTATGACTTGTTTTTGGTGCTTATAGGTAATCTAAAGTGGCCTACTTTGTGAGGCTAGTTTGAGGGGATCTGAGAAGAGTTGAATATGATTAATATCTTGATATTATTATATGACTCTCATAGATTCATTTTATTTATTTTTTATTCATATTTTTTCCCTTGTTTATTTTGGGTAGTTAAAGTTCTTTGGCTATATTTTTGGAGGCTACAGGCAGTTTGGGTAGTCATCTTGGAGTGATGAGTGGGAGGTCCTATAACTTTAGTTGATAAATAAAAATAATTTTAATATTTTTATAAGGTCCCTAAGGTTTATATTAATTAAATTATATTAATTAAAATTTCTCAATATGGTGTTGGTGTTCAAAGATGTTTGACTATGTTTTTGAGCCAAGTTGACAATTTCAAGTGTGTTAAGATAAGTGATGAGTTTGAGTCCTTATGATGAGAGGTGATGCATAAAATGGAAATATTGATGTTTTTAGAGACCTAAATTAACTATACAATATTTTTTTAAGCTTAATATATATGATAAATTATTTAACCTTGAAAGTCAAATTGGTTTATCAGACTATGTATGTACAGTATGGGAATGGTCTTAGGGATTGATCTATTAGACAAATGATAGGTGCCAAGACAATAGATATAATTGATTAATAATTATCTATATAAATAAAAATAATAATTTATGTGGATTATATGTTATGAAAGTGACATTTCAAGTGCTAAACATGAACTTGTTTATGACTGTGTTTTTGTGCTACAAGAAGTTTCTGAGTGGACCTATTACAGAGGTAAGTTTGGGGTATTTTGCCAAAAGTGGAAGAATATAATGAGTGTTAAGTTGTTATATAAGTCTCAAATAATTATGATAAGGTATTTGAGGTCTCAATTTATTCTTGATCAAGTTGGGAGAGTCAAAATACTTGACTATACTTTGACTATGTTTGACTAGAATTGAGTGAGCCTATGACAGAGGTGATTTTTAATGCTTAGAGCTTGAGTGAAGGTGTCCAATGGACATAGAGAAGTGTTTTAATTCATGAATGAACTATAAAATATTTTTTTAGTAGGTTATGTGATAAATTTGATAGTATGCTTCAATTATAGAAGATTATGTTTTTTAGTTTCTAGGCCTATTAACTGAGAAGGGTATCTTGTAGTGATTTGAGCCATAATGGCTTGTATTGTTTTAAGAGTGAATATTGATGATATGAAGATCTAATTTTCCATGGTTTTAAGTTATTAAAATCCTACTTGAGGAGGTATAATCAATTCAATATTTCAAGAAGCAAGGTTGTTTTTTTAAGAGGTATGTTCAGGTCTCCTGGTCCTAAAGTATCATTTTGATCATATTTTGATTCCTTGATTGAGTAGTGATCTGAAGGAAAAGAAATAATATGTTTATATGAGGTATTAAGGGAGATATTCATGAGTCATTCTGAGGTGGTCTGAGTCCTTAATGAGCTCAATTGTGAGTTTTATGGTCAAAAGTCTGAGTTGACCATTTTTGGTAGTGATGATTATCTAGAAAATGCCAAGATAGCTCATATAATGTTCTCAGGTGGATATAAGATTGTTAATAAGTGATTAAAGTTGGTTTTGGTATGTTAAATGATGAAATATGGTTTTAATATGATGTTGAGGTGCCCAAGTATGATTTTGATCATTTGGTTAAGGTGCTTAATGTAGGTATTGGGTTTGTATGCCCATAATGCTTGGTTTCCAAGGTAACTTGAAGATTGAATATGGTTCATGAATAATTATTTTCTCAAGAAGATCTATAAAAATGATGGTGACATATTCCAAGTGGTTTTAAATTTTTTTGAATCTTTTTGTGCCAAGTGGAGTGCTTTGAATGGTCATGGGCTCTTCTTTCTAAAAGCATGTGTTTGGAGGATTATAGGAAGTCTATGTTCCCCATGGAGTGGGACCTTGAAATTAGGTCTAAAATTTTGGATTGGTGACCTATATGTGTGGGATTATTTTCAAGTCATGGTGTTGACCAGAGATAGGCAAGTTGACTCATTTGCTCTTGAAATTCTTGTGTTTTTGGTCTATGCTAAAAAAGTGGGTTTCATATGTATTTGAGGTATGAGGCTTAATTATAACATAAAATTCCTAACGGGTGCTCAAAAATTTCTTCATAGATTTTTGAAAGTGTATGGTTGGTTCCATGGAGGTGAATTTGTCCAAATGGAGAGCTAATTAGCTAGTAGTTTAGTGAAGGAAGTATGTTGTAGAGATGGATCTGAGTGATTAATTTTGGAATTAATGAAGGGGAATATTAGAGTGATTTAGATATAAAATTTCATGATATGAAAGTGCACATATATAAATTTATGGTAGTTTTAAGGTTCAGGTAAGGTTACAAGAAGTTCTAATAGGCCTAGTGAACAAATGAGTTGTTTTTGGAAATTTTCTCCAAAAATAAAAAGGTATGTTTGATCTTGAATGAGTGATTAGGTTTTTTTTATAATGTTTTAATTGTTACTTTAATACCTATTGATGGTTTCTAGTGGCTTGAGCAAAAGAAGGCTTACAAGTTAGTATGAAGATTCTTCATGCTTGGAAAGTAGTTTGATGGTGTTCAAAGAGTGCATCAATTTAGAGATCATAGGGGGAGACTTTATAAGTGTATTAAAGGTTATTTCCATCATTTTTTATCATATAAACATTTTTTTTCTACATGGTTTCTTTTTTTTGTGAAGAAGAGCATGTTAGTTGAGCTTGTTTTAAGTGTGATTTGGCAAAGAAGGCAAGCATGATCTTAGGGGGAGCTTTGTTTCTCTCTCAAGGGTGATCCTTGCAAGTTTTTGGCTTTAAAAACATATTAAGTACATAATATCATATATTTGAGCCCACTTTGTCATTATGTCAAAGAGGGAGAAAGAGCTTAAGGGGAGATTGAGCTTGGAGAGAGTGATGCTTTATCTTGTGTTGACATCAATGATAAAGGGGGAGATTATTGGAGAATTGTCATGTGATGTATGCTAGATGATATGAAATTATTAATAGTTATGGTAATGAGGCATGAGTTCCTATTTGGACAATGATAAAGTGTGCTTTGAATAAGTATTTCAAGGTACTTGCTTGTTCAAAGTGTTTCTACTTGTTTGGGATGATTCTGATGGTGTATGCATGAATGATGGGTCCCATGATAGGTATAGTAATATTGAATATCTTGTAATTCATTGTGTTCATATTGGTATGCTATCAAGGGAAAAGATACCTAGTGAGATTTAGTATTCACACTTGATCAAAAGAGTAGTTGATTTGGTTTAACAAGTTGATGAAGGTTGTGGATAGCGTATTGATGCCTCAGAGGACATATAAGGTGTCTTGGGTGTTTATATTACCTTTGAAGGTGAAAGCAACTCATTTGGTAAATTCCTAAGTTGATTTTTTCATTGTTGCCTAGGTGTCTCAGATGGCTAAGTAGGCAAATTGATGACATCATCATTTACATGTATAAAGGATTCAGACAAATCTGGTCATATGGGTTTATATAGTTTTATGACTAGTTACTATGTTACAAATTTAATCTCTTTATGTGTTAAGGTTAAGAAGTTGTTTTGGGTCAAATTTTACCTTACAACCATATTTTTACATTTCAACATAGTCAAATTTTGATGTTTTTCTCATGACCGTGGGAATTCAAAATTTGAATTTGCTAAGGATGAATAGAGTTAGGTTTTATTGCTATAAATTTTTATGGAGATGGAATTTAAAGACTAATTTTAAACTAAAGTGGTAGATTACTCTAAGGGGGATTCATAAAATTAAATTTTAGGTCTTGATTATTTGTACATATTTAGATATAGTTGACCAAAGTTGACTGAGTGTTTGACTTCCTTGTGCAAAGGTGTCTAGTGAAGGTTTTCAGTTCATATTGATATAAAATTGATTTTCATGATTTTATAACTATTGGAAAGTGTTTTAAACATCATGTGAGTGGTATTTAATTATTTTTTAGGTTTTACTAATTATTTTATTGGTCAAACATTGATTTCATTTTGAAGGTACATTCACTCATGGGATTTTGATGCATATTGGCAAAGTGTGATAGGTTTTGGTATTGTAGATATGGTTATTAATACATGTGATGATTTTATATTGTTATAGGGGTATTTTGGAGTAGACATATTTATTTTTAATTGGTCTTATGGTTCATTTTTTCATATTAGAGTGGTAAAATTGAAAAGGTCTTTTTAAGACCTATTTGGGACCATTTGGGACCTAGTGAAGTGTTCATATGATTCTTGTGGATGACTTGTTTTGATGAATTGATATTTTATAAATGTATTTAAGGATGATTTAAGAGATAAGGCATGATATTTTTCCAACTTGGATGGGTGACATGGTTGCCATAGGTCTTGTATATATACAAGGCATTTGGAGACCAAAAGTGTGACTTGTGTGTGGAGTGAATGCAAGAGGGGTGAAATAAATAAAATAAAGAGGAATTGAAGAGAGGTGTGAGACCATGAAATAAATTATAATGTCTTGATTGAGGTCTTAATTTAAGTTTTCATGTGTAAAATTGTGTGTCTCCATGATGATTTGATAATATTACTAAGTATGAGAAGTGTTTTAGTAAGCAAAGAATAAGAAGAGTTATATGCCTATGTGAGAGATATATTTGAGGGTGTTAGAGAAATATAAGGTCATCATCAAGTGTATAAGACATCAAATTAGTGATGGAAATCATATTTGAGGTGGTTGAGTGGGTGTTTAATCACCTAGGGGGTTATAGCCTCCTTGTTAGTTGGAGCTGGCTAAAGATTGAGGGGTTGGTGCTCCTTGAGGAGTTGGTGCTTCACAAAATTTCTCTTGTTTACTCCATATTTATAGGATATTAGTCCATTATTTTTTCACATTTTAGGGTTGGTTTTATTCCCCATGAGGGTTTCCCACTATATATCTTGTGTTTTGATTGCTTGATCTCTTATGATTGTTTACACATTGCTATATCTATCTTATGTTTCCCATATGTGTTGATAAGATTGTTTAAAATATTTGAAAGATAAAAAAGGATTGAAGTAAGTTTTGGAAACCACTAATTCACACCCCCCCCTTAGTGGATTATAACTCTATTAAAATAGGCACCCAGGGTATGGTATGAGAAAATGGATTCATACTTGAAGATAATTGGCTTTTAATGTAGTGAATCCAATGATACTCTATATTTTCGAGTGCAAAGTAAGAAATATGTGATTATTATTCTCTATGTTGATGACTTATTTATCATAGGCAATGATGAAAACCATAAAAATTACGTGAAGAAATAATTAAAATATGTGTTTGAGATGACATATATTGGACTTCTTCACTACTATCTTGGAATAGAAGTAACTTAGAAAGAGCATAGTATTTTCATTTCACAAACTAAGTATATTTTTGAGTTATTAAATAGGTTTGGCATGAGTGATTGCAAAAATTCCCTCACTCCCATGGAGGGTAACTTGAAATTGTCTAAGGATGATGGCAGTGCCTTTTTTGATGGCACCAAATAGAAATAATTAGTGGGATGTTTGATATATTGATGACTACCAAGACTGATATATCATTTTCAATTAGAATTTTGTCTAGGTTTATGCATGAGCCTAGATAAATTCATTAGCATGAAGAAAAAATATTACTTTATTACCTTTAGAGAACAAAAACATATGACCTTGATTAATAATATAATAATAACTTCAAACTTGTTGGGTATTATGATGCATATTTTGGTGGATGTGTGGATGACATAGTATCCACAACAAGATACACTATACATATGTGTTCAACTACCATTACTTGTTTTTGTAAGAATAAAGACACAATGGAAAATTCATTAGTAGAATTAGATTACATTACAACATGAGATGCTTCTAGATAAATTTCTTACTTATGATGCATTCTTGAAGATCTTCATATTTCTTAGATTACTCCTACACAGTTATACATTGATAATCAAAGTGAAACCAAGATGTCCAAAAATCCAGTATTTCATGCCAAAACAGAACATATGGATGTTAAATATAATTATCTATGAATGTTGGTGGAAACTAAATCACTTGATCCAATATATTTCCCATTTTTTTATCAGGCAATTGACATTTTCACAAAACCTCTTGACAAGATCAAATTTGAAAAATTTATAAAAATTCTTGGAATGTGTCCAAATAACTTTGGATCATAGGGGGTTTGTTAGGAATTTTTACAAAGTCTTAACTTAACTTAGGATTTTGCTAAGTTTATTTAAATAATAAATGTAACTGGGGCATGCTTCTTTTTATAAAGACACCCCTGTAAATAAAATAGCTTAGATTTACTAGGTTAGTTTTATGTTTGTGTTAAATAATTAGAACTACCTTTCAGGTGGAATTCTTATGGAAGTTGGTTAGTAGGTTAGTTATTTTTTACTGTTATATGGTGAAAACCTATGAATATATATTTTTCAATTTAAAATGGTTAACTTCATATTGGCACCCTTTCTATGTACTTGATTTTTTGAGATTAAGAAAATGCTTGGGGACCTGCACTCAGTGGGCACAAGATTCAATCTGATTATTTTATGTGATATCAATATAGTCTAGAGATTCCATGTGTCACCCATAAGATGACCTAATAATCATATGAATGCATAGATAAATGTAAAATAAAATGCAAAAGGGTTATGTAAGCCACAAGTTAACTACACATATCCTTAGGCACACTAATGGTTAAGGGTGTAGAATGCCCCTCCCCTTAAAAACAATGTTGTCCTCAATGTTTAATCAATATTAGATGTTTTTTCATGGATGATTCATCCTCCCAAGTAGCATCTTCAAAATTCAAATTATTTCATTTGATCATATACTCAATAATTAGTGTAGATCATAACTGCTTAGTGCACATTTGAAGGACCGCTTTAGGATAAAAAATATCCCTCCCTTCCTCATATAATTATAGTAACTAAGCTTGAGTGGTATATCTCTATCCAATGACCTTATTAAGGCAAGATACATGAAATATTGGATGAATGCGAGTGGATGGAAGAAATTTTAGCTTGTAAGCCATACTACCAATTTTCTATAAGATCTGATAAGGGCCATAATACTTGGGAGATAACTTATTATCCTTTTTTTTATTGCTTCAAGGACATATACTTATATGGATGTAAGAAAAAAATACCCAATCATAAATCTAGAAATGCCTCACACTTATGTGTTGATCTTCCTATTACTTCATGTGATTTTGAGCCAAAGCTAAATTTTCATGCAAACTAGCAAGGACTTCTTATTGATGTTGAAGGTGTTCCTCCACTGCACATACCTTTGGGTGAGAATTCAAGGGTGAAGTGAGGGATGGAGGATGATATACATAAAATTATATAAAATAGACATTTTGGATGAACTATGCATTGAATTATTATACCACCATTCAGCCAAGGGCAGCCACTAAACCCATTTATCTTATTTATCTAACACAAAGCAATAAAGGTACCCTTTCAGACACTTGTGAACTACCTAAATTTATCCATCAGATTGAGGATGATAGGATGAGATATGAGCCAATTTGGTTCCTAAACATGCAAATAATTCTTTATAAAAATTACTATTGAATATGGGATCTCAATCACTAACAATAATCTTGAAAGTACCATGTAATTTTTGAACTATATTGAGGAAGGAAGAAACTATTGTACTGGCCACCAATGGTTGAGATAAATAAAAAAATAGCATAATTTGTGAGTCTATCCACAAAAACCATGATACCATTTTTACCTTAAGATCATGGCAACTCATTAATGAAATCTATAGATACCTCTTCCCATCACTGACTAGGGATGGATAAGGGCTATAAAAGACCTAGGTTTTTTATGGTTTCACCTTTATTTTTATGAAAGACCATATATTAGACCACATATTTCTATACATATCCCTCAAGTCATTTCCAAAAAAAATCCTTCTTGATTTTATGATAGGTTTTAAAAAACCTTGAGTGACCACCAAGTGGAGACACATGAAGTTCTTGAAGGATTTTCTATTTGAGAATATAATTCAAACATAGTTATAATATATCTTTCTACCATAATGAACTCCCATTCCATGTAAACTTTCTAATCCCATCTAAACCCTGTTATACATTCTAAATCAATGCATGGGTAGTACTACCATTCTACCCTTACTTCCTTGAGTTATTCTACCTATCAAATGGTCATGGCAGATAACAATGCCTCAATTGGTTCATCTCCTGGATAATGCATCGACCACCACATTTTATTTTCC
Source organism: Torreya grandis (assembly GCA_037957365.1). Lineage (NCBI taxonomy): Eukaryota > Viridiplantae > Streptophyta > Pinopsida > Cupressales > Taxaceae > Torreya > Torreya grandis. The sequence goes on along the minus strand of JARHVA010004238.1, from coordinate 639,626 downwards.
TTTCTTTTATACTATTTCAAAATCAAAACCTAACATTTTCATCATCCATTTTTATTTTTATTTATATGATAACCACTATTTCAAAAAATATTTAAGGCTATCATAACCAATCTTTACCTAAAAGTGATGACCCAATAGATAAGGTCTCCATTGTTTGAATGCATGTATAATAGCCATCATTTCTTTCTCATATATGGGTTTGAGCCTATTTTTACCCTTCAATTGATGACTTTTAAAGGTAATGGTCCTACCCTCTTGCATGACTACTTCACCCATAACATATCCAGATGCATCACATTTAACCATAAATGTTTTATAAAAAAATGAATTAGCCAATACTAGGATGGTGCACAAAGCCATTTTCAATTATTCAAATGCCTTGGTAGCTATATTAGTCCATTAGAAGGAGTCTTTATTCAATAAGGAATTGAGTGGTGATGCAATACTACCATAGTGTTTGATGAACCTATGATAGTAACCAGTTAGCCCCATAAATCCCCTTACTTTCTTAAGTGTCTTAGGAATCTACCACTCCATGATGGCTTGGATTTTTTTAGGAACAAATTTTACTCCCTCATGTGATACAATATGATTCAAATTTTCCACTTCCCAAAACTCCAAAATCACATTTGAATTTTTTATCAAATAATGGATGTTGCTCAAGAACTAAGAGTACTTGTTTCACATGATGCAAGTGGTCTTCCCAATTTTTTCTACAAATAAGGATGTCATAAAAAAACACAAGTATGAACTTTCTCAAAATTGGCCTAAAAACCATATTCATCAAACTTTGAAATGTGGATGTTGCATTGGTGATACCAAAAGGCACAACCAAAAATTTATAATGGACTTCATGAGTATGAAAGGCTATTTTAGGAATGTCTTCCTCATAAATCTAGATTTGATGATACCCAGAGCAAAGATCTAATTTGATAAAATAAAAATAACTATGTAATTCATCTAAAAAATCATCAATTATAGGAATAGGAAACTTATCTTTGATAGTGAACTTTTTCATCTCTTTATAATACAGGAACATCCTCCAAGTTTCATCCCTATTTCACACCATGACTACTGGAGAAGAATATTCACTTTGGCTATGGAGAATGGTTCCTGCCTCCAATAACTCTTGTACCATTTTTTTAATTTCACTCTTCTGGGCATAAATATATCTTTATGGTCTAATGTTGGGTGGTGCACTTCTAAGAATGAGTCTGATGGCATGATCATGAGTATAATTAGGAGGAAGACCTTTCGGCATGGGTCCAAAAACAAATGAATGTTCATCCAATATTTATTGTAACTCAAGATGGGTAGACTCCTTAGTTTGTTGAACATCAATGGAAAATAAGTGCACTAAATCCTTCAACACCTTTTTTCAAAATCTTGGTCATCTGATGTGAACTAACCACTTTTAGAGATATAAATCTTAATCCCCATAGTTATACTAGCATGCCTTCATGATAAAAATGCATGAATAATTCATGGAAATTCATCTCAATAGTACCTAATGTGGTGACCCATTGTACTCCCAAAATAATGTTAGTCTCACCCATAGGAATAACAAACATAGGAGAATCTAGCAAATAGTCTCCCATTGTTAATTTAATATTGTGTCACTTTCCATAAAAATTAACTATACCACCATCTACACTCATGACTTAAAATTTTAGGGTTGGGTAGATGAAATAATTTAAACAAGTAACCAACTTACTATTGATGAAATTGTGTGTACTACCTAAGTCAATCAACACTATGACCTTTTATTTCTCAATTAAACCCACCACCTTAAGATTTTAAGAAGTAGAAATACCTACAAGGGCATGGTAGGAGATAGTAGGTTGAAAATCTATAGTGTCATCCTCAGGTCCTTCAAAACCCTCACTAGATGCCTCCTTATATTCTTCATCCTCATTGGCCCCTTCAATGTAAACTAAATTATTTTCAACATATCGATGACCTTTACTCCATTTGCTATCATAACCATAACATAACCCTTTGACACACTTCTCCTCAAATTTTCATGGTGTCAATTTGGTAGGTTGAGGCCATGATGGAGTGGGGAAGGTGTGTTCCTAACTAGTAGTGAAAGGATGATGTTTGATCATCTCTTTTTCTTCTACCAAGCATGACCATTGTACAACTTCAGATATAGCTGTGGAGTTAAACATACGAACCTCCAATTGAATACTATCTTTTAGTCCACCCTAAAAAAGGTTAGTCAGATTTACCTTGGTGATATCATCCAAATGTAATGATAGATTTGAAATTGATGAATATGATCCTTCACTATTCTTATTTATCATAGTTTGGCTAATTGGTTAAAGTACATTTTAGAAACATTATCCTAATAGTGACACATCAGTTTATCAGAGAATATTAAACATGTAATAGGAGCACCAATATTCTTATTTTGAGCATAAAACCAATGATACCAAATGAATGGATCAGGTTCTAGCTATAGAGATGCCATAACCACCTTTTGAGAGCTAGGAGTTTGGTGTAGATCAAGTAGATTTTTAATTTTAGTGGTCCAAGTGAGTGGATCCTTACCATCAAACTTGTGCAAGTCTACTTTTGGAAACATCAATTTTAACCCCATATTGGTGGTGTTAGTATTGAGAGGAGGAGGACCAGAAGTAAAAATTGGAGGGTTTTTGAGTGGTAAATGAGATTAAGTAGTATCCAATTGTGTCACGATCTTCTGTAACTAATTTTTCATGTAATTAAGTTCCCCTTACATTATTAATATTTGAGTTTGGAATTATACATCCTTATGTATTAGGCCGTATATCTGACTAAATTTGAGAAATCATATCAGATGATTTAGACTCTATGTCATCCCCTAAAGGATTTTTAGGGGTGTCTTGCCTTTTCCCCCATCTGTGAGTATTAGGACCAACAATACGAAGGCTTAATGGTGAACCTTATTTTGACACATTAACCCAACTTTGACCACACATTTTTAAAAATATGTTAGCCTCAAATCACAAATATCAAAGAATAGACCTAAACTAATTTTTTCTAGGGTTTTTTAAAATGTAAATAAATTTACAAATTTTGAGCTATGGAGCAAATTTATGAAAACCCATAACATGGAAATAAATTTTGAAAACTAGATCCAAATGAGATGAAATTTTAATGGAAAATTACTTGAATGATTTTTAAACTCCATTAAAAAACATGTAGAGAAATTCATAACCATTTGTGAGATATATCCAAATTTCAAGATCTAGGGTTTTTGACATAATTATGGCTGAAATTGATGCCCTGATACCACTTAGAATGATATTAATTCACCAAATCAGTAGAAATATAATAATATATCATAATGGTATGTAAATATATTATAAATTATGAATAATATATAAGCCACTTCGAGGGGGCAACCTCCCAAATACTTGCAATAAGAATGAATACTCAAATATGATGATGAATAATTAACCCTACCTCCTATATATAGTCTAACAAGGCCATGTGCCATCCATATGCTGACCTAATAATCATATGAATTTATAGAGAAATTTAAAATAATATGCAAAATGGATATGCAAGCCACAAGTTGGCTACACATATTACTAAACATGTTAACGGTTAAGGGTGTCGCATTTTCATGAGTCTTGTTATGATATTCATAGATTTTTTTTAGTTCCTTTATTGGTCCACATTTTAATATTTATACTCTAACAAAATAATGTTATCAATAACTATCTTCAAGCCTCACAAATTCAATATAAAGAATCACAATCACATCAACATCAACTACCTAATTAACAAAAAAAATTATCCCATACCTACACCTCATCCACTAATATTATTCAAACCATAGTTGATCCTTATTCCTCCACCAATAAGGAAAGAATAGATAAAATTAACAAATTTAAACATATCATCACATCCATTGGACCTCAACCTCTTAGGTCACATGAACCAAAGGAGTACCTAGTTCAAATGCCTACTCCAAAACATATCATACATGGTCCTCTTTTACCTTCTTTACCTCTTCATACCTCTCCTACACATCCTATGTCAAATTCAACATCCTTAAAATCTAAAAAACCAACACATTTACCTATCTCCAAATGCACCTACCAACCCAATGCAAATCATTCTAATGGTTTAATTTCACCTCACTCCACCTCACATATTGGGGCATCTTGCGATGCCCATCTATACATTTAATTACACATTTAAGAATATTAAGATGCCCACTCTTATTCTATAATTCATAATAAAAAATAAATTTAGATTTAATAAATATTTTGAGACACATAGGCTTGTATTTCACATGTCCATCTTTGATAAAGATGTTAGCATAGACATTTATTGTTATTTTTTATCTCATATTTTTTTTTTTTATGAACTTTATTTATTTTAATTTCATTTTACTTACACTATTTTTTTTTTGGCTTCTTTGGTTTTATTTCACTTTATAGTTTGTGAGTTGAATTGTAATACCTTGGATATGACCAGGTCTTCCTCATAAACATAATTTACTAGCATCATTGTTGCCTTTGGGTTCTTTGGTTTTTTTACACATTAAATTTGACATTTTTTTTCATTTTGGTTCTTATATATCTTTTTCATTTTTTCCTTTTATCTCAATCTTTGCCTTAGTAGCTTTATGATTATTTCCCCCCCGATTATTTAGCATTCACTTCATTAATGTTTACCTTGTGAGTTGTGGTGTAATAACATGGATTTAAAGATGTTTTAATGTGGTGATTTAGGAGGAGAGCTTGGTATGACTACTACTTTCATTGGTGCTTATGCTAGATCCATTATAGGTTAGTATGGCTTCACTAGTGACATGACTATCATAGCATAGCATTATCCTTTTCATAGCACTATTTTACCTCATTATTATCAAATGCATGAATATTCATTATTGTATCACTTATTACATAGACAGATCTCTCATGATACCCATATTTCCCTTATTTCCTTTCATTTAAGGTTCACATTGGTCAATTTTGATATTGCACACTTAATTATGGGCAAGTCTATGAGTTATTAAGTAGCTTGGTCTTTAGTTCCTTTTCTCTAGTGACCAAGTGTAAGCTCTCTTGTGTTTGTCACCTATTTCACTCATGTTTGGTTCTAAAAATACATATAGATGAGGAGGAATATAAAAATCCAAAAAAAATTAAATTCAAATCATGAAATAGAAAAAAGGCGATGATTAAAAGGTAAAAATAATCTTGAAAGTCATATCACACCAAAATACATGATCTATATTTTGTACATATCCTATCTTAGTTGAATCTCAAACTCCACAGTTGGCCTCATGATAGAGCCAAGGTCCATTGGGGTGTGATAGGCCAGTAGACTAGGGTAGGAGGTCTCATTATATCATATACTATCTAGTGTCACCTACTTTCTCACATAAGTACCCAATATTCATAGTAGACTAATGAATCTATAAGGGGTCTTGAAGAATGGGGAACACATTGTGGGAAGGTAGGTCCCATTTTAATTTTTATGTATATATCTTTCATGGGTTGATCTATGTACTTCACTTTTTAGCCCAAGATTTGTTTTCATTAGTCAAAGTATCCTAAGTCCTTGGGATTGATAGTTATTAGCCTTTCTCACTTGCCTAATGGGTCTCAATATTGCTAAAGATGTTCACATCACCCATGTGGAACTTCACATTCCTTATTTACATCACATTTTCCTTCTATTCCCCTTGTTGGATATTTATTTTAGCTAGCCACATCTTTGATCACCTCTAAATTTTTATGCCTCTTGGTTTATAGTTTGTGAGTTACATTGTAAGACCTTAGATAAGACTAGACCTTCTTCACAAACAACCTTACACCATTTGTTTACCACACCATCTCACTATCATATTATTCATGTCATTAGGTGGTGGTGTTTTCTTACATTGTACCTTAGATCAAGCACTAAGTTTGAGTTTTCATCATTTAAAGATTTTGATTTTCAATTATCCATCACGTTCTTGTTTAATTTTTGTGTAATTCACTTATTGTACATATGACATTTTACATTCTTACATGTTTTTACTTATGTATGAAATCTTCATGTTTGTCTTACATCTTGAATAACATTTTTATTTTATTTATTTATGCTTTATGCATCTTCATTTAACATACTTATACTACATTTTGATTTAAATTTTGTTTTCAATCATTCATGTTTTTATTTATGTATGATTCAACATGCTTATATGGGTGTAATTTTCACTTGCTTACACATCTTTGTCAGATTTTTCTTGCATTGATATTTAATTTTTCATTCACCTTTTACATGCTTCCCAACACAATTTAGTATGTTTAACATTCCATTTTTCCATTTATGTTTTACTTGCTTTCCAATGTGATTGATTTAATAGTGGTGTATTATTCCTAATTTAGTTAAAAGGTATAAGTAGTAAAATGAATAAATAAATATAAAATAATTAAGCTACTAATTTGTGTAAATTAGATTGTAATTTTGACTTTTCTAAAAATAGTAATAAGATGGAGAAAATAAGACTTAAATGGAAACTGGTTGATATGATTGAGATAGGGTCTAAGATTCATTGTGTAGGACTAGAACATTATCACAAATTGAGATTTGAAATTTATTTTATGATTGGATAGGAGTGATAAAAATATATAGGAGTGGCACCAATTATTTAGTCCACCTTTGTCATTATTGTCCTAAGGATCTGAGCTTTCTAGGTTTTATTCACCAGGTCTGTGTGACCCTGTCTATGAAGCTTCAATAACTAGAAGTCTATAGATCTCCTTTTAGAGAATATTTTCTCTTGAAACCCCATAATACATTTTTATTTGACCAATTTTTATAAATATGGGGGTTATTGTGTGTAATATTCACTGAACATGCATGTACACCCCTTTTGTGGGCATGTTGCCCACACACCAATATTTTGAAGAGGGATCAAGCCATATGTAGTTCTATTACTTAATGTGATTTATAAAATTGAGTGTATGAATATGAAAAATTATAAATTATAGGTGTTTGATGTGGATAGATATTGGTGTAAGGATTTAAATAAGCTTGTAAGTATATTGGCCAGCTCTATGTAGAGAATAGGGAAGATTGATTGAGTAGTCCTTCTTGTATTCTTACTTGCTTAGTGATATTTTCCAACCATTTATAAATGATATTTGAATGGTATTTTATAGGGATAGATGGGGAACTATAATAAACTAATCATTTGGTCCAAAAATGAACTTAGATAAGAGCATTGAAATCAAATAGGAGTGGTACTAATGCTATAATCTAAGTGTGGTGTTATTATCCTAAGCTGACGGGACATGGAGGATGGATTAGTCATGGAAAAAGGGGTCTATCTCAACTGGGATCAAGTCTAGAATTCTAGGGATGATTGGGAATTAGTGAAAAGATGACTATAAGGGTCATGAGAATAAGCAAGAGGAACCTAAGGGTTGAGTGTCATTAGCCATGCTCAAGTAACCAATTTATGCATTTTATATGACTACATTCCCCCCCCCCCATTATTTTAGTGATGCAAAAAATTAAAATACTAGGATAAAGAAAAAATAGAAATCATACCTAAACTTACTTTTAAGGGTGAAGCTCATGAAGCTATGTGATGTTGGGTGTGCATAGAGAGAGCACGCTTTGAACTACAAATATACAAGATAAAATAAGAGTAGATTAGTTCATACTATATATGATATATATAAAATAAGAATGTACAAATTTAGGTAAGAGAAAGAGGAATAGAAAGTAATGAATACACCTCAATGGGTATGCAAACCAATACAAAACTTGTGTTGTTGAGTGATGCTAAGTGATGTGTTGTACCAAGATTAATATCGTGAATGAATATGAGTACTCAATTCTTTGAGAATGGATCAAGAATGCAAAGGTTATCTCTTTGGCTCTATCATCACCCACTAAGTGAAGCTACATGGTCACACATGTGATAATCGATGTTTGAACTGTGTCTAATCCCTCTGAGTAGGTGGATCAAGAATACAAATGTTAGCTAGTCTTTTTGCTCCATCATTGCCCTGTGAAGTGAAGCTATGAAATGATACTAGTATGGATGTGTGGTGTAATGTATGGATCCTAAATTCCATGAATGTACTATGATTTGACAATGTTGGTGTGGATAACTGAATGTATGCTAGAAACTAGGCCACTCTTGACCACTCTGAAAGATGGAGATTAGGCTTGTATGAAAGCCACTCTAAAATTGATGTAATAGGCTTATATGAAATCCACTTTGAAATTTATAAGTTAGGATTGTATGAAATCCACTCCAAAATGATGCCAGCACTTGCATATGGAATTAGGCATGTAACTATTGAGATGTAATGCTATACTTAAAAAGAAATGAAAATAAATGTGTCTTGCACATTACCCCCAATCACTGGTGTCTAAAACATGGATTCTAATCTAGAAGTTATACCAACTACTATTTCTAAAACTAGAAGTGGGAGCCATCATTCCATGCATAATTCCCCCTATATCTAGATTCTTTGAGTAAAAGTGTGTTGAAAACTAATAATCCTAAACTGGTCTAACTATGTAAAACTATAGCTAAACCTACTTTTTTACCTACTTTTGGAAAGTTTGGTTTTTTTACTATTTGGATAAGAGTGATAAAAATAGATAGTAGTGGCACTAACACCATAGTTTAATCTTGGCACTATTGTTCTAGGCGAAATCTGGTAACTATTCTAACATTTTTACTATCTACTTTATTTGTTTTGACTATTTTGATGTCTGGTTGTTATTTTAAGTGTGCTAAAAACTATATTTTTTACTGTTAAGAGCTATGATATCTATGAAAAAACCCATGCTTATTTCCCCCTCTTTTGAGGGTAGGAATGAAGACCTTAAAATGATTGCCCTAAAAAAAAAGAGCCCTATAATTGTGTTATGCTTCAAAGATATATGATATAGCAATGATAATCAATAATATATCTCAAGATATAGCATGGTTTATATTGAGAGATTTTTATTTCAATAGGGATATGCCTAGATAGATATAATAATGTAATAACATGTGTAATGTACTGAATTTGAATAAAAAGTATAGTTAGTTGTTAGTTGACAAGGAGGGATGGGGCATGATATCCATTATGACATCAAAAAAATTAAGATAATGCATGATGTTGATCATGGCATTGTAAAAAATGAGGAGCAAACAAGCAATCAAGCATACAAAGAAAAAAATAAGAAACATACAAGGGTGGCCAAGGGGCCAAGTAAATAAGGGACATGGACACATAACACTCAAACTAAAAGGCAAGCATACAAGGCATGTTCAAATGCCACATACACATATAATTGAAACAAACAAGGTTAGCTTGAAATCCAAAATCACATAGAAGAGTACAAATAAAGGACATTGGTAAATGTCCTAAGGCATACACATGAATAGAAGTAAAGGACATTGGCAAATGTCCTAAATCACATATAGGAGATGAAATAAGAATTGATAAATGCAAACAATTGAACTATGCTAATCAAGAAAGTAAAATATGTAATAACTATAAATACAATCGTGTCTAACTAATAAAAGCAAGAAGTGGAAGTATGCAAGACATGTTACTAAAATACTAGGTATATGCTAAGAAATACACACATGTTATATATTAATGAGTGTCGATAGAGTAATCTATGTAAGCTAGTAATTAATGTATATCAATATGATAACTAGAGTTTGTGGTGTAGGAAAGACATAACTTGGATGGTGTAGTCATGTATAATATGCCTCTAGTGGGTATGTATATCGATGTATGTTTTGATGTAAAAATAGGATGCCCCCTCAATCGGTAGAGTGAATCAATCAAAGATCTCGATGTTACTTCACAAACTCAAAGAAGATCAAGTGAAGCATGGTAATATATAATAATCAACAAACAATGGCATAGAAAACAAATGTAAGTCTAGAATGATAGTAGAAATATAAAGCATGGATGATGCATACAATCAAAATGTTTTTAGTGTTTTGACATATTTGAATGTTTTTGATATGTTGTATTGTTTTTATATTTTTGAGATTTGAACTATGTACAATCAATCATAGGAAGACTACCAACAAGTAAAATTGAGGAGAAATGATACTAACTAATGAGTCTCATGCGAGACTCCCTATCATGGTGTCCTGTATCAAAGAAAGGAATCATGCATGACCATGAAGCACAATGGAAATGTTAAAACTGTGGCTCTAAAAGCTATATATATTTTGAAATATCTAAATAATAAACCAAGTGTGGGGTCATATTATAACTCTGAGAAGTGGATGCAACTATAGGGCTCTTAAGGACCCATCTACAAGTAGGAGAAGCTCTCTAAACATGTGCTTTGTGAGTAGATGCATGAGATATCATTGATATTGTGTTAGGTTTAAACATTATATCTAGAAGATATCTATAATCTTGAAGATGTGGAGGTGTATGAACTCTTCGTGTTGGTGAGGGATGCATCAACTGTGTTTGAATAATAACTAAAGGAAGAACTATAACTAGTGGAGAAACTAAAACTAGTGGCAAAATTGAAACTAGTGCTTGTAAAATAATAGATGGCTCTAAAGTGGGGAGTGGTAACTCATATGAGACTCCACAAACTATAAAAACTTAATTATCATGAATTAATTTTATGTATCTATGAATTGTAGAAGGTACTTATCAAATTTTCTAAATCCATGTGTGACCAAGTAATATATCAAAAAATCATGCACTAGGAATAATAGTGAATGGTGTGGCCACATGTGTTGGACCAACCTATAAACGAAGTACAATCTCACCTAATAAACTCTAAATGTGCCTACTAAATCCATTGATAATTGTGTTCATTGGGGTAATATCTTGCTTTAAATATCCCAAATATTGTAGTAATGTCATAGTACACATGTTCACATTAGATCCATTGTCTATGAGAACATGATGACTAGGATGATTATGAATGTGAGCTCTGATAAGGAGTGCATGATAGTCTGAATCATCCTCAACAATATCCTACTCTGAGAAGGAGATGGAAGGTCTAGCTCGAACTCTAGAATTATATACATGAATTATGTTACTCAAAGGATGTGTCTCAACTAAAGGTACCATGTGTGTATTTGGTGGTATATATTCATGATATGCATGGTGAACCCCTATGAGGACCCTATATCCTATTTAGAATGTTATGGAAAAGGATCTAAAAATATTTTCAAAGCTTTATCCTATGTTTACTTTGCCTATAGAGGCTCAACTAAAGTGCCAAGATCAATATGATTGCCATCTGTCAAATCCTATATCTTGTGTCTCAAATTGATGCATCTATTTATTATATGGCCTAGTTCCCTGTGAAACTTGTAAAGTAAATAATGATCATATCCCTATAGAAGAGGCTTTTTTAGGTCAAATTCTAAAATAGGAGGAAGAGATATGATGTTACATTCTAATAGCTATTGTAAAACTCTAGCTAAATAAATTGGTAGATTGATAAAAGTATATCGATGAGGTGATGATAAAACCACTCACTAAGGGGGCTTAGAAGTTGCATTAACTGTAGGTTGATTTTGACTCTTTCTGTCATTAACCTTGACTTTGTATGGGACTTTTTGGTTACTCTTGATTGTTGTGTCTAATATAAGGATATACTTGAGTTTGCCTATTGAAATTAGTTTGACTTCTCTTTCCTTTAGTGTGTGACATAATTTAGTGAAGAAAGAGAATTTTTTAAACATAATTGATTCATGCAAAGATAATAAGAGAATTTTTTTAAAGAGATCTTGTAACCTTGATTAGCTATAGGGCTATTCATCTTATCCAAAATAGTCTTATATCGAAGAACATAAGCTATGAGATGCTCAATTGACCTTTGTTTTTGTTGTGCAACTTGGACATATGAAATATTATCACCATTATTAATGCTAAAATGAGATAGAAACATGTTAGCTAAAGGATTGAATGCATTGATTGACTAATTTAGTAGAATATAGAACCATTGTAAAGCATAATCCTTTAGGCTCTATAAAAATAGCTTCGTAAGTAGCTAGTCATTTGGTACATAGTCCAATCATGCTACATAAAAAGATCTCAAATATGTCTCTAGATCACCCTTACCATCATATAGAGTGATCTTGGGTTAAATGAAACCTTGTGGTAAGGGTGTAGAATCAATGTGACATGCCAATGGTGTATGTAATAAAGAAAAAAAATCCAAAGCTTGTGCATGTCTAGAGGCACCTTGCTCAAAATGTATCACCTTAGATTGAAGAGATCTTATCTCTTGCACAAGGGATGCCACATCAAGCGACAAATATGTACTAGTTGTAGATAGTGGCATAGAGGTAGGTTAGGCTACTATAGGGGGTTGTTGAGACAGTTTCCCCCATAGTGTTATTTGTAACTAGTTGCTATGAAGGAATGGAAGACTCAAATTGTTTAACCTTTTTAACTTCCATGATAGATTTTAAAATAAGAGTAAGATCTTGGGGTTGGTCCTAGAGTCTCTCTTTAAAATTTTATAGGATCAAATCTGTGTTGAGGATAACTACATTATTAAAAATTGTTGGAAGCTGATCAAGAGTTTAATATGGTGGATCATGAGCATCGGTGTTTGTATCATCATTGTTATTCTCATATTGCTCTTTATTGAAATTATCCTAATTGAAATTGGTGTAATATAGATGTGTAAGATCTATAACAAGAACTTGAGTTGGTTGTTTATCCATGGTATATGGCTGAGTTATATGAATCTAGGTGAAGTCAAGAGGATTGACACTAAGTCTTGCACTTCATCTCGAAGGAAGAGATGCAAGGAACTTAGGTGGCATAAGGAAAACAAATTAGATAATAGCAAAAAAGATTAAAAGGATATAATCTAAACAAGGAACTATAATATGCATAAAAAGGATACGAAGGTCACAAACATGTAAGGTGATACCTCAAAAAGCACTTAGACTTAGTATATGCAACTAGGGTTTGATAGATAATTATTTTAAAAATTTACTATGAAAATTTGAAATTTAAAGTGAATTTCTAAGTTAGATATGCAAGTAAAAAACAAAAATTTACTGGAAAATTTGTGATTTAACAGAATCTAGTGTATGTAATTAGGGTTTTGAAAAATAAATATTTTTGAAAATCACTATTGAATTTTGAAATTTGAAGTGAATTTCTGATTTAAATATGCAAGTAAAAATTTATAAAATTATTGAAAATTTTGTGATTTAACAAGACCTAGTGTATGTTACTAGGGTTTTGAAAAATAAATATTTCTTAAAATTACTATTGAATTTTGAAATTTCAAGTGAATTTATGATTTAAATATGCAAGTAAAAATTTAAAACATTATTGAAAATTTTGTGATTTAATAGGATCTAGTGTATGTAACTAGGGGTTTGAAAAATAAATGTTTTTGAAAATTACTATTGAATTTTGAAATTTGAAGTGAATTTTTTATTTTAATATGCTATTAAAAAATTAGAAAATTATTAAAAAATTACTGGGAAAATATTGGGAACTAGTATGGGTAACTAGGGTTTGAAAGAAAAATATTTTAAAATTTAATGATGATTTTTTATTTTATTATGTAGGTAAAAAAAATTTTGAAAATAGGAAAAATTAGTAGGAAATTTACCCTAGTATTTGTAGGGTTTTTGTGTGTAATCGAAGTAAGTCGGGTTGATCAAATGGTTTAACAATATTGGGAATACTGGTGTATTATTCCTAATTTAGTTAAAGGGTCTGAGTAGCAAAATTAGTAAATAAATATGTAATAATTAAGATATTGATTTGTGTAAATTATATTGAAATTTTGACTTGTTTAAAAATAGTAATAAGATGGAGAAAATAAGACTTAGCTAGAAATTAGCTGATACAATTGAGACAAGGTCTGAGATTCACTATGTAGGATTGGGATACGATCACAAACTAAGATCTAAACTTCATTTTATGATTGGGTAGGAGCATCAAAAGTGGATAAGAGTGACACTGGTAATATATTCCACCTTTACCACTATTGTCCTAAGGATGTAAGCTTTTTGGGTTTTGTTTGCTAGGTTTGTGTGACCCTATTTGTGAAGTTTTGATAGTTGGAAATCTATAGAGCTCCTTGTAGAGCATATTTTCTCTTTTCTCTTCAAACCCTATACTCTATTGTGATTTTCCCAATTTTAAGAAAGAGCAGGGATTAGTGTTTGTAAGATTCACTGAACATGTATCCACACCCCTTGTGTGGGCATGTTGCCTACATATCAATACTCCAAAGAGGGATCAAGCCATATGTAGTTCTCCCACTTGATGTGCTTTATGCAATTGAGTGTATGAATATACAAAATGCTAAATTATATGTATTTAAAGTGGCTAGGGACTAGTGTAAGGATTTAAATAAGCTTATAAGTTTATTGGATAGCTATATGTAGAGAATAGGGAAGATTGCTTAAGTAGTCTTACTTGTATTCTTATTTTCTTAGTGATATTTTCCAACCCTTTCCAAATGATTTTTGAATGGGATTTTATAGGGATCTATTGGTCATGGTTCAAATGTGTTCGCATTAGGCTGACAAGAAGAAGGATGGATAACTAGAAGAAACTAACCATTAGAGCCAAAAAATCACTTAGACAAAATCACTAAAAGTAGACAGAAGTGGCACTGGCACTATAGTCCAAGTATGGTACTATTTTCCTGAGATGACATGACTTAGGGGGATGGATTAGTCATGAAAAAAGGGGTCTAGATCAGTTTGGATCAAGTTTGGAAGGATACGAATGATTGGGAATTAGTGAAAAGATGCCTATGAGGGTCATGAGAGAAAGTAAGAGGGACCTAACGGTTGGGTATCATTAGCCATGCTTAAGTTACCATTTTTTGCATTTTATATGACTACAGTGATTTATTGTGTTCTACAATTATTTGTCCTTCATTTATTATCATTTTACCATTTACATACTTGATATTTTGGTTTTAACCTTTCCTTAACAATAATAATTTTCCCTTTTTCTAAGTAATTCATTGCTACTTTAACCATCCTATGTATGCACACATTTATTTTATTGTTAGTTTTATTTCCCTAAGTTTTCTCAAATATAAATATTACACCCTCCACAATCAATACTAGGATATTTGCATGTAGTCATTTAGGAGAAAGGTGAGTCAAGGTATGTATATTTTCCTTTTAATTACTCTAATTTCATTTTAACATTACTTTTCTTATGTCATTTTTAGTTATTTTGATTTCATGTGTTGATATGTTATTTCTCAAATCACCATCCCATATTATCCTCACATGGCATGTGATGAGCTTCAAGTGGGAAATATGTATACACACAATATTTTTATTAACTTTACCTCTTACTAATACTTTATATCTTGTAAGAACCTATCCAGTTTCAATATCTTTGAGTGCATGCCTTAAAGGGTGTATCGAGAAAGGGGATTGGAAACCATTGGTGCTTTGCAAGATTGTTGTGGCTTTAAATAATTCTTACCATTTGTCCAACCACTTTATATCAACATAACCTTCTCTTATATACTTCCCTAAGCCTTGTCTCATCTCTTTCATCATCCTCTAGTCATTTGCCACCTTTACTAACCCTTACCTACCATAAAACAATTTTTTATAGTTTAAGTTACACTATTGGCCCCACTAAACTTGTAATCTAATTGATAAAAATTATTAGGGTCTAGGTCGGCCCTTGGCTGACCTAGACTTTGATTTAATTTATTTTTTTCAATAGTGATACTAGGTCGATTGGGTTGACCTTGTTGACCTAAACTTTGAAAAAGGACTAGGGTTAGATTCGCCTATATAAACACATCCATTTCATCATTTATAGGAATAAGAGAATAAGAAGAGATATATCTTTCACATATTCTTATCCACCATTCTACTTGAGGATCATAGCTTAGGGTTTCATGCTTTCTTTGGAGATATATATTATTTCTTATGGATAAGTATTTTGGATGAATTGATAGATTTTATATCCTACAACTAGTTTATCCTTGTCACCCATACATACCACAATACCATCTTGCAAATAATCTTGGCCAAGGGAGATATTGAGGCTTGGTGGGTTCATATTCAAAGGTAAGTATTCCTAACTTTGTTCCTCCTTTGTAAGAGTAGATAGATAGGCATTTGTACTTATTCACCATACATTAGGATTTCATATACATTGACATGAGTATATGTCTTCTATGAATGTTTACTTTTCATGTTTATTATCCCCAATTTGTGGAAAAATATTTGGTGATCACTAGATTAAAGTTTTACTTTACTTTTTATTAGTTTAGTGAATATGAAAACATAAAACCTAGCTAGGATTATTGCATAGTTTTACTTGATTGGAGGATTTGGAACCCTCCATAGTGAATTTATTATGGTAAGAGATCCCTTATCTAGGTATATTGGTTTCATCTTGGTCAGACCCCGAATATCTAATGTATCCACAATCAAAAGTGTAAGTAGGATTTATCTTCTTTGAGCTAGGATTGATTTATAGATCTACTATATTTCCCATTGCATATAGAAAGCATGTACTTAAATTATCTCATATGTTATCAAATTAATGTAAATTCCTCAATAAATCATATAAATTTGGAAGATAAAATCACAATCACAAAAAAACATAGAATAGTCCAAAATAACTTTATTCACTTGCATTAATTAGGAAAATCTCCTAAAAAAATAGATACAAGACATATATATATATATATATATATATATATATATATATATATATATATATATATATATATATATATATATATATATATATATAATTCTTAGATGGGATCACCACATCCAAATATCTTGTCTAAATTTAGAAATAATATTATTTATTCACATATAATTTTCATTTTTGTATCAAATTAAAAAAAAATCTTATTCTAGTTCTTTTGATCGTGCATAAATACATGAGTAACTTGATCCAAAGGAAATCTAGTTATTGGTCATGGAGTCCAAGTAGTAATGGTAATCTAAACTATGTTGGAAATAAACTAAATTATAGTTTGAGTTGGTGAATTTGAAATAATAGAAACAAGGAACAATGATTTAACCAATAATTACATTACATCATGATTGAAGTCCATGAAGGCATGACTATAATTATGACTACAATTACTCCTGATTATGTATGCATAGGATTAGAAACAAAAGGTAAAGTCACCATCACTAGTCCTGTTAGAGTGTAGATAATTATGTACATGGGAAAAGAGGATTTGGTCATAAAAATTTGAGATTGTGAAGAAGAATATCTTGCATGAGTGGATGACCATCACTGTTACTTTAGCTTTTCATATTTGGTCACACATTTTTAGAATTCAGCTCAATAGATTCAAAAATTAAAAAAATAGAACTTTTAAATGGTATTGGAATTCTATCCATCAAATTTTGTGCATCTTCATAGAAACCATGAAATAAGTAGTTGATGCTTCAAACTATGCTACGTAATATTTATCAAAGATAATTAATTGGATTACCTATTTATTGCTACTAAAAACCATTCTCTCAATTTCTATTTTGAAACTATTTAAAGTAGTTATCAATAAGATATCAAAGAATGGTTTCGTGACCGATTGTCCATGTGGTTTGTATATACCAATTATGCACATGTCACTAGGAATGCTTAATACTTTTTTCTCTTGGATAGTCAACTACTCGATTAATTATTGCATTTGTTTTTGTGACTCCGTGAGTTGAAGTATCTTGGTTGTTATAAAATTTTGGACCAAAGCAATGTCTAAGAGATATAAAAAGTCAAGGTGTTGGTATTGACTTTGCCCAGATGATTTCTCAATAAAATGTAGTTTATCATCCAAATTATTCACCACTTCATAAAAATTCACCACATTGTTCTAGTATGCCTTTGATTCACTCCTTCATTGTTGATTAAAGCATACAATGTCATAGAGGGTTTTGACTGAACTATGAACATTGTATACTATGTCCTTTGGTTTTTTTTAATTCTATCAATATACTCTTTTATTTTTCTACTAGATAATGTGAGACATATTTTTATGTATTTAACTAATAGCATCTACCATAAATATTGTGTGTTCTTTAATTTCATCCTCATCTCTAGGCTTAGTTTTCCTCTTTTTGTTAGGGAGAAGAGTTATTCTTCTCTTAAAAACTATATGGGATTCACACCAATAATAATAGTCTTTTTTTATTAATCTTTTGAGATTTTTTGATGTTGCATTAAACTCTATAATTAGTCTTGGTTCATCAATAATCACTATAAATTTACTAGTTGACTATTGGAGTTCATCTTTTTTATCTATACATGTGTCACTAGGAAAATTTGGGGAGAGGTTTGAGAGGTATGAGAAATAATAGTCAAGCGGTTTGTTGTTGAGTCATGAGGGTGAAAGAAGATGGAGGGCTAGATCGGGGAGGAGGCATGAGAGTTGAAGGCTATAGAGGTCTTTGTGGAGGTTTCACAAGAATAGAAGGAGATGAAGAAATGGAGTGAGGAGATATAGGTAGTGAAAGCAAAGGTATAATGATCAACTTATCCTTGTACATATTTATTTGATGAGGTGTATTGAAGACATATTTGGTGATATCATGAAACTATTCAATTAAAACAATTGTGTAATATATTGGGTTACCCTGAGTAATGGAAACACCTAACTCGGTAGGGAGATGATCCTGTATGGATTTTGTGGAAAAAATGGTCTATGATATAAGGTCTTAAAAATATAAAAAAACCACCATAGTGCCTAAGTTATGTGATGGAAAATCTAGTTGTGTAATGGAAACCTAATTTAAACTCTTCAAAATATGATTAATAAGAGAATACACAAAAGATGTATAATTAGTATAAGGAATATTTCTAGTCAAAGAATTAAAATTTCTAATACTTGTCATACTAGATAAATATGGAATAACTATAATAGTTGGTAAAACTACTAATGATGTACGGGAAATAGTGACTTGAGTGAACCCTTGAGATGTAACTATTGAAATGATTATATAAATCAAAAATCCACACACCTATGATTCTAAATGTTGAAGTTACACTTGGACCCCCTACAACCCCTTTTTGGACCATCTAATACCTCTCAAGCCTAACCCACCTACCTACACCCTGTTTCACAAAATAGGGTAAACTTGACAATCAGGTCCCGTTTCCCTCTGGACCCTGACCATCGATGATCACATTGACCATTGATGGTCAGGATCTATCATCTCAAGTAAACATGTAAACATCATGCAACTACTATCTTTGCCTTTTCTAAATATAACTATCTCTAATTCCTATTGTGAGCCTTTACATGCATGAATTATATTTAGAATCCCTAGTTATACTATCACTTCCACCTTTTACTTGTACCTATAAAAAAGAGAGGCCTAGGAGGTCCAATCCATCTATAATTATTATCAAGAACTAAAGTACTTAGAGTCCCCTTTTGTAGGTTAATCAAGTGCTGCAATAATCCATCAATCATACCAACATCATCCACATCATCAAGACATTCCATTAAGATCTAATTTACCATTGCCTCTCAACTAAGCTTCTAGGTATTTTTAATCTACTGAGATCAAGATAGATCCTACCTATGGGCTAGTTACACCAACTACTCATCCAATCCACTTTAGTGCTTTCTTACATGTAGGTCATCCTCCCAAGCCAAAAAGGAGATCTCCCCAATATTTTTACACACCACACACACTTTTTATCAAGTATTCCTACCACAACCCATATTTATAGTTTTATTACCTTCTTCTAAATAATAGAAAATTTTGAGTGAAACATTCTATCACACCTGATGGGACATCACCTAGAGTCTTTAATCACATTTTATTTTCATTTGGATGCTCTCTTCTCTATCTATGCTCATAATTGAAACTAAAATTTCTTTTAGGATTAAAATCAATTATATCCATTGATTGTTTTTAATAATAGTTTATTTTGAATTAAAGCACAATATTATTATTATAGCACCACTTTGGTTACAAACACTAGCCAAACCATTTTCATCAATCAAACATTAAAACATTTTGAGACGAGGCCCAAATAGGATTTCATCACCTAGTGATCACCTTACCCATTCTTGACAATCCTAATTGGAGGTCATTACCAATAAGAGTACCAACTCAACTCTCTAGTTGAGTATAAAATCTAGATATCAATATATATTGGCTAAGCACCTAACACCATTATCATTTTAGAATTGTGAAATGAGAGGGTAGGCCCCAATACCAAGCCACATATTGATTACAATATAGATTCTTTTGAGCACCTAAACAACCTGAAACCAACCATAGACTGTTTCTCTAGTACTTGATATACAAGCCAACTTCCATCACATAATCTCATAAACTAAGGCATAATCCAAAAGCAAGATTAAAATTAACCTCTAGCTTTGACATACTTCATAGTGTGTGTCTTGATTGCCTTGATCATTTTCTCATCTTCTTGTTTGAGTGGTGAGATTGTTCTTGTTTTTTCTCCCCTTTCCTTATATGGTTCTCACTCATCAGTAGTGAAGAGACCTGGTAGAATAAAACTTGTCACCTAAATCAACCTCTTCTACCTCATCCATTTTAAATCCCTAATTTACCACAAGTAATTCCCCAAGGAGACATGGATTTTACCACCTTTTTAGACAACAATCCAATGGCCCTTTAGCACTATCTTAACACCTCTTCTCATCATATCCTAGTTTCAACTCCACCTCAAGAGCTTCCTTATGGCATGCCATCTCACCTTATGGAGGGTATCCCAACCATTCCCCTATTAAATATAAGGACACATAGGCCAAGTGCTCTCATGATTCCCACATGGTTAACATGGTTCATAATATAACTACCCATGAGGACCCGATCAGCCAATCTACCCACTCTTCCCCCACCTCACTTACAGAGGTAGAAGAGTCATCTTCCCCTCCTTCAGAGATTCAACTTGAGTAGGTTCCTTTTTCCCTATCCACACTCATAGAATCTTTGTAATCATCACATTCTACCCTAACAAGCACATTTTAATAAGAAAATTTTCTTAATTTGCCACCTCCATCAATTACCCAACAAAATACTACTCCTATGGATATTATTCCTAAACGAGAAGAATTTATATTGATACCTCTTCTAGATGAGATATTTATCTCAACCTTACTTCCCTAATATTATGAAATAAACCAACCTACCAACCAACCTCCCCAACCTACAACTTTATCTCTTACATTCACTACCCATGAAGGAAAATTAGTACACAAACCATTTTCCACATTAGTATAGAAATTGGAATTTGTCTTGAAACTAGATATGGATAAAGCCACTTTTTGGAAACATTTAGGCCTCCCTTACATCAAAAAACTAAAACCTTATATCACATCTTTAACCAACCAGTATATCATCTTTCCACCACCTCTTAAACTAATTTGAACTTTTACCAACCTCTCACATTCCCCACGAACAAAAGTAATCATACCTCAAATAAGAAAACCAACAAAAAAACCTATTACAAACCTTGGTATCTTCCCCATATGAAGTTTGGTCTACCCATATCTTAAAGTGTAATTGACCCCATCTAAACCTCCACCTAAACCTTGACCTGAATTGACCAAGATAGCAAAACCATTGAATAGCCACATGCCTAAGGTTTTTCCTTCCTCCACCCTACCCTGTATCTTGGGTCCTCATCCATCAACTTTACCCAAAAATAAATCCCCTTTCAACATATGTCACCCACTACCATTGATTATGATAACACATTTATTATCTAATGCAACAGTCCTTCCCAAATCACAACTAATCAAGCCACCAAATTTGGTCACCTCAACTACCAATGTGCCTAGGCCAAAACCATCTGCCTGAGCAACCTTACCCAAGTCATCTCTCAACCAACCTATTACCACACACATACCCACCTTACCAACCAAAATTGTGAGCCCAAAACCTTCCTTACCTCTAATATAATCCTATATAGCCATTCTTCATGGGTTAGTATAAACCTCCTACCTCACATTACCTCCCATTAGATCTTTCAATCCTTTTAGTTTGAAGCCAACCAAGTACAATGACCATCAAATATACTCCTATCATAAGACACCTAGGCATGAAATGGAGAATTTTAAATCTCAACAAGCCATTATCCACCCCCTCTATGATGAATATGACCTTTTGGAATATGATCTTCCATCCATTTCTTCACCATTACACCCAACAACTAGCCACTTGCACATTCTTAATCCCCCACTCTCACCTCAAAGTGATGGAGAATCTATGCAACCCCCCATCAAACCTTCTACCTATATAAATACCATTAATGTGGTCACATGATCACAAAAAAAAGATAAAGGGAAGGTCAAAGTGTCCATTACATACGCACCAACTCACCCTATACCCAACTAGACCTAAACTTCCATTTTTACAACTAAGCCCAAAGTTACTATATTAGGCACATTAGAGGTTAACCCCTATAACTCCATTAGGAGGGTAATTCTTAAGAAACTTCACCAAACTCTAGTTAATATTATCCTCTATGAGCTCATTTCCACCTCACCTCACCATCGTTACGCCATGATAGAGGCTATGCAGGCCACTGAGGTTAGACTGGGAGACTCCCAACCTATAGAGGCCTTTATGGGTGTTCTCCATATCTCAAACCTTTTTACCTTTAAGCACTTGTATATACCTTCCATCCACCCTAAATACCTAGATCTGCCTCTTTTTCTACCCATATTAACCAAACTCGCATCAAATAGGTTATGATCGATGGGGGAGCCAATATCAACTCATTTCTTCCCATGCCTATAATCAACTTAAGCTATCAAATAATGTCATGTCTAAAAATTTATCCATCCTTAGATACTTTAATGACACTATGACCACTACCTTGGAAATCATTATCCTTCACATTTGTCTAAGACCTCACATGCTCCCTAAACTTTTCTATGTGGTTGAAGGTGAATTCTAGTATAATGTTTTACTAGGGAGACCTTAGATCTATGCCATGGCTTATATACCTTCCACCCTCAAATTTTGTGTCAAACATGAAGGTTAGGTGGTTACCATATAAGCTGACCCTATCCCTTTTACAACATGCAATATCACCTACTACCCTAATGATGTTCTCCTACATCCATCCAAAGCACCACAAAAACACCACCCATGGAAGCTAAAGCCATTGCTTCCCCTCCTATAGAAGAATCTACCAGTTCATCTATTTCTATGAACCAAATACCTAGCACTGATCCCTTGTAGTCTACCTTCTAATTCCTTACCATTGTATAATATTGTCTACTCACCCTAGATGCCCTCTTTAACCTCAAGAATATAGGAAACTCAACTACCACTCAGATTATGACCCCAACATTAGAGCCATTGTTCCTTTAGGAACTCCTAACTATCAAAATCACTTAATATATGGGGGAATTGACAAGCCACTTAACATTTCCATTACCCACCCTTCATCTCAACCATTTACCTCTAACTTCTCTTACTTGGACAAACCTAACTTCACCAAACTATACCTTCATAGGTGTGCCTAAAAGGGATTTGGTTTAGGATGATATGAGCATGGCCCACACACATTGACCTCAATCAAGAATCATAAGACTCATGAGAAATATGACTTTAGCTTCATTCTACCCAATAAGAAGAAAGCCAATAAACCTACCACTACCATTGTTATAGAAGAGAGCCCTTCCCTACTAACATCCCATCAACCTGAGGGTGAAGATGAGGACATCATCCCAACTAATTTGTTTTTCATCAAAAATATTACCCTCATCCCCTTGGCTTATCAAAATGAAGTGGCATTCATATCCATCCCTTTGATCTACCCTAAACTCATGGGAGAAGACTCTCCTACCATTAACACTATTTAGTGTCAAGATTATGATGTTATTCTCATGCACTTTGGTACACTAGATTCCTCCATCTATAAATCTTTACCTCCAAAAACCTCAACCATGTTGAATGAATATACCATAGATGTTGACACAGGTACTTTGAATAACCCCCACATCATCAAACTTGGTGAAACTCTCACTTCTGAGGAACTACAGGGCTTTTTTACCTTACTCCAAAACCACAGTATTGCATTCACTTAATCATATGTCAGTATGCCAAGTATTGACATATTCATTACCATAAGGGGACTATGTATATGTGTATACTTTCATGACCTCAACCTTGCCTACCCAAAGGATGACTTTCCTCTACCTAGAATTGACAAACTTGTTAATCTTACAATAGGCCATGAGATGTCACTCATGGATGGATTCTTTAGTTATAATCAGATTTTGATTACCCTTGAAGATCAACACAAAACTACCTTTATCACCCCATGGGGGAATTTTTGTTATAGATTCATGCCCTTTAGTCTTAAGCATGCTACCACAACCTACCAATGTGCTCTGACCTATATTTTTCATGACCTGATCCATACAATCATCAAATACTATGTGGATGACCTTCTTGGGAAGCCTAAGCTTTGCAAAGACCATTTAGACATTCTCAAGGTTATCTTTGAGTGACTTATCCATTATCACATCCACCTCAATCCCAAGAAATGTATTTTTGGGGTCTTGTCAAGCAAACTTCTTAGCTTCATCATTTCCCTTCAAGGAATCAAAATTGATCCAACCAAAATCAAATCCATCCTTGAGATGCTACCTTCGACCAATATTGAACAAATCCATAGCTTATAAGGGAAACTTAAATCTATTATTTGCTTTATCTCCCATCTCTTTGATCATTGTTAACCCTTTCACCACCTCTTGAAAAAGGACATCTTTTTCAAATGAAATGTTAATTATCAAAAGGCCTTTGATGTTCTCAAAGAGTACCTACTATCTCCACCTGTCCTTACACCTCATAAGGAAGACCAACCTTTCTACCTCTATATCTTTTCCATAGACAACTACCTAGGGGCAATGCTTGCCCATTAGGATGAATAACACAAGGATCAATGTGTCTATTACATTAGCTACACACTTGTCAAATATGAGACTCAGTACATGCATGTCAAGAAACTATGTCTAGCCCTAGCCTTCGTGGGCACCAAACTTCACCATTACCTTTTTAACCACAAATTTTTTTTCATAACCAATAACAACCCCATCAAATACATGCACTCCAAACCATACCAAAACTAATGTATGGCTAAGTGGCTCATGCTTTTAGCTAAGTTTGACCTTGAGTTCCTTTAATAAAGTTCAATAAAGGGGAAAGTAATTGTTGATTAACTAGTTGAGGTACCCATAGAAAACAATCAACCTCCACCTCTTACATTTCCATATGAGTCTATCACAATCCTATCTCAAGCATATTTGACCAATCACATAACCATGTTTTTTTATGGTTCCACATGTCATCGTGGTGGGGGAGCCAGTATTGTCCTTGTCCCCCTTATCAATGAACCACTTCCCTTATCATTTAAACTCAACTTTGAATGCACCAACAATGTCGCTGAGTATGAATCCTTAGTGATAGGTCTCCAAACTGCCCTAGCCCTAGGAGTCAGAACAATCAATATCTTTTGGGACTCCCAGCTTGTGGTTAACCAAGTCAACAATGTTTACTAGAGTAAGAATGAAATAATTCAACTATATAGACAACTCATTATATAAATCTTAGCCTCATTTTAACACTACCATATCAAAACCACCCCTTAGTATACCAACAAGTTTGCTAATACCATGGCTTCTCTTACTTCTCAAATCCTGTCAACACCCTTAGGCTCTAAACTATTCATCATTATCCATCACCTCATTGAACCTTCCTACACCAAATTAGACATTCTAACCATCTTTAGTGTGGAAAAAAATTTGCTTGATCTTTGTTACCAACAAACCTTCAACTACCTTCACCTTGGCATAACTCCCTCTAGCCTCTTTAGGAATGCCCATCAAGCATTTATTCAAAACACCTCTTGTTAAACCATTATGGGAGGAATTCTATACAAATGTGGTTTGGATGGCCTCCTACTCCATTGGCTTTGTAACGTAGAAGCCTCTCATGCTAGTAATGAGAAATAAGAAAGTATCTATGGGGTCCACTTTATTGGACTCATTGTGGCTAAGTGTATCCTCCACTTGGGCTATTACTAGCCCACCTTTAACCAAGACTATTGTGATTATGTAAAAAAGTGTGTCAAGTGTCAATAAACTAATAATTTACATCATGCACCTAGTAATAGCCTTTGCATGTCCACATATTTTTTGTCCTACTCACAATGGGGTCTAGACCTTATTGGTGAAATCAACCCCAACTCTTCATAACGACATCATTCTATCATTACGACAACTGAATATTTTACCAAATGGGTAGAGGTTGTTTCCTTGTCTCAATGAAAGCTATAAATATTATTGAATTCATCACCCATCATATCATCTACCATTTTGGTGTTCCCCATAAGATCATCATAAAAAATGGCAAATCTTTCAAAAACAAACAAGTTTAGAGATTTTGTGACATATTTAGTATTAAACTTAGCTTTTCATCACCTTATCTCCC
Organism: Torreya grandis; assembly: GCA_037957365.1. Taxonomy (NCBI): domain Eukaryota; kingdom Viridiplantae; phylum Streptophyta; class Pinopsida; order Cupressales; family Taxaceae; genus Torreya; species Torreya grandis. The sequence continues at coordinate 613,210 of JARHVA010004238.1, read as the reverse complement.
ACAAGTAAATGGACAAGCTGAAGCCTCTAACAAAACCCTCAACAACATGTTTACCAAAATGGTCAATGCCTCAAGTTAAGATTAGCACTTGTACATCCCCTTTGCCCTATGGGAATATCATACTAGCATCCAAACCCCCACTGGTGCTACACCTTTTTCTCTCATCTTTGGAGCTGAAGCCATCTTGATTATTGAAATCCAAATACCTTTTCTTCACATATCTTTGTGTGACCTCATTTTAGAGGGTGATTACCATAAAAAATGTTAAGCCCAACTTGAGCTACTCGATGATCATCATTTATCTACCCTTTCCCATCTTTGTTTCTATCAAGAATGAATCAAATGAACCTATAAAAATACCTGAAAGTCTAATAGTTCAACATTGGAGATCTTGTCCTCAAGGAAAACTAACATGTCACTAATATGAAGAAAAGAAAAAAGGGCAAATTTGCCTTCAATTGGCTTGGACCTTATATCATTACCCATAAGTATGGATCAGGGGCTTATCATTTTTCCTCTCTCAAAGGCAAACAAAAACCTAAGCCTCTCAATGCTTCACATCTTCACCCCTTTTATTGTTAGATAGGGATCACAATTATCATTTGTCTAACCTAAGCTAATCCCTTGCAATGACATTCATTTCCCTCTTTTTAGGGGAAACTGATTAAAATTGACTCATGTGATTATCTATCACAATCATAGCCTAATATCAAACTATGGATACCATGGCTTTATCCATGGCATGATTCTCATAGTACTTCTCATCTCTTTGAGATCATTTCCCATGGTTGTTGTTACCTATACTTCCTTTTCACCTACTATCACCCCATGTTAGCTTAGTTTTGCCTTCATAAAGGTAATCCATTGAGCATGTATAAACAAGTCTATGTCAAGTAATAAAGTAAAATTAAAAAGCAATATCAAATGGAAAAAATAAATTATGGGTCATCCTTAGCATCCAAAAACTACTCCCTTGAAGGATAGCTATTGAAAACTCATTCTAAAATTGTAAAATGTAAGGTGGATTGCTCCCTTGAAGGATAACTATCAAAAGCATTTGAGCTAACCATATAAATCTAGACCACTCCCTTAAAGGATGGCTAGATAAAGTATTAGTCAAAGCTAGCAATTTTTTGGAAGCTTCTCACATCAATCAGCTTCACCGACCCTCAAGCAAAAGTTAAAAGCAATTGAAAGAGCAAAAGCAATTTTTTTTTTGAATCTACAATCATCTCTCATATCATAAATAATATTGGAAAAGCCATAATTAGCTCTCCTTAGTAGACTTCCCACATCAATCAGTCTATACTTTATATATAGACATAGACTTGTTGATACTACCTCTTTGGACACCTATAGAAAAGGTATACTAGTCTTGCTAATTATCCTAGTTTCACCCATTCTCCCTCAACATTTCATATGCATGGGACTATGAGCTTACTTGACATAATGCCATCAAGATCCCTATCCATTAACCTAGGCATGCTAATGCAAAACATTTGAAAGGTTTATTTTTAATAAGCCAATCCAATTTTGGGTTTCGTGTCAATATTTACCAATGAAAAGGTGTCATGTTATTTTTATTATCTTTTATTAGTCCATGTAAGCCTATAAACATGAATAATAAACATCATACCAAAAACATGAACATCATGAAATATTTCAACAAGCAACATCATCTATTCCTTAATGAGCCAAGCACAAATTAGCCAACCACAAACATTCACCTATCCATCAGATCATGTAAACCTCTAAACATGTTATTACACCATAAACAAAATCAATAAGCAAAACATCATAGCATATACCATTCACCATTTAATACACATAACCATAAACATGAGCCATAACATGTATCCATCCATAACATATCCTATCTAACCATGAACAAAATTAAAACATCATAATTCAAATTTATAAGCATCACATGCCTAAACTAATAACCATAACCATTAGCATCCATAACCATAAATCACAAACATGAATATCACATAAAAAATTGAATGCCATATATCATATACATTGAATAGTCAAAAATCATACATGTAACAATGTATCAATATCAACTCTCTCTCAAAATATACATGTCACTACATCAAAACACATGTCAAAATTAAAAATCATACATATCATATATCAAAATATAAAATTAGGCCCCTAAAACACTCAGACCACCTACATCACTACCATTGGCCCCATCTATACATGTACCTGATGGTGGTCCCCCTTGGACCCCTATTTTCCCAACTATAGAAACCCACTACCTTGGAGTAGCTAGTATAGCCCCATTGCCCAACTAGCTCTATAATCTATAAAACTCATGTTATGGGGCAACTTATCTAACACCATCACCTCATAGTATCTGAGTTCTTGTACAGTGGCTAGATACCATGTTCATAGCATTGAATTTAGTGGCACTCCTATTGTTATACCTACCATACCCACACCAATCTACCCCTATAATGTGCCTGTTTAGCCATATAAAGTAGTTACCTACCCCTATAAAATGATAACCTAGGCTTTCACCTGGTCCCTCTCATTTGAACCTACCCTTAGATTCCTACCTTCTATCCCTATAACACCCATTTTTAAGCCTGGGCCATAGCCAACACCACCCCTACCTATTTTTCTTGGTCAATTAGATCCATAGCCATTAGCCTTACACCTCCATCATCTCCATCAACATTTACAATTGCATAGATTGGCTAGTACCAAGCCATGTGTCTATCTGCATACCTTGCATCCTTTATAGGATCCCTAATAAAAAGCTCCTCAAATCCACCATATATCACTATCTAAGTAGGTTGGGGTACCAGTCATTAAACCTCCAAATCCTACCTCATATACCATGGATGTGGACCTAATATGCCATATAACAAGCCAAGCTAATTCCAAACTCAATCAAATGGAATCATCTCCACCTCACCCTCCCAGTGACCCACTATCTACCTATAACTCTACATGGCAAGGGTCTACCTCCTATAACTTGTGTAGAGTGGAAACTATAGGTATGGCCTCTAGGTGATGTCCCTAACCACTAATACACATAAGGCACCTCTAAATTAATCCACATCATATGCTCCATCACCTACACCTAATGATGCATAATCATCCCTTCATCTCATAAAACTAATAGGGAACTCAACCTATGTATATCCTACCCATGGAGACCCCATCAACCTCAGCACTCAGATGTGCTCATAATACCGATAGTGTAGTACCATCTACACATTGATCTCATATATCCTATGGTTCCTAAATCCCCATAGCTCCCTATAAATCTAGACTAATAAAATAGGCACCCAACCAAACACCATTTGACCAAGTAGAAACTCAATGATCGCACCTAAAAAAACATAGGGAAACCTCCCATTACTAGAATTTAGGAGCCCAAAGTAAGTCACCACAATCATTAACATCATCAATCACCTCTCGTCATGAGCACTCTCATATAACATTGAGTAACTAAATCCTCTAGAGTGCTAACAGACCTAATCACTATCATCTTTATATAGATACTCAACAAACTCATCCCTCTCCTCTTTCTCAATCTGGTATATCACCTCTCATGTACTAGGATTCAAGTAATCTGATGTATGTCCTTTAGTATTATAGTCATGTCCTCAGTTAGTAGAAAGAAGGTATTAGTAGTAAGATCCCATCTCTTCATGAGTGTTACCACCATTAACGTATCTCTCGATACATACTGATAGTGCCTCATCCCACCAAAACCTACCTCCTCATTATGGGCCTAATCTTATAAGGTCATCCCATTATGAAGCATAGGAAAGATGCATGGCATGTCATCATGCATCTAAATCTACTCTGTATCTTGCACCAAACCATACACTTAGATTAGTATCTGTTTCTAGACTAATCTAAACCATACCAAAATCCTGATCTCACACCACTCTTCTATTTCAATAGATCAAAATTGCCCATTTGAGCTCATACCTACACATTATAAATTTTTACCTAATAGCTGAATCACCCTAATCCATTTTTCCCTTATGCCCTAATTCAATTACCTTAACCGAAACCTCACCCCATTTTTCCTTAACCCTCGCCTACTCAAAACTCACCCTAACCCTTGACCCCCTACCATTAACCTAATATTACCTACCCTAACTAACTATCATTAGTCATGGTAACCACTGATGGTCAAACACCCCTACTTCACTAGGTGTTAACCACTGATGATTAGACCTAATCATCGATGGTCATTGTGGGCATTCTATGGCTAGAACACCCAAACCCTAGCTACCATAAATAAAGAATTTAACTATGAAAACACCATCCTAATCACCTCAAACACTTAACATACTACCTACCCAACCCAACTCACCCACTTATCAATATTTTAATTTACCCATAAATTCACCCTAAACCCATAAAATCCTACCTAGGGAACAACGGCCCCAAAACACTTCTACCAACTCTACTAACCTACCTACCCAAGTAGTACAAATAAGCAATTTCAACCAAAAAATACAAATTAAATGCACCCAATACCTCATTCTATGACCTCCTCTATGGTCTGATCCCATGAGTAGATGCTCAATTATATCCTTATGCTCCTTACATCTTAGACCTATGAATATTTCACTCACACTCTAACCAATGAGCAGTCACCAACTCAATAAAAACTCTCTCCACACACACCAAAATCACTAGAACCAAGTTGACTAAGCACAAAATTTATAATGAGTAAAAGTAATTTTTGATTTTACTTTTCACTTGGTGGATTTTTAGGGTTTACCTTGACCATTGATGGTTAGGGTAATCATCGATGGTCACTTTCTAGGGGACCCTAACTATCGATGGTTAGGGAGCCCTAATTAGACCCACCCCACTTTTTTTCAAAAAACCTATATCAATAAGCATCTACCCCTATTATGCCCTTGCCACTTTTGGATAGGCCTTTCTCTTATAAACCAACTACCTCATCACCTCATCATTGGAATTTTGTGGCCCCTTTGGTACACAATTTTGTGACCACTTATTACCTGGTCTTTTAATCATAATGACAACATTACCATGTTGAACTTTCATATTTTATGCTACCTCACACATACTGACCCATTTATGTCTCATTGAGAGTACTTCCTACATTGGATACCCATGACACTTGACCCATTTATGTTTTCCTTGAGAGCATTTCTTGCCTTGGATACCCAAAGTAAACACAAAAATCACATAGGAGACTTAAATTTATGAGTGTTCTCAACCACCATGCCTATAGGTAGTCACATGGTTCACTTGTCACTTATCCTACTTAACAACCCTTTACCTTTTTACCAATATTAGAAATCTATCTTTACATGATATTGGCTATCACACCTTTTTGTTGCATTTTGTGCACACATTTGCGCCTCACATGCTCAACCTCAAGTCACCACCTCATGACTCCACATTTACCGTTTATCAAACTTATACTCACTTAAGCTTCACCTCACCAACTCCTATTTTGAGGGGGAATACATCCTCCCACTCTTGGGGTAACCAGACCCTTGACCTATACGTTTGTTTTTGTTTTGCCACTCATTCACAAGAGTAGCACAACAAAAAAGGGGAAAATTTAGACACCTAAAATCCACACACATATGATTCTGAATGTCAAAGTTACCCTTAGACCCCTTATAACCCCTTTTTGGACCATCTAGTACCTCTCAAGCCTAACCCACCTACCTACACCCTATTTCACCAAACAAGGTAAACTTGAAAATCAAGTCCCCTTTCCCTTTAGACCCTGACCATCGATAGTTAACCTAACCATTGATGGTCACCCTGACCATCGATGGTTAGGATCCACCATGTCAACTAAGCATGAAAACATCATGTAAACTATTGCCTTTGCCTTTTCTAAATATAACTTTCTCTATTCATGTTACAATCCTTTGCATACACAAATTATATTTAGAAGCCCCAATTACACCACTTTCACCTCTTGCTTGTGCCTATAAGAAAGAGAGGCTTAGGAGGTCTAATCCATCTACAATTATTATCAATAAATTAGGTACTTAAGATCCCCTTTTGTAGGTGAATAAAGTTCTTCAATAATATAACAATCATACTAGCATCATCCATGTCATCAAGCCATTACATTAAGAGCTAACTTACCATCACCTCCCAACCAAGCTTTTGGGTACTGTTACTTTTTTGAGATAAAGCCAGATCCCACCTATGGGCCAAATGCGACAACTACTCATCCAACCCACTTCTATGATTTCTTACATGTAGGTCATCCTACCAACCCAAAGAGGATCTCTCCACAGTATTTTGACATAATGTGCACACTTTTTATTAGGTATCCTACCACAACCTATATTTCTAGTTTTACTACCTTCTTCTAAATAATAGTGAAATTTGAGTGAAATATTGACCACAAGTGGGGTAACTTGAGTAGTTAAAGTACTTTTTTTAGTATTTGATGTAACATATGCTTTCTCTACTCCTTAACCTTGTCTATCTTAATAATTTTAGTGTGGGAAGGAGTATAATTTGCATTCATAAACTCAATCTATATGGGAAAATTCTAAAAAAAAAATCTAATGATGTGATTGGCCCTGATTCCTCACCATTAATTATTTTTAAAACTTGTTCTTCTTCTTTCCATCTAAAGATTCCTCTACCTCATTTGTTTTTGTATCAAAAAAGCTTACAGTGAAGGATGGAGAGATATTCTTACATAAGTATAAACTGAATGAGATCTAGTTATCTGTGAAGGAAGAGGAAAAGAAGACTAACTTATGGTTGGAACTTAGAATGTAAATACTACTAAAATAGGTGGAGTGAAGACAAATATGAGTTTTGGGGGGATCCTTATTTCAATAACTAGTTGATTTACTTCTTATGTCATTGGGACATTTTAGAGGATTCTTTCCCTAAATTTTTTCTTCAGTTTCTTCTTATCTCTTGTAGTGCTTGCCCAACCTCTTTAGTCATGTTCTTATTTTTATATTCTGACAACATTTTTTCTTGATACAGTTTGGTCATATTGTATCATTTGGGAAATTATCTTATACAGTTTGGTATATCATTTTTATTCATCCTCAAGGTTGAGGAAGATTGAGTGATGTTCATATTATTGGTGACTATAGTCTTATGTGAACTATCTAGATAGTTTATCTATGTATTATTGTATGACTTTCCTAGGGTCCCATCATCCAAGGTTAAACAATCCAAACTTGAATGATATTCAATGTTTTGAATTTTTGGATAAATGATCCTAGTTATGAAATTATTGTTTCCCAATGTTGAATAGCCTCTTTTGGTATTTGGGAAACCTTACCTTCTTCAATTTGTCATCCACATTGTTAGTCAAATGGTAAGCTATTTCTTGCTCAGCTAATATATCTAGTAAAAGTCTTAGTAGTAAGAATGGGGATACCAAGGGACCCTCAACTCTTATCATAGTGTGATCATGGTATATATATTAATCATCAATTGTCTTAAGTGATATTTTGATTTGGTATAACAACCTAGGCACATGTTTTCCATTAATTATTTTATAAACCATTGGGTATAAGTTGTTTTAAATTTATTGCATGTAATCCCTATATTTGTGTATGTGGATATGGTTGAAATCATCATATATTATATCTGACCCTCTTGGTTCTTAGGGATAAACGTTCTTAGGGATAAACATTGGCCCAGGTGAGAGTACTACAAATAACATCTAATAGGTAAGAAATCATCTAAAAATAGGCATCCAACTAGTCATGTATTTGTTGCCTCTAGGTTTTCAAATTGAAGCTTATAATTTCTCCCACTGGGGGAATACTTTTATCCCCAAAATTATCGATAATAGTAGGAACCAAAAATTATTCACATGAGTGATTGATGGATGAAAATGTAGTGTATTTAATAATTACAAAATAATAATAGCATTATGCCTAATTTGGGCAATTAGGATCCTCTTCATGATAAATATATATTGGTTTAGGCCACATTATATTAGGGAGTTTCTAGTGTTGTTAACTTTAAACCAATTATTGATTAATTACTAGTTCTATCATGAGGTTGGTGGTGGTAGCCTATAGAAGCTTCCAAAAGCTAAACCTGATACATAAGCTAGAAGATGGACACTATTTTTTTTGTAAGATATATATATATATATAAAGAGATTATAAGCACCCACATAAAATAAATTCAAAACTAGTTCAACATATGGAAATACCTCTGATTTAGGTGTTTCCTAAGAGATTTCAACTGCCTTAATTTTAAATAAGTCATCAATTTACTCCCTCTTATCTATGGAAAATTCATCATCATCTTTGTAAGGGAATATAGCTTGGAATTCCATGTAAATATAGGTGTTTGAATGCTCCAAGTAGAGTAGTCTTATAAATTCTATATTTTTAAATTCTTGCTTTGTTTCAAAGTGGAACATTGATAGTATTATTTCCTAGTTTTGGGATTCCATTCTTGAAAAAATATAGATCTTTACCATATTTTAAAGTTTAGGTTTTTTCGGCTCACTTAGACATCTAGGCAATAATTTATAGCTAACAAGTTGGATAATGTAATTTGATTTGACCTAGGAATGCCAGATATAGTCAATTTTCTTACCTTATGAATTTATTACTTGAATTCTCCATTTGAGATAATTAATTAAAAAATAAATATCATTATCACCCATCTATAAAATTTTAATTTGATTTGTTTACATCATCTTTCATGCATTCAATTAACACATGGCACTTTGTCATTATTTTTTAATTCCGTAGTCATCATGTATATTTTGGCTCTTTTACACTTGTCACTATTCCAAGGCCCTTTGCCTTTTACATGTGTCTATATGAAACACATGGCATATTCCCACTAAGTCTTCTCATCTTTGCATGTTTCCAAGTACCTTAGGTCTATTAATCGATAGGGCTAGAAGATGATGACATGTGGTAGCTAATATGTTAAAATGGCCAAGTGGAGCAATCGAATTATGACATGTGAAATTTGACTGTACATGGGAAGCCACATAGAACTTTGTCATTTTTTATTGACTATATCATATCTTTCCTATGTTTACTCTTATGTAATGATATGTCAACATGTGGCATGATTTCATTCAATTGACTATTTTGTGGGTTTACCCCTTTGTCCTAAATTTTGGTGATTAAGTGATACTATGACATTTGGCATGATATTACTTGCTCAGGTGATCATTAGTAGTTATGAACTTGTACATTTGACTTGAGAGGCATGATGAAGTGAGGTGAAGACACATGGTGTGAAATTTTTTAGTTAGGTGGTTGTTTGAATTTTAAACTTGTAACACTAAATAAATTATTTAACAAGATGAATGCATGTGGCATGATCTCATGTAGTCACTTAGTCACTTGATTATTTAACTCTTTTCTCAAAATAAACTTGTAATCAAATGATAATGTGACACTTAGCAAGATCACGTTAATCACTTAATCATAAAAACTTTGAATCATAATACTAAACTATGTGAGATGTACCATAATTTTGACACATGGTAAAACCTTATTGATTTGAGACTTTGAAAACTAATAGTTTAAATAGTCATCGATAATTTTTGATAATTGAACAAATAAATAATGATCAAATATCTTGTAAATTGATAAATTTAAAAAATTATTGATTAGTTTGGTTAGTATAATAATTATACAATAAAGGCTAACCTAAATAATCAAGCCCCAAATCCAAACTTAAGCCAAAATTTGTGAAAATTAAAGGTGGATAAAGCATTTTAGGCTTAAGTATAGAAAAAATTTAGGGTCAAGTTTTGTCTAGATGGGGACCAAACATAATATTTTTAAGGTAAAATAAGTTCATATTTCATTTTTTAAAAATGGGCCACATTGGTCACAACACAATGCTTTAACATAACATATAAATAAAATTACTAAAAAATACTGCTTGATTTTTAATGTATCTTAACCTTATAAAATAAAATTACAATTATAAATATTTAGGGTAATTTTGTTTTACCATAAGGAATACTTACTCTTTAACTTATTTTAACATAGTAAAAATTAAAATTACTATAGTAGTTATTTAGGGTTTTAAAAAATCACTATAAAGAATAATTTATATTTAACTTTAATTTATCTTAACATAGTAAAATAAAACTAATATAATAAATATCTAGGATAAAAAAATTACTATAAAGAATACTTTATATTTAACTTTAATTTATCCTGACATAGTAAAATAAAATTAATATAATAAATATCTAGGATTAAAAACATTACTATAAATAATACTTGCTCATTAACTTTAACTTATCTTAACATAGAAAAATAAAATTACTAGAAAAAATATTCAAGGTTAAGGGACTAGTGTTTATAAAATAAAATGAAGGCTTAATAATTTCCATAATACACTTAGTGGTAGTAGTAGTAGTAGTAGTAGTAGTAGTAGTAGTATTAGTAATAGTAGTAGTAGTAGTAGTAATAATAATAATAATAATAATAATAATAATAATAATAATAATAATAATAATAATAATAATAATAATAATAATAATAATAATAATAATAATAATAATAATAATAATAATAATAGGCATCTCAACATAACAAAGGACACACATTTTGGAACTTACCACCATCTTCTATAGAACTACTACTTATGCAGTTCATGTCATGCCTTTTGTGAGACTTCTACATAGGCCCCCATAAATGGAGGGTCATGCTAGAGGATTGGACTTCTATTATTATATCATTTTTCTTCCTCTGCACTTTTTTCCATCGCCCTTATCTTCCATAGATTTTGAGTCTATTGGTAAATATATTTCTATAGATTTGAAGGGCTAGTATATATCTTCAATTGGAGCAATAGCCAATTGTTCTAGCCTTGGTATTTAATTCTATAAAATAAATTCCCTTGAGTGAACATGTATTTTCAAAGTTTATTATGACACCCTCTTACCAAAAGAGAGGGGTTAAATCTTAGAGACACCCTTTATGTGAGGATCTCTAGCAGGGTCCACATTTTATGTAGGAGGCTTAGGTTTGTGTGAAGATGAATTAGAATCATCACCTCAAGTTCTACAGCATTCAGTTGAGGTGGTTTGGGTATAATTCTATCCACCAATAATTTTTATTCTTTTGTATAAGGATATTGTAGTCTCTATTCAAATTTCATGTGTTAAAACAACTTATACAATAGAATGGCAATCCTTTGTAATCAAGTGGTCAAGACCATGAGCAGTCCCATACTTACCAAAAAAAAAATTTAGGAAAATCATTTGAGGTATCAATGTTAACCAGTATTCTATAAAATGTAGTATGAGAGGAGAAAGTGGTGTTTGGATGCATCTGCAAAAACTTACCAAGGGAGTTACCTATGGCTTTAAAGCCATAATCAAACTAAAATTGAAAATAGAGGTAGGTTAGGCATATCTAAATTAGTCTCTCATTTAGAGGTTCTATAATGGGGTTGAAGAAGAGGAACTAGGGTTTCATGATTAAGGGGTGGTGATTCAAACTCCATAATCAAATTTGAATCAAATATTTATCCTTAACACAATCAAACATAACAATAACAAATCTCTTGTCACTAGGATAAATTTCTAGCATACCTTGTATGAGGAGTTTCCAACACTGCAAGATCTAGGTATGGAGGTCTTAGACTTTTGGCCAAAGATTTGAAAATACATAGATAATACCATTGAAAGATAATAAATATTTGTGACTGAGCACTTCCTTAGTCTCCTCATCATTGAAAGTCACCATAGTAGTGGAAGAAGCAAGATTGTGAGGCTTTGGGGCTGATCTAAGCAATGGCTTAGAGGTAGACTCAATGAAATATTTTATCTTTGACTAAATTTTGAGGGTTTCCAACCCCATAAAGTTGAGTTCCCTATCAACAAGAGGGACTAGGTCTAGATCTAGCTCTTTATTTATAGCCATTGTGTACAGGTTTCTAGGTAGAGTTATTTTTTGGCATGATCCTTCAGTAGAGGAGTCATTTAGATCAAGGGATACCTTCACCCCTATTCCATCCTTGGATAATCTAGGCCATGTCCTTATGAATTTGATGGATAGAGATAGAGCCTTTCAAAGGGTGGAATGGATGATTGACTATAGTTATGTGCTACCCAAGCTAGACTATGTAGAGGAGGGAGAACTAGGATATGAATGTTTGTTAGGTAAGAAGAGCCAGGGAGCCAGATACACCATTATCTAGGGAATATTTTTTACTATTATATTTTTAGTATAATTATTTTTTAAATGATATTATAATTCACATATTTATAATATAAATTATATCACAAGATGTCCAAAAAATTAATTTAAAAAAAAAAAAATATTTATTTCATACAACCTTAATGTAATAATTGATATAATAATTCCAAAGAATAATTAAAACTACCTATAAACAAGTTAAACAAATTATTGCTTCAATACCATGTTAGAATAACCAATGAAAAAAATATAGCATTTATTTAATATGACTAACAAGAAAATAAATATATTAATAAATGCATAATTTGCAATAATAATTAAATAATATATAAAATAAAGAGAAGGAACATTACAAAGTTTTATTGTGGTGAAACTTCAATGAGGTAAGAAAATACGCAAAGCTTATTCCATTATTTGAGAAACATTTATAGACCCAATAAATTCCTTCTTCACCTCATTTCTTCACAAATTCTTCAAGTAAATTTTGGACCACCACTCCCTAAGAACACGGTGTTGTAATAATTATAATTATATATTAAACAAAAGTTTAAAAGAAATTTATAAGGGATGTGGATAGTTGTAACTAGTCAATCCACCCATTTTAATTTAAATACAATAATTTATTACTCACACAACCAATTTTTAAATATGTAGTTGTGTGTAAATAATAAATATCTTATTTATTTATTTATTTTATGGAACAATGTGGGAACATATTATAGCCCCACAAATATTATTATTCAAAAAAATACTATTTCTAATGATACACAACATGATGGTTTTGTTTCCCTAATGGAAACCTTTAATGATTGATGATGTCCAAAAGAGTCCCTCATCTAGCTTATTAGATTTCCTAAAAACACCTCCTTATGTTTCCATTCACACCCTTCTAGCCCACATTATGATTATATATGCATATATTATATGAATGATGTATGTGTACATTATTTTCATTAAAACTAGTTATCATTATATAAATTAATATTATTTAATGGATTCAATTTGTATGGTATTACTAATGGAAAATGAAGTATGTAGGATATACTTCTTGCATGAGTTTTTATAGACACAACTATAAAAGATAAGGAATACATGAAGTTCATATCTATGGTGACATAGTTAATCAGTAGTTGGAGTTGATATTACTATAATTTTATGGGAGTTGAATAATTATTTTATAGAAGATTTATTCTTTGATTCACACTCCACCATTGATGGGAGTTTAATATATTTCTCCAAGATATTTTTACATTCACTCTCTCCATTATTAAATTGGGTTGAATAACTATTTTAGGGGGAAACAAGATATTATCATATTTTGAAGATCTCGTATTTTAGGTATATTTTTGTAACTCATTTTATTCCAAGTATGGTTGAAGGTTCTAAATTATTTTATTCATAGTTTTATATTTGTGTGTATAACCACTTAAATATTAGGAATAAAAATAAAGTGATTCTCTTTGTATTTAATAAAAGGAGATACACATTATAAGGGTTGATAAATAGTTATAATTAAGGAGATAACTTAATATTATATTTATAATAATGTAAGATTCATGTAATAATAATATTATTAATACATTCATTAATGCACTAGATCTTATTTTAAGTAACTTATTGGTACCAAGGATTGGAAAGAAGATCGAGTCTAATCAAGGCAAGTTGTACTCATAAAGATTTGTGATGAAAATAATCATCTATTAAATTATATTCCTTTATACTGTATTCATTATTTGTTTCTTGTTATTTCATTGAAATGTATGTCATTTATTCAAATTCATTCTATGTGTGAAAATCAATTCCATGTGTGTTATTTCAATACTGGGTGGGAATATTCCAAAATAGAAATTCATATTTTAGTTCCAAGATAGTTTTATATTTCATTAATTATAGTTTACCTTTCTTGAAAGTGTGATTTACCTTCTTATCATTTCCTTTACGCAAGTTTTTTTTCTATACACAATCCTTAGAACCCCAAATTTTAAAAGTGACCAATGTTGATCATTTATTGACAAAACCTCAAAAAAATTAAGTCTTCAAGTTGAAAATTAATGATAGTAGTATTTACACTAACCAAGTGGTTAGCCTTATAGATCATATTTATAACGTTGTATGCAAACATTGGCTATGTCAAGTTTAATTGTTGAGTTTGTTTTTATTTTAAAGGATGTTGAAAGTATTACTACTTTTGAGGAAGAAGAATTGCCAACATAACATGTACTCACAAAAAATATTTTACTCTTTATTCAAATTGAATTAAAAAATAAATTAATTAAATGAGTATTGATTGATGTTGGTTCTTAACTAAATACTTTTAATAGTGATTTATTTTTAAAATGGGTATTCGCATTAAAAACATTGAATAAACTAATCAAACTATCAAAGGTTTCAATGAATATTAGTATACAATACTTGGAATATATCATTATATTGCAATTTACTATTGGGGTGAACATGGATACATGTAATGGAATCAGTACCATCTACATTACACATGTGCCTTGAATACATGCATGAAAGGCACTCATAATATTTTTTTATAAAAGAAAATCATTTAATACATTTTAAAATAAGGCACACCAATAAAATTTAGATGATCCATCTATCATTCCTCCTTCTGAATTCATCCCTTAGGATAAAAAAATAAACATTAAACTAGAGATTCAAGTAGTTACAACAAAAAAATATAATAATAAATGTTACAAGTGGACCAACAAGACTTACATAAAGAACAATAATAACTTGAGAAATTAAAAATATATCAATAAAAGGTATAGATAGAGCTTCAAAATCCACCATAAGAAGAAATATTTCATAAATAAAAAACACTAAAGAAGTAGTTATAATGTCAAAAGTTATAAATGGAACAACTTGAATAGGACAATTTGAAAATAGAACAAAGAAAATTCCAATTGGAACAAGAAAAGTTACATAAGGTCCAAGAGGAACTAGAAAGTATAATAAAACCAAGATAATTTTGTTTAACCAAATCATATTCATGATATCCATTTAGTGGTTATTTCATAAGTATAATATGGTAATGTTTCAGATTATTATGATAGTGATGATGATGAACCCAACATGGTTAATATGATAGATGATCAATTACAAAACCTAAGATTTAATCTCTCAGATGAGTATTTATCTCATATGTTATTCATACCTATTGGTCCAGGGTATACCATGATGATTCAATAGTTAAAACTAAATATTATCCATATACAAATAATAATTCTCTTTTAGGTATGCTTGGATATAATAATGCAAAATAAAATATTTTAATAATATATCCCATATGGAATTTGAGAAAAAAAGAGATGAACAATGTGGAAATATATGGTACAAAGGTCTCATCATTATTACAAATGATCCAAAATCAAGATACACCAACAATACACATACAAATATTATTAAATATAAGGATCATCACATTACTAGTATATTTACTACTAAAATATGTAAAATTCGCATCCATAAAGTTGTATGCCTAATATTAGGCATCGATCAATAGAAATTTTTAACATAAATAAGGAAAAACATTTGTGATTATCATAGAATTATAGGACATGATATAGATCATTGTGAAACACTACAATATATATTTAAGAAATATAATCATGAGGAAATTATCAAATTAATACAAAATCAACAAATATCCCTTACTACAAGAGTTCAAAATACATCATCTACAGATACAACATGTATAAAGCATCCTCATCAAGAGGATTTAACCATTAAAATATACATGTAAGGGGATTATTACAAACATAATCACACTAGTACTACTAAATTGGAAAATAGTTTTAGTGTTAGAGGATTACAACAAATGGGAAATAATATCAATGAATTACATCATAATGCATATTATTGTTGATGTTATTTTTATAAAACAAATAAACTATTAAAATATTTAAAAGCATATATAATATATAGACCTAAATATGAAATATAATAATTTTGAAATTTTGAAATGAGCTAAAAAATAGTAAATCAAGGTAAATTTTAGTGGTCCATATATAAATTAACTTGGGTGTTTTTGCCAAATCTCTAAGTATGTGTTTCAAAATTCTAGTGAAAGTTAATAAATGGTGTTTAGGTGAGAATGTGAATGGACATGTGAATCATAATGAGACATAAAAGTCATATGAACATAAGACTATACATAAAACTCACAGACAAACTGTGCCTTATTTTTCTATGAATCCCCTCTTCACTATCGAAAGGTAGAGTTGATGGTGAATGACAATAATGATATTGAATGATAGTTATGTTTTTATCTTAACAAAATTGTATTTAATGACAATAATATTATTATTTGTGTTAGGGTGTGGAGCTAAAAGCTACACCTTAAGGCAAACATGAGGGTTTCTAGCGTATGCAGTCGCCGGCATCGACAGGCCACACCGACGACGGTCAGGGGACGCAGAAGGGAAATCAGCATCGGCAGCTATCGGCCAGCGTCAGTCACCTCCAGGAGGGCAAGGACCGACATCGGTCACCTGTGGTGGTCTAAACTGCTGTTGATGAACAGTCAGTTAAGTGAACATCGAGTTTGCATGTTAAGGACTTGTTCAAAGTCTTGAGCCGCAAGTCTAATCAGTGTATGCATGAGATCTATATAATAGACTCATGGGCTATATTGTTAAGTGGAGAATTTGGAGAAGAGCTATGTGAAGCTTAGAGAAGTTCTTCCCATGGTGGAATCAAGTAGGATTCCCCATGTGTGTTTCAGTAAGATCAAGTTTGATATGCAGGGATGTGTGTATGTGAGGGTCAGACAGAGATCGGCAATTGGCCAGGGTCCAAGGTGACAACAATACATCAGTAGGATCATGGAGAGATCTACTTGGAGTACGGTTGTGTACTCGATTGTATAGATGTGCAATGAGGTGAACAACAGCTTGTGTTAGCTGTGTGTTGTGACCTATGAGAGAAGATTACTCAGGTGGGAAGATTACTTGGAGCCCTTGAGGAGGAAGCCTCACAGAGGTGGAAGAAGAGTGTGATCTCTTTATTGTAATTTCCTTTGTAATGAGTTGAATACTTATGTGTTGCCTCTCATATTTTGTGTGTTTTCTCATTGATAGTTATTTGTTCTTCTGGTATTTTCGCATGTTTAATTGCTTATACAATGGTAATCATGTGTTCTCTTAAATCTGACAAGTTGTGTCAGAGCTTTGGGGTGTTTCGGTCCTATCAATTGGTATCAGAGTGAGGTTGGACGTTCTCAGAGTGAGTTTGACTAACAGATGTCCCAAATCTATTAAGTGTTTGTTGATTACAGGTTACTCATAGGGGTTGCTGTTTGAGTGGGAGTATAGCAAGGTAGAAGATGGTATAATGAGAATGGAGATAATTAGGCATAGGTTTAACACCATAAGGAGTGTGGTGGGTTGTCTTCAAGTGGGAGCTTGAGGAGGAATACAAGCAAGGATGCAGATTAGACATAGTACTGGTTTTGGGTACAGGTGCAGCTTTTTATCTCCAAGTGGGAGATTATTAGGGTGTGGAGCTAAAAGCTACACCTTAAGGCAAACAAGAGGGTTTTTAGCGTATGCAGTCACCGGTGTCGGTAGGCCACACCGACGATGGTCAGGGGACGCAGAAGGGAAACCGACATCGGTAGCTATCGACCGGCGTCGGTCACCTCCACGAGGGCAGGGACCGATGTCGGTCGCCTGTGGTAGTCTGAACTACTGTTGACGAATAGTCAATTAAGTGAACACAGAGTTTGCATGTTAAGGACTTGTTCAAAGTCTTGAGCCGCAAGTCTAATCAGTGTATGCATGAGATCTATATAATAGACTCATGGGCTATATTATTAAGTGGAGAATTTGGAGAAGAGCTATGTGAAGCTTAGAGAAGTTCTTCCCATGGTGGAATCAAGTAGGATTCCCCATGTGTGTTTAAGTAAGATCAAGTTTGATATGTAGGGATGTGTGTATGCGAGGGTCAGACAGAGATCGGCAGTTGGCCAAGGTCCAAGGTGACAGCAATACATTAGCAGGATCATGGAGAGATCTACTTGGAGTACGGTTGTGTACTCAATTGTATAGATGTGCAATGAGGTGAACAACAACTTGTGTTAGCTGTGTGTTGTGACCTATGAGAGAAGATTACTCAGGTGGGAAGATTACTTGGAGCCCTTGAGGAGGAAGCCTCACAGAGGTGAAAGAAGAGTGTGATCTCTTTATTGTAATTTCCTTTGTAATGAGTTGAATACTTATGTGTTGCCTCTCATATTCTGTGTGTTTTCTCATTGATAGTTATTCGTTCTTCTAGTATTTCCGCATGTTTAATTGCTTATACAATGGTAATCATGTGTTCTCTTAAATCTGACAAGTTGTGTCAGAGCTTTGGGGTGTTTCGGTCCTATCAATTTGACAATAATACTACTAAATGATAACAATGTTATCATTTGACAATAATGTTGTTGAATAGTAGTAATGATGTCATTTCAAAATAATGCTACCAAATGATAACATTGATATCAAATGACAAAGATTACTATTAATATATAACATTGATGTCATTTGATAGTGTTGATATCATATGGTAATGTTTTTCCTATTTGATAACATTACTGTCAAGAGATATCATTACTATCATTCAACTATATTGCTATCATTTGACAACATTATTGTCATTTGACAACTTTGGTATCACTTGGAAGCATTTTATCATTAGGCACCATCACCTAACACTTCATCCCTTTCCTACTAATAATAATTGTCATTATGAATATATGGGTGGATTTATATTTACATTTAATGGTGAATAAGCTCATATTGACTTTTGATGGAGTGAAGAATTATATGTATATGTATGAAATTTATTTCAAATAGTAAGTCAATATAGAAAAATAAATTACACCTAAATAATTTAGGTGAATCCACATTGTTCACAACCCCATAAAATATCCAAATTCCTATTTCTAAAACTAAAACATTCAATAATTGATAAATAATAGCCACTAAAATTTACCTTATAGGAAATTGACATAACAATATACAAACCTAGTTCAAATTGACATTATCTTAGTTGTGGAGGCTAACTATTGAATGAAAACTAAATAAGAAATCTATGAACTATTTCTAAGCCAAAACAAGATTGAAAAATGTACTAAGATAAGGACACATTAGGAGGCTAAGTTCTCACTATGGTCTTACCTGTTGACTACATATGAGCCCTAGTTGACTATGTAATTTAGTTTCTTTTACAATCACCTATAGTTATTTGTGAGTCTTTTATGATTAGCTATTTGTCTTGATTTATAGTGAAAATAACATGAGAAATAAAAACCCTAGATACTACACAAAAAACATAATATAGATCATATTTAAAGGATATAATTAGGCAAGGGGAATAGATAATATATCCTCATAAATCCTTGTGTAATCTAAATTATACTTACATATCCTGAAAGGGCCTCAGGTTGATGTATTTCTCCCTCCTAGAGTGAACATGTGAATCTTGATACTTTCTATATGAATACAACTAGATAGATTGAATTTAATTTTTGATAATGAGTTCCCTTGATCTACAATAAAATATCTTTAAACTTGGACTATGACTATTAAAATGCATCTTAATTTAAATTAGAAATATTAGTGCCTTTTTACTCACTATGTAATAAAATTTCCAAGTTATTGATAAATGATGCTTTGATATGCCTTGATGTGCTTATATATAGGATAGTTTTTAATATTTCCATTAAAAACCTTAGTAATAATGAATAATTACTAATAATTAATATTTCAAGTCTAAAAATTTACCATTGGGGGTGGGGGACAAGGCCATTTTGTGACTGTATTTGACCCAATGCAATCTTGTCCTAGGAGGATAAATATTACTAGAATTAGGATGATGATAATTCATAATTAGATTAAATATGTCTAAATTATGTTCTCATTAGTTAAAATATATGTTTTAGGGTAGTGAATTCTCATGTATAGATTACAAGTTAACAAAAAGTCAAATATACTAAGTAAGGGTAAAGATGTCAATATTAAACTTTTTCAATTACTTAATGATAAAATTTGAGTGTTTGAATTTTCCACCTATTTATTCTAGTGTGTAACAAAATGAAATTAATAAACTAAAGGATATTAAAACCTAAGTGTGTATACACACTTTTTTTTTGTGAAATTTGATTGCACAAGATGCCTCATTTTGAAAATAAAAACAATGCCACTGAAAGTAGTTATTTTCCATATTTGAAATTTTAAAATTCAAAATTCAAAATTTGAAATTTAAAAATAGATCAAGGAATGTATACACCTGAAATAATATACTGTCCAAATTTCCTATAAGTTAGAAATAGAGAAGTATGTGCCCCATTGTTGAGGCATTTGGAGAAATGTTGAAACTATGGAATGTTTAGAGTGATTAAGAATCAATTTGAGAACATTTTAAATCCCTTGAGTTGGAAAGATTGTATGCTCAAAATCTCATTTGAATATTTAGATTAGTTTGTAAAATAATTTAAGGGGTGGTACCACTAAATGTTCCTCACTAAAGTCAAAGCATAGACATTGAGTGTCACTAGACTCTAGCATGGCCCACTTGTGAAATGAGATGAATCACACCACTACAAATAGATATATATTCTATTTGAAACTTTGTATGTTTGAAAATTTTTTACTTCAAAAAATTAAAATTTTCCATGTAGAAACATGAACATGAATGAATATCATGCCCCTTGTATCTATAGTATATTGATATATAATATCGATTTGAAATTTTAACTATTAAAAAAATGCATCTTATAACTATAATAATGAGTAGACACATATGCCATGTGCCCTCATAATTTATAAATTTTGAATCATTTTATTTATTTTTTAAATGTATAGTGCCATAAATCTAAATTTTGTTGCTCATGAAGACTTGAATTCTCAAGATAATCCCATCATGATGCCCCATTTTTGAGATGAGGTATTTAGCTAAAAAATAACTAATATCAAAAGAGTATTCTAAAATATGTAATAGTGTAGTATCATATGGATATTTGAATCGAATTGTATATGAAACATGTGTGAGATAGATATAGCTTTGAAGAAAATAAGCAAAAATTGCATGATATGTATCATGGCACAAGAGTAAATTAGAAAAAATAAGTAATACATGATATTATTCATGGAAACATATTAAAAAGTAATGAACAAGAAGTAATGTCATATATTATCATGTAATTTATATATAATGTCACACATAGGAACCAAATGCCACATACAAGGGACATGTTAATGTCATATAAACACACAAGGTTAAGAGAAATACTCAAATCACATGATAATTCCAAGAAATAATGTGTGTATATTAAACACACAAAGTTAAGGGACAGACACAATCAAACAAGTCCTAAACTATTATGCAATAAATTAATAATGTAAGAAGAAGCATAGAGCAAATGAGACTAGTCTTGATCAACCATATGTATTAATTCCATTGTTACCAAATAGCATATTCATGAACACAATTGTAAATTATGAGTGGTTATAAAAATAATTATATGATGTATATCTCAACATGGTAGAGATGCTCTAGATAGATTCAACTTGTTGAATTGTTCATGGTGAATGAATATATTTCCCCCAATTTAGCAATGTTTCTACAAAGATCCATGTACAATTATGTCTTTTATTACACTCAAAAACCTTATCAAAATTAGTTTATTTTTTAAATATGGAATATTCCATCTAATTGAGCACTAAAAAAATAACATATGTAAATAATTTAACTATAAACATTAGAAAAAAAGCTTGTTAGGTCTTGATTTTGATATTTTTAAATTCGTGACATATATGATTTAATTTTTTTTTTTTTTTTGAAGTACTTAAACTTAAAATATTTGAATAGTGCTAAGAATTAAGGTTATAAAAATAGATGAAATGGGAGAAATTAGAACAATCTTTAATAAGGTACTAAAGCATAGTATGGTAGGAAGGAAAATAAACAATATGCCCCCATTGTATGTATAAATGATTCATAGCAATGTATAGAAAATGATTGATATAAAACAAAATGTACATCATTCCAATTGGAAAATATTAAATGTGGTTTTAATAGAATCCATATGATGATAGATATGTAAGAATAAACAAGTGGATTGAGCATTCGAAAGTAATGTAATAGAGTTATTTTGTATTGTTTAAATCAATTTAAAATGAAGGGGGAAGTTCCCAAAGTGGAAATAAAGCCAAGGGTTAGAATAATTATTGGATAAGGGATAAATAGGTAGCAATGAAGTGAAAAAAATAAGTTATGTACATAAAAAAAATCACGTAACTAACCAGTTATACCTATGATGGGCATGTCTGAATATCCCATGGCATGATATGGAGGAATGACTTCCTATGAAGAGGAAGTGCCAACTGTAGATACATTTGAATCTAAATAGGAATCATATTATATAATATAACCATTTTATTCACTTATCATATACCCATGTAAACTAGTAGTCTCATTTGTAGTATGATAAAATGTAATATATGTACCTATAATGAAGCTCTCTAAATAACATGTGATTCCTAAGGAAATGAAGACCTATTTTTAATCATCTGTAATTTCATCATGCTCATAAATTGATAGAGGAACTAATTTTTTAATGTGTTCATGCTCACTAATAGATGGAGAAAATAATTTTGTAATATGATATGGAGTATGTAAATCATGCACTTCAATAAATTTGTAGACTATTTCATAACCACTTTTATCAATGTATGTGCCAACCAACTATATTGTAGGAGGAGTACATATAATTTATTTTAAAGGGTATTCATATTGGATTCTTTGAAATTTTTACCACTTGATTATAATGAATATATTTGAGACATTGATACACTTTAGAAGGTATTTATCTAATATTTTTAATCAAATGTCACCCTAATAACATATCAAATACCCTTGTGATTTATAAAACCAAGAATGGAGTTATAACTATGATAGGTCCCACTTATAAAGGTAGCACTATAATCCCTAGAGTATCATGTGTATGACCATCAAATACTTTAACATCTCCAGAAGTATCATGTAAATATTGATTTGTATAACCAAGAGAATAGATGAGTGCTATGGTGGATATATTTTTACTTGATATGAATTTATTATCAAAATATACTCAAAAAAAGATTTCATATCTATATGAATCATCATAAACAAATTTACTATCATAAAATGTAATCATAGGACATGATGCTTATTTGATTTTAATTGTACCAATGGTGATATCAAGTGGATGTACATATGTTGAAGGAGGAGGATGAGTATTATATGAATAATTCACTTCATAGATATCCTCTTAATTTATTACATGATTTGGAAAAAGGGTCTTTATAAATTTTGAGCTTTGATTTATTATTTGATTTTGGCTTAGATTTTTCAATAAATGTGCTATTGTCAATAATATTCTAATCAAGAATTTTTTGAATTTTTTGTATGAAATTGAAACATATGTTTTTGAAATGCATAATACATTGATGGTCATAACAATATGCATTACTATAAAAAAATATAGATTGTGGCATATTCAATTCATGGAGTAAGAGTGATGAGATTTCATTCAAGTAGATTATGAAAAATACATAAGGAGGTGATGGTAACCTTGATAATTTCCTCCTTGGTGGATATTATAGTTGAAGTTTTCATGTTGGTTTTGAGATAGCATTAATTTTAATCTTAGCTTCATTATTTATTTCATTGGGGTTGATCCTATAATTTGGCATGATTTCAAACTTGGAATTTGAAGCATACTTTAAATTTATTCAAAGTAATAAAATTGACTTCAAGTTCTTTAAATGTATGACATAAATCATCAAACTATCTAAAATTATGAAACATAATTAACACTTGAAGTGGATATAGAAAGCTTTGAGTGAATATATATTGTATCTCAATATCATAAATTTGGTTTGTCATTTTTTTAGCAAAGCATTTTATTAAATAAAATATTCATTAACACCTTATTTGAGATTTGAGATTTTTAGCATATGATAGCTTTTTAAAAATGTGGATAGAAAAGTGTGTAAAAAAATTAACTATCCAAAGGATTTAAAATCATTAATAATTGGAAAAGAAGATCATAAAACCATCCAAGAGAATATTCTTTGAGATTTATTGGAAATAGATTTGTCAAAAATTGTCATTATCTACAGTATCTAAATAAGATACATGGATTCCACACAAATGTTATTCTCAATCACATTTGCTCTCATGTAAAAGAAGCTTAGGATCCATAAATCAAACTATGGATAATATGAAATTTTAGGTTCTAAAGGATTATATACAAGGAACTAAAAATGGTAAATATAATTCTTAATTTATTTCCCTTAATAAATATTAAGCCTTAGTAATTATTTCAAAGGGTAAATATCATAGAAACCATATTTAGTGTTATGCATTTAATATTCTTAGTAGCTAAGTGAAACCTGAGTGGATAAATCAAAGTTGAGTTACACAAGTCATATCTATAGTTTATAAACTAATGTGAGCCTTTATCCTTATGACTACATGTCCTTGTTCATAATCCTTTGTGTCATCCCAATAAATAGATCATCACTACCCTACCTAGGATAATTTATGAGGGAAAGATAAGAGAATATTGGTATAGCCTACTTATTAGTACTATGACCATAATCCCACTTTATTATACATTAACTATGGTTATTAAATCTATTTTTACTGGAGAGGACCTTTGAATGGTTATGTATGCATGCAATATTAATGGCACCTCAAGTCAAAATTGGCATCTAAGCGTAGAGAAAAACTATTCATTGAAATTTTCTCTAAACATTTTGCTATGGTATAGGTGCATGTTAAGTATCATTGCTATGATTGAAATGAGTTGAGTTAATTGTGGAAGTGTTTTATATGTAGATATTAGGTAAATTTAATTCACTCATGATTGATGAAAAATTAATTATACATCTCAAATATTTGGTTGTGAAAATGTTTTTTTGTGCTTTAGATTTTTCTAGGTTATGACAAGAGTGAAAGACATGTTTTATATTTTTAATGTCATATCCAAGCGTGTAAGGAAAATAAGACTACATATATTAAATTGAGTTGTTTTATCTATCAAATAATTATGTATTTTTGTCCTTTCATATAAATGGTAATGATCAAACATATGGTTTTATAGGATAATTGGATACCATGATTGGTGCATTGTCATGTGTAAGTGATACTTTCACATGATATGGTATTTCATTTTCTTTTAGGTTTTTATTTTCTTCCTTAGAAACTAAGTTGTCAATATTTGATTTATTATATGTGTCAAGTTAAATTATACCATGATCTACATGGGCTTGAATTTTTAATCTTAATTCACTACATCTATTTATTACAATTCATTGGATTTTATGGTACTATTTTTAGATCATTTTAGATTTAAGAGATTTAAATAGACCAATACTATTGAAATTTAGATTGCATAATATATAGAAAAAACAAAAAAAAATTGAATTGATAAAAAATATTGATTGTACTTAATAAAGATAGAAATGACAAAGATAAAAATAAATTAGTAGATATTAATTTTAGCTTTTTAGGACATAACAAGGTGAAAATCCTATGTTTATTAAAGAGCTAAGTAGACTAAATCTAGGTAATATTATTAAATGAATATAACCATTTATTTGTTATATAATTAACTAGCTTTGACCTTTTTAAAAATAGTAATAAATAATGCAAGTAAGAATTTAGCTAGAAAACAACTAAGATGAGTGATCTAGGTGCTAAAAATTGAGGTGGAAGTTGGTATGAGTTTACAAACTAGATCTTAGTGTCATAACCCTTCCTAAATAATATCACCACAATTGAAAAGTATAACCATTATTGAAAATGTGGTGGTAGTGTCTTGATATTAGTGATAGTGTCCTCTTTGTAGGACTATCTCGAGATTCTAGGTACACTTATGTCTGTATCTCTAAGGTCTGTTCTTACATGTACAAGTCTTAAAACCCTATATGTTTCCTTTAATGATTAATTTTGTGAGAAAACTCTAACCCTCCATGTATCTAGGTCATTTAGTTGATATGATATGAAAGTATGTTTGTTAGTTGGGTAGGTTAGACATCCTCAACACCCTACTGTGATGAGAGGTACCTACATACCAATACTCTGAGGAGTGATCAAGACCAATGTAGTTTTACCCATGTACATACTAGTGAAAGTTAAAGTGAATATGGTATGATAGTGGCCTTGAGTTCCTTGAATGTGCTTGAGACTATAAATCTGGGTAATCTGAGCTTAAGACTACTATAGATGGTAGTATACAAAAGTAGGGTAGAATAGGAATTGATAACCTTTATTGTTCATAACTTATTCTGAGTTTAAATGTGTATTTTGCATCTAATTTCCATCTAGTGTTTATAGGGATATAAGTCATGTATTTTTACTATTTTTATACTTATGTGGGTGATGATAAGAGGTTTAGGTCAACACTAAGAAGTTCTAGTTTTGAAAAGATGTTTATTTGGGGAAAATGAAGGCAAAGGACATTAATGCCATTTTTGTGACACTAGCACCATGTGGTGTTGGTGTCCTTATTATGGTGCTAGTGTCCAACTGGAAGAATAATTGGCAGGAAGTGCCAAGATTAGGAAATAAGGGTCTAGGAATTTTTTAGGGATGACTAGAGATGCTTATGGCTCTCACAGAGGTTGGACACATATGTTAATAGGCTCTAAGATAGGTTTAAGGATAATCCAAGGATATGTAGTATCAAGTAGTACTCTTAGCACTTAAATATCACTTTTATGTGATTATATTTGCCCCCCCCATTTATTATATAAATGAATCAAAGAAAATTTATTGGGATAAAGGAAAAATAAGCCTATTTGGACTTACCTAGGTGAAGATTATGAAGTTGGGTCTAAATATGTGAATCATGCTCTAATGCATGTCCTAAAAATGGCACATTCATAATTCAGTCCTTCTTTAAGATATATCAAAAGAATAAAACTAAACTAAGTAAAGAAGTAAAAATGATTAAAAATTGGGTAAAGATATAGGAGAGATGAAAGGAATGAATACACCTCACTAGGTACATAAACTAATGCATAAACTAGTGATAAATTTTGTGTGTGAATGTATATAGTTATAAATCAATGAATAGATTGGACTAAGATAATGTATTTCTTAATATTTATGTGTGGGTGGCTCAATAACTCAATCCAATTTTGAATCCCTCATTTCCCATCCCTACTTCATGGATCATGACCTATGCATAGCTTGGATTAGACTAGTGGTGTCTCCAACCTTCTCATGTAGGTGGGTCAAGAAATAAAGTAGGTTATGAATCCATCATTTCCCACCCATGTGTAGTATGTGTATCTAAAACTAAAATGTGTGTGAAGTAATTTTAAATGTCTAACTAGGTATGTTAGCTATGCAACCACTTGGGTACATTAGGTGGCTTTGAGCCACTTAGGAATGCCAACCGCTATAGATGAAGTAAGGCATTAAAATGGTGTGCAACCTAGAATATGATGTTGGGTGTATACAATGTATAAAATGATATGGAATTTTTCATTCCATTTGATCAATCAGTGTGTAAGTGATCATATATAAATATTGTGTCATGCACATGCCCCCAAATATGATATCTGATCATATACATTATGTACTAAATTATAATAATTTATATCTATGTAATCTTAACTAAATTTGGGAATGGTCATTCTATGCATGATTACCCCAATCTAAAAAAACTAGTATGAATTTGAACTGAACCAGTATAAAACTAAGCAAAACTAATAAATTTGTAACTAAATCTATGTAAACATGTATTTTTCTAGACAATATAGGTTTTTATGAGAATAAATCTACTAGATAGGAGTTTCATGTCTTGGATAGTAATACCATTATTAGACATGTGGTACTAGTATGTCAATTTGAGTGTGAGTGTCCTTTTTGGTTTAATTTCTATGAGAGTGTACTAATTCTTGTGTCAATATTTTCTCACTATGTTTACCTAAGTCTATTTTTTTTAATATGAGCATGTGTGCTTAATATATACTTTGAGTGTAGTTAGGATCTTTATATTTATAACAAACATAGAGAAAATACACTATTTATCAAGGTGAAGTTAACATTTTCTTGTAAGAACAAACATAGATAAAGATAACTTTTACGGAAGTCATCATTAAATAGGGAAAAGTTATCGATTATAAAAGGCAAAGCCACTAATTATAGTTGAAAAATAGGAAAATCAACTAAAATTCAATGTAATTTTACCTAGAAAATTCATTGTTTAGTAGGTTGGAAGCCACCATTTAGTAGGTCAAAGATACCATTTTGAAGCCACCATTTCTATACAAAAAAGATAGTAAAAAAACATAGGACCAAAGAATCTATTGTTACATAGGGCAAAGACACTAACCACTCAAAAAATATAATGATGTTAATTTTAAGGCTAAAAATCTAAACTTAAATAATTAAATATATTTATTATAAAAA
The DNA here is from genome assembly GCA_037957365.1 of Torreya grandis. Taxonomy (NCBI): domain Eukaryota; kingdom Viridiplantae; phylum Streptophyta; class Pinopsida; order Cupressales; family Taxaceae; genus Torreya; species Torreya grandis. The sequence goes on along the minus strand of JARHVA010004238.1, from coordinate 584,591 downwards.
CTAAATTTAGTTTATCATTCTCCTTGGCCATGTGGGATGCATGGTCCCACTAGGCATGTCATTATGTATCTTAGGAATCCTAAGAGCACACAAATGATAGACTAGTTAGTACCTTGTTAGTTCAAATGATAGAAAAAAGTCAAGCATAATATATACTATGACTAAACATGCATGCCTAAGAATGAGGGGGAACATAACATAGTAAACAAGATCATAAAATATATATTAAAATAGCACAAATAATTTATCTCCTTTGTCAAATTTGATGCTTAATTTTTTTATAGTGATGTATGTTCTCAATTTATGACAATTAGAGTCTTCTAGTAATGCTTCTCTATGGTGGTAACGCTTCTCCAATGGTCACTTGTGGCTTGGTGTGAATCTTGGCATACAATGGGCATTATAACATGACTTTCAATGACTTCTTGAAGGCATTCTTATAGATAACCTTAAACAAAAAAACTTGTTGGCATATGGTTTAGGCACTTTTATTTATAGCTCTAAGAACTATCTTTAACCCTAGAGAGGTTAGGTTAAATTTAAAATTTGGTTGAGTCTAAAATAATCTAGGTTGAGTCAGGCTAACCCTGGGTTGGGTCAAAACACTCATGAAATCATGACACCTTAGTTTTAAATATTTGTGAGGCTTGATAACTCACTTTAAATATTTTTGAGGTTTTGACTCATAATTTTGGAATATTTAGGAAATAATAAATCACTTTATTAGCTCCTTTGACATTTGACTTCAAATTTGAATAAAAATTCCTTTTTTAATAAATTAAATCCACCAATTTGATATGGAATTTTTGTTTAGGCAACTTAATTAAGATTTGTAATGTAATTAATATTGATTATTGATTTTTATTTTTTGGTAATTGTTTTAAATGGGTTTAATTATTATCTCAATAGGCCAAAAGTGTCAAATTACTAGTTATAATTTGACAAGGGTTGAAACCAAACTAGGCTATTGGTGCATAGAGGGTAATATGCCAAATAAGCTAGCCTCAACATGTTTTTGGGTAGTTAAATCCATTATGATGATGAATTTGGTAAATTTAGTTGATTTTTAGGCTTAAATTATGTCATTTTATATAAATTTAATTGAATCATAGTTAGTCATGAAAGGGGCAAAATTAAGTGTCTATAGTTTGCCCCTATTTAAGAAGGCATTATGAGATAGATATGTAGCAATGTCTTTTTAAATAATGTAAAAGTCATTAATATGAATGTTTCATGCCCCAAAGGGTATTCAATAATCCCTTTATTCCCCCTAAAATGAATGAGTGGTAAAATAGAGTTATCAAATTTTCCCTTAAAATGAAGAAAATGACATGATCTAGTGGCAACAGGGGTGGGATTACTAAATTTCCCAAAGATAGTTATAAATAATAATGGTAGTGGAGTTGTTGATTTATCCAAAAGTGGTTATAACCAATATCAAAGAGTGTGACATTAGTTTTCCCAAAGTTGGTTATAAGCAGTGGCACAAATATTTTCCCTCGTAGGGTAGTGGGATTATTAAATTTCTCAAAGGTGGTTATAAATATTAATGGCAGTAGAATCATTGATTTTACCAAAGGTAGTTATAATTAATAATAAAGGGTGTTACATTGGTTTATCCAAAGGTAGTTATAAGTAGTGGCAAATATATTTTCCCTGGTAGGGTAGTGGGATGAATTCTTATTTTCTCAAAGGTGATTATAATCAGTAATAGAATGCATAACATGGATTTGCTCAAAGGTGGTTATAATCAGTAATAAAAATACTTACCCTAATAGAGCAGGTGGAGCAGGTAAATAATAATTTTCCCAAAGGAAATTATAATCATTAAATTGGTCAAAAAATAATGATTTTACCAAAGGTAGTTATAATCATTTGCACATTTAAATTATGAGATTTACAATGAGTATGCCCTAGAAAGGTGGGATATATCATTCATCAATTTCAAAATTAGAAATTATCACACTGGGGTAAATTATCAAGGGTAAATTATGTGAAAAATCCATAAAATAGATTTATGATGAAATGGCAAAGGAAAAAAATACATTTATAGCCTAAATACTAACTCAAAGATGCACATTAAAACAAACATGGCGTATAGGTAGAAAAATGGTGTTGTTAAATAGGTCTCAAGGGAGGCCAAAAAATATGGTTGGGTTAAAATACAGTAAAAAATAAGTCACATAGGATCAAAAATCTTGCACAACTAACCAAAGATGTGAAAAATATGCTTCCTAGAGCACTTGGAATGAACTATAGGCCCTATTGGTAAACACTCAAATTTTTAGCTATATATTCACCCATATTAGATTTATTATCTCTATTTTTTTGAAAATTTATCTAATAAAAATGACCTATGGAGGATTTCAATGTCATGTTTTAGAGAGGGTGAAGAAGCACATGTAGCCACCACATGACAGGCCACCATTATGTAAGTTCAAATTTGTCTTTAATGCTAATTTTCTTACATTTATTTATCAATTTAGGTCAAAAAATGGTGAAGTCAATTAAATTTTAAGGAAAATAATATATTCACCAAGGAAAATTGTGACTTCATATGAAGTCATCCTTCCTATGAATGGTGATAATGCCAAAAGTGGGAGGAAATCATCGAAATAACAATTTTGCCCATTTTTATGCAAAGCCATTATTTTTTTGAAAATAAAAATGGAAATATCACAAAAATGTGAAATATGTGCCAAATAATGGCTTTGTCCTTTAAAAAATGATTTCTTCACCTTGGAAGTCTAAAACAATCAATTTGGGGCCCTAATAGGGGTCCAAACTCTTGGAGAGGGTCAAGTAATCTTAGTAGGCTAGGTTCAGGCTTAGGTAGCCACATATAGTTAGGTTGAAGCTAAATTTTATTTGATTTTATGAGTGATTAGCTATCCTTATGTGTTGACAGTGATGGTTACACTATCTATAGACCCTATAAATCCAAATATAGGATATGGTTGGTTTTTTATAGGCATTAGATCTTCACAATGTGGAATAGATGTTTGTCATTAAAGTAGATTGTGCATATTTGAGCATGATGGATAAGTGATGTCACAATAAGAATTCTACATTTCACTTATCTATGGTAGAGGATACTATGACACTTAATCATACCTGGTATATCCTCAATTTGTAGATGCATGGATGAAAATTATTTTGGAAACCATCGACACAACAACAAGTGGTTATTAATAACTTATGTATTTATCAAGGTGTCCCTATATTTTAAGGGAAGGCTTATATATAATTCATATAGACCTATACATACATTTATCTAGATGATTTACCTACTAGGGATATATTACCACCAGCTCTCATTGATAGGGTGGTTATTATTTTCATGGCCATTATCAATGACATCTTGCTTCCTATAAAGAGCATATAGTAATTTTATATGGGCCTTGATGGCATATTATGGAGCATGTTTGAGGAGTCTACATGATTTTCTTGGGGGCTAGTTATCCTAACACACCTCTATAAATATATTTATATGATATAGTACCTTAATGGATGGATCATAAGGGCTTCTACTCTTCTAATGGTCTAGGGTTAGGAGCACATATTTATTGAGTGACCAATAGAGATATGCAAAGTGTGAGGTTTAGAAGAGTCTTTGGTGTATGACTGGGCTTAGACAAGAGCAAGTGAACATGATCATAGGGGGCACATCCCATTTTATCATTAGATGTTTCATGATTTGACACCATAGATTTTTATTTGTATTCCTTACCTCATGTATCATTTATAATGGTACCATGATTGATGTTACATGGATTTCATGACTATTAGATGTTTTTTGACTAGGAAATAATCCCATATCATTAAGGAGTGCCATCTTGACTGGGTACTCCAATAGTTCATATTATACAGGATGTACCTAAGTGGTTAACTCCCATTATCCCTAGGAATAAGGCTATAGTGAGTTACAAAAATGTACCACCAATTTCTTGGGCATTTGTAGGATGAGCTATAGATGTAGGGGTCACTTTAACTTATATACATTAGTGGGTATATGTATGCCATCTAAGGTTTATAGTTTTAGTACTAGTAGGGGGACATATGCCCATAGATATCAAGGAGATAGAGGTTGAGACATCAAGGGGAAGTAATAACACCTAGTAGGATAGTGATGATATGAGACTAAGGATGATGATGATAATGGCATTGATGGAGGAGATGGTGTAGGATATGGTGGTAGAGATGTATATGGAGATTGAGATGATGACCCAAATTTGATGGTGCTAGATCCTAGCATGACAATTATTACAGTGGCTTAGGTTGGCTTAGGCTAAGCAGGTCCTTTGGGCACACATTTGGATCTAGGCTAGGCAAGACATTTTGGCATAGTTATAATGGGTAGAGATATTTTCATGTTAGAGCAAGAGATCATTGCTGAAGTGCAAGAGGTTGTAGGTACACAATGGTAGTTAGATGATTTATAGATCACCTTAGATATGAGAGATGATGATATGACACTTTTTATATTAAATATCTCTTATTTGAAGGCCAATATAGACAAGTTAGTGTAGGTGTAGGTCCATCTCAATACAAAGAGATATCAGGCCATTAGTGCGTGAGATCAGGCATTAACCACTATTGATAGGATCTAACAAAATGGAGCTATAGTTTGAGGAGTTTTTACACTTGTTGAGTTCTCAAAAATGGTTAAGGAGTACCTTTAAGAAAAGGATGAGGAGGCATATTATCAATTTTCATATGATTCTATCATTCCCAAGGATAAACAGGTTGATATGTTTGAGATATGGGATGCACAGAGGCTAGTTAATAGATATGGTTGATCTTGCACTAGGACTCACATTACAGGTGCCTCAATTCAATTTATCCATTAGCCATAACCACCACCACCAGGACCTTCAAGGACATTAGGGCCATCTCTATCCAAAGGTCCTTTGTACACACAAACCCAAAGTTGATTATGAGGATCTTGGCATTTTGACACAGTTTTGACAAATGGTATTATACTTATTATATTAGTATATTGATGTATTTTTGATACACCATTTTGATTATATATATATATATATATATATATATATATCCATTATGTATATGACATGTGAGATACATTGACATTCAAAAGTTGATGTGTGTGTGTGTGTGTGTGTATGAGTCATATAATAAAATGAGTCATATAATAAAATTAGATGATAACCAAAAGTACAACATCTCATAAACGTGGCATAAATAATAAATGAATAGAGCATACATGAGCATAAATATTAATAATGTTAAACATCCACAATGCTAATCAATACTAAACATGAGCATATATGATTCCATGTTTATGTTTTTATCTCATGTTTAGTATTGATTAGCATTGTGGATGTTTAACATTATTAATATTTATGCTCATGTATGCTCTATTCATTTATTATTTATGCCACGTTTATGAGATGTTGTACTTTTGGTTATCATCTAATTTTATTATATGACTCATATGTATACTTATTTTAGAGATGTAATTCTATATAAACACTTAATAAATCATTTTTATTCTTATTTATTACTCATGGATTTAGGCATCTATTTGGGTATTTGGTTGGTTTTGATATATCAGAGAAGTACTGCCATAGCATTGATTTAATAGAATTTGTATGTCTATTTTTTAATTTAGCTTGTGATATTATGCATGATAGCTATGAATAACTAAAATGACCATATATATCCTAATTAAGAAAAATTTAGTTTAAATATAAATATAAATAAATTAGGAATGAGATATAAAAAATCAAGCCCTAGATGTAAATATAACAAATAAACCAAGTGTAAGAGTAAATACAAATATTCACAACCTAAGTACATGATATGGATAATCGAGACTTAAGTGTAAATAAAATGTAATAATATTATGATAATAGGGAAATAAAAAGGTTAAAAAGGTAAAAATAAAAATAAAACAAACAAACAATAATGAAATAAATAAACAAAACAAATAGATAAAAATAAATAAATAAACAAAACACAAACAAACAAGGCTATAAATAAATAAAACAAACAAATAAACAAAACACAAACAAACAAGAATATAACAAACAAATAGATAAAAATAAACAAACAACAAAACACAAACAAATTATACAAACAAACAAAATTGGGAAACAAAAAAAAGCAATAAAATAAACAAAATGTACAAATGAAACAACAAACAAAGTTATAAACAAACAATAATATGAAAACAAACAAAAATGACTAAATAAATAAACAACAAATACTAATAAATAAAAATAAACAAAACACAAACAAAAATAAATAATAAAACACAATTAAACAAAGCACTAATAAATAAATAAATAAACAACCAAACAAACAAACACAAATAACAAAAAAACACTAATAAATAATTTAAAAAATGAAAATACAAACAAAAATGAACAACAAAACACCAATAAATAAATAAATAAATAAAAAAATATGGCACAAACAAACATAATAATTTAAAAAAAAACAAATAAATAATATAAACAAGACAAAACAAACAAAGATAGATAAAATAAACAAACGATCAAATAAAACAAACAAACAAAGCTATAAGAGACAAGACAAAACAATCAAAATAACTAAATAATCTAAAGGAAAGAAAAATGCAATAAACAAACTACTCTAAACACACAAAGATAAACAAACACGTTAAGACAAACAAACAACAATACATGAATAATGGTTAATCATAATGCTATGCCCTTAACCTTTGGCATGTCTAGGGATATGTGTGGCTGACTTGTGGCTTACATACCTGTTTTATATTCTAATTACATTTATCTATGTTTTTAGTGAGGTTGGCCTATGAAATAACCATGGCTAAGTAGACTATATATAGGAGGTAGTGGTTAGTATTTGATCATCATATTAAGTATTCTGCTCTTATTGCATTGTTGTAGAGGTTGCCTCCTCAAAGTGGCTTTGATATAGTATCTAGTGTTCTACTCTACTATCAATTATTGTTGTATGATCTCTCATATTTGCTTATTGTATGTGATATATAATCATTTTGTATGAAAATCTAAGTAATTTCATTACAAGTGGTATCAAATATTTGATTTGGGCAAGTTTCTTATGGCATTTTTTTTTGATCTAACGAGGCGCGACTTCTACGAGTAAAAGGAGTGAAAAAACATAACTTTCAATATGGGAAGAATTCATTTTTTTATCAGCATAGTATTATTTAAAATGATTTTTTGAAAAAAAAATTAAAAATAGTTTGTAAGAAAAATTTCTCCTTGCATATTTGCAGTCATTAGATTCGTCTCGGTGAGACAATCGCAATTATATGTTCTACTAGTACACTTTTTTGGTGTCAATTTTTTTTACCTTAGTGTGCAAAGGTAGTCACTAGATTCATCTTGGTGAGATGATCATAATGGCACCATATCTTGTTACACTTTTTTTGGGGTAAAAACCCTCCTAAGGTTTGTATATGGCAAGTCCTACTTAAGGAAGAAAAGGGAGGAAAGAAACTCCTAAGACTCATTTTGTTGGTGACATGGAATCTGGAACTTCAAATCCATTGATTTTTTAAATTTAGGTTGACATAAAGGGCTTGGTATAGCATGATGACTTTGTTATAATTCAAACTAATGTTTTAAGGATGCACAAAGATATTAATGGGGTTTATACTCAGTTACATCAGATCACTACACAATTGGCTACCCTTTCATCTTAGTTATAGCCTAACAACCCTCCACTTCATCATTTAAGTCCTCTCAACACTAATAGCTCCAATTTTGGTGTGAAATCGATGTTTCCAAAATTGGACATGTGTAAGTTTGATGGTAAGGATCCTCTCACTTGGATTATCTAAATTGATAATTTATTTGATCTGCATCAAACTCTTAGTTCTCAGAAGGTGGTAGTGGCATCTTTATATCTAGAACCTAAATAGTTTATTTGGTATCACTAGTTATGTGCTTAAAATAAAAATAATGGTGATCCTATTACATGGTCTATTTTCATTGATGATTTGTTGGCTCATTATCAAAATAATGTCTCTAAGAACTACTTTAGCCAGTTAGCCAAACTATGACATATAGGAACTATGAAGGGTTATATTCATCAATTTTAGAATCTATCTTTATAGGTAGAAGACATCACTAAGGAAAATTTGACTGATCATTTTTGGGTGTCCTCAAAGATAGCATCCAATTGGAGGTTTAGATGTTTAACCTAACATCTTTATTAGAATATATTTCATGGGCACGCATGGTAAAAAAAGAGATGGTTAAATGGAAAACTTTCACTCCTGGTCATAATCACACCTTTCTAGCACCATCATTTCCTCAACCCACCAAATTGACACCTTGACAAATTGAGGAGAATCAAACCAAAGGGTTATTTTATGGTTTCAATAGCAAATAGAGCAAAGATCATCATTTTGTTGAAAAAAATTGTTTTACATCAAAGGTGACAATGAGTATGACGATGATGAGGAAGAAATTGGCAAGGAGAAAGGTCTTGAAGAGGAATTTGAAGACTCTCAACCTATTATTTCATGTCATGCCCTTTCAAGTATTTGTACTCCCCAAACTCTTAAGGTCATGTGTTTCTTAAATAAATATAAGGTTGCTATATTAATTGATTCTAAGAGTACACATAACTTCATCAATAGTACATTAGTTGCTTGTTTCAACTATTTCATTTATCCCACTCTAGAATTTTAGGTCATGATTGTAGATGGTGGTATTATTAGTTGCTCAAGAAAATTTCATATTATTAAGCCAGCCATGGGAGACTACTTGTTGGATTATCCTATGTTTTTTATTCCTATGGGGGGAGCTGGCATTGTTTTGGGAGTACAATGGCTGACCAATTTGGGCACTATTGAGATTAATTTCTAGGAATTATTCATGCACTTTCATTCTAAGGGAAGGACATTTGAGCTAAGGGGATTAAGGGTTGAATCTCCATAACTTTTTATCTCCCATCAAATGGCAAATATTTTTTGTAAGGGTGCTAAAGGATTTGTAGCTCACTTATTTTCCATAGAAGTTTAGCCAACTCAACCATCTACACCTCCTGATCTGCAACAAGTGATTGATACCCATTTGGTTATTTTTAGTGACATGTTGAAAGGACTTATACCTAGCCACATGCATGATCATGCTATCAAACTTATTCTTGGTGGTACACCACCCAATATTAGGCCATATAGGTATCCCTATGTCTAGAAAAGTGAAATTGAAAAGATGATACAAGAGATGTTATATGCAAGAATCATTTTCCATAGCCAAAGTGAATATTATTTTCTAGTTTTCATGGTGAGAAAGAAACATGACACTTGGAGGATGTGCCCTAACTACAAAGAACTCAATAAGTACACTATCAAAGATAAGTTTTCTATTCCTATCATTGATGATTTACTAGATGAATTAAATGCTACTCTTTATTTTACCAAGTTAGATCTACATTATGGGTATCATCAAATCTAGATCTGTGATGAAGACATACCTAAAATAGTTTTTAGGACTCATGAGGGCCATTATGAGTTTCTAGTTGTGCCTTTGGTCTAACAAATACAACATTCACCTTTCAAAGTTTGATGAATTATATTTTTAGGCCATTTTTGAGGAAATTTTTTTTGGTATTTTTTGATGATATCCTCATTTACAGTAAAAGTTGGGAAGACTATTTAGACCATGTGAAATATATACTCTTAATTCTAGAATAACATTAGTTATATAACAAACCTTCCAAATGTACTTTTAGAGCTTGTGAGGTTGAGTATTTGGGTCATCTAGTTTCACATGGAGTGAAAGTGGATCCTAAAAAAATCCACATAATGGTGGACTAGTTGATTCCTAAGACACTCAAGGAACTAAGGGGATTTCTAGGGATAACTAGTTACTATCACATGTTTGTCAAAAATTATGGTAGCATTATAGCCCCACTCACCTTGAATAAATACTCCTTTCATTAGACTGATATAGCTACCAGGGCATTTGAACAATTGAAATTGTCTATGTACACCACTCTAATGTTGGCCACTCCTAATTTTTCCAAGACTTTTGTGGTTGAATGTGATGCATCTAGGTATGGTATGGGTGTTGTACTCATGCAAGAAGGTAAACCTCTTACATTTAAAATGATTCAACTAAAGGGTAAAAATAAAGAAAAGCCCATCTATGAGAAGGAAATGATGGTCATTTTGCATATAGTTAAACAATGGAGATATTATTTGATGGGTTGTCACTTTTAGGTAAAGACTGATCATGATAGTCTCAAATATTTTTTAGAACAATAGTTTTCATATGAAGAAAAACAAAAATGTGTAACTAATATGTTAGGATATGATTTTGAATTAGTTTACAAGAAAGGCAAGGACAATGTAGTGGTAGATGCATTATCCAAGAAGGATGAATCATTTGAGGCATTACTATGTGCTATGACCATTTTGCAGGTAGATTGACTAGAGAAAACATGATCATAATAGGAAAATGATAGTGCTACCCATGATTTGATTTATAATCTTTAGCAAGGTTTGGGTAGATTTGAAAAATTCACATGGAAGGGTGATGCATTATGGTATAAAGACAGACTATACCTATGTAATAATTATCTTCTTAAACACAAAATCCTTTAAGAACTTCATCCAACTCCAATTGGGGGTCATTCAATATTTTTGAAAACCTATCATAGAATCAAGTAGTATTTTTTTTGGGAAGGACTCAAGGGGGATGTCCAAAAATATCTAGCTGAATGTATGATCTGTCAATAAAATAAAGGAAAAACCATGAAAACCCTAGGTCTTTTGTAACCTTTATGTATCCCTAGCCAACATTGGGAAAAATTATCTATATATTTTATTACAAGGTTATCAAGATCTGATGGTCAAAATGTTATCATGGTTGTGATGGATTGTTTTAGCACATATACTCATTTTTATTCTTTATCACATCCATTTTTTGCTAGTATAATAGCCTCTACTTTTCTCAATATAGTTCAAAAAATTCATGGTACCCCTAAGATCATTGTCAGTGATAGAGATCCCATTTTCACTAACAATTTTTATACTGAGTTATTTGCATGTTTGGGCACCCAATTGGCTCATAGTTCATCTTATCACCCTCAATCAAATGGACAAATTGAGGTAGTCAACAAATTTCTAGAAGGATATCTCCATTATTTTGTTTCTAATAAATAAGATAAATGAGTTCATTATTTGCCACTTGTTGAATGGTGGTATAATACTTCTATTTATAGTTCTTCCAAAATGTCTCCTTCTGTGGCACTATATGGATACCACTCTCTATCCATCATTTTAAACTTGAAGGTCCATCCTAAGGTTCATGTAGTTGAAGAATATATTCACCATCAATAAGAGGTCCTTGCAAGTTTGTGTGACAATTTCGCCATGGCCCAAAATCACATGAAGCAGTAGGTAGATCAACATAGGAGTGAGATTCATTTTGACATTGGTGATTGGTTCTTTGTTCACTTGAATCCATATAAGTAGATGTCCTTGAAGCAATAGAAAAAGGATAAAAAGTTATCCCTTAAGTATTATGGGCCTTATTAGATCTTGTAGAAAATTAGTAATGTGGCCTATAATTTAGAGTTTCCTTCCTCTACTCACATACAACTAATATTTAATGTATCTTTCCTAAATAAAGTCATTGGACATAGAGTTTCCACTCAAATTGAGTTACCAAAATTAGATGAGGAAGGAAGATTTATTCTTGATTTTGAGATGATCCTTCAAATGTGCACTAAGCAGATGTAGTCTAGAATGATTAAAGAGTACCTTATCAAATGGAAGAATCTACCTTGTGAAGATACCACTTGGGAGGATGAATCTTTTATGTAGAAACATATGGAGTTGACTCAACATTGAGGATAATGTTGTTTTAAAAGAAAGGGTCATGCTACACCCTTAACCTTTGGCATGTCTAGGGATATGTGTGGCTGACTTGTGTCTTATATACCTCTTTTATATTCTCATTACATTTATCTATGTTCTTAGTTAGGTCATCCTATGGAATAACCATGGATAAGAAGACTATATATAGGAGGTAGCGATTAGTCTTTGATCATCATATTAAGTATTTTTCTCTTATTGCATTATTGTGGAGGTTACCCCTCAAAGTGGATTTTCCATAGTATCCATTATTTTGCTCTGTTGTCAATTATTGTTGTGTGATCTCTCATATTATCTTATTATGTACAATATATAATCATTTTTTTCAAACATCTAAATAATTTCATTATACATAATGTTAGTACAAATAAAATACAAATTATTCATGAATGTGTAATAAAAATGTTATTCTTAGTGACAAGGTGACCCCTAAGCTAGGTATTAATGACACAGGTAAAATAACAAAGGAATAAAAGACACAAAGTTGCTTATAGGCTATAGGGAAATAATGACACAAACAAGATGACAAACATTACCCTTAGGATATAGGAGACAATGAAAAAAATATACAAAATAGGGGGAAGAGAAGAAAAGGAAGGGGTAGTCAAGCTCACCCCAGATGCACTAGGAAAGTGGATGTTGCCTACATAGTTCCATAGACACAAGATCCAACATGAAATTCAAGCCAAATGTAGTGCTCTCAGAATATGGGATAGAATAAAATGCATGTTAATAAACATGACTATCTTATAGAGGAAAATAAGAATGATATCATAAAATGGTAGGTATTTATAAAGAGAGAGGGATGACATTCACAATCATGAAAGCATCAACACAAACAAATCATAGAAGCATGAGAGTATGGTTTAGGCTGAAACCATACTAAATATTAAGAGACTAGTACCCAAAAATGAACTAAATTGGTAATTCATAGTGTCTACTATATCTAAGGCTTGGAATGATAAAGAGCTCACAAAATGGTGAGAGAGTTCAAATGGAAATAACTTGAAAAATGGTGAGAACATAAGAAAATATTAGTGGTCATTAGTGACTCAAATTTTAATGCACAATACTCATAACATCAATCGTAAAATAGTGAAAGTGTATGGATAAGGCCAATAAGGATGCAAAAACTAAATAGAAAGTGATTACTTTTGAAATAGTTAGGAGTCACAGGATCTTTAAGGCAAATAAGTGGTCAAAAAGAAAAGGATGGTGGTTGAGCTAACCTAAGATATCCCATGTATCCATGTGCTACCTACATAGTCTGTACGGACCACAGGATGATGTAGTTCTCCTAGAAATGGGAGTAAAAATACTAAGGTGGTCTAGAAATGAAGCTAAATAAGTAAGATAGTCCATCCCAAAAATTTGGCTACTATATATCTCACATGGAAATTCTAATCTAATTTTCATTATTTTTGTAATTTTAGGATTTTCCTAGGTCTTTTACATATGTTTAGGGGTTTTTGAACTATTTCAAATGTTTTTGGAATTTTCTAGGCATCTCAACTTTATTGAGAACTACAAAACATAAAATTATCCATCTTGCAAAATGGTGAGAACATGGCTTAGATTGCTCATAAAATAGTGAGAGTGTTTAAACATAAACTACTCATAAAAACATCAAAAACATGGTAAATGGGTAATTGAATCAATGTTAACATGAATTAAGTGTTGCCTATATAGTCATATAGGACCTCAATTCACTATAGTTCCACCCTACATGAAAATTGTTTGACTAAATACCAATAAGCTTGGGTATAAGGAAATGGCAAGGTAAATGGAAATAGTGATGTTAAGACAATGTGATAATGCATGGTAAAGATGTTTCTCATAATTTGTCCATAGATAGTTATAATTAGGAAATAATGGGAAATAGTCAATGATACTAATCTTCTCATAGGTAGTTATAATTAGTAGCACGAGTTGGGAACATAAAAATAAATGAAAGATGCAATTTTCATGATCAATATCATACTACTTTCATATATTTCCATTCAAACATTTAATTCTAAAACAACTTCTAGAACTAAATCTATCATCAACCACTAAATGTTCCTAAATTATAAATAAAATAAAACTAAAGCCAAATGTGATAGGTGAGTTTAGGTAAAAATAAGTAGATAGTGAAGGGTTAATGGCATGGTAGAATGGTATAGGGTATAATACAAAGAATACGTATAATGTGACACAACTTAAATGATCCATGTAGATAATAATTTGAGTCCCTCAAGCATAAAATTGTTTGAGTGACATTATGTTCATCATTTCATCAAGTTCATCTTCCTCTACTATGGTGAGATTGTATGCACTAGAACCTTAGTTATCAATAACTACATAGGTCCCTAACTAGTTTAGTTGGAAATTTCCTTTTTTGTTACTTTCAACATTTACATTCTTCTAATTATCTTTTAACATCAGGTTAGCAAACTCAAATTCACAATGCTTAATGCACCTATTATATGGGACCTTTAATCAGTTATGATATGCCTAAATATTATTTAATGTGGCTGATTATTTCCATCAAGCAAGTATAGATCCTATAAGTGAGCTACTTTTTATTCCTCATCGTAAATGATGTGTTGCAAAAAAATTAAAAGAGAAGGCAATTTGACCTCAATAGGAAGAATTCCTTAGTTTTGTAAACAAGTGAATAGGGTGTAACTCTTATTGGAGTATGGAATGTGCTATGGTATGCACATAGGGAATTAAATAGCTACAATTCTAATTATGATAATCTTCTTCAAAATATTAACAATGGTTTTATTATAAGCCTCAACCTAGATATTACATTATGGAAAGTAAATGGTAGATAAATGTTTTTTTATGTGGTATAGGGTATAAATTTCTTTGACATATTTATTTTTAAATGATATACCATTATCAAATATAATGTTAGAGGGGGTGTCATAATGATAGATGAGATGGTTGAATATGAAGTTGGATATTTATTACCAATTATGTAAGTGAGAAGAATGGATTCCACCCACTTAGTAAAGTATTTAGTAACAATTAGGACATGTTTATTGCCATCAAAAGTGGTAGGATTTATCTTCCCTATGAGGTCAAGTCCCCATAATGAGAATGACCATTGTCTTGTCAATGGTTTGAGTGTATTGGATGGATCATAAATCAAATTAGCATACTTATGAAACTTGACACACCTCTTCACATATGTATATATGTCTACTTCCATAGTTGGCCAATAATAGCTAGTACATAGTAACTTTTTGGCTAGGATTTACCCACTAGTATGGGATCTACACACTCCCTCATGAACTTTCCTCAACTCTAGTATAGATTATGTTGAAGGTATAAAATGAATAAAATTTATAGCATAGCTTCTATCATACAAGGTTGGTATAATTAGGGTATAGAAAGGGGCTTTGTGGGAAAAAGCTTTTTTTTACATGATAATTTGGGAGGCATAGTTTGGTCTTGAAGATAGGAATATATGTCTGAGTACTAAGAGACATGGAACCAATAGTGTCATAAACCATCTAGATGAATGATTGTTCATGTGCTAGAGCTAAGAAATGTTCAAAAAGAAATTAATAATCCTTTGCTCTATCTTTTATCTAAATCATAGATCTAATAGTGGTCATAGCATCAAATTTTATATTATTAGCCTAAGGTATTATTTCAAATTAGATGTTGGGAATTTATTTATTGATAGTATTAACCATATCTTTATAGGGCACAAACTTATTATTGTTGGCTTGGTATAGTTTGATGACCTAATTAATGATTAACTAAGAATCACCATACACTAGTAAATGTTTAATGTTCCACTATATTACTCAATGAATCCATGAAATGAGTAATTCATACTTAACCATGTTATTGGTATAGGTAAATCTAATATAAAAGAACTTGGGGTTAAGATTCCCTAGTGGTGTAATAAACAATATTATGGCATCTGATCCATGAGCTTTAAATGATCCATCAAAGAACATATTCCATTATTCAT
This sequence comes from Torreya grandis, assembly GCA_037957365.1. Classification (NCBI taxonomy): domain Eukaryota; kingdom Viridiplantae; phylum Streptophyta; class Pinopsida; order Cupressales; family Taxaceae; genus Torreya; species Torreya grandis. The sequence goes on along the minus strand of JARHVA010004238.1, from coordinate 568,749 downwards.
CCTTAAGAGATGATTTTTCTTCTTTAGAGTTAATAATAGCCTCATAAATAAATCCAAATGTAAGGGGTTTAGTATCTTGAAGAGGATATTTTTCAAGCTATTCTTCAAGTACTTGCCCCTTAATGGCCTTAGGATTAGAGTTATAAATTTCAAACTTTCTTGATAACATGATCCATTTTACCATGTGAGCCTTTAGAGTTAATTTGTAAATTAGATATTTGAGTGGATATACTTTGACAATAAAAATGGTATTTTTGTTTAACATATAATGATTCAACCTTTTGGGTATGAACACCATTGCTAAACATGCCTTATTAAATGGTGTATAATTTACTCTTACAAAACCAATGTTCTAATTAAATAATACATGACATTATATTTACCTTATTCATCATGTTATGCCAAAAGTTCCCCTAGGGCATTTTTAGTTATTAATATGTAAAGTAGAAATGGCTCACTTGGTGTCAGTGAAAACAAAAAAAGTGGGTTGGCAAGATATTCCTTAAGATGATTATATGTTTTTTTTTTCTCTCTTCATTCCATGAAAACATAACACCCTTGTTTATCAAGTGCATAAATAGATGGTATTTTTTGGACATTTATGAGATGAAATGTCTACTAGATTGTATCTTTCCCTACAAACTGCATAGCTACTTCAAGGTAGATGGTGGTGGTATTTCAATAATGGATCAAACATTGGTTGGATCAAATTAAATGCCCCTATGAGAGACAATGAAACCTAACATTTTTCTATAAATAATGCTAAATACACACTTCTTTGGGTTGCTTGACATTGTACTCATAAATTATCTCAAATATTCTTCATAGTATGACTAGATGGTCAACATGAGTCTTTGATTTACCCAAAATGTTATTAACATAATATTCAATAATGTCATGTATCATATCATGGAAAATCACTATCATGGCCCTTTGGTATGTGGCTCTAGAATTATTAATTCTAAAAAAACATCACTTGATAGTAAAACATTCCCCATAGAGTGGTGAAAATTATCTTGTGTTGGCCTTTTGAGGCTATTCTGATATGATTATACCCTGAAAACCCATCCATAATAGAAAACATTTCATATCTAGTAATTGAGTTGACTATAATATCAATATTACATAAATTAAATTTGTATTTAGGGTAGGATTTATTGATATCTTTGAAATTAGTGAATATTTTGATACCTTTTGGTTTCTTGATCACTAACACAGTAATCAAAATTCACTCTAAATAATCAATTGTTTTGATGCATTTCACATTTAAGATTTTATCTAACTCTTTCTTGACTAGGACAATAATGTGAGGATGTATCATACACACATTTTTATTAATTATCTTGGCATCAAGATGTACAATAAGATGGTTTAAAACCAAGGTAGGGTCCAAACCTGGCATGTCTAATTAGACCTATGAAAATATGTCAACAAACTCCCTTAGAAGGGCAGTAAAATATTCACATTCCTTATCAATAAGGGATGCACCTAATTTAATCCAATTTGGGTCCTTTAGAGTCCCAATGTTAACCTTTGAAGTGTCCTCCGCAATAAGTGTATAACCATCATCTAAAATAGTTGGTAAGGATGTAAACTAGTTAGTAATGGAAAAGTCCTCTAGCCAGATTGGCTCATCTAGTTCTCCCAAGTAGAAGGAATATAAATATCCTAATGCTAGAAAAGGTGATGAAACATATACCTCAAGTCATTCTTGAAAAATCTATAAAAAATATTAATGCTCCTTAGTATTAATCTATGATTGATAAATAGGCTATGGGATATAGGTCTCTTGTGCTTCTTAGGAAGAGGGGTGAACATCTCCATCTAATGGCATCAGAAACCTATTTTTGCCAAGAGAATTTCTTTTCTCTTTAATTTTTCCTTGGCTATAAAGTGCCTCAAAGAGGTTTTCACTTTTAGACCTTAATTTTTGATTTGATTTTTATTTTTTGCTAGATAAGTTCACCCACTCTCTGAAGTATGTAGCATGATCTAATCTAATAAAAAAGCCTTGCTTGTGCTCTCTAGGAGGAATATGACTCCTCAATCTCAGAAAGCCACATATGGCCTCATTATTTTCAAACTCATCTAATGGCATTGTTGACTCTTGTTGGTCCCATTCTAGCAAATGTGTATGGTAAAGGGTTAATGATGAAGGTTGATAAACAAGGTTAATGGCAAAAATGGCATGGGGGTTAAATAAATTATAGTGACAAGGTCATCATAGATTATATAATTAAACCATACATCTTTTTTGGTATTTTCTTCACTATCCATTGGTGTTGGAATGTGAATGAAGTATGTGGGGTCACCCCAAGTTAGTTTAAATCCAATACCATGGGTTCCTTTATACCTGGTCATTAAGACTGGTTTGATCATGCATTGTTGATGTAGCCCTAGGCCTCTACCTTTAAAATCTAGGTGATCCATAATCAAATTAGGGATAGGATATTTTTCAATTTGGTAATAGTCAGCTAACTCATCAGTGTAAATCCATGAATCATCTTCATCTAAGGGGTCCTATTTTAGGCTAGAGGCCAGTTTGAAAATAATGGTCTTGTTTAACTGATATTTTCCTTTAGTTTTCCTCTCAAAATGAATGGTTTTGGTATTAAGTATTCCATAAGCTTATGTATTTTTCAATAATTTAGAAATATGGAATGCATTATGGGTATTATATTCTTTGATATATTTATCAGTTATATAGAAGTGGTTTGAAATATCTAGTGGAAGCATCACTGAGGCAAAAGCTAAGCTATATGGGTCAATGTAATTAGCTTCTAGGACTAATTCAATGGTTTTTCTCTTTTCATCTCTTTCTCCATCAGATTTGGTCATAATATTCATGCCAAATTGCTACATATGGCTTTTATATTTAGACTCAAGTCATTTACAACACTACTATGGTTTAATACTAGATAGTATCGTCACTTCCATTCTTGAATTTATAAATTTTATACACTGATGCAATGTGGAAGGTATATCCCTAATTTCATGGATCCAAGGTTGGCCCAATAATATATTATAATATAATTCTAGATCCAAAACATGGAATAAAGTGACAAGGAGCAAAGGCCAATGACCACTAGCAAGCTAATAGTATATTGAGATTTTGTTCTTCATTATCATATGCCTTGATAATGATGGTATATGGATGTAAGTTAGCTACTATATATCCAAGATGTTTGATAAAATTTAAAGACATAATGTTGAGGATTGAATCATTGCTTATAAGGATGAATTTAACTCAATGGTTCATTATACTAACCTCAATGTACAATTGGTTATTATACAGAGGGCCCAAAGAATGACATATCACTTTGGTCAAAGGTAAGATGTTGGCTAGGGTCTAAGTTTCCTACCATAGCTTGGAATTTGTCTAGAGTGATGTCATATGGCATGAGGGATTCATTCAAGTACTCATTTAATATGTCTTTATGTATGTTTGATGTATGCAATAGATCCATGATGGATATATGCATAGGTGTATTCTTTAGTTGTTATAAAATATCATAGGTATTTCCTTTAGTTTTGTTAGTTAGTTTATTTATGATGGGTATGGACGGATTAATAGGCTCACTTTTAGTATTTGGTTGTAGTCCTTTGATAGCAACATTTGGTCACTGAGTCATAATTTCATAATCCTGATCTAGTATTTGGCTTTGGTATTTGGTTGGGTAGGTAATGGGACCTATAACAATAATTCTAGGGTAGTATTGTGCATGTATGCTAACATGGTCCATAGAATAATCACCAAAATAAGAAGGTTGATAGGCATTTCTCAACTAATAAGCATTTTTGGGTGAAGGTCTAGGTATGTTGGTATTTGGTCGAGGTTTAATGGTGCTAGTGGAAACATAACTTCACAAGACATGTCCTACAACATTATTATTGGTATATGAAATGATATGATGGCCTCCTTGGTTGGTTTGGTCAATTTTCCCTTCGTTTTAACCATTCTATTATTATTGTTGTGGCTATCATTATTTCTATTAATTTTATAGTAGAGTTATCTACCACTATTATTGATGTTGTTAATAAGATTATGGGTTATTATGTTGGGGAAATGGATTCTGGTAGATATCCAAGTTATGATTGGTGACAAGAGGATGGGTGTCTCTTTTTATTTCTCCATTTTCCACCACATTCTCAATTAAATGTCTAATTTAGATACACCATCATATGGAATGTCCTCTGACATGATGGTATTAATCATAAAAAGGAATCCCTTCAAGAAATGGATTTGGTATTGGCCAACTGATCATATTTACCTAAACCAATCTTTAGAACATAAACTCAATAGGCTCATTAAGGTCACTGAACTATCTTGTAATGGATGGACTTTTCTTTGGAGGAGGGGATTGTAATTGGTTTTGATTCTATGGATTTTGATTTTGTGTAGGTCTTGGTTAAAATAATGGAGGTGGTGGTTGTTGATTGGGTGGAGGTAAATGGATAGCTGGTGTTTGCATGGTTAGAACATGGCATGATTCATTGACCCTATTTCCAATAACATTCTTATTATAATTTTAGGTTTTTTTATTTCATTTTTGTTAGCATGAGGTGGTGTTAAATAAAACATTTAAATTGGATTTTGATTATGGTTTTATCTTTCATTTTAATTCTAGAGTCTTGATGCTGATTTTAGATCTTATTAGAAGAGGAAAGCCTAATTATTCCTTTATTGACAAGGGCTTTCTCAATTTGTATTCCTTTCTCTATAACCTATTTAAAAGTATGAGCATACTACACCTCAATATGGTAATATATATCACTATTTAGGCTCTTGGTAAATATCATGACCAATTGTTTATCTGGAAAATTATGAGTAAATTAGCTTGTTAGTGCTCTCCAAATTTATAAGTATGTGGTAAAACTTTCACCAATCCTTTGTTTATCTTGGCTCAAATCCACAATAGTAATCATGTTATCAAGATTATATGAAAAATTTTGTATGAAATCTTAGTAATATCATCAAATTTAGGTACAAAATTATTTGAAAATTTTAAAATCCATTCCAAGGCTTATCCTGCTAGACTCCTTCGAAAGAGTAGGAGAACATATATGTTGATATAGACAATTATTTATCATGCATCAAAGAATTATTTTAGATCCTATTTAGGGTCACCTTTGCCTTTGTATTTGTAAAATTTAGTTATCTCATAACCTAGCAAAAATGGTAATTTTAGATATTCCATGTTGAATGGATAAGAACATATTTCATCTAATTTGTATTTATTTATTTGTTTTCCAATTTGTATATCTTGAATTGCATCCTTAATTTTTCACAAATCTTGGGAAAGGAAGTTAGATGGAGTTTCCTATTGATTTTTAGGTTGCACGATCAAAGGTGGATTACCTTGACTAGATAAGTTATATTGTGAAATGTTGGTCAAATTGGTTAAATGACTAGGTATATATATCCATGCATTGGAATTATGCTATGTACCTAGGGATATGATATATTGATGTATATGGGTTGAAGGAGATGCAAACATGTGGCACACATCCCCTTAGTTAGTTATATGGCTAAAATATATTAGGATAATAGAGTGACTTGTGGAAGTAGTATATTAGGTAATGGCCAGCCTACACTAAGATTAAGAGGTTACCCATCCATGGGTTAGATAGATGTATATATATAGGAGATGATTATCATGGTAAAGATATGAAGTAAGCATTGAGTCTTATATTTTAAGAGGATATTAGAGGTTGTCCCCTTGAAGAGACATTGTGGAGTTATTCCTTCCTAAAGGAGTATTATATAGTGTTTCCCTACCTTAAGGGTATTTTTGCATATATTGAATATCAAGAGGGAAACACCATATAATACTCCTTTAGGAAGGAATAACTCCACAATGTCTCTTTGAGGGGACAACCTCTAATATCCTCTTACAATAGAAGACTCAATGCTTACTTCATATCTTTACCATGATAATAATCTCCTATATATATACATCTATCTAACCCATGGATGGGTAACCTCCTAATCCTAGTGTAGGCTGACCATTACCCAATGTACTACTTCCACAAGTTACTCTATTATCCTAATATATTGTACCCATATAACTAACTAAGGGGATGTGTGCCACATGTCAGCATCTCCATCAACCCATATTCATCAATATATCATATCCTTAGGTACATAGAAAATTATATTATGGATATGGAATACTCTACTTTTGAAACACATTATAGTTTAGATTGGATATATAACCCTTGATAATGAATTGTGGCTATGGTAATGAAATTTGGCTTTACATAATATGTTAGTATTATTGGGTTTGGTAGGGAACCTTTCAAACCCTATTATATATAAGGAATATGTTGTTGACTAGAACCCTCATATTTAAGGTGTTGGTATTTGGATCATTGTTTTACATGTGATACCCATTGGGTGAAAGTTAATTATTTCCTAGAACCTGGTACCTATTATACATAATAACCTTGTTGTTGGTTGAACACTGATTGTTGGATTGACATTTTTGGTTAGGCAATTGTTCGTAGTTTGGTATTTGTTTTTGTTGACCAACTGACACTTTTTAACCAATAAAAACATATTGTTAACTAGGTAGCATTTCTGATTATTGAGGTGAATTAGTCTATGCTTATTTTTGTGGAACATTTATTTTACCCTATTGAGGTGGCATAGTGTTTTGCACTTGTTGTGGTGTTAATTTGGTTTTTTTTTGGTTTATTTCCCCTATTACACACTCAAAGAAGTAGCTAGTTGAGGAGTGGAAGTTTCTTGTTGATTTTGGGAAATAGGAATAACTATTCCATGTTGTTACAATCCACTCATGGCATTATTTAGAGGAATATTTTGTGAGATGCTTGATTGTAAATTAGACCCACTTTGGTTTTAATTGGAATGCATTTATGTGTCTATAATGTTTTGAGTGAGGTCTTCCATTTGAAAGGCAGTCTCCTCTATCAAAATAGGGACACTAAACATGTCACCAAATATTATGTTTTTGTTAAATGGTATACATTTTGGTTTTCATAACTTGAAGCATCCATTTATTACTCTATTTACAGAGCTATATCGATAAGCAATGTATTAGAAATATCCCTTGAATTAAGATTACAAGTTAGGTTGAGATAGTTTTGGTATGCTTGTTATTCTTATTCCATTTGATTGTCCATAAGGCATTTCCCTTTCTTAATCATACTTTGGTTTGTTGGCAATATGATTGTCATTGATGTAAAAATGGAAATTATTTGTATTATGGATGTCATTGATGTCAGAGGATCAAGCAAGATTGATGGAAAGAAGAGCATGTTTTACAATTGTATAGTATAATCTAAAATATTATCATATAAAGTTATCATGCTTTTATAGAGACCATTTATGGACCATTTATAGAGAAATTGATAGAAGATCCATTATGGGTTTTTCAAGTACATCTCATATGTATGGTCCATAGGTTTAGATGAAGAGAAATGAACTTAGAAATGATTTATTTTAGCTCTCAACCATTACTAGGGTTTCTCAATAAAACCCTATGAGTTTTTATCATGGTATTCATAGTCACTTATATTTTTATGTTGACTAGATATAGGTAAGAACTGGTCTCTTAATTCATAACTTAATCCTTTCTCATCAATATGTAATTAGCCCCTTCAACCTAGCAATTATCAACTTGGAGTAGTGATTAAAGACTTTAATATTTCTTAAGTCCTCCGCTTAAGATTTATTCAAGCTTGATCAATGGTTATCACTTAATCATATGATGAGGATCCAATGATACATAGTGAAGTTAATATTTCAAAGGTACTTATGAGTGAATGTGCTAGTGCTAAGTGTCACAAGTGTGGGGACTAATAATGTGCAGAAGGCATGTAAGAGTGCCAAGTGTCACAAAGTATGGGGATTGAAAATGTGTAAAAGGCATGTGAGAGTACCAAGTGTCACAAGCATAGGGGTTGATAGTAAAGTACTCAGAAGGCATGCAAGAGTGCCAAGTGTCTTAATCTCAGGAGGCTAAGACAAGGATCTAATGGTGAGAATGTGATCATGTAATGAAGATCAACATAGTGCATGGAGTCAAAGAGGTCAAAGTGTTTAATGGTTACCAAGATAAATACCAAGATACTTTGAGAAGATCGATGGTGTGTATGTGTTCCAAAGTATCAGGAAGTAGTAAAATGAGATCAAGTGCTCAATGTAAAATGATAAATAGAGGTAAAGTTCATGCTAATTTTGAATATCTTATGGCACATGAGAGCTTAGATCAAATATCAATGGACGCATTTTAAAGTTGAAACATTAAATTTTGGAAACTCACAAAGATCTAATAGAGTACGTGAGATGATCATAGTTTGATTTAATGGTTACATTTTAAAGTTGGGACAATTGAATGAGGATCATTAGATCATGTCATGAAACTTAAGATCAACATTTAGTATTTAAGTATTTGTTAATATCAATGATCAAGTGATAAAACACTCAGAAAAATGCATTATATGGCACAAAGAATGATATAGATCACTATGATTGATATAAATTATTTAATATGACATGTGCATTAAAACTAGAGCCTAATATATGCTAATTATAGTAAAAGATAAATAGTTATGGTGGTGTTGTGTGAATTCAAGAAGTAGGAAACCTATCATTAAATAAATATGAATTGAGTCCAAAAATGGAGTGTGATGTGTTAACAACCAAGTGTGAACATAGAAAAGATGTGAGAATTGGATTCATTTTTTAATCAATTTTTGTAATCTAGAGTTGTATCTCCATAATAGATCTAATAGGTAGGTGCTATCAAAAGAGCTGATTTGGTGTGTTTGAGTGAATTTATTACTTATAATTAGAAAGGGGAAAAGGAAAAACTAAATACAGGTATGGTTGAAAAACTTATTTGATTATGGGCACATGAAATCAGAGTATTGTGAAGAGATCCTCTTTGGCTTGGGAGGATGACCTATAGATAAGAAAAAACTAAAGAAAATTTGTTTGTTACATAGATAGATAGCTAAGTGGATTGCCTAGTGATAGCTAGATCCTAGAAGCAAGAGATTCATTAGGAGCTATCAATCCACACATTTAAAAAAATTAAGTTTATAAATAGAAAGGAAAGTACTTGCATCAATAAATAAAAGGTACTAAAATTAAACACAAGAATACTTGCTAAGAAAATAAACTAGAAATGATTAAATTAGTGATAAATTAATCAATACTGGTACTAGGGAGCTAAGGCATGATTTTAAAAATTAGAAAATTGTCTATGATTAGGTAGGAACATAGAAAATTAGGTTTGACTAGATGTCGATTGGTGAAAATATCTTTCTATTTTTTATTACCATAGTGACCATTAGTGGTTGGGTTGATCTTCAGTGGTTAAGGTGAATGCCGATAGTCAAGGTGACCATTGGCAATTGGATAGGCCATCATTAATTGAGATAATCATCAATGATTACTATGTTTGGAGGGTTGGTAAAAAGGTTGGTTGATAAGATCCAAAAGATGGATTCTAAGAGATGAGTAAGACATGGGTTGATTGTAAAAGGAAAATAAAGTAAATGAATACTAAGAAACAAGTACTTGTCTTACTAAAAGCCAATTGGATGGATGGTTGAGGTAGTTGACCTATTGGTGGAACCTAGCTCAATTTTGCCATAGTAATAATACCTAAGATCTTGGTAGAGAGGCGATAGTAAATTAACTCTTTGATATGATTGCTAGATCATTGACGGTGATTGACCTATAAAAAGAAAATATTGTATACACAAGCTCCTCATAATAATTATAGATGGATTTTACCTCTTTTCTCTTCTCTTCTTATAGGCAAGGCAAGAGAGTTGCAACAGCATGTGAACTGGGGCTCCTAAATTTAACGTGTTCATGTAATGGCTTACAATAGGATTTAGATGAGTTATTTTTAGAAAATAAAGGTAGGTGACTTACATGGTATTTGTTATGGAGGTGGACCCTAATCATCAATCATTAATGTGATCGTTGATGGTCAACCTAACCATCTACGTTTGAGGGAAAAGGGTAAAAGGTGTGAATCTAGGAATTTGACTCAAGAGAGGATGGTTAGTATCGTGTTAGTTTCAAATTGAAAACAAAATGAAAGAAACACACTAACTAACATAACATCTTTGGCCTGGACACTAGGGAGAGCTTAGTTAATAAATATGAATAAAACACAGAAATAAAATTCAAAATAAACCTTCTTTTACCTTACTTAGATGCTCCAAAATGCTTGTTGTAGTGGCTTTCTCAGTTTGTGCTCATGAATTCTTCATCAAAGGAGGCTTAGCTATCTTCTCTTCTCCTTGGCACCTTTGGATTGTGGCTTGGCTTGGCTTGGAATCAATTTGGCATGGTGACACTACTTGAAATTGCTCATTGAATATATTTTTGCATTATAAGTTTTCATCTAAAATAGCTTAGAAATGATGTTCATGGCCTCTCTATTTATAGATTTTTGAGAATATCTAGAATCAACTTGAACCATCCATCCTAAGATTGAGATGTGTGATTGAGGATTAATTCAATTTTTGGAATTAATTTTATAATTATCCTCATCATGACATTGGAAGAAGGGTAAATTAAGAGGCATGGAGGGCATCATGGAAGGCATTGATGAGGCATGAAGGGCATGAATCTTGATATTTGTGGCATGTATGGCTTAAGGATGTCTTCCCAAGAAATGAGGTCACCTGATGATGTAGATATTCAATATCCATTTCCAAAAATAATTTTTCAACAAGTTTCCATGGAATTCTTAATTAGGCATTGATTTGGGTTAATTAACTCTTAAGCATGTTTAAGCACTTTGTGCACAAATTACTCAAATTGATCAAAATGCCTTGTTATTGGTCTAAAATTTGACTAGATTGGAATTAAAAGGTGATGTCAGATGCATTGGATCTATTATCCCATTTATGATGTTGTTGAAAACAAATAAAAAAGGCATATGGCTCATGCAAGAGATTTGATAGGAAAGATCAATCTAGAGCACCTAGGTGCAAAATTAACATTTTGACTCAGAATGATATGACCAAAGTTAGACAGCCCATAAATTGTATTACCCCATTTAGGGATACCCTAGCCAAAATCGGCACTTGAATATGTTTATTTCACATCATTTAGCATGTTTTAATGTTTTTAGGCCAATTGTGTATTTTAGGGGAAATTGGCCAAAAGCTTGATTGGAGGTCATTGGTGGCTAGATTTAGGTATATATAGTTTCCCCTATTTAGGAAGGCATTATAAGCTATAAACATAGTAATGTCTTCTCAAAGAATGAAAAGGTCTTATATGATTACAACTGTAATGATGATAAACTAACTATATGATGCCCCCTCGAGGGAATGGTTGGCACAAGTAAGTTGGAAAATGGTCCCTAAAAAAGAAAGATGCAAAATGAGGGGATGAAAGAAAATAAATATGATGGGTTGAAACACAATAATATTGAAAATGTAGTCAAAGTCATTGAGAATGCAAGTGGGATAGTGTATAATGATTTTCCCAAAGGCAGTTATAGACATTGTACCCTGATAATGGTAACATGGTATGATAACACAATGATTTGCCCAAAGGTAGTTATAATCATTGAGAAGATGGAGCTACCTAAGTTAGGATAGACAAAAAAGAGAATAACATACCCCTGTATGGGCAAAAAAAGTAAAGTGGTGATAACACAATGATTTTCCAAAAGGTGGTTATAATCATTGATAAATGCAATTGGCATGGTATGCAAGGATTTTCCCATAGGTAGTTATAATCATTCAACCTTGATTATGGCAAACATGATAAACTTGGCTAAGGATGATGATAAATTAACACAAAGGGTAATGATGAATTGAAACAACCTACTAGTAGGGAGATGCTTATTTGAACTAACAAAGGTTATAATTCTTTCATGGTTAATTATTGTGTGTGGGATATGATTGGGATTAAATCAAGATGCCGGTGTCAAAAAGATGTCATCATTGCTTAATAGACTTCTTTAAGATGAGGTTTGTTATAGCATGTATCGATAGGCATCATGGTATAACATCATGAGGACTTGGCCAAAATATACCTAACAACTGACTCCTATAATCCAATACTCAATAGAAAATAAGGAACTAATGATAGAAACCATGATGATAATGTAAACATATGAATATGGATGGATTCAATTGTAAGTATGGACAAGGAACCACCCAATGAACACACATAAACTAAATCAAGGAAATAGTGTTGAAAGTAAAAAGTTAGATAGATAAACAAATAAAATAAGTAGAAATAAACAAACAAACAATACAATAGAAAACTTATGAGCATTGCCCCTAGAAAATAGGAGACAATTTAACAAATGAATAAAATGGGGGAATAGAAGAAAAGGAAGGGGGTGGTCAAGTTGTCTCCATATGCACTAGGCAAGTGGATGTTGCCTACATAGTTCCATAGATGTAATATCCAAAATTCAAGCCAAATATAGTTCTCTTAGTGAATGGGAAAAATGTGATAATTGATGAAATCAAATAGAATGCATGTGACAGAAGAATATGAATGGTCTTTCAAAATGGCAAGTGCATGAGAGTAAAGGCCAAAAAGGATGGGAAACTAAGTGACAAGTAATTTTCTTGTAAACTGGTAAGGGTTCCCAGAATCCTTAAGTCAAAGAAGTGGTCAATGTTTATGTTCTTTTCTAATGATTTTTCAAATGTTTTTGGAGTTTTTTGAAGTATCTAAACTTGATCAAGAATGATGTGACACTAAATGGTTTAAGCTCACAAAATGATGAGAGCATTTAAATTAAGGTTGCTCACAAAATGGTGAGAGTGTTCAAACTTAGGTTTCTCACAAAATGGTAAGAGTATGGGGAAAAGGGTGACTGATCTAACCTCAACAAGTATCAAGCAGTACCTACTGTTTCTATGCAAAATTGCTTTCTACATTCAAAGAAGAAATAAGAAACTGAAATAAAAGGTTAAGGTTAGAAGTACCTGATAAAGTTGAGCGCACCGAAATCAGACGTTGGAAGATTCTCCTCTTTGGCTGTGGAGGAATGACACCGGCAAAAAAGAGACTAAAACACGGAAAGATGTTAGTCAAAGATATGGTGGGTTGTCAGGCGAACGCCCGATCCTGAAAGTACGAAGACTCCCTAAAAGGATATCAACCCACTGATAAAAAGCATAATATTGGACGAAAGCAGATAATGGAAGATAAAATGATAGAAATAAATGACAGAAAATAGAAGAGCATACCTGATATGCAACACTGTTCTGCACAGTCGCTGGTGTCGGTCTCTGTGGTACCGGCGTCGGTTAGGGAAGATGCCGATGTCGATTAAGGTGCCGTCGTCGGTCGGGGTAGTGGCCGGCGTCGGTAGGGGCAGGTTCTGGAAAAGTCTGAACAGGTTCGGGACAGGGTCTGGGAGAGTCGGGACAGGGTCTGGGCAAGGTCTGAGAGAGTCAGGACAGGGTCTGGGCAAGGTCTGAGAGAGTCGGGACAGGGTCTGGGCAATCAGGATAACAGAACTGATAAATAATAACTAAGGAAAAAATAAAATAAATAGAGTAAATACTTACCTGCCAGAAGATGCGATGAAAGCCATGGTGGCGGTGCCGGATTGAATGCAGATTGGTTGATGCCGAGAGTGTTGATGTCGGAGTTCACAGGTTGATTGAATGATTACACGGGTTTCGATTGATCCGTGTTTCGAATAGCGTTCAGGATAGCGTTTTGGGGTCCTGGTCTCGAATGGTTGGTGGAGGTTGATGAAGGCGGGGGACGGTTCCAGAGACGGTTCGTCAACCGTTTCGGGAAACCAAATGATAACTGATAACGGATAACGGCAAGGTGATCGACGTCGACAGGATTGCCGACATCGGCCGATAAGTGACCGACGTCGGCGACATCGGTCGGGTAAAGACCGTCGTCGGCAGATGCACAATGGGGATAGAGTCTAGCTTTAGCTCTGTGCTCATTGTTACATGCTGCCAGGGTCAAGGTTGGTGAAACAAGTGATCGACAAGGGTTAAATAGGCAAAGAAGAATAAGACGGGGAGTGACCAGGGGAGTCGACACGATTTCAGTGTCTACATTTTCCCCTTTTTATCTTGTTGGTTGTTCTGATGAACTGCAAGACAAAAATAGGAGTGATTACCCCAGGCGAGGGATAAGGTTGATTTCATCTTGTTTGTTGTTCGAATGAACTGCAAGACAAAAATAGGAAGCGGATAGGTTGCCCCGATTAAGGATAAGGTATTCCCCCTCAAAGCAGGAGTCGAGGGAAGGGAACCGAGAATCAGGTGCTGATTTGACAAGGAGTGGATGAAAAAGGAGTGAGGGTGAACGCAGTAAAAGTCGTGATTGCGTGCATACCACTGCACGAGATGGTCAGGTCAAAAGTGTCGTAGGTCAAGGGTCGAGGAGTGCCAAAATTGAAATAATTGGGCCCCAGCATTTAGTCGTCTGCTGATCAGGTCACTCAATCTAAGCTGAAGCTCCAAATGGTCGTCGTGTTCCAGGTATCCCGGGCTCAGGAAGTGCTCCTAGAAACACGAAAAAGCCACAAGTAGTGCGGATCAACCGGTGTGCGATCCTATACTTGTGAGGGTCCAAAAAAGGTCTGCACACAATTTTGCTAACCAGTCATGAGGTAGCATACATGCAAAAACAACCAAGGCAACAATGTCTTGGAAGTAGTCGAGGTCAGCGGAGATAGGCATGATCTCCAATGGTTGGTGGTCGAGGGGAGGAATGGACGAAAGGATGTGGCCGAGCTAACCCTAGAAGACCCCATGTCAACTGAGTGCTGCCTACATAGCCCTGGTGATAGGGCCTCAGGCCAATGTAGTTCTCCCTAGAAGGGAGGGAGGGTCAAAGGGATAAAATGGGTCATGGTCAAGGACAAGATTATGGTTAAAAGAAGGAAAGAAGGTTTGTCCATCAGAGAGACGAACAAACGAGAATGGTCGAGCTAACCTTAGAAAACAATCATGTCATCTAAGTGCTGCCTACATAGCCCTGGTGATAGGGCCTCAGACCAATGTAGTTCAGACCAAGCGTCCGAGTGGTAGACAGGTGGTTAAAATGGTTGATAGATTGGTCGATGATTGGATGAAATGATGAGGAAAAAAAAGATGTTGCAGCCTTTTCCAAATGGAGTATTCTGCAACATTGGTTGAGGGGTTTTTCATCCCTAGCAATATTCCATATTCGTGATGGATGTATGCTAAAAATGAATTGAGGTCTATTTATGCTTCAGCAAGTATTGGTTTATGCTGAACATAAATTGTGGCGGGTCGATAGTTTCCATGTGTATTGGTGTCCATAGAAACTAGGGTGAATAGGCTAGGTCGGGTTGATGGTTTGAGTTGAGTCGATTGACAAGTGATGAAGGTGAATGTGACCAAAGTGTAGAAGAAGTGAAAAGCATATTGCTCTTTCATTGACAAGGACCAAAAAGATAGCATAGATAGGGGTTATGAGAACCAAGAGCCCCATTCATGCGTGACATCGTTGACCAGTGGTTATGTTAGAGCGGTAATCGAATCACTTCGACATTAAAGTGAGCTCGAAGTCCCTTGAGCGGGTGATAGGAGGAGGAAGAAGGGTAACCCGTTTTAAGAGCAAAGATAACGATGCCCCTTTTTATAGGAGACCCTGAGACAACTACAAGCCAAGTCCGTGACTCGTTCAATTTTTATTTTTTATTTTTTATTTTTTTTTATTTTTTTTTTTTATTTTTTTTTTGGTGCAGACTGATCAATACGGGAAGCCTGCATAGAGATGTCATTTGTTTGGTGGTCAGGTTGTGAAGCTGATCAATGCGGGAAGCTTCTAAAATTGTGCTATTTATTGCCAGATTAGTCATAGCCATCCTTCGAGGGAGTGGTCTAGATTTTTGTTTAATAAAAGGGCTTTTGAATAGCTGTCCTTCAAGGGATTAGTCTATTAATTACAGCAATGATAGTACAGCTGTCCTTCGAGGGAGCAGTCTGCTTTTTTATTTTGATATAGATATAGTGACCATGGATATGTTTTGACATCTTGATTTGTTTTGATAGAAATGTGAGTCATGGACAAGATTATAGAAGGTCAAGGACTCCCTTTTATGAGGACAAAGCATCCATACATCATAAAAGGGTTATAGGAATTGTTAAGAGGAATAGGGTTGAAAGGAGGTAGGATTAAGAGGACGGGGATTGCTCAAGGAACGAGCTCAAGTTAAGTGTCAAGTGGATGAGTACTCGACTAGCAGTAGAACGGTCGTAGATGCAACGCATTAAGAAGCTCAGGTTCTGGGCGTCCATCAAGAGAAGACAGACGATAAGTCCCTGATCCATACTTGTGCGTGATAATAAAAGGCTCGAGCCAATTAAGAGCAAACTTGCCTCGTTTGCTTCGCTCCATATTGGTCACGTGTTGATTGATGAGTGGACGTGAAGTTGACTGATATGGTCGTTGATTGATCGAGACTGGTTGAATGTGTGGATAAAAAGGTTGGTTAATGTTCGGTTGAGATTTGGTCATTTGATGGTTGGTCAATGGTTGGTCGAAGGTTGATTGGTTGGTATTTGGTCTTTGGTTGGGTCGAATGTTTGGTTGAGGTCGGGTTAAATGTTTGGTTGCTAGTCTGGTTGAGGCTAAGTTGAAAGAGTGATTGATATGTGGTCGAGATTGTGTTGAAAAATTGGTCGAAGTTATGATGAAGGTTGAATTCCCCCAGCGGCTAGGGAGAATGTTTGACGGATTGGTTAAGGTAGGTTGAGGTTTAGTGGTCAGATGGACTGTGTTGATGTCGAATAAGGGGGTTAAAGGCGATAAAGGAACCAGAACCTGGCGTGGAGATCCTGATTTAGGTGATGAGGTTGAATTGGTATGAGTTGGTGTTGATGATTTGTGGGAGGGAAGGTCTAGAGGATCCTTGATGAGAAGGGAATCCTTTCTCCGTTGGTGACGAATGACAGCTTTAAGAGCGCAACAACGCTCAGTGTCATGTCCCAGAGTATGATGATAGTGACAGTATTTAGAGTTGTCGAACCAAGAGGGTCTTGATCCGAGAGTTGATGAGAGGGGCGGTGTTGAAGGCTTGATAACGTGGTCAAGAAGAGAGGTGTCATTCCCCAGACATTGGCGAATGGCGACCTTGAGGGCACAACAATGCTCCGTGTCGTGTCCAGGTGTGCGATGATACGCACAAATACGAGTGTCGTCGAACCAAGGTGGTTTAGGTCTGAGAGAATGATATGGTTTGAGAGGCGGAAGGTTGAGGCGAGATGACTGCAACAAGTGCCGTAACAACAAGGTATAAGAACCTGCTAACGGGTCTAGATATTTTATTGCAGTGAGGGTTGATGATGTTGGTTTGAGAGGTGTAAGAGACGTTGGTCGATGGTTTGAGGGAGATATATGTTTGATAGGTTGATAGAGTAATGGAGGCGACGTGCCTCTGTGAAGGATGGGAGTAGGTAGTACTCCTATTAAAGTGGATGGATGTGGGCCTAGGATTGAAGGTAATGACGAAGGTGGGGGAGGAGTCCTCCGATGTGGTCTAATGGTCTTTGTGGGTTTGAGTCGAGGGCCACTATTGTGCGAGGCGAGGTTAGATACGGGTTTGGGTTTAGATGTGGACGAAGGTGAGTGAGATGTAACAATCTCAAGCAAAGGGCAAGAGGAAACCGTGACTGGGTCTTCCTCAATCGAAATGGGTGAAGAGATAGGGTCTTCTCTTGGTGGAGAAGAAATAGGAGAGGGTGGCTCTTCAAGTGGGCAGATGGTAGGGATGATCATGCCTTCTGCTTGTGCTTGAGGAGTAGGCAAAGTATGGTCATTGGATGAAGGTAGGGCTAATGGTGTAGGTGTGATCAAGGCGTCCTCCAATATAGGAGAAATAGATGGAGGACTAATAGGAGAAGAGGGTTCTTCATCCTGTGAAGAAGGTTGGTAGGGACAACAGGTAAGATAGTGTTGACGATGTGTATATGGTCTTGAGGGTCATTGATTATGGTTTGAATGTTATCTTGAGTAGGCGGGTGATTAGGAAAAGGTTGTTTGAAGATGTCGAGGTTTTGGTTGGGCGGTGCGTTCGGGTTATCCAAGATAAGATCGCCCTTGTCTAGCATGTTCTGGACGAGGTTTTTAAAAGTTTGACAGTGATCCATATCATGGCCTTTGACACGGTGATAGTTACAAAAGTGATTCTCCCTATACCATGTAGGGATAGGTGTTGAGGGGTCAAATTGATGTGGTCATATTGAAGGGAGATTGAGGACCTCCTGCTTGATGAGTTTATCCAAGATAGAGGCATATGACTCTCCAATTGGAGTGAATTGACGCTGTATGGATTGACATTGAAAATGTTTATTGATGTAGTCTAATGTTGAAGATATTGGTCGGTTAGTTATTGTTGAAGATGATGGTCTAAAGATGATAGTGTTTGTCGACCCCTTAGATTGAGAGTGGGCAGAAGAAGGTCTGGAAGAAGAATGGTCATTGGTTCTTGTGTTAGTGTTACACAATTTAACCTTATCTTCTTCAATAGCGTAGAGTTCAAGCTTTCGGGCCATGGTGAAGGCCTCGTCGAAAGTGTGGAATGTTTGAACCCACAAGGTGGATGAGATGTGACTGACACATGCTCGAGAAAAGAGCTCAATGAGCTCGGGTTGAGGCAAGGAGAAAGAGAGCTGGTTGATCAAGTCTCTCCAACAGGCGACAAAATCAACTACTGATTCGTCGTCAAATTGCCTAATGGAGTAAAGGTCTGTGATTGAGACTTGTTTAGTGATATTGATTGAGAAATGGTCAACGAATAATTGAGCGAGTTGAATGAAGGAAAAGATAGAATGTCTGGCAAGGGAGCTATACCAGTCAAGGGCAGGGCCAGAAAGAGACATAGGAAACGTGCGTAATAATAACGCATCGTTGTGGGCAATAAGATAGCAGGCATGTCTGAATGCCCGTAGATGTTGTTGTCGGTCTTCCTTACTCTGAAAGCGAGTAAATTTAGGAAGCTCCCACTGGCTGGGGTATGGTCGGATAGGGACGGAAGGATGAATGGGCTCGTTGTAAATCTGGTCATATGAAGAGATATTATTTGAACCAGAGATAGAAGCTTTGAGACTGGACATTTTATCCATCAGCATCTTGATGACGTCTGCTGACGGATTGGTGAATGGAGCGCCCCCAAGGTTGTAAGGTGCTTGAAAGAGGCTAGAGGAGGTATACGACATAGTCGGTTGTACCAGTAAGGGTGCAACGTACAGATGACTAGTCGCAGGGGCAGAAGTAGAGGTTAAGGGTGGTTGCGTCATGAAGGTCGAAGGTATAAGTTGACTAGGCACCGCCAAAGGTGGTTGAATAGCGGCACTGGTAGAGGGATAGGTTGGCACTCCTACATTTGTGGGTGCAAGAGTGTAAGGGGTCGAGGCAATCAAGTTCTGATATGATGTAAAACTTGGTTGATTCGTAGATGATTGAGGGGGTAACGAAACCCCGATGGAGGTCGGTCTAAAAATAGACGAAGAGGCCAAACTTTCCGTATTGGCCATGGTTGAGTTAACGGTTGGGGTGAAAGGCTGAGTCAAAAAAGGTTGGGTGGCGAATGGTGTGGATGTCGTCGCCACGTCACCCGAAAGGTTTCGCGTTGGGTTTCTCGCGAGATAGTTATGGAGGGCTGCGGTATTGAGGTCCAAGAATTTTTTAAAATCCTGGTCCCCTTCAGGGATGATGGGAAGTTGAGTCGGGGTCAGGGTCGGTCCTGTAGGAGTTCTTTCAGTCTCCGAGTGGAACTCCATGATAGGACAGGTTAGAGATGAGGTGGACGAAAGTAGTTGACGGCTAGAGTGGTCAAAAAGGGCCTTGGTTTGACTGCGTGTCAAAACCATAAAAGGCAAGAGAGAACGTCCTTACATGCTCAAATAAGCAGATAAGAACTAAAAAGATGAAGACACAAGCAGATCCTAAAAACCCTAAAAGTAAATTATTAGGATTATAGTGGCTTATGCCTTAGAATGTGTGTTTGGGGAGGTTGGCTTTGTGAGTCGGGTCCTAGAAGAAGTCTATGGAAGGTTTCAGGTTTTGTTATGGTGCTCAAGAAGTCTGTGTTAGGGTCTGGTACGTGGCCTGGTGCTAAGGAACAAGCTCCCCTCACTTCATGATTCCAGTGGTTAGCTGGTTTCGCTTAGCCAAGATATACCTCGCCTAGAGATTATACTCCGCCAGAGAACGGAGTGGGCTTCCCTCTTGGTGATGAAATCCAAGTAGGGTCACCGGGACAGGTAAGGTATCCACTGGGGGATGAAATCCCAGTCGGGCCTTGTCTCAGGTAAGTTAAAATGTTTGTTTTGTGCAGGTGGTTTGGTCGTGTAACATGAAGTGATCTAGATTAATTCAATATGCGGTTTAATTACTATGTGTGGTCTAAGAGATGCAAGCAAACAGAAATGAATGCAAAGTGTTTTAATGTCCAAGTTGAAATGTTTGTTCGTATGAAGACGAATGGAGAAAGAGTCGAAGAATATGAGTTTAGCTAGTCTAGAAGTGCAAGAAAGAAAAAAATGTTCATTTTAGTTCTGCTTATGGTGTCGTTTAAGAAGAGACCAAAGGAGGCGAAAAGGAAGAAACTTAATGCGCCTAAATGAACGAAAGAAAGAAAGAACCCAAGGAGGACCTAGGGTCCCACCGGGCGTGCCAGAATGTTTTTATGCAAAATTACTTTCTACATTCAAAGAAGAAATAAGAAACTGAAATAAAAGGTTAAGGTTAGAAGTACCTGATAAAGTTGAGCGCACCGAAATCAGACGTTGGAAGATTCTCCTCTTTGGCTGTGGAGGAATGACACCTGTGAAAAAGAGACTAAAACACAGAAAGATGTTAGTCAAAGATATGGTGGGTTGTCAGGCGAACGCCCGATCCTGGAAGTACGAAGACTCCCTAAAAGGATATCAACCCACTGATAAAAAGCATAATATTGGACGAAAGCAGATAATGGAAGATAAAATGACAGAAATAAATGACAAAAAATAAAAGAGCATACCTGATATGCAGCACTGTTCTGCACAGTCGCCGGTGTCGGTCTCTGTGGTACCGGCATCGGTTAGGGAAGATGCCGACGTCGGTTAAGGTGTCATCGTCGGTCGGGGTAGTGGCCAGCGTCGATAGGGGTAGGTTCTGGAAAAGTCTGAACAGGTTTGAGATAGGGTCTGGGAGAGTCGGGACAGGGTCTGGGCAAGGTCTGAGAGAGTCGGGACAGGGTCTGGGCAAGGTCTGAGAGAGTCGGGACAGGGTCTGGGCAATCGGGATAACAGAACTGATAAATAATAACTAAGGAAGAAATAAAATAAATAGATTAAATACTTACCTGCCAGAAGATGCGATGAAAGCCATGGTGGCGGTGCCGAATTGAATGCAGATTGGTTGATGCCGAGAGTGTTGATGTCAGAGTTCACAGGTTGATTGAATGATTACACGGGTTTCAATTGATCCGCATTTTGAATAGCGTTTAGGATAGCGTTTTGGGGTCCTGGTCTCGAATGGTTGGCAGAGGTTGATGAAGGTGGGGGACGGTTCCAGAGACGGTTCGTCAACCATTTCGGGAAACCGAATGATAACTGATAACGGATAACGGCAAGGTGACCGACGTCGGCAGGATTGCCGACGTTGGCCGATAAGTGACCGGCGTCGGCGACATCGGTCGGGTAAAGACCGTCGTCGGCAGATGCACAATGGGGATAGAGTCTAGCTTTAGCTCTGTGCTCATTGTTACATGCTGCCAGGGTCAAGGTTGGTGAAACAAGTGATCGACAAGGGTTAAATAGGCGAAGAAGAATAAGACGGGGAGTGACCAGGGGAGTCGACATGATTTCGGTGTCTACACCTACATAGTCCCAGAGTAAGACCTCAAGTCAATGTAGTTCCACCCTTACAATAGAGGAATTTGATGAGTGTAGCAATCAATTCAAACAAAATAGGCACAATTGGTAAAAAGGGATAAAATGACATAAGAAGTGGCAAGTTAGTATGTCAATAATATTGCCCCAATTTTTTCCATAGGTAGTTATAACTAGGACATAATGACATAGATCAATAGTACTAATTTTCCCAAAGGCAGTTATAATTATTAGTAAGATTGATGATAAGAAAGGAATAACAAATGAAGGATGCAACTTCCAAAACTTATGTCACACCATCTTAAAATATGATCTCTATCTAAAGTACTTAAAACAAATAATGAAAATGATCAGATACATTGATGCTAAAAATATGTAATGAATGGCAAAAACCAAGTTCAAATGGGATGGGATTTAGAACACACTAGGTCGATAGAATGGAAGTAGAAAGTGGATATGGCGAAGAGGACATATAAGGATGGTATTTATATAGAGAAGAATAGTGATAAAATGGCATAACTAAAATGGTCCTTACAGACAATACACCTTATCATTTAAGCATAGTATCACTTGAGATGAACAATATTCATTGGCTTAGGAAATTCATCTCTATTTGGTGTGGTGAGCCTATATGCTCTTGATCCATAATCTACAGTAATAATGAAATGCCCTATCTATTTTGGTTTGAATTTCCCTTTATAATTTTTCTCAACCATGGTATTCTTTTAGTTTTCTTTAAGAACAAGATCACCAAGTTTAAATATTCTATACTTAACACATCAATTATGGTGGCCTTTGAGTTGATTTTGATATGCTTGAAGATTATTGAGCACAACTATGTGTTTCTCATCAAGTAGGTTGAGTTCTTTTAGGTGAGCTACTTGATAGTCATAATCATCTAGGACATACTTGAAAAAGATGCATAGTGAAGGCAATTTGACCCCAATGGGAAGGATGGCTTTGGTACCATAAATAAGTGCGTATGGACTGGCTCTTGTGGGAGTACAATGATTGGCATGGTGTGCCCAAAGGGTAGGGAATATTTTCAAGTGCCAATCATGACTAGCATCATCAAAAATATTTTTGAGAATATTGATAATGGTTTTGTTGGATGCCTCTACTTGGCTATTACCTTGAGGGTAATATGTTATAGAAAAATGTTGTGTGATGTTATATTCAGTACATAATTGGTCTACATCCTTGTTCTTCAATGTTCCTCCATTATCAAATATAATGTCTGAGTAGATACCATAGCATCAAATGAGATGGTTAAAAATGAATTTGAAAATTTGGTTTCCAATCACCTAAGTGAGGGGTATAGCTTTAACCCACTTAGTGAAATATTTGATGGTGGTAAGGATATGTTTATGACCATCAGATGAAGTGGATTTAATCCTCACAATGAGGTCAAGTCCCCATTTATAAAATGGCCATGGTGTCAACATTAGTTTTAGAGTCTTTGTTGGGGCATGAATCAAATTAACATGTTATTGACATTTGTCACACTTTTTTACATATGCAGAAACATCTGCATCCATTTTGGGCCAATAATAACCAATATGCAAGAGTTTTTTGGATAGGATTTCCCCACTAGAATGAGCACCACATAATCCTTCATGAACTTCTCTTAACACTAGTGTAGACTCTACCAATGTCAAATAATGAAGTAGAGTTCCATCAAAACTATGATGATAAAGGGTGGATCCAAGTAGAGTATAATAAGTGGAATGATAAATGAAGTATTTGGTTTGTTTTTGAGATAAGTTAGGTGGTATAACTTGGTCATCAATCTAGTTGTAAAGGTCTGAGTACTAGATAGAGTTAAGACCAACAATATCATAAATCATGACAACAGTTGAAGGTTCATGAGCTGGTGCTGATAAATTATTGATGAGGAATTGATATTCTCTAGTTTTATCTATTTGTCAAATCAAAGAGCCAATAGTATCCATGGCATTTGTAGTTCTATTACTAGCCCTTGGTATGTGCTCAAACTGAATATTAACAATTTATTGCTTAAGAGCGTTGACCATGGCTTTATATAGAACTAGCTTGTCATGTTTGGTCTAAAAATGATTTGTGACCTGATTGATGATTAATTGAGAATCACCATAAACTTAGAGATGAAATATATTCCAATGCACTACTTGTCAAAGTCCTACAATAAGTGATTCATACTCGGCCATGTTATTTGTACAAGAAAAGCTGATTTTAAATGATTTAGGGATTAGATCCCCCTATGGTGTAATAAATAATAAGCCTACCCTTGATCCATGTATAGTAAATGAACCATCAAAATATAGTTTCTAGGGCTGTTCCTAAGGGGTGTGTTAATGATGGTCATTATGGATTCATCAAGAAATTGAAATGTGAGTGGCTACATGTCTGTGAGAGGTGCTTCAACAAGTTGATCCATAAGAACTTGTCCCTTGATTACCTTCTGATTGGCATACTCTATGTCAAACTCACTAAGAAGCATGATCCATTTAACTAGTCTACCTTGAAAAGCTATTTTAGATAGTATATAATTAAGTAGATCTAATTTTTAAATGACCATGGTATTATTATTAAACATGTAATGGCATAATTTTTGAACTGTGAAGACCATGGCTAGATAAGCTTTTTAAATAGGTGCATAGTATGTTCATATGTAACCAAGGTATGACTTAAGTAGTATGCAACATGCTCTTTTCTATTGTCATCATGTTCAGCTAAGAGTTCCCCCAAATCATGGTTAGTAGCTGATAGGTATAACAAGAATGGATTTCTTGGCATAGGAGGTAATAGAATAGATAGATTAACAAGACAGTCTTTGACTTTTTGAAAACCT
Organism: Torreya grandis; assembly: GCA_037957365.1. Taxonomy (NCBI): domain Eukaryota; kingdom Viridiplantae; phylum Streptophyta; class Pinopsida; order Cupressales; family Taxaceae; genus Torreya; species Torreya grandis. The sequence continues at coordinate 544,073 of JARHVA010004238.1, read as the reverse complement.
ATTTGGCAGAGATCATCCTAGTGAAATGCAACCCCCTTCTTTAAAAGGTATGTAAATGGATGGAAATTGTCTCATAACTGAGAGATGATGCATCAGATTGATTGGATCTCACCCTACAAAGTATGAAGTTGCTTTAAATTAGTTGGTGGTAGCATCTCAATTATAGCATAGACTTTAGCCAAATCAAATTCAATAGCTCTATGAGAAATGATGTCGCTAAGTAATTTGCCTAAAGTTACATTGAACACACATTTCATTGAATTGATCTTGACTTTGTACTCCTATAATATTTCAAATATCTTATGCAGCACACTACTAGATAGTCAGCCCTATTTTTGGATTTTCCTAATATGTCATTGACATTGTCTTCAACAATATCATGCATCATATCATGGAATATGATAGTCATGGCCCTTTGATATGTATTTATATCATTCTAAAGGATAAATGGCATTACTTGATAATAAAATATTTCTCATGGAGTGGTGAATGTTGTTTTATGTTTGTCTTCTGGTACTATTTTGATTTGGTTGTATCCTAAAAATCCATCTATGAGTGAAATCATTTCATAACCTATCATGAAATTGATGATCATGTCAATATTAGAAAAGGAAAAATCATATTTAGGAAAAGCTTTGTTGATGTCTCAAAAATAAGAATAAATTCTAATCCCTTCAGGCTTTTTATTAATAGGTACCACATTAGAGATCCATTCTGAGTAGTCAATAGATTAGATGCATCCTACTTCTAAGAGTTTTTCCAACTCTTTCTTTACCAATATAAAAATGTGAGGATGAATCTTGCGTGACTTTTATTTTACCAATTTGGCATCATGATTAACCATAAGGTGGTATATAACAAGGTGAGGTCTAAACTTGGCATGTTAGAATAGGCCCATGTAAAGATATTTAAAAATTCTCTCAATAGAGCTATAAAGATAGCACATTCCTCCTTAGTGAGGGATGCTCCTAATTTTATCCATTTCAAGTCTAATGGAGTCTTGACATTTACCTCTATTATATCTTTCAATGGAAGGGTCAAACCATATTTTAGGATAATAGGCAATGAATTGAACTATTGAATTATGTCAGGGTCCTCTATTAGGACTTGCTCTTCAACTCCTCCTAAACATGATGAATATGAGTCCCCTAATAGGAGATCTAGCCATGTGACAAAAATAGTTGGAAATTCTTGAAGAATTTTATTAAATACTTATTGTTGCTCAAAGTTGAACTCAGATCCATAGGTAAGTTCATCATTGGTGGTCTCCTAGTCTAAATTTGAAGAATAATGAACACCCTCATCTAATGGTGCCTAAAATAGGTTTTCACCACTAGACTAGCCTTTATCTTTACTTTTTTCATAGTTAGAAAGTGCCTCAAAGAGGTTTTCACTTTGGGACCTCAATGTTTTACTTTTTTTTTTGGCTAAGAGTTTTCACTCACTCTCTAAAATAGGCTATAGGATCTAATGTGATCAAGAATCCTAATTTGTGATCTCCCAATAGAATGTTATCTCTAAGGCCTAAAAAGTCATATAATGCCTCATCATTCTAGAACTCATCAATCAATAGTCTGGATTCTTGTTGGTCCCAATATATCAATTGGGGATAATATAATGACAAAGGGTTACAATGAATGGTTAGGGTAAGGGTAAAAATGGCATGATTATCAAATAGGTTAGTTTTAGCTAGGTCATCAAAGGTGAGGCAATGATCAGACTCTGCTTCACTGTCATCATCATCATCATCACTAATCGCTAGTGATGGAGTTTGAATAATATGTGGGGTCACCCCCAAGTGGTTTAAATCCAAGTCCATAAGGTCTTTCATACTTAGTCATGGAAATTAGCTTGATAGTTCCTTGCTAATTTGATCTGAAGCCTCTTCCTTCACAATTGTGACACTCCATGATCCTATTGGGAATAAGATACTTTTATTTTTTATAACAATTAGCTTGATTGCCATTTTATAACCATGATTCATCCCCTTCAAGAGGGTCAAGTTCTAGGCTAGATGTTGGTACAAATGTGATAGGTCCCTTATCTTTGTTCTTTTGTTGCCAATGCATATGTGGGGTGACTTTAGGTCACCCAAAGGTTTTCAGATTCTAAGGAAGATTGGAAATATGAAATGTATCATGGGTCATATACTCTCTTGGTCCACTATCTAAAATGGTGAAATGATTAGGAGCTTTAAGAGGCGTCATGTGGGAAAGGGAATCTAAGGTATTAGGATCTATGTAATTATCTGGTGAAAGATCAATAAGTATAGACTTTCCTTTATCCTTCTTGGGACTTAGATTCATATCATACTGATAATTATAGTTTTGAAATTCAGCCTTAAGATGCTTATAGTGTTCATATGGGTGTAAATCTCTTGGAATATTCACTTCCATCCATGAGTGGGAAAACTTGATACATTGGTATAGCATTGATTGGACTGCATGAATCTCATGTAACCAAGGCCTACCTAGAAGCATATTGTATGATAACTCAAGATCAAGCACATGGCAAAGTGTATCATGGGTCAAAGGCCTAATGATAAATGGAAAACTAACGGTGCCTTATGATTCTCTTTCCTAATTATCATAGGCTTTGATGGTTATTTTTCTAGCTAGAGATCTACCATTATGTACCCAAAAAGCTTGATGAGCTTTAGAGACACTATGTTGAGGCCCAATCCATTGTCTATAAGGACATGTTTCACTTTATGTCATCTTATAAACATATATGTATAATGGATTATTATGGAGCAGGCCAAGGGAAGATAGATCGCTTTGGTTGAATGTGACTTGTTGGGCTGGATCTAGGTGTCCAACCAAATCTCAAAATTTATCAAGGGATATGTCACTAACAACATTGGATTGCATCAAAAACTCATTCAAGATATTCTTGTGAATTATTGATGTTTGTATAAAATCTAAAATAGAAATTTGTGCTAGTGTCTTCTATAATTATTCCATAATATCAAACTTCTTATCTTGGTTAGTAGTGAATGGTTTATTATGAGGCTAAATAGTTGGTTGGATGACAAGCAAAGTGATGGATGGTTGTGGGTTTGGGATAGTAATCTTTGACTTTTGAGTTGTGATTACACAATCAAGATTAAATACTGGACCATTATTGCTAACCAATGTTGGTAATGGTGTGGGATTAGGTAGGACAAGTCTTGATTCTTGATGTACTCACATGTGGTCATGTGGCAAGGATGAGTTGTTGATATAAGGTCCAAAAGGGGGATTCCCAATTTTTTAGTTTGTTTGTATGCACTCCCAAGTCAAAGAAGGATTATCCATGTAATTTGGATAAATTTTATTGTTTAGTAATGGTCTAGGCTGATTAGTGCTTGGTCTAGGATTAATGGTGATGGTATTAAATCTACCCCTTGTAATATGACCTATAACCCTATTGTAGTCATGTACAACTACATAGTAGGTTTGTTGGTTGTTATCATTATGACCTTGGTTTTGTCCATTATTTTTTCATTGTGTGTTTTTTTATTGATTTTATTGATTCTGTTGTTTTGGCCTTTGATTTTGATACTATTGATTTTGTTATTGCATTGGCCATTATTGTCATTATTATTGATCATTTTATTGTTACTGATTATTATGTCATGAAAAAGGGTTTTGATAAATCCTAAGAGTTTGATTGGAAGTGGAAGAACCATTATCCAATGTTATCTCCCCATTATCTAACATATTCTCAATTAAATTCTTGATTTGAACACATCTCATAGATTATGCTCATTGACCCGATGATAGTCACATAATTCATTTTACGATACCTATCAAGATAAGAAATGCCTTACAGATAATGATTTGGTATAGGCCAAAAAATTAGATTAGTGGTATCAAGCTTTCAAAATATAAACTCAATTGGTTCTCCTAGGTCACTAAAGACACAATGTGTAGGCATGATTCTCTTAAGAGGAGGGGTTTGCAATAGTAATGGTTGTTGTATTTATTGTGTAGGTCTTGGCCGTTTCACTTGTGATATTGGTTTGAGAGGTTTTTGGGTAGGAGTAAGCTGAAAAGGTGGTGTAGTTGATGTTTTCACCATTTTTACATATAGGATTTGATTACTCCATTTCCCACAACATTCCTATTGTTATTGAATTACTTTAGTCTTTCTTGGTTATTAGCCTATGCCGATTGTGATGCTGGCCCTTGAATGGGATGTTGATGTTGGTTATTTACCTAATTGGTACCTTGATTTTGATTAGTTTAATTAATCTTGATGATCATTTATTTATGAGTGCCTACTCAATCAACAAACCTTTATTAATGATTTCCTTGAAAGTATGTGCATATTGTAGTTCTAAATGATAAGCTATCTCACTGTGCAAATTTTTGGTAAACATGGTAGCTATTTGTTTATCTAGTAAACTATGGGTGAAATGGATTTCAAAGGCTCTCCATCATTGTAAATAACTTTCAAAACTCTTACCATCTTTTTTCTTTGCTTACATTAAGTCCACTAATGAAATGTCATGCTTGAGATTATAGGAAAAGTGTTACACAAACTTATCAAAAAGATCATAAAAATATTTTATTGAATTTTTGGGTAACTTTAAAAACCACTCCAAGGCTTATCTATCCAAGCTCCTTGAAAATAATATTAAAAGATATATGTCACTATATGCCATTGGTTGACATGTGACAAAGAATTCGGTCAAATGAGCCTTAGGGTCACCTTTCCCTTTGTTTTTTTTGAAGTTTGGTGGTTTGTATCCTAGAGGAAATGGTATCTAAATATACTCCATGTTGAATGTGTAAGAACACATGCCATCCAATTTAAACTTTTTAATATATTTACTAGCTTGAATGGTAGAAATTGCATCCTTCATCTATTGCAATTCTTGGGATAGAAAACTAGAAGGAACATTGGTTTGAGGGAGAATTTGGGTAGATGGTTGGGAGGTCACAAGTGGGTCACTTTGGCCAGGGTATGATGGAGATAACTATTGGGGTATATTGGTTTGGTTGGAGAATGGACCAGGAATATGCACACATGGATTAGGATGTACTTGAAATTTCACAATTGGTTGTGTGATATTTTGGTTTAGGTTGGTGATTAAGGTTTGCCTTGGAGAATTTTGTGGTTGGGATGGAGGGATATAACTATATTGTACTTATTATTGTTAAAAAGGGACATGTTGTTTAATAATCAAATTTTTATGTTGAGTGGAAACTTGTGGTCCAAGACCCTATCTCTAAATTTATGGTACATTTTGAACCAACAATTGTATAGTAGATACTTGAGAAATATGGGGACCTCCTTGTTTCATGAATCCTTGTGAGGAAGTAAAAATAGGCTACAAATTCAACATCTATCATTGACCAAAATTTGCACATTTTTGACTAGTCATTTCTTGGTTTTTAATTGACATATTAGTTAATGACTGAAGAGGTATGTTCATCTTTACCTAGTGAGGTGGAAAATTTGCTGCCCCTAATTGAGGTGGTAATGCATTTGTCCTCTGTTGCATTGATACACTAGGTTATGTCTACTGTTGTGGCATACTAATAGTTACCTATTGAGGAGGAGTAGGGTTTGTCATATTCTATAATTACACATGACATTAGCCATTATTTGATTACCTCATCTTGTAGGTTGTATATTTGAGGAAGTAGTTGGTTGAGGTTGGGATGTAGAAACTCTTGTTTCCTAGTATGATGATCTACTCATGGGATTAACTACATGCACATGTTTTTGGATAGTTGTTTTCATGTTAGTACCACTTTGATCAAGATTAAATGTTATTCTCACATTGTCTACTACATTTAGTTCACTATTCTATGTAGAGGCCAAAGACGCTTCTTTAATAATGATAATATGCATCAATTTATCTATCGAAGTAGTTTGTATGAATGGGTCAAAACTCATATTCTTTTGTCCAGTTAACTTTATCAACACTCCTATTGAAGGAACTAGGTTAATAAGAGGCTTACTCACCATGTTCATTTGATTGAAATTATGTGCTATATTTAGGTAGGTTTGATATGGTTAAAGTGATATTCCATGATGTCTTTGCCTTGATTAGATATATTAGAATCTTGGTACATTGTTTGGAATAGATCCATAGGATTTCTAGAAGAATCATGTTGATCATAAATGATATTATGGGGCACTCTTACTAGACTTGGTAAATTTTCATGGGGAAAGTTTACTAGAAACTTGGCCCCTACCTTTATGGCTCTAACCAAAATCTCATCTTTGTTCTCTAACAAATATCCCTCAAACAAAAATGGATCATACATGGAAGTCATATTAGTAGAATATGATTGTTGAAGAACTGGCTCATCCACTATGGGTATTGTAGCTAGGTATTGTGTGGTTTATTCTTGGTCTTATTCTGGATAAGGTGGTGTGTTAACCAAATAGTTAGCCAATGGATCTTGGCTTTGTGCCCTTGATTGAGTATTATAAGAGGGATAAGAATCCATCTCATAAGTAATATTATCCACATAGGGGTCTTATACCATTTCTTCTTATGCAAATACAATACTAATCCCTAGATTGTACATGAGTCCACTACGAGTGTAGGAATACATGTTGGGATCCATAGTCAATGTTTTGCGATAAAAGGTCAAAGAGTTCTACAAACTCTAAAAAAGATAATGTCTAAAATAGATGATGTTCCAACTTGGTCTAGATTCATCAAAAGGATCAAAAGGTTTATGAAAATATTTGTGAGTAACTAAACTAGCATGAAGTATCTAACTTTTCATTGTTCACACAAAGATAAGAAAGTAAAAAGACCAAAAATCAAAATGATAAAATCTAAGGTCAAAGTGTTTCAAATTAGTCTAATCTAGGAATTTAAAAGTTTTTAGGTCTTTTCACCAAATGTGGCATCAAAATCTAGGCTCAAACAATGCATGCCTAGGACTCTTGGCCAAATGATGTCAAAAGTTAGACTTTGAAATAGATGAAAGTTTTAATCTAATAGATTTGAAACACTTATAGCAAACACTAGGCATTTGATTCTTGGACATGAACTTGATTAACTAGGTATAAGTTATGAAATAAAAGTCACTTTAGAAATAGTTTATTTTCTCATAAAAAATGGTATAAAACTTGGTTCTTTGACAAAAAAGCTAGACAAAGGTGAACAATATAACTATTTTTAGATAAAAGATCATAAAAGTACACTTGGATTGGTCTAAAAATGTAGAAACAAATTTTAACTCTATGTAAGAGGGTCTATAAAACAATATTTGAAATATTTTGGGTAGCATAATGATGTTATACTACCCAAAAGGTGTGACAAAAAAGTTTGTTTTAAAAATGATCTAAGGCAAAGATAATTTCCCACAATTTTGACAGCATAACACTACTTTTCTTGACTCAAAATGTTGTGGTGGATAAACTCAAAGTGAAAGTGTTTAGCATACAATGGCTTAATTCTATCAAATGGTGATAATGATCTTGAGTCTAAAATGGCCTTCATCCCAAATTGGAAATTGAACCTAAGTTCCCTCAAGTTTAGTGAAAATGGCAAACCCACTTAACACATCAACCCTATGAACTTATAAAGGCATAATTTGAAATTCAGATTATAATTGAAGGACTTAAACATCTTTGGTAAAGGTTTAGACTCAATTGGGTAGAATAACTATGCCAAAGTGGATGATATGACTCTCAAGATTTTGATGAGCTTTGAACAAGTCAAATTGATGATCTCATGTAGGCAGCATAATTCCTCTTTTTTCAAAGGAAAATTAGGATCATGTGTTTGGTTTGAATTATTTGTTTACACCAAGTTTTGACTTCAAACAAGACTCTAATTTAATACAAGACCAACTAATTAATCCCTCTTAGATCTAAAACTAACAAGGTTGCATGGTATTGTTGGAATCCATTAATATACATCATTTGAGAGGATTTCAAGTGTTCGTCCAAAAGTAAATATGCATTATATAGTATGGTTTTTACACCCCCCCCTTCTCTCAAATGATAGTATTATGACATGGACCTTGAGGTGCACCTTGGACCAATAATACTTCCATAATAAGTGGGGATTTGTCTAATATCTAAAAGTTTTTGAACATTCTATGGGAATCAATTGCATAATGACTTTCATGGCAAACAATGCAAAATAAAAGCATGGATTTTGGGTCCATATCACTTGGCTTGTTACAAAAAGGTCTAGTCTTTTTTTGCAACCACTACATCCTATTGTTCACTTAGTTTAGTGTGATGTCTAAAGTGCCACTATGTCCCATGTGTAACTCCAATTAGGAGCCAAATGAAGTCAATGCTAGGAGGTGAAACCTTGAGTCAAAACTTCCCTAAAGAACTTGTGGGAGGTGATGAAGTACCCCTCGTAAGCCAAGTTTGCATAAAAATAAAGAAAGCATGAAAGTAGAAAGACTTTAGGGTCATTTTCAAGGTCACCCAAACTTTGATGAGTTTTTTCGGAATGCTTTAGATTAATTTATTTCTAAGCCTTGGACTAGGCTGCTTGCAATAGGAATGGCACTTTTGATTCCAATGGTTCCCTAAAGGGGACAAATGGAAGAGCATACATGCAACATCCCTCTTTTTGCCAAAAAAAATCTAAAAAACCAAGTAAATACAAAAATATTTGAAAAGGTGAGTTCATTTTAAAGCCCAAATGGAAAATGAGGTGGTGTTCATTTGACCCATTGGTCTTAGTTGCAAACTTTGAAAACATTCACCATAAACATCTAAAATTTGTTTTTTTTAAACACCAAAACAAGGTTTTTAATTGATTTTTAAGCATACAAAAGGTGATCTAAACATGTTTTTAACAAATGTCAAGCTTGGTCCTATAACAAAATTTTTAGCATGTCCTTTAGCCTTGAATCTCTTTTAGGTTTGAACTAATGAACTTTAAAAAAAGAGCTCTTGGACCTATGTTTTAATAAAAACACAGTGACCAATGTCAGTTATATAATCAATAGTTATCTAACTAACATCAGTTATACCAATGTAATTGATGATAGGTATCTAGCCAATGTCAATTTTACTAACTAATGTTGGTTAAGCTATCCAACTGATGTCAGTCTTACTAGTCAATGTTGGTTATTGTGTAAACCTGTGGAAAATAAAAAATGGCAAAATAAAGTTAGAAAATCAATTTACAAGAGTTTTAATGGTCCAAATAAATATTTTAAATCTTTAAAATGATCTTCTTCATGTGTGGGATGCATCTAGTCCCACTGGGTATGCCATATGTGAATCTAGGAATTTGACTCAAGAGAGGATGGTTAGTATCGTGTTAGTTTTAAAATTAAAAAAAATGAAAGAAACATACTAACTAGAATAACATCTCTAGGCCTAGACACTAGGGGAGCTTAGTTAAAAACATGAATAAAACACATAACTAAAATGCAAAATAAACCTTCTTTTACCTTCCTTGGATGCTCCAAAATGCTTGGTGTAGTGGCTTGCTCAACTTGTGCTCATGAAGTCTTCATCAAAGGAGGCTTGGCTATCTCCTCTTCTCCTTGGCACCTTTAGCTTGTATCTTGGCTTGGGTTGGAATCAATTTGGAATGGTAACACTAATTTCAATGGCTCCTTGAATATATTTGTGCATTATAACTTTGCACCAAAATATCTTATAAATGATGTTCATGGCCTCTCTATTTATATATTTTTGAGAATGTCTAGAATCAACCTTAACCATCAATCTTGAGATTGAGACGTGGTTGAGGATTAATTAAATTTTTTGAATTAAGTTTATAATTATCCTCATCATGACATTGGAAGAAAGGGAAATTAAGAGGCATAAAAGGCATTGATGAGGCATGGAGGGCATGAATCCTGATATTTGTGGCATTTATGGCCTAGGGATGTCTTCCCAAGAAATGAGGTCACCTGATGATGTAGATATTCAATATCCATTTCCAAAAATAATTTTTCAACAAGTTTCCATGGAATTCTTAATTAGGCTTTGATTTGGGTCAATTAGCTTGTAAGCATGTTTAAGCACTTTGTGCACAAATTACTCAAATTGATCAGAATGCCTTGTTATTAGTCCAAAATTTGACTAGATTATAATTAGAAGGTGATGTTAGATGCATTGGATCCATTATCCCATTTAGGATGTTGTTGACAACAAATAATAAAGGCATATGTCTCATGCAAGAAATTTGATAGGAAAGATCAATCCAAAGCACTTAGGTGCAAAATTGGCATTTTGACTTGGAATGATCTAACCAAAGTTAGCTAGCCCATAAATTGCATTTCCCCATTTAGGGATACCCTTGCTAAAATCAGCACTTCAATATGTCTATTTCACATCATTTAGCATGTTTTAGTGTTTTTAGGCCAAATTGTGCATTTTAAGTAGAAATTGGCCAAAAGCCTGATTAGAGGTCATTGGTGGCTAGATTTAGGTGTATACAAAAGGTGGGTAAAGGTTGGGTTTAAGATAGTTAATTTAAATTGATTGTGTGTTAGGTTTAGCTAGGGGTCAAAATGTTAAATGGTCTCAAGGGGTTTTAAGGCATTCTAGGGGTACTTCAACACTTAGAATCATGGTGTATATATTTTTAGTGTTTACATTTTCCCTCTTTTTATTGTGTGGCTTGAATGAATGAGCTACAAAAAAATTTAATGTTGATCAAAGGTATGTTTGATTACTTTGAGTATGGGAGGAGGTGTTCCCCCTCAAACTAGAAGTAGATGAGGTAAAACAAAATCAAGTACAAGTTTGATAAGGTAGATGAAGGTGATGATGAAGGTGAGTTTTATGAATGTGCTAGAGAGGTTGGGCACTAAATTTCATATAGGCATGTAAAGTGCAATAAAAGGTGTTATATCTAAGATCATGTAAAGACAATTTTTCAATAGACACTTAAAACTGGCTGCTGATAACCTCCAACCAGGCTTTTGATTGATTTCTACCTAAAACTCACAATTCGGCCTTAAAACACTAAAACATGCAAAATGATGTGAAACTGACGTATTGAAATTCCAATTTTGGCTAGGGTATCCCTAAATGGGGAAATGCAATTTATGGTCCAACTAACTTTGATCAGTTCATTTCAAGTCAAAATGCCAAAATTGTACTTGCATGCTCTAGATTACTATTTCTTGTCAAATCTTTTACATAAGACTCATACCTTTGTTATTTATTGTTGGCAACATCCTAAATTGGAATACACATATAATGCATCTAACGTGGATTTCTAATTCAAATATAGTCAGATTTAGGACTAATAACAAGGCATTATGGTCAATCTAGGTAATTTGTGCATAATGTGCCTAATCATGTTTAAGAGGTAATTAACCCAAATGAAGGCATAATCAAAAATTCTATGGAAACTTGTTGAATACTTTATTTTAGAAGTGAATATTGAATATCTACATCATCAAGTGACCTCATTTCTTGGGAAGACATCCCTAGGCCATAAATGCCATAAATATCAAGATTCATGCCCTCCATGCCTATCAATGCCTTCCATGATGCACTCCATGCTTCTTAATTTCCCCTTCTTCCAATTCCATGATGAGGATAATTATAAATTTTAATTGCAAAATTAAATTAATCCTTAGCCACACATCTTAATCTTGAGATGGATGGTTGAGGTTGATTCTAATCAAATGTAAAAATCTATAAATAAGAGGCCTCACAACATCATTTCTAAGCTTAATTTGTGCAAAGTTATAATGTAGGATTGGTTCTAAAAGATTCAATAAAGTAGTGTTATAATGCAAAATTGATTCCAAGCCAAGCCAATCCATAATCCAAAGGTGCAAAGAGGAGATGAAGGTAGCCACACTCTATTGAAGAAGACCTCTTAAAGTAAAAGCTGAGTAAGCCACCATTACAAAGGTATTTAGAGCATCCAAGGAAGGTGAAGGAATTCTTATGTTTGATTCCTTTATTTTTAGTTGTGATTGCCATTTTCTTTTGTTAACTAAGCTCTCCCTAGTGTCTAGGCCTAGAGATGTTATGCTATTAGTGTGTTTATTTCACTTTATTTTCATTTTGGAACTAACACCATACTAGCCATCTTCTCTTGAGTCAAATTCTTAGATTTACAGTTTCCATGGTTAATAACAATAAAGGCTGGTGCTAGAAAGACAAGTGACTAGTGTATCACATGATTGCATTTAGGCATGTTATCTGGGTACACCTATTAGTATCCTAGACAAGTCAGTGGATCCATGGGTATCCAAGGTAAGAAGTGATTCTAAGAAGACAAAAATAGGTTAGGTAAGCATGAAGTGGCACAAATTTAAAAAAGAGTAAACATGGCAATGTTGTCACTGCAGTCAAAGGATCAATAAAGGGTGTCATAAAATGCATGTTGGATGGGTCAAAATAGACCAACAATAAAGAGACAAGGTGGTCAATTTGGGTGGAAAAGGTAGACTCCAAGGGTGTGTGAGTTGATGCTAAGTTTACTCAGAGATGGCTTGCATAAGGTAATAACTAAAAAAGTGGGGTGATTGACCGTCAATGGTTAGGCATCCCAAGGGCGATCTTCGATGGTCACCCCGACCATTGATGATTAGGTTAAGAACCCTAAAAACCCACAAGGTAAAAGTGAATGAATTTTTACTCACTTTTTATTTTTTTGAGTTTTGACTCTAGGCTCTAGTGATTTTGGCATTTAGTGGTGAAAATGATTATTGAGGGTATTTTGCTTAGGTGGAGTTTGATAGTTTGTTGAGGTAGACATGGGGACTAGTAAGGATGTAAGGAGCACATGGGCATAGATGAGGAGGAAATTTTTTTTAGATGACTCCATAATAGAGGTAGGGGTCTCATGAATTTGATATATTATTTGTATTTTGTGCATTTTTATTGGGTTGGGAGGTTAGGGTAGGGTGAAATGCTTATTTTGGTTTGTTATGCCCTAAGGAGGGTTTTTATTTATTTTAGGTAGATGGATAGGTGAAATTGGGAATTGATTAGGTGGATAGGTGATTTGGGGTGGGTAGAGGGGTTATGTTAGCTAATTAGGTGGTTTAGATTCCATTTGGGTAGGTTTTGGTGGTAGCCAAGGTTTGGGCATTCTAGCCACACAACACCCACAGTGACCATCAATGGTCAGATGTGATCATCGATGGTTAACACCCTAAAAACATGGATGTCTGACCATCAATGGTCACCATGACCATCAATGGTTGACATCCTTAAAATAGGTGTTTGGAAAATAGCATAGGTGTTAAGGAATATTTAAATGATGGTTGCTAGGTGTAGTTGTGTGTTTTGAGAAAACAACTGAGCGGACATGGGGTAGATAGCTAGAAGGAATAAGGGAATGGGTCAAGTGTGTCAAGGGTAGGGTAGATGATAATATCATATGTAATTAAGCCATGTGTTTGACTTAGTGTAAGCTAGGGAGTAGATTTAGATTCATGATCAAGTGTTACATATTTTTGTTGAGATCTAAGAGGGGATGACCCTAGCCAAATAGGCCCACATGGAGGAGGTGGGGTTAGGAGTGATGAGGCACTATCAGCATGTGTCTTAAGATGCATCCATCATTGTAGTGCTCACTAAGAGATGAGATCCTACTATGAACACCTTACTACTAACCAGTGAGATGACCATTTTACTTGAGGATGTACATAAGATCACTCAACTTTCACTTTATGGTGATCTGATATACCACATAGAGCGAGAAAAGTGGGATGACCACATCGATCTATTGTATAGAGATGAAATTTTGGGGGATTTAAGTATACTACATTGTGTTAGAGGGCTCTAGCTAAGAGGAGACTCATGACCATGCTTATGATTATTGTGATATGCTTTGGGCTTCCTGACTCAAGCAATGGGATATTTATTTATTTGCTACTAGGGTTTCTAATTGAACTATTGCTAGGGTAGATGGTATTTGGTTGGGTGCCTATTTTTCTAGTACACACGCGTGCACGCGCATGTGCATGCATGTTCGCACATGTGCACGCACACACACACACATATAAGGATCTATGGGGTTTTAGGGCCCATAGGAGGTATGGCATCAGTATTGACCTAGTTCTACATTTTTGGGCCTACGAGCATATTTAGATGTTAAGGCCAATAGGGTTATTGTTGGTAGGTTTTACATAGATTGACTTCCCTATTGGATTCATATGATGGAGGGGTGATTTTTCTACATCAAGTGTAGGAGGTAGTTCTCATGATGTTTAGTGGTTTAGGGGTGCACTGGGTGCACTAGTGTTATGAGATATCACCTATAGGTCATACGTCTAGTTTCCAGTATGGCCTAGTTAAAGGAGGTAAACACTCTCACTATAGAGCTATAGATGGATACTTAATAGGTGAGATGGGGACGTGGAGATGATTTTTTTATAGGGTAAGCCAATATTTTATCCTTGTATAGGGTATCCTAGGCCCATTCCCTAGGTACATAAGAGAGGATTTAAATATCCTATTACTAGAGCCACATCCTATGCCTACTTTGATAGAGTTTAAGGAACTACCAGTTAGGGCATTGAGAGATGATTTTCGGTTTGTAGATGGGTAGATGGCATGGTACCAACCCATATATATAATTATAGACATTGGTGGAGATGACAGAGGTGTGAGGTTGATGGCCATGGATCTAACTGGCCATGATGGATAGGTAGGGGTAGCTTTAGCCATTGTATAGTGATAGGTACATGTATTACAAGGGTATGTGGCCATGTTACAAGGCCAAATTATCACATTATAGGGTTAGGTTATAACCTTATAGGGTTAGCTTGCTACCATCATAGGGGAAAGGGATCAGGCCAAGATCTCTTTAGGCTTGGTGACCTAAGATAGAGATTCTTTGAGGTAGAAAGCAAGAGGAGTAGAAATAACATAGGCAATACCATTTAGTTTTACCCCCAAAACATGGTACATAGATATACTAGAGGAGCTACAATATTATGAGGCTATTATTCTAACATCGTGTCTAGATGAGCCCTGATGGGGTGAGTATAAGGATAGCTTGGCAAGCGGTGTTAGTGTAGTGACACTAGGGTAGTGGGAAACATCTGTATCTAGATAGATAGGGATAGTTGGGGGATCAACATGCATAGGAGGTGGGTAGGCTTTAGGATCCAATGGTGATCCATGAGGTAGTCATGCCTCTGGGGCATAAATATAGCTAGAGTAAGCCATTTTTTATATCATTTTGATTTTGGTCTATGAGTTGATGCAGTGAGATGCACATTTTTTAGAGAGAGTCATGTCGATCTATATGTACACATTATTATGTTTATTTGATTCACAAGTTTATATATGTGAATCATTGTTTTATGATCTTGTTCATGATTTATAGTTTATGGTTTGACTCGTATTTGGTGTTTATTGCTCATTATGTGATGTTTACATTACTTATGAATTATGCTTATGTTATGGTTATGTAGACATTGATATATGCTTAGCTAGGCATGAGATGTTTTTGGTTTATGGTTATGCTTCCTAATTGCTTATGGCATGCTAATTTTAAATGAGTATTTAGATTTCATTATATTTAGACATGTGGAAAATGGTCGATCATTGTAATTGCTTATGGATGTTATTATCATGATTGGTATGGTTATGCTTATGGTGAATACTTATGCTTAGGGTTAAAGTTTATGATAAAACACATGAGGTGGTTTAATTAATAACACTAGATGGAGGAATAAAGAACATAACCAAGAGACTAATGTTGTAATGGAAATATCAACTAATCATGATAGGATGAGAAGAGGGTATGATGCCTCTTCGTTGACAAGGACTAAAACAAATCCAAAGTTGGATTGACTTAATGAACATGAGCCCTTTGAATGTTTTGCATGAATATTCGTTAGTTGGTTAAAAAGGTGTCTTGGCCACATAATGTCAAGTAAGCTCAATAATCCCTTGAATATATAGTAAAGGAGAGATGGGTGAAAATGAATCCCTATTGTGAGACTAGCATGCCTCTCTTATAGGTGCCCAAAGAATTAGTATAAACAAGTATATTCTATGTTGTGTAGACTGATTGATGCATGAAGCCTACTTATGAAGGTTGATTGTGGCTTACACCTTATTATGCTACTTGAGAGCCAATTACAACCTTCAAAATTAATTTGCTTTTGCTATGATTTTGATAATGGGTCTTTTTGCTGATTGTTACATATGGGAAGCTAATCAATGCGAGAAACTTCCAAGAAATTACTATGCTTTTGACAAATGCTTTACTCAACCATACTTCAAGGGAATGGTATACATTTATTAGCTTTATTTAATGCTTTTTGATAGCTATCCTTCAAGGGAATAGTCCACTTTATGATTGGCAATTTCAAATAAATTTTCAATAGCTATCCTTTAATGGAGTAGTCTATGAATGCTATGAATGATCCATGATTGCTAGTGATAGGAATTTTGTTTATTTGCTTTGATTTTTCTTAACATGGAATTGTTTAGGTTGGCTTAGTGGTTAACTTTTATGAAAGTAAAACTAGAAGCATAATAAGGTTGATTAGGTGTAAAGAGGTTTAGGTGATAATGATTATGGGCATCCATCCTAAAAAGGGGTGGAAAGTACCATGAGAACCATGCCATGGGTAGAGCCATGGTACCCATTATTCAAGATTAGGCTATGACTATAATAGATAATCACATGATTTAGTGATAATTGGTTTCCCTTAAAATAGGGAGATGGAATGTAGGTAGATAGCAAGGGATGAGCTTAAGTTAGACAAAAGGTGAGCTTGATCCTTCTTAACAAAATAATAGACGTAGATGTGAAGCATTAAGGGGATCTAGTTTTGGGTGGCCTTTAATAGAAGATAACTAGTAAACTCTTAATCCATACTTATGGCTTATGATATAAGGTCCAAGCTAATTGAAAGAAAAATTTCCCCACTTGCTTTTCTCCTTATTAGTTACATGTTGATTTTCATTTAAGACAAGGTCTCCAATGTTGAATTCTCACACTTTAAGGTGTTTATTATAAACATGCTTGACACATTATTGATAGACATGGAGATGAGTAATGGATGCTAAATAATGCTTGTCGAGTAGCTCAAGTTGAGATAAAAGGTATCGATGATAATCACTCTAAAAAATGAGATCTTATAAGGATACACAAAGAGATGGGATTTGGACTTCAAGAGGAAAGACAACCTCTACTCCAAAAAAGAGAGAAAAGGGTGTAGAACTTATAAGGGTTCTGATGCTAGTAAGATATGCTCACAAAGTGAAGGGAATGTGTATATGCCAATCCTAAATAAATGCATTAACCATTTTAATTAGCATATTATTAAGAGTTTTGTTAGAGGCCTTAGCTTATCCATTCACTTGAGGGAAATAGGGTGAGGATAAGCTTAAATTAATGTTGAATGCATTGCATAGACCCTAGAATTATTTGTTTTTAAAGGATTTACCATTATTGGTGATAATCTTATGAGGAACCCTAAAATGGTATATGATGTAATGGTTGATAAAGTTGACAATATTTTAAGCTTTGGTCAAGACTAGAGGGATAGCCTCTACCCACTTGGTAAAATACTCAATCATGGTCATAATATAGTGGTATCACTATGAGGAATGGGGGTTAATTTCACCAATAAGGTTTAGACCCCATTATGAGAAGGGCAAAAAATTGATAGAAATTTGAAGACCACAGATAGGTGTTTGATGTGAATTATCATGTTGTTGGCACTTGACACACTTTTTCAAATAATCACAATAGTCTTGGTTAGGCCATTAATAACCAAGGTAAAGGATGTGTTTATCTATAGTGAGTCCACTAAAGTGTCCATAGATTTCATCATGTATTTCCTTGATAGCATGAGAAGCTTCTTAACTACATAGATATCAAAAGAGAAGACAATCAAAGTCACACTTATATATAATTCATGCCATAATGGTATAACATGAGGTACTCTAAATAAATTATCTTCAAGAATTCCTAAAGAGGCCAGAAGGAATTATTACAAGGTTAAGATAGTTGAAGGTTTGTTGATATCAAAGGTCAGTTTGGGTCTCTTCCATATTGAAGATGGTGGGAGAATCTAGTTTAACATAAGAGGGTTGGGTGAGTCTATGGATAAGAATAAATATCTTAGAATCTAAGGGTGTATATGGTATTTTCAAGGCAAGGGAATCCATGGTATCGAAGAACTTATTGGTAGACAATGGGGTTGACTAGATGTGGTAGTGCTCAAATGATGCTAAGAGTTTGAAAACTAATTGTTTGTATTATTGTAGAACACCAGTCTTACACTGGTAGGAGCCATTAATTTTATTGAACACAAGTTGGGAGTCACCAAATATTTTGATTATTTTCACTCCTAAGGCTAAATTAGTTTGAAGGCCTATTACTAGGGCTTCATACTCAGCCATGTTGTTGGTACATTCAAAATCAAGCATGAAGGATAAAGGAAGGGGTTCACCATCAAAGGGGATAAGGATAATTCATGTTCCCCCATCATGTTGACACTTTTATCTATCAAATAACATGATGAATTGATAGGTAAAACCCACTTGAGAGAGGGTCATGATGGACTTAGTAGGGAACTCAAGAGGAGGGGGTTAGTTATCTACCAAGGGTTCTTTGGCCAATTGGTGAGTAATAACTTGCCCTTTGATTGAGTTCTACTAAAGGAACTCAAGATTCAACTCTACTAAGAGCATGAGCCACTTGAACATATGATAGTTTTGGTATGGCTTGAAGTGCATGTACTTGAGTGGGTTGATGTTGGTTATAACATAGATTTTATGGTTAAGAAGGTAATGGCAAAGTTTGGTAGCCATGAAGACTAAAGCTAAGAAAAGTTTCTCAATATGGGTATACCAATTCTCATATTCTATAAGTGTGTGGCTAATGTACTATATGGATTTATCTATGTGTTATTCATCTTGGTGAGCTAGCATTGCCCCTAGGGAAAGGTTAGTGATATAGATATATAGGTAGAAAGGTTGGTCATCCTTGGGAGGGGTAAGGATATGTGGGGACAAAAGGTACTTTTAAGTGAATCAAAGGCCTTTTATCAGTCACTATTATACTTCAAAGACACATCCTTATTCATAATATGGTGGAAGGGTTCGTACCAATCTAAAAGTTGGGAGATAAAATGATGAATGGATTATAGCTTCCCTTACAAGTTATGAAGCAACTTAAAGTTGGTTGGAGGAAGCATGTCTAGGATTGATTTGATTTTGGCAAGATAAACTTTGATTCCATGAATGGAGATAATAAAAATAATAAGCTTTCTTGACAAGACCCCAAAAATGCACTTTTTGAGGTTTAGGCAGATATGGTAATGGATAAGGCATTCAAATATGACCTTAAGAATGACCAATTGATCCTTTTGGAGTTTGGATTTTATAAGAAGGTCATCCACATAGTCCTTGAAAATATTATGGATGAGGTCACAGAAGATATAGGTCATGGCACATTCGTAGGTTACACCAGTGTTCCTTAATCCAAATGGCATGACTCTATAGTAGAAGGTTTCCCATGGGGTGGTAAAGGTGGTTTTGTACTGATCTTCAAGAGCAATTAAGATCTAATTGTAGCTCAATAACCTATTCATGAGAGATAACATATCATGGTAAATTGTAAGATCAATAAGCTGGTTAATTATTGATAGAGGGAAGTAATCTTTGGGGCAGGTGAGGTTGAGGTCATAAAAGTTCACACAAGTGTGTAGTCCCCCTATGGCTTTGGTGATAGGTACAACATTCAAGATCCATTAGGGCTAGTTAATGGGTTGAATAAAGTTAACAGATATAAGATGTTGAAGCACTTCTTTGATAATAATAAATATATAGGGATGTATGCATTAAAGTTTTTTCTTGATAGGTTTGGCATCATAGTGAGTGACTATGTTATGGGTAGCAATGACAGGGTCAATTCTAGGCGTATTACTATAAGACCAAGAAAAGGCTATACTAAGGTCTTGGAGGAAAGAAGGGAAGTCTTGAAGTTCCTCAACATTTAACTATTGATATATTTTGATAATGTGGGGGTTATC
The DNA here is from genome assembly GCA_037957365.1 of Torreya grandis. Classification (NCBI taxonomy): domain Eukaryota; kingdom Viridiplantae; phylum Streptophyta; class Pinopsida; order Cupressales; family Taxaceae; genus Torreya; species Torreya grandis. Next base: position 524,151 of record JARHVA010004238.1, on the reverse strand, counting down.
TAAACTACCCAAGTTGATAACCATGGTGGATTTGTTCAATATGGTTGAAGACTTGGGAGGAAGGGGTTTTTAGATTGAACAATTTGGGGCACCAAGATAGGTGAGAATAGAATCATCATCTTAGCACTGAATAATGTTAATAGTAAGAGAGTCTTCTCCTATCATTGTAGGATGGGTCAAAGGGATGGTTATAATTTCCCCTTCTTTTTGATAAGTTAGGGGTCTAAGGCTAATTAGGTTAACAAAAAAAATTTAGGTGAGATGATGTCATCATCCTCACACGTAAGTGGAGGCAACGTCAATGAGGAAGGGATATCCCCTTCAACAATGGTAATGATGAGTTTTTTGGATTTATTATTCTTAGGTAATATGAAACCCAATCTATGCTTCTCATGTGACTTCTTGGTTTTGATGGTGACCAATTCATGTGGGTCATGTTCATACCACCCAAGAATGAAGCCTTTCCAAGCACACCGATGGAGGTATGTCTTAGTAAAACTTGATTTATCTAGGTAAGAGAAACCAACATTGAATGGTTGAGGTGGAAGAGAGGTGGTAGAAGCATTAATTTATTTATTGAGTCACCCATACACAAGATGGGTCTAATGGTGGGGAGGTCTGAAGGGAATAACAGTCCTGACATTGGGGTCATATCTTGACTGGTTGGTAAATTTCCCATGCTTGTGAAGACTAAGGAAAACATCAAGTTCTAAAAGGAAACACTCCCCAAGGGAAAAGTGATGAAAGGTTTATTCCAAAGGGTCTATAGTGGGGATTTGGTTCAAAGGGATAGATAAACAAGTCAATGCCTCATCAATAGAAAGGGATATGATATCTACTTTGGTGGTTGAAGGTTGGGTTTTAGCTATTGAGGGTGGGTTGGATGGGAGTATGAGGACATCATTAGAGTGGTAGGTCATGTTACATGTTAATAAAGGACTTTAGTCACCTTGGATGCTGATGACCTAGCATTCATGTTCAAACTTAATGCAATGGTAGAGGGTAGAGGTAACGCAACCCATGGAGCAAATCCAAGGTCATCCCAATAAGACATTGTATTGGAATTCACCTTATATAACATATAAAATTTTGAATAGCATGTGGGTTCCTAAATGAATATGAAAGATGACACTTCACAAGGTAGTGACCATGGTATCATTGAAATAATAAAGTACAACTAAAGATTCAAACATGACATTGTCTAATAAGTTGAGGTGGTTGTAGGTGTGAGAGGAGATGATGTTAATGTTGGCTCCCCCATCAATCATGACATGTTTGATGCAAGTTTTTTTTATGTAAGTAGTGATAAAGAGAGGAGGATTTGGGTCCTTGAGATGTATGGAGGGTATTTATAATTTCTTGAAGGTAGCAAGGTTGGAAATCTAAAGGGCATAAATAAAGGCTCCTAGAGGTTGGGTGTTTTTGGGTCATACCTCAATGGATTTAAAAGCCTATATTAGTGCTTGGTAGTGATGGGGATAGGTAGAGATCAACTCATTCAAGTTCATATTCATTGGGTTCCAGTGAATTTACTTGATAGCTCTTTGGATGGATTTTAAGGGGTTAGATTGGGAGGCACCTAAGATAAACACCTTGGGATTGGTTAAGGATGGATATAGTTGGGTGTAGGTTGGTTATGAATATGAAGGGGGGTATGTCCAAGGAATAGACACCTTATCCTTCCCCTTATATTTATGGTGTGATCTTGTGACCACATTGATACTATGGATAGAAGGAAAGGTTGAGGTAGTAGGTTAGTTAGACTCGTCTTCACTCTAAGGTGAGAGTGGAGGAGTAGGTGAGCATTGGGTAGGTATGGTTGGTGGTTGGATTGGTATGGGGCTCATAGTAGGTTCATATATTCATAGATCATCCTCATCATAAAGCTAGTGGATGATGGTTTGGGGAGCTTTACAGTTCTCTATATCATGGTCAGGTGTCTTATGATAAAAACATAATTAGTGGTCATTATACCAGATGGGCTTGGAAGCAAGAGAGTTAAAGGGCCTGATGGAAAGTAAGGATAAACAAAAAGTTTACAATAACCTATATAAAATGGTCGAGTAGGATTCAACTAAAGGTGGTAAAGATGTGGCAATCTTTACTTTGATTATTGAGGTAGAAGGTTATTTATAAATAGGTTTGATGGTATTTTTTTTAGGTAGGGTGGTGTATTTGGTTGATAGTTTTGGTTTAGGACATGAGTTAGAGGTGGAAGATCACAAGGTAGGTATCTTAGGTATTTTTGGTGTTGTGAAAAGAGTTGCATCAAAGAGTAATTGTGAAGGTGTAACCAAAATAGGTGGTGGGGTTTTGGTAGAGATAATTATCTTCTTATTCAAGGTAGAGGGACGAGGCCCTAGAATGGAGGGCAAGGTTGAGGGAGGTAAAATTTAGGCCTTTTGGCCTTTGTGTGGTTTCACATCTTTGGTTACTTTGGTCTAGTGTTTGGAAGCTAGGTTTGAAGAGGTTAGGTCTACCTTCACCAAAGGGTGATTAAGGCTTGGTGTAGGGAGGATACTAAGGTTTTTGATTGGTTTAGTTGGTTTGGTCTGAGAAGGTGACTCGATTGCTTGGGGTCTAGGTGTCTTAGATGGTTGATAGAATTAGTTGATAGGGTGGAAGCTTAGATGGCATAAGTGATGGGTTGGTCTAATAAAGGTATGGTTAGAGGTTCTTTCTTGGTGATATAAGGTATCCATAGTTTCTACCATAAGGTGGCTTGATCTATGTCAGGGTTAGAGATAAATTCTAATTTTTGTACTATCTTATAGAATGTTTTGTAGGTAGTTTTGATTCCCTAAATAATAGACCTAAAAGATAAGCCCCTAGGTGGAGACATAGGGATGGTAACCTCATCCTTCTCCTCAATTGAAGAATGTGAGGTTGAGATAGGTGATTCCTCAGTGGGAGGAGTAGACATGGGGGTTTCCTTCTCAAGATTGATTTTTGAAGGGGGAATAGGTTGTTTGATAGTTAAAGGTAAAGATAGGGTGGTGATGGTTGGTTGTTCTGATATATCAGCTAAAAAGGTCGTTAAGGACTCCACCACCTCAATAAGTGGAGGAGGAGAAGATGGTGTTTCCTTAGTTTGGGTTTCTAAAATAGGATAAGGTAATTTCACTACATTAATAACTAGAGAGGGTGAGGTATAAATATGTTGGTCAACATGATATTTAGTAGTGATTGTGTCAAGAACCATGTTAACTATATGGGTATCATGAGCGCATTCAATGTTATTGCTCTCATTATTGGTAGGAGCATGGTTTGGGAAGGGTTTCTTGAATAAATTAAGGGCTTGGTTTGATGGTGATTATGGTTGTCCAATGTAATCTCCCCTTGTCAATGAGGGATTAAACAAGGCTCTTAAATCTATTTCACCTACTAATGTCATGTCCTATTACATAATGAAAGGCACATAGATCATTATCTTTGAAGAAACTAGGTGTAGAATGAGAGGAATCAAATTGCTAAGGAGGTTTCATAGGAGGAAGTTGAATGATGTTGGATTTCAATAACTTCCCCAAGATAGATGCATATGATTCTCCAAGTGGAGTGAATTTCTTCTACTTGTTTTGACTTTGGTTCCTCAAGGTTTGATTTGAGGAAATAGAGGAACTTGGTTAGTTGAGAAAAGGTGGATGAAAAGCTTTTGTGAACTAGGAATTTGACTAAGAAGAGGAGATTAGTATTGTGTTAGTGACAAAATGAACAAAGTAAATTGACAACAACACACTAAACTAACACTTTCATGCCTAGTTACTAGGGTGAGCTTAATAAAAAATAAGTGACAAACACAACTAAAAGATAAGGAAAAACAAGAGTCTTCCACCTTCCTTGGATGCTCCAAATTCTTTTGTAGTGGCTTGCTCAGCTTGTGCTCATGAAGTCTATTGCAACAGAGCTTGACTATCCTCCACCTCCTCTTGACACCTTTGTCTTTGACTTGGATTGGTTTGGAATCATGATTAGATCTTGATATGATTTAAATATTCAAAAATACCCTTAAGGTGGGGAAACACCATATAATACTCCTTTAGGAAGGAATAACTCCATAATGTCTCTTCAAGGGGACAACCTCCAATATCCTCTTAAAATAGAAGACTCAATACTTACTTGATATCTTTACCATGATATTCATATCCTATATATAGACATCTATCTAACCCATGGATGGGTAACCTCCTAATCCCAATGTAGGTTGACCATTACCCAATGTACTGATTCCACAAGTTATTCCATTATCCTAATATATTATACCCACATAACTAACTAAAGGGATGTGTGCCATATGTCAGCATATCCATCAACCCATATATATTAGTATATCATATCCCTAGGTACATAGCATTACTTCCCTCCTTGACATGTTTCATCCTTGAAACATAGGAAGAAACCAAATAATGAGTGTACTTCAAATCATTACACACTTGTCTCCAATCTTGATCATCTAGCCATCCATATGTGATCTTGGCAGGTGATAGTTCTCCAAGCTTATTTCCAAATTCCATTGTGCTCTTCTGATTCCATTCATAATCATAATTATACAACTTTGGTGTCCAAGCATAATTATTCCTCTTTTTATTCCATGTACCATATTCTGTTGCTCTACTTTAATTCCAACCATGACTAAAATAAGTATTCTTCCATGCATGGTCATAGTGATTTCCCCATTCATTCCATGTTCCATAGTATTTTTTCTTTAGATTCCATGCATATCCATAATGATTGGAAATTTTATTTCTTGAATAGATAAAATTATTTTTGTTATGACACTTCCTCACCTAGTTCCATGATTGTTTCCTCTCATGATGATGTGGGTGTCTATATACCTCAACATTTTCCAATACTTTGACCTTATCCACCTTTCCTTCTACCTCTTCCACCTTTTCCTTATTTGTCTCTTGAGTAGATGAAGTGTTCATTTTTAGTGTGTCTTTATCTATATCATTTGAGTCTTCATCATAATCTTCATCACATGTTTCAATCTCATCCTCATGATCTACCTAGAATGTTATTGGTGCCTTTTTCACTATGATATCTTGTAAAGTGATTTTTTTTTATACCAAAACTTCATGAAATTTTTTTGAACATTAATATTCATTGTTCACAAAATCTTTAACCATGGATATCCCAGAACTATATCCACATCATCCATATCTAAAGCATAAAAATCTAAATGCAAAACATATTTTTCCATAATGAGCTTTAGATCTTCAAACATTGAAATATTATTAATATCTACTTGAATCTCTTTGATATTCTTTGCTTGAACATGTATATGCTTGGACACATTCATGTTGATGAAGTTATACTTACTGATAGGGTTTATAGACACAACAACCCTTTTATTTTGAATGCATCCATGAAATTGAAAAATTGACTCAAATTTATTTAGAGCTAAATTATTTGAACCCTTATCATCATCATCATCATCATCATCATCATCATCATCATCATCATCATCATCATCATCATCATCATCATCATCATCATCATCATCTTCTTCTTCTTCTTCTTCTTCTTCTTCTTCTTCTTCTTCTTCTTCTTCTTCTTCTTCTTCTTCTTCTACTACTACTACTACTACTACTACTACTTCTTGTTTTATAGCCCAATGATCTAAAAATATTTGTTCCATTTCTTTCCATGAATAAAACCTTTCTCTACAGCTCAACTGATAAAACCAATGTAGTGTAGGCCTAGACAAAAAAGGAAGTAATCATCTTTGCCCAATTTTTTAAAAAAAATGATTCTCCAAAAGGAACCACCATTCTCTAGCATCAATATCATCTTCCCCTGAAATTTTTTTCAACTCCATGATCCACAAAAAAATTAAGGTTCATAAAACCCTAAAATATCAATAACTCATACAAAATTGATCCAAAAAGTCCCAAATTTTTACTGTAGCTTCCTCTTATTATATTGGAACCTCAGTCAAAATTTTGTGAAACGATGTCATAAATTTCAATCTATAGATTGAATATATGAAAACACATAAAATTGAAACAAATAACTCAAAACAACTCCAAAAATTCTAAATTTTTTATTGTACTTCTCTTATATTGTCTTACATCTTCAGTAAAAATTTTGAATACAAATTCCCTATATTTCAGATGATATAGAGAAATTAGTATAAACCATAAAATAGTAATAACTCCCTCCAAACAAATAAAAAAATCTCAATTTTTTTTATTGTGTCTTATTCTAAATATTCTCCATATCTAGTAAAAAAATGTGAAAAAATTAATAACCAATCAAAATTTATTAATGATTCAAAAAACTAGGGTTTCGCTCCACACAAATTTCCCAAATCAAAGCTTTGATACCACTTGATAAGATCTTGATATGATTCAAATATGTAGAAATACCCTTAAGTTAGGGAAACACCATATAATACTCCTTTAAGAAGGAATAACTCCACAATGTCTTTTTGAGGGGACAACCTCCAATATCCTCTTACAATAGAAGACTCAATGCTTACTTGATATCCTTACCATGATAATCATCTTCTATATATAAAAATCTATTTAACCAATGGATTGGTAACCTCCTAATCCAAATGTAGGTTGACCATTACCCAATGTACTAATTCCATAAGTTAATCCATTGTCCTAATATATTGTACCCACATACCTAAAGGGATGTGTGCCACATGTCGGCATCTCCATCAACCCATACACATTAATATATCATATCCCTAGTTACATAACAAATCAATTTGGCATGGTAACACTAATTATAATATATTTTGGAATCATTTTTGCATTATAACTTTGCATTATCAAGACTTTAAAATTCATGTGGTAAGGCCTCCTATTTATAGATTTTTGCAAATGGGTAGAATCAACCTCAACTATATATCTCAAGATTGAGATGTGTGGCTAAAGATTAATCTAATTATGTAATTAAATTTTATAAATAGGATCATCAATATTTTGGAAAGAGGATAAATTAAGAGGCATGGAGGTATTTGATGAGGCATGGGAGGCATGAATCTTGATATTTGTGGCATTTATGGCCTAGGGATGTCTTCCCAAGAAATGAGGTCACCTGATGATGCAAATATTCAATATTCATTTTCTAAAAAAAGTATTCAACAAGTTTCTATGGAATTATTATTTAGGCTCTAATTTGGTTTAACTAAATTTTAAGCATGATTAAGCACTTTGTGCAACAATTTCTCAAATTGATCAGAATGCCTTGTTATTGGTCTAAAATTATCTAGATTGGACTTAGAAGTCAATGTCAGATACATTCGATCCATTATCAAATTTAGGATGTTACCAACAACAAATAATACACGTCTTGTATAAGATATTTGATAGGAAAGAGCAATCTAGAGCACCCAGATGTAAAATTGGCATTTCTACTCAGAATGATCTGATCAAAGTTAGCTAGCTCATAAATTGTATTACCCCATTTAATGATAATTTAGCCAAAATTAGCACTTGAATATGTCATTTTCACATCATTTAAAATGTTTTAATGTTTTTAGGCTAAATTGTGCACTTTAATGGAAATTGGTCAAAAGCCTGATTAGAATTATTAGTGACCAGACTTAGGTGTTTATAATTTTACCCTATTTGGGAAGGCATTGCAAGATATAAGTTCAGTAATGTCTTCTCAAAGATTGAAAAATTCATGCATGCCTACAACTACAATGATGATAAACTAACTGTAAGATACCCCCTTGAGGGAATGATTAGTACAAGTAGGTTGGCAAACGGTCCCTCAAAAAGAAAGAAGTGAAATGAGGGGACCAAAGAAAGGAAATATGATGTGGTGAAAACATAATGATATTGAAGTAGTCAAAATCACTAAGAATATAAATGGGATGGTATACAATGATTTTCCCAAAGGCAGTTATAAGCAACATGGTATGATAATATAATGATCTATCCGAAGGTAGTTATAATCATTGAGAAGATGGAGCTACCCCAATTAAGATAGATAAACAAGATAATAACATGCTCCTATATGGGCAAAAAAATTAAAATGATGACAACACAATGATTTTCCCAAAGGTAGTTATAATCATTGAGAAATACAAGTGGGATGGTCTGTAATGATTTACTCATAATTAGTTATAATCATTGGACCCTAATTATGGAAAATATGAAAATAATGGTCGAGGATGATGATAACTTAACATAGAGGGTAATGATGAATTAGAACAACCTACTAGTGGGGAGATGCTCATCTGAACTAATAAAGGTTAAAATTCTTTTGTAGGTAATTATACTATTTGGGATATGATTGGGATTGAATCAGGATGTCAGTGCTAAAGAGATGTTGATGCTGCCATTGATAAATATAATTATTTAAGATAAGGTTTGTTGTATCACATGTTGGTAGGAATCATGGTATAAGATCATGAGGTTTTGGCCAAAATATGCATAAAGACTGACTCTCACAATCCAATACTCAATAGAAAATAATGCACCAATGATAGAAACCATGACGAAAATGTAAGCATATGAATATGGATGGATTTGAGTATAAGTGTGGGCAAGGAATCACGTAATGAACACACATAAATTGAATTAAGGCAACAATGCTGAAAGTAAATAAATAGGTAGACAAATAAATAAACAATGCAATAGAAACCATATGAACATTGCCCCTATAAAATAGGTGACAACTTAACAAACAAACAAAATAGGGGAATAAAATAAAAGGAAGGGGGTGGTCAAGATGTCTCTATATGCACTAGTAAATTGGATGTTGTCTACATACTTCTATGGATGTAATATCCAATAAGAAACTTCAAGACAAATGTAGTTCTTGTAGGGAATGGGAAGAATGTGATAACTAATAAAAAAATTTGAATGGATGTGATAGAAGAATAGGAATGGTCTTGAAAAATGGCAAGTGCATGAGAGAAAATACCAAAAATGATTGGGAAACTAAGTGATAAGGGATTTGCTTGCAACTTAGTAAGGGTTCCCAGAATCCTTAAGGTAAAGAAATGGTCAATATTTTTGGTTTTTTCTAATGATTTTACAAATGTTTTTGGAATTTTTGAAGTATCTCAACTCAATCAAGAATGATGATACATAAAATGCTTCAAGCTCAAAAAATAGTGAGAGCATTCAAACTTGGGTTGCTTTCAAAATAGCGAGAGCATTCAAACTTAGGTTGCTCACAAAATGGTAAGAGAATTCAAACTTAGGTTGCTTGCAAAATGGTGAGTGTTCAAACTTAGATTACTCAAAAAATGATGAGAGCATGGGTGACTAAGCTAACCTCAACAAGTATCAAGTGCTTCCTATAAAGTCCCAGAGTAGGACCTCAAGTCACTATAGTTCTGCCTTTACACTAGAGGAATTTGACTAGTGTAGTAGTCAATTTAAACAAAATAGACATAGTTGGTAAAAAGACATAGTATGGCATAAGAAGTGGCAAGTTGGTATGTCAAGGATAAATAAACAAATGTTTCCCCTAGTTTTCCCATAATAAGTTATAACTAGGACACAATGACATATTCAATGGTACTAATTTGCCTAAAGGTGGTTATAATTAGTAGCAAGATCACTGATAAGCAAGGAATAACAAATGAAGGATGTAACTGCTGAAACTTCTATCAAAATGCTCCCAAAATATGATTTCTATCTGAAGTAATTGAAATAAATGATGAAATTGATCATATTCCTTGATGTTGAAAATGTGTAATGAATGGTAAAAACCAAGGTCAAATGGGCTAGGCTTAAGAATACATTTGGTCAATAAAATGGGATGGTAAAGCAGATGGAATGGGATAAAAGGAAAGATAAGCATGATATTCATACAAAGAATAATAGGGACAAAGTGGAAAAAAATAAAATGGCTTTTATAGATAATACACCCTAGCACTTAAGCATAATAGCGATTAAGGTGAATAATATTCATCAGCTTAGGAAGTTCATCTCCATCTAGTGTGGTGAGCCTGTATGCTCCTGATCCATAATCTATAGCAATGATGAAGGGTCCTATCTAGTTTGATTTGAATTTACATTTATGCTTCTTTAGATGAATGATCATTCATTATTATCAGATATAATGTCAGAGGGGATATCATAGCAGTAAATGAGATGGTTGAAGATGAACTTGGAAATTTGTTTTCCAATCACGTAAGTGAGGGGTATATCTTCAACCCACTTAGTGAAATATTTAGTGGCAGTAAGGATATGTTTATGGCCATTAGATGAAATGGGATTGATTTTTTGAATGAGGTCAAGTACCCATGTATAAAATGGCCATGGTGTAAACATTAGTTTTAGATTTTGTGCTGGGGCATGAATCAGATTAGCATTCCATTGATATTTGTCATACTTCTTTACATATGCAGCTACATCTACATCCATTATGGGCCAATAATAACCAATACACAAGATATTTTTATATAAGACTACCTTTCTAAAATGAGCTCCACATATTCCTTCATGAACTTATCTTAAAGCTAGTTTAGACTCTGCTGAAGTTAAACAATGAAGAAAAGTTCCATCAAAACTATGATGGTAAAGGGTGGATCCTAGTAGAGTATAATGAGTGGAATGATGAATAAAGGATTTATTTTGTTTTTGAGATAGGTTAGGTGGTAGAACTTGGTCATGAAGGTATTTATAAAGGTCTGAGTACTAGATAGAATCAGGACCAAAAATATCACAAATCGTTATCATAGTTGAAGGTTCATGAGCTAGTGCGACCAAATTCTTGATGAAGAATTGATACTCTCTAGCTTTGTCTGTTTGTCAAATTAGAGAACCAATAGTATTCATGGCATCTATAGTTGTATTACTAGCCCTTGGTATATGCTTAAATTAGATATTTGTAATTTTATACTTTAGGGTATTAACCATAGCCTTATATGGAACCAACTTGTCATCTTTGGTTTAGAAATGGTCTGTGACCTGATTGATGATTAACTAAGAATCACTATAAACTTGGAGATAAGATATGTTCTAGTGTATTGCCTATCTAAGTCATACGATAAGTTATTCATACTCGGCCATGTTGTTTGTATAAGGAAAATTGATTTTGAATGATTTAGGGCTAGATCCCCCTGTGGTGTAATAAATAAGAGGACTACCCCTGATCCATGTGCAATAAATGAACCATCAAAATATACTTCTAATTCTACTCCTTAAAGATGTGTCAATGATGGTCACTATGGATTTATCAAAAAAATGAAATGTGAGTGGCTTGATGTCTATAATGGGTGCTTTAGCAAGTTGATCTATAAAGACTTGTTCCTTGATTGCCTTTTGATTGACATACTCTATGTCAAACTCACTAAGAAGTATGATCCATTTGGCCATTCTACCTTATAAATTTGTTTTAGATAGTATATACTTGAGTGGATCTACTTTTGAAATGACCATTATCTTGTTATTCAACATGTAATGGTATAGTTTTTGAGCTACAAAGACCATGGCTAGATAAGCTTTTTCAATAGGTGCATAATTATGTTCATATGTGACCAAGGTATGACTTAAGTAGTATACTACATGCTCTATTCCATTGTTATCATGTTGAGCCAAAATTTCCCTCAAGGCATTGTTGATAGCTAATAAATACAAAAAAAATGGCTTTCCTGTATAGAAGGTAACAACACAGGTAGATTAACAGGATAGTCTTTGAGTTGTTGAAATTCTATTTGGCAGTGGTCATCCTCATGAAATGAAACTCCCTTCTTTAGAATATGTGTAAATCTATGACACTTGTCTACTAACTAGATCTTACCCTAAAAACTATGGAGTTGCTTCAAATTGGTTGGTGGTAGCATCTCAGTTATAGTATGGACTTTAGCCAAATCAACTTCAATACCTCTGTGAGACATGATGAAGCCAAGTAACTTTCTTGAGGTTATTCCAAATGCATATTTATTTGGATTGAGTATGAATTTTTACTCTTACAAAATTTCAAATATCTTATACATCACTGTTGGATGGTTGGCCCTAGTCTTAGATTTTCCTAATATGTCATCAACATAGTCTTCAATAATATCATGCATCATATCATGGAATATGATAGTCATGGCCCTTTTATATGTAGCTCTAGAATTATTAAGACCAAATGGCATTATTTGATAACAAAATGTTCCCCATAGAGTGGTGAATGTTGTTTTATGTTAGTCTTTTGGTGTTATTCTGATCTAGTTATATCCTTAAAATCCATCCATGAGTGAAAGCATTTCATAACCCACTATGGAGTCAATAATCATGTCAATATTTGGTAATGAAAATTCATCCTTAGGACAAGATTTGTTTATGTCTCAAAAATCAATATAGATTTTGATTCCTTTAAGCTTTTTGTTAATAAGTACAACATTAAATTTCCATTCTAAGTAGTCAACGGACCAAATACATCCTACTTCTAAGAGTTTTTTGAAATATTTATTTACCAAGACATCAATGTAAGGATGCATCTTACATGGATTTTGTTTCATTGGTTTAGCATTAGGATTGAACATAGGGTGGTGTATAACCAAAGTGGGGTCCAAAACTATCATGTTAGAATATGTCCATGCAAATTTATCTATAAATTATCTCAATAGAGTTGTAAAGACTTCATGTTCCTCTATAATGAGGGACATACCTAATTTTATCCATTTTAGGTTTGATAGAGTCTAGATGTTTACCTCTATTATATCTTTAAATAAAAGGGTCAAACCATCTTCTAGGATAGTAGGTAAAGACTTGAACTATTAGACTATATCAGAGTCTTCTGTTAGAACTTACTCTTCAACTTCTCCTAGGCATGATGAATTTGAGTCCCCTACTAAGAGATATATCCATGTGACAAAAATAGTCAAAAATTCTTGAAGAATTCAATCAAATACCTATTACACGACTAAACTCATATCTATAGGAAAGTTCATCGTTCATGGTTTCCTAGTCTAAATTCAAAGAAGAGTGAACACCCCCATCTAATGGCACCTAAAATAGGTTTTCACCACTAGACCGACCTTTATCTTTACTTTTTCCCTAGTCAAAAAGTGCCTCAAAGATGTTTTATTTTTGGTACCTCAATAGGCTTTAGGATCTAATGTTATTAAGAATCCTGATTTATGATCTCCTAATGAAATGTTGTCTCTAAGGATTAAAACATCATATAATGCCTCATCATTTTGAAAATCAGCAATTAGTGAATTGGATTCTTATTGGTCTTAATATATCAGTTGAGGATAGTATAATGGTAATGGATTGTGATGAATGACTAGGATAAGTGTACAAATGACATTGTTATCAAATAGGTTAGTCTTAGCTAGGTCATCAAAGGTGAGGCTATGATCAAACTCTACTTCACTATCAACATTATCATCACTAGCCATCAGTGATGGAACTCAAATAAGATATTTGGGGTCACCCCTATGTGGTTTAAATCTAAGTCCATAAGGTCTATTATAATTAGTCATGAAAATTGGCTCAATGGTTCCTTGTTGATTCGGTCTGAGGCCTCTTCCTTCATAATATTGATGCTTCATGATCCTATTAGGAATAGGATACTTTATACTTTTATAAAAATTATCTTGGTTATAATTGTACAACCATGATTCATCCCCTTCAAGAGGGTTTGGTTCTAGTCCAGATGTTGGTACAAACATAACAAGTCCTTTATCTTTGTTCTTTTATTACCAATGCATGTGTGGGCTATTTTTATGTCTCCTAAAGGTCTTTGGATTATTAGGATGATTGGAAATATGGAAGGTATCATGGGTCACATACTCCCCTAGACTATTATCTATAATAGTGAAATGATTGGAAGCATCGGGAGGCAACATGTGGGAAAGGGAATCCAAGGTATTAGGATATATGCAATTATCTTTTGGAGAATCAATAAGTATGATTTTTCCTTTATTTTTCTTGGAACTTGAATTCATGCCATATTATTAATTATAGCTTTAAAACTCAGCCTTGAGGTGACTACAGTGTTCATATGGGTGTAAATCTCTTGGAATATTCATTTCCATCCCTGTATGGGAGAACTTGATACATTGGTGTAGTGTTGATGGGACTACACAAATCTCATGTAACCAAGGCCTACCTAGAAACATATTATATACAAACTCAAGATCAAGCACATGAAAAAGTGTATCATGGGTTAAAGGCCCAATGATAACTAGTAAGCTAATGGTGCCTTGTGATTCTCTTTCCTAATTATCATAGGCTTTGATAGTTATCATTTTTGGCTAGAGATCTACTATTGTGTACCCAAGAATCTTGATGAGCTTTAGAGACACTATGTTGAGGCTTGATCCATTGTCTATAAGGACACATTTCACTTTATGCCACTTTATATAAACTTCTATGTATAATGGGTTATTATGGAATTGGCCAAGGGAAGACATATCACTTTGGTTGAATGTGACTTGTTGAGCTAGAGCTAGGTGTCCAACCAAAGCTTGAAATTTATCAGGGGATATGTCATTGGAAATAGTGGATTGGGTTAAAAACTCATTCAAAATGTTATTGTGAATTGTTGACATTTATAACAAATCTAAAATAGAAAATTTTAATAGTGTCTTTTGCAATTGTTCCACAATATCAAACTTCTTGTCTTCATCAATGGTGAATGGTTTATTCTAAGGCTAAATGATTGGTTGGATAATAGGCAAAGTGGTAGTGGTTATGGCCCTAGGATAGTAATATTTTACCTTTGATTTGTGATTTCATAATTAGGATTAGATGCTAGACCATAATTGATGAAAAAAATTGAAAATGGTGTGGGACTAGATATGACAAGTCTCAGTTGTTGGTGTATTTATATGTGGTCACATGGCAAGGGTGAGTTACCGATATAAGGTCCATAAGTGGAAGTCCTAATTTACCAATTCTCTTATGTGTGGTCCCAAGTCAGAAAAGGATTATCCATGTAATTTGGTTGAATGGTATTGTTTAGCAATGGTCTATATTGATTAGTTCTTGGTCTAGAATTAATAGATATGGTATTAACACTACCCCCTAAAATATGACCTACAATCCTATTATAGTCATACACAACTACATGGTAGGTTTGTTGGTTGTTACCATTTTGACCTTATTTTTGTCTATTGTTTTGACATTTTGGGTTCTATTATTGATTCTACTAATTCTACTAGTTTGGCCTTTGATTTTGATACTATTGATTTTGTTGTTGCACTAGCTAATGTTGTTGTTGTTACTGATTATTATGATGTTATTGTGTGTTATGTTGGGGAAAGGGGTTTTTATAAATCCCAAGAGTTTTATTGGAGGTGGAAGCACCATTATCTAATGTTATCTCCCCATTCTCCAACATATTCTCAATCTAATGCTTGATGTGTACACATCTTCATAGATTATCCCATTGACTTGATGATATTCATAGAATTCATTTTCATGGTACCAATCAAGATAAGGAATGCCTTGTGGATAATGCTTTGGTATATACTAACTACTTAGATTAGAAGTGGCTAATTTGTAAAATAAAAACTAAATAAGCTCTCCCAGGTCACTAAAGACATGATGCGTAGGCACAATTCTCCTTGGAGGAGGGGTTTGTAATGGTAAAGGTTGTTGTATTTATTGCATGGATATTTGTTGTTGTGCTTGTAGCATTAGTTGGAGAGGTTTTTGGGTAGGAGTAAGCTAAAAAGGTGGTGTAGATAATGTTTTAACTATTTGGGCATGATGTGACTTGATTAATCCATTACCCACAACATTCTTATTACAATTGAATTGCTTTGGTCTATCTTGGTTATTGGCCTGTATTAGTTGTGATGCTTGTACTTAGATTAGATGTTGTTTTTGGTCACTTCCCTAATTGGTACCTTGATTTTGATTAGTTTAATTAAGCTTGATGATTCCTTTATTAATAATATCTTGCTCAATCAACAAGCTTTTGTCGATGATCTCCTTAAAAGTATGTGCACAATGTAGTTCCAAATGATAAGATATCAAACTATGCATATTTTTAGTAAACAGAGTGGATAATTGTTTATCTAGTAAACTATGGGTGAATCAACCTGTAAGGGCTCTCCATCATTGTAGATAACTTGCAAAACTCTCACCAACTTTTTGTTTTTCTTATGTCAAGTCAACCAATAAAATTTGATGTTTGATATTATAGGAAAAGTGTTACACAAATTTATCAAAAATATCATCAAAATCTATTACTAAATTCTTGGGAAACTTTAAAAGCCACTCCAAAGCTTGTCTAGCCAAGCTCCTTAGAAACAACAATAAAAGGTATATATCACTATATTCCACTAGTTGACATGAGACAAAGAACTTAGTTAAATGAGCCTTAGAGTTACCTTTCCCTTTATATTTATCAAATTTTGGTGGTTCGTATCCTAGAGGAAATGGTATCTACAAGTACTCTATGTTGAATGGATAAGAACACATGTCATCCAACTTAAATTTTTTAGTCTATTTCCCATCCTGAATGGTAGCAATTGCATCCTTCATCTATTGTAATTTTTGGGATAAAAAACTAGAAGGATCATTGGTTTGAGGGAGAATATTGGTTTGGGTAGATGGTTGGGAGGTCAAAAGTGGGACACTTTAACCAAGTTATG
Source organism: Torreya grandis (assembly GCA_037957365.1). Taxonomy (NCBI): domain Eukaryota; kingdom Viridiplantae; phylum Streptophyta; class Pinopsida; order Cupressales; family Taxaceae; genus Torreya; species Torreya grandis. The sequence continues at coordinate 507,632 of JARHVA010004238.1, read as the reverse complement.
ATGGAGATATCTATTGGGGTACATTTGTTTGGTTGGGAAATGGACCAAGAATATGTTTACATAGATTAGGATGTACTTTAAATTGTAAATTTGGTTATGCAATATTCTAGTTTGGGTTGGCTATAAAGGTTTGAATTAGGGGATTTTTTGGTTGAGATGGAGGGATATAACTATACTATGCCTATTTTGGTTGAAAAGGGGAATGTTTTTGACTAATCAAACCTTATTGTTGAGTGGGAACTTGTGAACCAAGACCCTGTCTTTGAACTTGTGGCACATTTTGAACCAATTATTGTCTAGTAGGTATTTGAGAAACATGGGAGCCTTTTTGTTGCATGAATAATTTTTGGGAAGTGAATGCATGTTAAAAATTCAACATCTATCTCTAACAAATATTTATATGTTGTTGGCTAGTCATCATTTGGTTTTGGATTGGTACACTAGTCTGTGATTGAAGAGGTATATTTGTCACTACCTGACGAGGTAGAATATTACTTTCCCCTTATTACAGTGGTAATACATTCAACCTTGGTTGTATTGATACACTATATTTTTCTTGATGTTGTGGAATAATACTAATCATTTATTAAGGAGGAGTAGGATTCATCACATTCTATTGAGGATTTGTACTAGTTGCTAGTTGATTAGATATTCCTATTGGTTGCATGGTTGATGAAGCAATTGGTTGAGATTGGGATGTAGAAACTCATACTCCCTAGTATAATGGTCCACTCATGGTATTAACTATACTCATATGTTGTTAACTAGTTGTTTGTTTGTTAGTACTACTTTGATTTGAATTGAATGTTGCTTGCACATTTTCCACTATATTTTGTTCATTATTTTATGTAGAAGTAGAAGACACTTCTTTAATAATGGGTGTATACATCAAGTTGTCTACCAAAGTGTTTTGCATGAATGGGTTTGAACTCTAATTGTCTTGACTAGTTAACTCTATCAAAACTGCTATTGAAGGAACTAAGTCAATAAGAGGTTTGCTCACCATGGTCATCTGATTAAAATTATGTGCTATATTTAGGAAGGATTGTTATGCCATATGCATTTGGTTAAAGTGTTATTCCATGATTTTTTGGCCTCTATTAGGCATGTTAGGGTCCTGATATGTTGTTTGGACTAGAGCTAAAGGATTTATAGAACAATCTTGTTGATCATAAATTATGTTGTGGTGCATTCTTACTAGGCTTGGTAAATTCTCATGAGATAAGTTTACTAAAAACTTGTCCCCTACCTCTATGGCTCTAATCAAAATCTCATATTTGTTCTCTAATAAATGAAACTCAAATAAAAATGATCATATGTGGAATGAGTATTAATAAATCATGACTATTGTAGAACTAGTTCATTAGTTGTGGGTATTGTAGATAGGTATTATGCAGTTTGTTATTAGTCTTATTCTGAATAAGGTGGTGTATTAACCAAATAGTTAGCCAATAGATCTTGGCTTTGTGCCCCTAATTGAGTATTATAAGAGGGATAAGAATCCATTTCATAAGAAATATTATCTATGTAGGGTTCTTTCACCATTTCTTCCTATGTATCCACATTACTAATCCATGGATTGTACATGAGTCCACTATGAGTATAGGAATACATGTTGGGATCCATAGTAAATGTTTTTGAAATAAAAGGTCAAAGATTTCTGCAAACTCTAAAAATATAATGTCTAAAAGTTGATGTTCAAACTTGGTCTAGATTCATCAAATGGATCAAAAGGTTTATGCAAAGATTTGTGATAATTCTATTCAACATTAAGTGTCTAATGCTACACATCTTACATAAAAATATTAAGTAAATGAACCAAAAATCAAAATGCCAAATGTTAATTTTGAAGTGTTTCAAATCAGTCTAATCTAGAAAATTAAAAGTTGCTAGGTCTTTTGGCAAAATGTAGCATCAAAAGCTAGGCTCAAACAAGGCATGAGTTAGGGCTCTTGGCCAAACAACGTTAAAAGCTAGACTTTAAAATAGATGAAAATTTTATTCCAATGGATTTGAAACACTTCTAACAAACACTAGGCATTTGATTCTTGGACATGGACTCGATCAAATAGGTATAAGGTATGAAACAAAAGGCACTTTAGAGATAGTTTATTTTTGCACAAATAATGGCATAAAACTTGGTTATTTTAATAAATAAGCTAGACAAAAGTTAATGGAGTAACTATGCTAGATAAAGGTTCACAAATGTACACTTAGATTGGTTTGAAAATGTAGGAACAAATTTTGAGCTCTATGTAAGAGGGCTTATGAAACAATATCTAAAATGTTTTGAGTAGCATAATAGTGCTAGACTACCCAAAATATGTAACAAAAAACTTATTTCAAAAACTCTCTAAGGTAAATTTAATTTCTCACAAATTTGACAACATAACACTACCTTTATTGAATCAAAATGTTATGGTGCATAGACTCAAAGTGAAAGTGTTAGCATAAAATGAATTAAGTCTATCAATTGGTGATAATGATCATGAGTCTTAAATGATATTCAACCCAAATTGGACATTAAACCTAAGTTCCCTCAATTTTAGTGCAAATGGCAAATCCACTTAACACATCAACCCTATAAACTTATAAAGGTGCAATTTAGAATTTAGATTATAAATAAAGGATTTACAAGTTCGGCAAAGGTATAGACTTCATTGGGAAGAATAACTATGCCAAAGTGGATGATATGACTCCATGTTTTGATGAACATTAAACAAAGAATATTGATGATTCATGTGGGCAGCATAATGCCTCCTTGTGCAAAAAAATTGGGGACCATGTGTTTGGTTTGAATAATTTGTTTACACCAAGTTTTTATACCAAAAAATAATTTAATCTAGGACAAAACCAACTAATTAATCTCTCTTTGACCCTAAACTAATAAGGATGCTTGGTATTGTTAGAATCCATCAATATACATCATTTGAGAGGATTTCAAGTGTTCATCCATAAGTAAATGCACATTATATAGTAGAGTTTTTAGACCCCCCTTCTCTCAAATTATAGTACTGTGACATGGACCTTGAGTCACATCTTGCACCAATAATAATTTTGTGGCAAGTGGGTATTTATCTAAGATCTATAAGTTTTCAAATGTTCTAGGGGAATCAATTACACAATGACTTTCACATCAAATAATGCAAAATAAAATCATGGATTTTGGGTCCATATCACTTGGCTTATTGCAAAAAGGTCTAGTCCTTTTTGAAACCACTAGATCTTATAGTTTACTTAATGTAGTGTGATGTCCAAAGTCCCACTACGTCCCTGGTGCAACTCCAATATAGAGCCAAATAAAGTCAGTGCCAGGAGGTGAAACCCTGGGTCAAAGCTTCCCTAAATAACTCATGAAAGGTAATGACGTCCCTCTCACAAGAAAAGGTTACATGAAATAAAGAAACCATAAAATATAAATACTTTACGGTCATTTTCAATGTCCCCAATACTCTTGTGAGTTTTTGAGTGATTTAGATGACATTCTTTCTATGCCTTGGACTAGGAAATTTACAAATAAGGAAATTGATTTTGATTCCAAGGGTTTCCTAAAGGGGATAAATGGAAGAGAATACATGTAAAATCCTTTTATTAAATGAAAACAACATTCTAATTTAAATAATGAAAACAAAATTGACAAGTGTGTTCAATTTTAAGTCCAAATGAAAGATTTGGTGGTGTTGATTTGACCCCTTGGTCTTAAAATTGTAAACTTTGAAAACTAATGATAAAAACTTACTTAAGCACCTAAATTTTATATTAAGAACCAACATAATGTTCCTATCTTATTTTAAAGCATGAAAAAGATGTTTTAAACATGTTTTAGCAATTTTCTAAGTTGGTCCTGAAAGAAAAATGTTAGCATATGGTTTAACTTTGAAGCATTTTTAAAGATGAAATAATTAACTTAGGAAAATGAGCTCTCAAGTTGACACAATGGTGTAATACTACTACTTGATAGAGCAATCCCACTACTTACATTAAAATCCTACAACTTTAAGAGTTGTGGTATTGTAACTAACTGCTAATTGTTTAGTCACAATATTATGACTTTGATTGACAATCTCACTACTTGCAGACAATCTCACAACTTTAAAATTTGTGGTATTATAAACAAGTGGTTTGGTCACAATAATGTGACTTGGTTTGATGATCTTGCTAGTATCAAGACAATCCTACCACTTCATGAGTTTTGGTATTGTCACTTAATTACTAATAGTTAGACAATACCATGACTTGATTAAGCAACCCTATGAGTTGCAAACCAATCCTGTGACTTCTAAAGTAGTGGTATTGTTATCCTTGCACAAAAACACAAAGTTAGTCTAAAAATAAAAATGGTTAAGCATAATACCATGATTCTAAATGACAATACTATGAGTTGTGGACAATCCCACGACTGTGTCTAGTCAAACATGCCACTTATATAAAAAAAACATGTTTTTCTTGATTTTTTCACTCTTTTGGGTCTCCCACTCCAAGATTTTACATAAAAAAGTTAGTGAGTTGATTTAGGGATAATTTTGATCAATTTTGTGAAGCTATTCAATCCCATTGGGAATTCCATTATGTGAACTAGGAATTTGACTAAGAAGAGAAGATTAGTATTGTGTTAGTGACAAAATGAACAAAGCAAATTGACAAATAACACACTAAATTATCACCCTCATGCCTAGTTACTAGGGTGATCTTAATAAAAAAACAAATGACAAAAATAAATAAAAATTAAGTAAAAACAATAATCCTTCATCTTCCTTGGATGCTCCAAATACTTTTGTAGAGGCTTGCCTAGCTTGTGCTCATGAAGTTTGTTACAATGGAGCTTGACTATCTTCCACCTCCTCTTGGAACTTTTTGCTTTGGATTGTCTTGGATTGGAATCAAATTTTCATGGTAACACTAATTAAAATATATTTTGGAATCATTTGTGCATTATAAATTTACATTATTAAGAATTTAAAATTCATGTGGTAAGGCCTCTTATTTATAGATTTTTGCAAATGGGTAAAATCAACCTGAACCATCCATCTCAAGATTGAGATGTGTGGCTAAGGATTAATCCAATTATGTAATTAAAATTGATAAATAGGCTCATCAATATTTGGGATAGAGGATAAATTAAGAGGTATGGAGGGCTTTGATGAGGTATGAGAGGCATGAATCCTAATATTTATGGCATTTATCGCCTAAGGATGTCTTCCTAAGAAATGAGGTCACCTGATGATCTAGATATTCAATATTCATTTCTAAAAGCAAGTATTCAACAAGTTTCCATGGAATTCTTAATTAGGCTCTAATTTGGTTTAACTATCTCTTAAGCATGATTAAGCACTTTGTGCATAAATTACTCAAATTGATCAAAATGCCTTGTTATTGGTCTAAATTTTGATTGGATTGGAATTGAAAGTCAATTTAAGATGAGTTGGATCTATTATCCTATTTAGGATGTTACCAATATAAAATAATAAAGTCATGTATCTTGTGCAAGATATTTGATAGGAAAGATCAATTCAAAGCACCTAGGTGCAAAATTAGCATTCTGACTCAGAATGATCTGATCAAAGTTAGCTGGTCCATAAATTGCATTACCAAATTTAATGATACTCTAGCCAAAATTGGTACTTGAATATGTTAGTTTCACATAATTTAACATGTTTTAGTGTTTTTAGGCCAAATTTTGCACATTGGTGAAAATTGGTCAAAATCCTAATTGGAGGTTATTGGTGGCTAGATTTAGGTGTCTACAGCTTTAAGGACAATTGTATTTGTAGTTCCCTTGCTCTTGGTATTGGTTATGGACTAGTTTCTTGACTTGGAGGAAGAAGCCTCATTGGTTTTGTAGGTTGAGTTCTTGTTCTTGAGCTTTAGCTTTCCTTTTTCTATGGCTTGGTTTTCTAACATACAAGCCATGGTAAAAGCCTCATCAAAGGTTTGGAAGCTTTGGACACATAATATAGAGGAAATATGTTTGGCACATGCCTGAGTAAAGAGTTCTATGATTTTGGGTTGAGGTAGGGAGAATGAAATTTTATTAATTAGGTTATTCCAATGAGCTACAAAATTAGTAATGGATTAATCTTCAAACTACCAGATACGGTAGAGGTTGGTGATAGAGACTTTTTTGGAGATATTGATCAAAAAGTGGTCCAAGAAGGTTTGAACGAGTTGGGTTAAAGTGAAAAGGGAGTGCTTAGGTATGGCACTATACCAATCCAATGTTGAACTAGATAGAGACATGGGGAAGGTATGAAGAAGAAGTGAATCATCATAGGTGATGAGATAAAAATCATGCCTAAATTCCCTAAGGTGCTATTGGGGATCATCCTTATTTTGATATGGCTTGATAGGTATGGATGGATGAATGGGATCATTACAGATTTGATTATATGACAAGATGTTGTGAGCACCAAAAATGGATGACTCTAAGGTGTTCATATTGGCCATAAGCATCTTCATTATGTTGGCTTAGGGTTGTGTACCTAAAGGGTTATAAGATGCATACTGCTAGGATGGTTGGGAAGCATACTAATAGTGGGTAGAAGGTTGGGAGGCTACTACATATTGATAAGTGGATGCCATTGGTTGGGTAAAAGATACATAAGGGTAGGTAGAGGTAGGTGGTTGGGTATAATGTAGGGGTAGAATACCTTATAGGTTATGGATGTAGCCAAAGTTTGGTTCTATGGGTACTTGTTGGATAGGAGTGGTAGTTAGGTTAATGATGGATGGGAGGGTGTTAACCCTTGTACTGGTCAATGGCAAGGTAGATTGTATAGATGCCACTAGGATTTAAAGTGAAGTAGTGGTTGATGGGTTGGGGGTAACTAAAGGAAGGTTGGTAGTGTTAGAGGTAAGCACTCCCATAGTGAAGGAGAGGTTGGTAGAGTGGAAGGTATGAAGGTAATGGTAGTTTGGGTTGGTTGGTTTTATATGGTAGTCTCAAAAGGGTTGTTGGTTGATGAGAAATCTTTGATAGTTAATGGTTGGGTAGTAACCATAGAAATATAGGTACTCACCATGAGGTGGAGAGGCATGCCATAAGATGGATCTATGAGTGGGGTTGAAGTTGGAGTATGGTAAGACATGGTTATAAGATAATGTTACAAGGCTATGGGATTGTTATCTAGGAAAGTGATAAAATTTGCATCTCTTTGAGGAACATCCCAAGAGAAGGTAGGACTTCTCAAGGGATGAGGGGAATCTATTGGCTCAAAAATATAGTCCATGGATGAAGAGGTAGAAGAGATAGGTTGGCTTGGTGATGGGTTTTGCTCTGTAAGATCTCTTCATTATTGGTGAGTGAGAAAAATATGAGATAGGGGAGATAGAAAGCATAAAAAACTGACTAATCAAATAAAGAGAAGATAATAAAATGATCAAATAAATAAAATCACACTCTAAAAGATACATTAAGTCCTAAGGTTTTAATTAATCCCACTTTTGGCTTATGCATTAAGAAGCTGTGTGACTAAAATTAGTTTGTAGAGTGGGTACTAAAGAGTTAGTAGAAGGTTAGTTTCAGGTTGTGTTTAGGTGCTAAAAAATAATTTGTATTGGAATAAATACCTATCTTGGTATTGGGGATTACCCCCTCACTTCACATACTATAGAGATAAGGGTGTCAGATGCTTAGCCAATATATATTGATATCCAAAGATTATACTCAAATAGAGAGCTGAGTTGGTTCTCCCCTTAGTAATGACCTCTAAGTAGGATCATCAAGAAAGAGTAAGGTTACCACTAGGTGATGAAATCCTAATTAAGCTATGTCTCAAATTTGTTTGATGTTCAATTGGTGAAAGTGGTTTGGTTGAGTGTGTGAAACAAAGAGTGAAGCTACCATAGATTAATTTGATTTTAGTTAAGCTGCATGAACTAAACTTTTCAAGCAGTCAATGTATGTAATTGATTTTAAGCCTCAAATAAACTTTTGATTTTGCTAATGATTATAGAATAGAGATAGAATACAAACAAACAAGAACCAAATTAAAGACACAAGGGTCCCACCAAGTGTGCCAAAATATTTCAATGAATTTATTATTTATAATTTGAAAGGAGAAAAGGAGAAACTAAATATGGGTATGGTTGAAAAACCTATTTGATTATGTGTGTGTGTGTGAAATTATAAGATTGTGAAGAGATCCTCTTTGTCTTAGGAAGATGACCTATAGATAAGAAAATATTAAATCAAATTTGTTTATTAGATAGATAGCTGAGTGGATTGCCTAGCGATAGCTAGATCCCAGAAGCAAGAGCTTCTTTAGAGGCTATCAATCCACACATTTCAAATAATTAAGTTTATAAATAGAAAGGAAAGTAATTGAATCAATAAACCAAAGGTGATGCAATTGAACACAAGAATTATTTATAATAAAATAGACTATAAATGATTAAATTAGTGATAAAATAATCAATACTAGTGCTAGGGATTGAGGTATACTTCAAAAAATTAGAAAAGGGTCTATAAACAGGCAAGAACATAGAGAAATAGGTTTGATTAGTTTTGGTAGGTGAAATTATTTTGCTATTTTTTACTACCATAGTGACTATCATTGGTTGGACTGACCTCAGTGGTTAAGGTGACCATCGATGGTTAAAGTGACCATCGATGGTTAGACTGACCATCGACAGTTGAGACAACCATCAATGGTTATTATATCTAGATCTAGGTTGGCAAAGGCTAGTTATCAAGATCCAAAATATGGATTCTGAGATATGGGTAAGACCTAGATTGATTATAAAATATAAATAAAGGAAATAAACATTAAAAAATAAGTACTTATCTTACCAAACACTGATTAGATGGATGGTTGAGGTAGTTGACCTATTAGTGGAACCTAGCTTGATTTTGATAGAGTAATGGTACCTAAGAGTTTGGTGGAGAGGTAGAGGAAAATTGACTCTTTGATATGATTGCTATATTTTTGATGGTGATTAACCTAGAAAAACATCTTGGATACACAGGCTCTTGATAATAATTATAGATGGATTTCACCTCTTTACTCATCTCTTGTTATAAGCAAGGTAAGAGAGTTGCAATAACACTTGAACTTGGCCTCTTCAATTTAACTCATTCATGTAATGGATCATAATATGATTTAAATGAATTATTTTTATAAAATCAAGGTGACTTGTATGCTAGTTGTTAGGGAGGTGGACCCTGACCATCGATAGTCAACCTGACTATTGGTAGTCGAGAGAAAAGGGTAAAAGGTGGGTAATGGTTGGGTTTAAGATAGTTAAGTTAAACTAATTGTGGGTTAGGTTTGGCTATGGATCAAAAGGTTAAATGGTCTCAAGGGGGTCCTAAGGAATTCTAAGGTTACTTCGACACTCATGCTCATGGTGTGTAGATTTTTGGTGTCTACATGGTGCTCAATTAGGGAGTAGGTTCTTCCTTAGAGTAGGTGCTCTTAAATCAAGGGATTGGTGCCTCTTTAGGGTTAACATATTTAAACATTATAACCAATGAGGTTTTGAATGTGAGGCTAGATTAGAATAGTAGATTCTAGCAGCTATTCTCATCGTGGTTTTTTCCATTTACATTGATTGTTGTGTCTATTTGTGTGTGTTTGATCTCTACATATAATTTTTAATTTACATTAAAAGTATTAAAAGAATAATTTTAATCAATCTAATAATTCACCCCCCTCTCAGTAGATTTTTTTTTTCCAATAATTGGTATCATATCCTTGGTTCCTTATAAGAAGCTAAATCAACTTAGGTAGATCTTGGATAGTGAACACAAATGGCTAGTCAAGAAGGCTCTTCCTCAAACAAAGCACCTCTCTTTGATGGATAAAACTATGAATTTTAGAGTGGAATCATATTTATCTTTATTAGGATTTGATGTATGGATGTCTATTATAAATGGATATACAATTCCCACTACAACTACTAATCAAGCTACCAAGAAAACATATGAGAGCAATGCCAAGGCAAAGAATTCTATCCTTTGAAAATTGTCCAACTCATAGTTTGTTAAAATAATGCATTATCAAAATACACATGAATTATGTAATAATTTTAATTAGTCCAAGCTAAAAACATAAAAATACAAGTTTGAAAGTCTTAAAATGAATGAAAAATAGAAAATTGTAGACTACCTCCTCAAAGTAGATGAAATGGTCAGTGCAATCAGATGCATTGGAAAAGAGATGAAAGATTCAATTATTGTCAAAAATGTCCTAATATCTCTATCATCTAGGTATAATTATAAAATCTTTAAAATAGAGGAGTTAAGAGATCTAGATAAGCTCACTATAGATGAGTTACATGGAATATTCACAGCCTATGATATGAGAATGGGAGAAACAGATATTTTCAAGATAGAAGTTGTATTCAAAACATTCAAACAAGTAAAATCACAAAAACCTACATCTATATTTGAGGATATTGATGAAGAAGAAGCTAACTTTGTCAAAAAATTAAGAAGAGGGTCTGTAAAATACAAAAGTAAGTTACCCTTTAAATTCTTTAACTATGTTTAGGTAGGACATTTTGCTATTAAATGCCCTTATAATAAAAAGGATAATTCTAAGAAAGATCAGGATAGTAAAAAGATGAAACCTTTACTCTAAGAATAAGAACTTATTTAAAAATAATAAGGGCCTATATACAAGAGAATATAGGGATTCATTGGATGATAGTAATAGTTCAGATGATGACCATGATTGTGCCTTTGTTGCTGAGGGAAATGGACTCTTATTCATGACATTAGATTCAACTTCTATGGATCAAAAAAAATAAGAATTTGAAGACTCAAATGAAGAAGAGGAAGTAGAAGTGGATTTATAGGGTGAACTCATTTTTTATCTAGATGAAATTGAAAAGTTGAGAAAAGAGAAATCAAAATAGAAAAAATAGGCACAAAAGGAGATTGAAAAAGTATTAAAAAGTCTTGAAAAATATGATCAGATGGTGGTTAGCCTAACAACACAAGTTGAAGAGGCTAAAATAATAGATGATGTAGTCAAATTTGAACTACAATCTAAATCTAATAAATACATTAAATTAGAAGTAGAAATAGTGTATTTGAGAAAAGAACTTAAAAAATCTAAAGAATAAATAGACAAAAGTCTGAAGCTAAATGGAGGTTCAAAAATTCTTAATGAATTGATCAAATCTCAAAATCCATCAATAGAGAAATTTGGTCTTAGTTTTGAAAAAGAGGAAAGTCCCATAACCAGTACATCTTCTAACTTATTTGAAAACTTCAAATTATAAGGAGAATCAAGAATAAAGAATGAAAAATCTTGAAAGAATGCCTCTAGAGATACAAAGACAAACAAAAGCACTATTGATGTAAAGAAAGATGAAGGAGAAAATAATCCTAGAGAAAAGAAGAAGAGCAATGAGTCAATCTATTAAAACTTAAGGAAGATGTAGAAGACAAAGGTAGCTGATGTAGATGGTTATATAAGGGTGAGAGACTTGAAGAAATTAGAGTTAAGAAGAACTCCTCATCTTGCACAAAAAAAAGCTATGACTAGGTATTCCTCATATTTGTATGGTTATTGTTACACCTGTAATTTATTTGGTCATAAGGCTAATGAATTTAGGGTTATACCTAAAAGGATAACTAATTTTTTAAGTATAAATTAATTTTAACCCTTGTTATATACAAATGTAATATGTTATAATTACAATAATTTTAGTCATATAGCTGAACAATGTAGAACAATTTTTGTAAGATCAAAAATACAAAGTGAAAAGAAAGGCATGTCTCTAAGTATCAAAAAAAGGTTTAAAAGTCTCTAAAAAAGAGAAAAATAAGACAAATAGGAAACATGAGGATGTGTGGAAGTAAAAGATCAAAAATTTGCACAATCTATAATTGTTCAAACTGCACTCCATGTCAAGGAACAAAATTTGTGGGTAATATATAGTGGTTGCTCAAAACATATGACTAGTGACAAGAGCATGTTCATCAAACTAAGTAAATGTAAGGAAATATATTTTATCTTGGGAGACAATATTGTAGTTAAGATCCATGGTAAAGGAACCTAGAATATAGATGGAAAACTGCCTACACATGATGTCCTTTGTGTTGAAGGATTGAAACACAATCTTCTAAGTGTTAGCCAAATGTGTGATAATGAATATAAGGTCACATTTAATTTATAAGGTTTTGAGATGAGGAGATATTGAATATTAGTTATAAAAAGGAAAAGAACTGAAAGTAATAAGTGAAGTCAATGGTAATAGTTGCCTGATAGGAAAGATTGATGAGAGTTGGTTATGGCATAGAAGAATGGGTCATATCAACTTTGATAACATATTAAAATTGAGCTCAAATAAGTGTGTTATACATATGCCTAAGATAACCAAACCTATAAACAATACTTGTAAGGAATGTCAGCAAGGCAAGCAAACAAGGGTCAGATTTCAAACAAAGGAGTATGCAACTACAAAGCCTTTAGAGTTAGTTCATACTAATCTTATTGGTCTTAATAAGATAATAGGATTCAAAGGAGAAATATATTTCATGTTTCTAATAGATAATTACTCAATAATGACATGGATAAATTTTTTAAAGGACAAGTCACAAGTATTTGAAAGATTCAAGATCTTTAGGGCCACGATAGATAATGAGATTGGATGAAAAACCAAATGCTTAAGATCTGATAGAGGTTGATAATTTTCCTTAATTGATTTCATAGAGTACTATGAGAAACATGGAATCAAAAGTCATTACTCTACAATAATGACTCCACAAAAGCATAGAGTTGTTGAAATAAATAATAGAATAGTCAAGGAGATGGCTAGAACTATGCTAAAAGAAGCCAAGTTATCTTATAGATACTAGAGAGAAGTAGTACAAACAATAGTATATATCTTGGATAGAGTTTGATTAAGGGTAAATAGTGATAAAAACCCCTATGAACTATGGTATGGAAGTCTTGACTTTGTTAACTATTCAAAGTGTTTGGTAGAAAATACTACATCAAGAGAAAAGAAGATAACTTGGGAAGCTTTGAATCAATATGTGATGAAGGAATATTTCTAAAGAGGAAGTAGAAGGCTTGAAACATGTTAAAATTGATATAGACAATTGCAAATAAGAATTAGATTCTGAAGAGGAAGTAGCTAATGAAGACCTTGAGGAAGTAAATGAGAAGCCATCTGCAAAATTTGTTCAAAAGGATAATTCTATAGAGCAAATCATTGGCAATAAAAATGAAGGAGTTATAACAAAGATAAGAGTTACAATGAATAAAGAGCAAGTAAATTTTACTCTAATATCTAAAATTGAGCCTAAGAACTATGTTGAAGCTAGCAAGGATGAGAATTGGTTAAAATCCATAAAAGAAGAATTAAGCCAAATTGAAAAGAACAAAACTTGGTAATTAGTTCCAAGACCTTCAAATAAAAATGTAATAGGTGCAAAGTGATCTTTAGAAACAAACTCAATGAGGATGGAAATGTCATAAGGAATAAGGCCAGATTGGTGTGCAAAGGATATGAACAAGTTGAAGGCATATATTTTGAGGAAACATTTTCTCTAGTTTCTAGATTGTAATCCATAATAACGTTTCTAGCATTCTATATTTATAATAAATTCAAAGTCTATCAAATAGATGTTAAGTTTTCTTTCTTGAATGGGAACCTAGAAGAGGAAGTCTACGTAGAACAACATGAAGGTTTTTAGTTGTCATAAGAAGAAGATTATGTTTGCAGACTAAATAAATCTTTGTATGGTCTAAAATAAGCACCAAAATCATGGTATTCAGTATTAGAATAGTACCTATAATAAAAAATATTCAATAAAATATGTGTAAATAGCAATCTATACTTCAAATCAAAAGGTGAGCATATGTTAATTATTATTTTATATGTAGATGATATCATTTTTGGTGGAAACAACAATAAAATGTGTAAAGAATTTGCTAATCAAATGCAAAATGAGTTTGAGATGTCTATGCTTAGATAATTTTCTTTATTCCTTGATTTTTAGGTATAAAAAACTGATGAAGGGATCTTTATATCTCAATCCAAGTATGCTAAGGAAATTTTGAAGAAGTTTGCAATGGAAGATAACAAACTAGTAGGTACTCCCATGATAACTAGATGTAAGTTGAGAAAAAAGGATGAGTCCCTTGATGCAAATTAGACTTTGTATAGATCAATGATAGGTATATTTTTATACTTAACTACATCAAGACCACATATCATGCACGTAGTGTGTATGGTTAGAATATTTCAAGTTGTTCCCAAAAAATCACATGTCAATGTAGTGAAAAATATCTTTAGATATATCAAGAGAATAATTGACTATGGCTTATGGTATCCTAAAGATGGATATTTAAATTTGATAGCATATATAGATGTTGACTGGGTAGGAAGTGTGGATGATAGCATAAGAACTAGTGGTGGTACATTTTTCCTTGGAAACAAACTTGTTTCATTTTTTGAGCAAAAAAAAGAGCCGGTTACTCTTTCTACAGTAGAAGCAGAGTATGTTGCAGTAGTGTCATGTTGCACTCAAATCTTATGGATAAAATGAATACTTAAATACATCAAGGTAGAATATAAATCACCTATCTCCATTCTTTGTGATAATTCAAGTGCTATTAACATATCAAATAATCCAATGATGCATTCCAGAACTAAGCACCTATCAATCATATATCACTTATTAAGAGAAACAGTTTCAGATAAAGAAGCCACAATGGAATATGTGCCAATAGAGGATAAAATTAAAGACATATTAACTAAACCTCTTCAAAAGGAAAAATTTGAGTAGATGAGAGAGAAATTAGGATTGGTGGCTCTTACATCACATCACTAAATCCTAGTAATAGGGCATGAGCCCAAGGGGAGGATCACAAAAGCTTTGTTAATCCCTGGAAGAAGAGAGAAAAGGAAAATCAAGTATGGATATTTTTAAAAACTTTTAATGAGTTGATGGTTGAAAATTTTTGGACAAACTCCTTTATCTAATAAAGGAGGAGAAAAATTTGGACAAACAGTGAGAAAGTTGGAGTCCTTTTGTCATTGATGTCAAAAGGGGATAAAAAGTGCAAATGCTCTCTGTAAAAGTTTACAAAATTATTTACTTTTATCAAAGGAGTAGAGCATGAGTCCAATTTGAGTTTTGTCAAGCATTCAATTACTTAAGGGGGACAAATTTTGGTATGAATAGCTTCATCTCATGTTCATCAAAATTCAATACAAGAACTACAAGTACAACCAATGTCAAAGGAGGAGAGAATGAATTACAAGATCAGATCATTTTTTTTCCATCAATGAAAAAGGTGGAGATTATTGGAAATATGATTGCAATTTATGTCAAAATGGATATTTATATCATTATGTATGTCATTGATGTCAGAGGATTAGACATGATTAATGGAGAGAAGAGCACATTTTACAATTTTACAATATGATTTGTAATATTTTCATATAAAGTTGTCCTACTTTTATAAAGATTATTTCTAGACCATTTTCAAAGTAATTGATATAATATCCATTATTTTTTTTAAGTACATATCATATGTATGGTCTGTAGGTTCAGATGAAGAGAAATAAGCCCATAAATCACTTATTTTAGCTCTCGACCATTACTAGGGTTTTTGAGTAAAACCCTATGGGTTTTTATCATGTCATTCATAGGTACTTCTATTTTTATGTTGACTAGATATAGGTGGGAACTGATCAATAAAGTCATAACTTAAGCCTTCCTCATCATTATGAAATTGGCCCCTTTAACCTAGTAATTATAAGGTTGGCACGGTGATCAAAAAATTTAATATTCTTAAGTCCCCCACTTAAGATTTGTTTGAGCTTGATCAATGGATAGCATTTAATCATATGATGAAGATCCAATGGTTTAAAAAAAATTCAATATGTCAAAAGTACCTAAAATTGAATGTTTTAGTGCCAAGTGTCATAAGCATGGGGATTAACAATGTGCAGAAGGCATGTGAGAGTGATAAGTATTACAAGAATGGGGACTAATAATGTGAAAAAGGAATGTGAGAGTGTCATATGTCAAAATCATGAGGATTGATAGTAAAGTGCTTAATAGGCACACTAGAGTACCAAGTGTCCTAATCTCCAGATACTGAGACAAGGATCTAATAGTGAGCATGTGATAATGCAATGAAGATAAATAGAATGCATGGAGTCAAAGAGGTCAAAGTGTCTAATGTTTATCGAGTTAAATATTGATCTACTTTGAGGAGATTGATAGTGTGTATGTGTTCTAAAGTATCAAGAAGCAGTGAGATGAGATCAAGTGATTGATGTTTAATGATAAATAGAGGTAAATTCCATGCTACTTTTGAAGATATAATGGCACATGAGAGCTTAGATCAAAGATCAATGGGTGCATTTTAAATTTAAAACATTAAATTTTTAAATCTCAAAAAAATCTAATGGAGCGCATGAGCCTATCAATGTTTAATATAATAGTTGCATTTTAAAGTTGGGACAATTGAATGAGGATCATTGGATCATGGCACAAAACTTAAGATCAATGGTCAGTATTTAAATATTTGTTCATCTCAATGGTCAAGTGATGGAACACTTATGAAAGATACATTATATGACATAGAGAATGATATGTATCACTATGATTGATCTAAATTATGTAATATGTCATGTGCATCAAAACTAGAGCTTGATATATGCCAAATATTGTAAAAGATAGATAATTATGGTGGTGGTCTATGAATTCAAAAAGTGGGAACCTATCATTAAATAAATATGAACTAAGTCCAAAAATGGAGTGTGGTGTCTCTAGTAATATAAAATGTCAAAATTGGTCTCTTGAGTGTGGCTTATGACACCTAACCCATAGGTCTTTCTTGCATGCTCTCATGACCCTTCTAGACACTTTTTTGCTTATTCCTAGTCATCTTGAGCTTTCCAAACGGTCATTCCACCTCATCTAAGTAACATTTCCTAGACCAATCCTATCCCCCTAGGTCCCTCACCTATAGGACAAGATCACCCAACTTGGACTATAGCACTGGACCCTAGGGTGTCCTATTTCAACACTCATGTCCAATTCTATTTTGAGCTCTAACAATTATTTTCTTCCAATTCATATCCTTCATCTTTTTGGCTTATCATGAATAAATTCAACCCATGACCAGTATATCTCTATAAAATTCCATTCAAAATTCATTTAGAGGAGGTTGGAAAATATTAAAAATCAAGCAAGAATACAAACAAAACTACTGAGGCAAATTTCTCTATTCTCTGCATACAACCATCTAATATAGTTACAAGCATATCTAAATCCTCACACAAATACCTATCCACCTCAAGCACACCAATTTTATCATTTTTAGATATGAATTCACACTGTTTCACAAAGTACATTTAGTGGTAGAACTAGATATGGTTTTATCCCTCTTCGGAGCATTGGTATGTAGACAGTGTGCCCACACAAGGGGTGTGGATACACATTCAATGCATCTTACACACACTAATCCCCATTTATTTATTAATTTTTATCAAATTAAAATGAATTTAGGGGTTTAAAAATTAAATCATATCTACAAGGAGTTATGTAAACTTTCAACAGTCAAGATTTCACAGGTGGGTTCACACAAGGACAACTAACAAAACCTAGAAAACTTAGATCTTTATGATCAGTTTAGAAAACAGTGATACAAGAGGATAATATCACTAGACTCTATGGTGTCCTATTTTTGTATTCCTATCCTCTCATAAAATTAAATCTAGATCTTGATTTGTGACACTGTCCCAATCCTGCATAGCCAATATCAAACCCTGCAACATCTATTTTAATTTATTTTAAGCTATCTTATTTTCTCCATATTTATTACTATTTATAGAAAAGTTAAAAATAAAAATAAATTATAAAAATTAGTGGTTAAATTATTAAAATATTATTTACTGATTTAGTCAAACTAGACCTTTAACTAAAATAATAATAAGACACCAATATTCTTAAAATTGTAAAACATTTGGTGAACCTGACTTACTTCATTTGTGCACAAAAACCCTATAAACCTTAGGGAAAATTCTTTCTAAATTTTTTAGTATATTTTTTTTATTTTTTATAAATATTTAAATTATAATTTCATATTTAAATTTTTAAATTTACCATAATAATTTTGAAAATCTTTTATTCCATACCTTAGTTGAATTTACTAGGTCCCTTTACACACAAAAACCCTATAAACCCTAAGAAAAATTCCTTGATGATTTTTCCAATATTTTTCTAATTTTTCCTAAATATTTAAATCATAATTTCACATTTAAATTTTCAAAAGTACCAAAATAATTTTGAAAATCATTTTATCTAAAAACCAATTGCATATACTAGGCCCCTTTGTCTCCTTGAAGTATCATCTTACATTTAAATCAGATTTCACATATAAAATCAAAACTAGATTTCACTCATATCAAAACATTTATTGTAAACAATAAAGAGTCTATACTCAATCATATCATGTATATGAATGATTAATTTTAATATATGTTAATGCATAGTTTCATTCTTTTTCTTTCATGCTTACTTTTTATAATAAGGGATGATATTAACAAATTTATTGATAAAAATGTTAAGATCCATTTCCTTCAAAGCAATGTTTACTTTCTATTAATACAAGATTTCATTAATTATTTAACTTGATATCTATTTATTATGTTTAATTAATTTAAGAATAAAATCCTTACATACTTAGAGGATACACTACATATGCTAACAACCACCTGTCAAGTTTCAATGTCATATCTTATGCACAGGAAAGAATTTCTTTCTCCTCCTCTCTCCCAAGGGGGTGATAGTTATTTTCCCTCTAACTAGGTCCATGATATCACCCCTCTAAAAGGTGAGGCAGCCTATACTATTATTCCTAATGCATATATTCAGCATTTAGCTTGTTCAAACCCTCCTCAACATATGTGCTTACATGTTCAATCAAAAGCAATTAGGATTTGTACTTGTGATACTATAAGGGATCAAATCACTAGTATGAGTAAGTTAATTTAAGATTTAAAAATTCATAATTATCTATTAGCTAAAAATATCACAACATTGGAAAATTAGATTATAATACAAAAGCCTCAAAGGCACCCTAATGTCAATCATGTGTATGCACCTTCACCTAGTCAATTGGTTGCAAGCAATGTTACATATAAAAATAAGAAATCACAATAAAGTAAATATAAAAATAGTGATTCAAAAATCATTCAATGATAAACTAAGAGTTCAAGTGAGGTACTAAGAGAAATGATTAAATCTAAATTTATCAAACTACCTCCTCTACATCTAGAGAGTAGATCCATATATTATTATGCATTTCATAGAATGCATGGGCATCACATAGATTCATGTTTGGCATTGAAAAAAAATATAAAATAGATAATTTATAATGAGGACATTATACAAGGTAAATCAGTCAAACAATCTATAGTGACATAAGAACACATTCATAAAGGGTCAAATTCAAAAATAGTATAAAAGTGGTTATCAAAGCATAACTCACAATAACAAAAGGATCAAAAATCAAAATTAGAGGAAGAAATAGTACCAAAAACATAGGTAAGGCATGAAAAAAGATGAAAATTTACCTCTCTAAAATAAGGCTCAACTTCCAAAGTAGTATGGATTTGGTCAAAAATATCTACAATAGTTTGATTATCAAGGTCAAGGGTTGGGTACTCATGCTTAAGGCATCACTACTATTCTAGTAGTTGATAATATTTGTCACCATGTATTGGGATTTATTAAAAATACTAAGGAAAATCATTCATATACATAATTTATCAAAAGAAAAAATCTAGATACAATAAAAGTCAACACTAGCATTCCATTGGCTCAAATCAAGATGATAATGATGAGTGGAACAATACAAGTTATTATGATTTCCAAGATACTGATAATGAATTAAATATTTAGAATCATAATCAAATCCATTCCCTCATGCTTCACAATCATGCATGATTCCTGTGTTTAATACATGACACCATGATAGGGAGTCTCTCATGAGACTTGTCAGTTAGTATCATTTCTTCTCAGTATTTCTTGTACAAAGATTCTTTTTGCTTATTTATAAATATTTTCTCAATCTTCTTGTACATATTTTATTTGTACTTACATGTACATAGCTTATTTTCAATTTCTTGTACATAGTCTCCTAATGATTGATTATACATTACTTCTTTTTTAATTTCTTATACATAGTCTCCTTATGAATGATTGTACATAGCTTATTTCAAAAATACCAAAAATAATACAAAAATTCAAAATTCAAAAACATTCAAATATTCAAAAACTTTTTCATTTGTATGCATCATCCATGCTTTACATTTCTACTACCATGCTAGACTTACATTTTGTTGTTATATGCTATTGTTTGTCAATTTACTTGCATTACCATACTTCACTTGATCTTCTTTGAGTGTGTGCAGTGACTTCCAAATCCTTGATTGCTTCACTCTACCAATTGAGGGGGCATCCTACTTCATACATTCGAGAGACATATCAATATATCAACCCCTTAGGGGTATCTTCTACAGGACTACACCATCTATGCTATGTCATTCCTATACCACACACTCTAGTTATCATGATGATTTACATTATTTACTAGCTTACATAGATTACTCTATCGACACTCACTAATATATAGAACTTGTGTATTTATTAACATATACCTAGTTTTGTACTATATGCCTTACATAATTTCACTTCTTACTTTGAATAGTTAGATGTGATTGTACTTTTAACATTTACATGTCTTCCTTTCTTGCTTTGCATAGCTAGATATGATTGAATTTCTCAAAAAATGTTATATGTCTTGTGTGTGCCTTAGGACATTTGCCAATATCCTTTGTTTTTACTCTTCTATGTGCCTATGGCCCTTGTGCCAACCTTGATTATTTCAATTATATGTGTATGTGGAATTTGAATATCCCTTGTATGTTTTATTTTTAGTTTGAGTGACATGTGCCCATGTACCTTTTTTGTTTGGCCCCTTTGCCACTTTTGTAGGATTCTCTCTTCTTTACTTGCATGCTTGTTTTCTTCTCAATTGTTTGCAATGCCATGATCCAAATCATGCATTCTCTTTCTTTTTTGGATGCCATGATGGACATCATGCTCCATCCCTCCTTAAAAACTAATAACTAACCAGACTTCTAGTTCTAGTTTACTATATTACACAAGTCATTGTATTATTATATCTATCTAGGCATACCCCTATTGATCTAACAATCTCTCATTCAAACCATGTCATGTATTAAGATATTTAGTCAATTATCATTGCTATATCATGTATTGTCATAGCATAACACACTTGTAGGGCTCTTTCTTCTGAGGATAGTCATTGTAAGGTCTTCATTCCTACCCTCAGAAGAGGAGGCAACAAATAAGTGTTTTATTCATAGAGATCAGAGCCTCTAACCAGTCAAATTAGTTTTTAGAACACCCAAAACAACAACCAGAGTTCAAACTAGGTAGAATAGACCAAACAAATAATGACAATTACAAAATAATCTTCAAAATTAGCACAAGATATGAGCACCAAGTTTGGAATATAGAACTAGAGAATAGAGTGTCCTATTTTGGAGCTCCTATATAAATATGAAAAAAAGTATATTTTTGAGAAATAGATATAAAGGTAAGACCAATTATAGTTTTGTCAGCAACAGTTAAATTCAGAATTAGTATTTTTAGTATAATTTTTCTCAGACAATCTAGATATAAGGGGCATCATGCACATCATGATGGTTATTTCTTCCAATTTTAGATTAGGTAGTTGATTTAACTTCCTGATCAAAATCCATGTTATAGACACTAGTGATTGGGGGCAATGTGCACGACACATTTGACTTCTTTTCTTTTCGAGTTTAGTATATTACCAAGGCATTCTCAGTAGTTGCATGCCTTATTCCATCTACAAGTGGTTGGTATCATTTTAAAGTGGATTTCATATAGGCTTAACCTCCACATTCCTAAGTGGCTTCCACATAAACCTAGTTCCCAATTTTGAAGTGGCTTTTATACAAGCCTAATCTCCACTTTTTTTGAGTGGCCAAGAGTGGTGTATTTTCCAGCACACATTTGGCTATCCACATCACATTTTTAGATTATATAGCATTCATGGGTTTTATGATCCATATCATACAACACAAATTCATACTAGTATCAGTCATAGCTTCACTTCATAGGACAACATTGGAGTGAAAAGACTAGCTAGCCTTTATATTCTAAATCCACCTACTTAGAGGGATTAGACACATAGTCCAAACATCAATTAACACATACATGATAACACAACTTCACTTAGTGGATGATGATGGAGCCAAAGATCTAGCCTTTGCATTCTTGAGTCACTCTCCTAGAATTAAACAATTAGCTTCATTCATGATATTACTTTTAGTATAGCATCATTTAGCACATTCCTAGCATCACCAATGTCACATGAAGTTTTGTATTAGTTGGTGTACCCAATGAGGTGTATTCATTCCTTTCTCTTCCTCTCTCTTTTACCCATATTTTATATATTTTTAATTTAGACATAGTATGTTTATAAAGAACTGATCTAATCCTGATTTTATTTTTTAGATTTACACTTCATCATGTTTTCTCTACATAGACCTAGCATCACAAAGATTCATAATCTTCACACTTATAGGGAAGTTCAAGTACACTTTCTAATTTTACTTTATCCTCATTTCACTTTGTTACATCACTATAATAAAGGAGAGGTTGGGGGGGTAAATATAGTCATATAAAATGTCAAAATTGGTAGCTTGAGTGTGGCTTATGACACCCAACCCATAGGTCTTTCTTGCATGCTCTCATGACCATTCTAGACACCTTTTTGCTTATTCCCAATCATCTTGAGCTTTCAAAATGGTCATTCCACCTCATCTAGGTAGCATTTACCATGTCAATCCTATCCCCTAGGTCTCCTACCTATAGGACACAAGTGCCCAACTTGGATTATAGTGTTAGACCCTAGGGTGTCTTATTTCGATATTCCTATCCAATTACATTTTGAGCTCTAATGGTTATTTTTTTCTATTTCCTATCCTTCATCTTGTCAGCCTAGCATAAATACATTTGACCCATGACTAATATATCTCTATAAAATCCCATTCAAAGTTCATTTAGAGGAGGTTGGCAAATATTATAAAGCAAACAAGAATATAAGCAAAACTACTAAGGGAAGTTTCTTTATTATTTATATATAACCATCCAATATAGATACAAACATAACCAAATCTTTACACCAATCCCTAACCACCTTAATTACACCTAATTTAACATTTTTGCATTGGAATTCATACTATTGCATAAAGCACATTAAGTGGGAGAACTACATATGGCTTGATCCCTCTTTAGAATATTATTATGTAGGTAGCGTGCCCACATAAGGAGTGTGGAAACATGCTTAGTACATATTAAAAATACTAACCCACCCCCCCTTTATTTCTCAAGTTTTATCAAATAACAATTAAGTATAGGGTTTGAAAATTAAATCATCTCTAAAAGGAGTTCTGTAGACTTTTAGTAGTCGAGATTTCATAAGTAGGTTCACACAGGGACAATGAATAAAACCCTAAAAACTTAGGTCTATGCAAGTAGTTTGGAAAATATTGGAAGAAGAGGAAAATAACACCAAACTTTAGGGTCTCCTACTTTGGTGGTCATGTCCTCTCACAAAATGAAAGCTAGATCCTGATTTGTGACACTATCCTAGCCTTGAATAGTGAATATCAAAACTTGTAACAATTGTTTCAATTCATTTTAATCTAAGTCTTATTTTATTCATATTTATTGCTATTTATATAAAGGTTAAAAATACAAATAAATTATATAAATCAGTGTTAAAATTATTGTAATATTATTTATTGGTTTAGTCAACCCAAACCTTTAACTAAAATAAGAATAAAACACCAATATTCCCAAATTTTTTAAAACAATGTATTAACGACCAAGTGTGAACACAAAGAAGATGTGAGACCTAGATCGTGTGTGTGTGTGTGTGTGTGAGAGAGAGAGAGAGATCTAGAATATACACTAAGTGTTGAATAGAGTTAAATTGAGAGGGAGAGAGAAAGAGAGGAAGAGAGATGTAGAGTAGAGCATGAGTAGTTATAGAATAGGTCTATAACATAGAACCTGACTCATTTTTGAATCAATTTCTGTAATCTGGAGTTGTAGCTCCATAATATATTTGATAGGTAGGTTCCATCAAAAGAGCTAAGTTGGTGCTCAGTTAGGGAGTAGTTACTTCCTTATAGTAGGTAAATTAGGAGATTGATCTCTCCTTAGGTTCAGTGCCCTTAAACATTGTAACCAATAAGGTTTTGATTATGAGGTTGGATTATAATAGTAGATTCTAGTAGCTATTCTCACTGTGGTTTTTCCTATATTAGATTTTCCATGTATATTGAGTGTTGTGTCTATTTATTTTTGTGATATCTCTACATATACTTTTTAATTTGTATTAAAAGTATTAAAGGCCTAATTTTAATTAGTCTACTCCTTTAATCCCCCTCTCAGTAGATAGTTATGTTCCAACATGGTTTTACTATATCATTGGACTAAATCTTGACTTTAACTAGTTGATGTCTATTTGAACTATTAGGTTTCGAGGCATGATACTAGGATTTTTAATCAAACTATTAAAAAATTTGTGTGGGAAGGCTTTTGGAAACTTGGTTCCTACTTTGACATCTTTAATGATAATTTAATCTTTGTTCTAAAAAAATGATGATCAAACAATATGGATCGTAGCTTATCTATGTTAGTGTTGTAACATAGTAGGGTTCTTGTTGTTGGATTTATTCAATAATAGACATCATTTGAGTAATGTATTAAGTCATTTTCTCTTATTCTTAGCCTAGATAAGAAGGTGCAGTCACTAAATATTATGCTAATGAGTTGTGACTTTATTCAATGTAGGGAATTTTATAATATGGATAGGGATCCATCTCATAAGGTATATTTTCATATGTTTCTTGAATAAAAGAGTCATTTGTCATAAAATTCTTAGTCCATATTATACATAGTCCCACTATGTATAGCTAGGTCTCATGAAAAATAAAGGTCTAAAGGTAAAAATCAATCAAGGTATAAAAATAAACAACATTTATATTTATTCAAGAGGACCAAAGGGTAAAGCAATTAAACTTGGCAAAGGTAGAACAAAACAGACTTGAAACCACTCTAACAAATAACATTGATTTACCCAAAAGTGGTTATAATCAATGGCAAAGGTAACACAAAGGCTCAAAACTCATCTATGGATAAGGTACTTATTTTCCTAAAGGTAGTTATAATTAGTGACAAGAGTATATATATAAAGTAGAATAATTACAAACTATAATCAAAGGATAAAAATGATTTGCCTAAAGGTGGCTATTATCATCTAACATGAAAAAGAAGGCTAGACTTAGAAATAAGGAACTCAAAAAAAAAACTTGAAAATAAACTAAACCAAGGAAATTAGCTTAGGTGACACTTGATAATTGGTTTACTAAGACACAATATTTGATTCATAAGAGACTATTTAAGTAATGGAACTAAGACACCTAGAATTTAGCAAAACAAACTTCAAATAAGGTACATGGAAAAAACTTGGCTCAAAATGACTCTCAAACAAGGTAGAAGACAAACAAATTTTAGGTCTAGGCAAAGGGCCTTTAAATCAAATAAGAAATCAGCCCAAGTAACACAATCCAAACACAAAGTGTAAACCACCTATTTCTCTCAATTTTAGCTTGTTTCCTATTTAAGGAAGAAGTAAGAAACTAGTAATAAGGGTGTGGTAAAAGAACCCATTTGTTTGTCTACGCATGATCCAGGGGATTTTTAAGAGTTCCTCTTTGTCTTGGTAAGAATGAAATGTAGATAAGAAATCACTCATGCAAATGGGTTGTTAGGTGGGTAGTAAGGTGGATTGTCTCGCATAAGTTAGATCTGAGAAGCATGAGCTTACTAGGAGGCTATCAATCTACACTCTTAAAATAGTTAAGTTGGAGGAAATGAAGATAAAGTACTTGCAACAAATGATAGAAAATATTGAAAGGAAATGTAATAAGAAATAAATGCTTGATAAAGGGAAATAGACTAATTTAAGCAAATAGTAGGTCAATACTAATGTTAAAGAGGTCAGGTTGGGTTCAAAAAATAGGTGAGGTCTTTATGAATAGGTAGAGGGTCAAAAAATGGGATTTGGTTGAGGGTAAGTGGGTATAAATAAATTATTATTTTTTACTATAGTGATCATTGATAGTCAAGGTGACCATCAGTAATCAAGATGACCATCTATGGTTGGGTGACTGTCAGTGGTTGAAGGTGACTATCAATGGTTAGGGTGACCATCGATGGTTGTTATGGGTTTTGGATGTGCTTAGAAAAGGGTCTAGTTTAGGTTGAATAAAGAAGTTAATAAATGTTCTAGGGATCTGATTAAGGTTAGGGGGTTAGGAGATAAGATGCATAAAGGTCTGATTTGGGTAGGGAAATCAAAAACTAAATAATCAAAACCTAAAATATAAAATGTACCTAGTTCATTTCTTGATGGCTAATAGCTAATTCTAGAGAAATTTTGGTAGAGGTTCAATTCTATGTTGTAGTTGTTGAATTGATAGAAGGAAGACTTACTAGTTGATGGCTTGATCACTTATGTGTTAGAGTGATTGATTATGGATCCTTATTCACCTCCTACCCCCCTCATTTTATAAGCAAAGAGAGACGGAGGTAGAAGGTTCCATAATAGGTTAGGATATTGATTTTGTTGCATCATGATGTTTTAGCAATGGATAAGTTAAACATATTAAATTTTATTGTGTTAGATTATACATAACTAGTGTTATGTTTATTCAGATGGGGAAGGGACTTGATTGTCGATAGTCAAAGTGACCATTGATAGTCAAGGTGACCATTGACAATTGAGTGTTGAAGGTTAAGTGGATTAAAAGGGTGGGTTTGGTTAGTTAGAAAAACTAACCATGGTTAGGTTTGGTTAGGGGCCAAAGGGTCAAATTGGTCCCAAGGGGGTCCTAAGGTGGTCCAGGGGTGTTTCAACATTTGGAACTATAGTGTGCAAAATTTTGGTGTCTATATTTTACCCTTTTTTGTTATGTGGATTTGAGTCAACAATATTCAAAACAAAAATGGTTTGTTGGTCGAAGGTCTAGTTACTCGAGTATGATAGGAGGTGTTCCCCCTCAAACTAAAAATCACTAAGGCAAAATCAAATTGGGTGTGGGTTTGATAATAATTATGGTGAGTTATGAGGTTGGTGATAAAAAGGGTTGGGCATTTGAAGCACAAACATGTGCATGAAATGTGACTAAGTGTGATATCCAAAATCATGCATAGACTAAGTTTTCATAGTTAGTAAAAATAAGGTTGGTTCTAGAAGGACAAGTGACAAGTGGACCACATGATTGGATTTAGGTGTTGCAAATGGGAACACTTATAAATGCAAGTATCCTAGGCAAGGTCGATGTTTTCATGAAAAACATAATGGTATGGTGTGCACTAGGTGGTATAAATTCAAATGTTTAACATGGTAAGGTTTGTTAGTGTAATTAAAAATACCAAGGTAAGTCATCACAAAAAATGTGATTGTTTAGGCCAAAATGGCCAACATCAAGGTAGATATGGTTGAATGGTTGGCTGGTTAGAGAGGGTGTTCTCTAATGGTTCATGGTTGGTTTGTGGAGAATATGTGCTTTCTAAAGGTTGGTTCTAGTTTGGTGGAAAAGGGTAATCTCTAAAAGGTGGGATGAATGTGTTGGTGTCAAAAATGATTGAAAAGTGGGTTTTTTGACTATCCATGGTTAGGGGTCCCAAAGTCAACCATTGATGGTCACCTTGACCATTGATGGTTAGGGGGAATTCTAAAAGTTCAAAGGTTTAAAGTTGAAAATATAAATCATTTTCACTATTTTCTTTTTGACTCTTTGACTCTAGTGCATTGGTAAATTTGGTATTTTGTGTAAGAGTGTTAACAAGGTAGTTAGTGATTGGTTGAGGAGTTGATTGGTGTGATATTTATGTTGAGATAGTGTGGGACCAAGGATAAAAGGTATATGGGGACATGGTTGAGTATTGGTATGTAGGATTCCTCTTTGACGTTGGTTGAGGAATGAGGTAAGTGATGCCTTAATTTGATAGGATAGGTTAATTTTTGCTTTTGTTAGTCTGGGGAGGTTTTGGGGGTTTTCCCTAGTTTTTTAGGTTTTGTTGTTATTTGTTAAAATTAGAGGGTAAAAATTGGAATTGGAGGTGTAGATGGGTGGGAGGTAGGGTAGAGGTCAATTCTAGGGTAATTAGTTGTGTAGAAAGAGGCAGTTTCATAGGTTTTAGGTAGATAAGGTTGGGGTTTTCACCATCTATGGTCAAACATAGTGACCATTAGTGATCATACCCAACCATCAGTGGTCATAGTCAACTATCAAAAGTTGAAGATCGGAGGGTAAATGGCTATCTAACCATTGGAAGTCATAGTGACCATCAGTGGTCGATGAAAGGGTCAAGGAGGTGTGGATAAAAGGTTGAAGGAAATAAGTTAAGGGCAATATTTTTTTGATTAAAGATGAAGGGTAGTGTTTTTGATAAAAGATGAAGGTTATAGTTGAGATGTTTTTGATAAAATGGTTAAGGCTAGTGCTTTTAGCATTTAGAATGTGGGTAATGTGGGTTTAGGGTAGGCTTAAAGATATGGTAATGTAGTTAAGATAAATAAAAGTAGGTGTTTAGTAGGTAGGTGAAATGAGGTAAAAATAGGGTGAAAACTATGGTCAAAAGTGGTTAATAAAAAATTAAGTGTGTTTTATAATGATTTTTGTAGGCATGAGATTAGATCTAGATGCAAGATCAAGTCCCTTAGATATTTGCATAGATCCATTAGGGAATGACTAATGATGATTAGATGCACATGAAGGAGGTTGGCCTCAACATGATGATGCACTTTCAACATTTACCATGAGATGTTGTGATGATCATTGCCCTCATCGAGAGATGGGACTCATCCACAAACACTTTTATCCTATTGATGAGTGAGATGACCATCCTACTAGAGGATGTTCATAAGATTACATGGTTGCCCATTTAGGGGGAACTGATATATCATATAGAGATCAAGGAGAGAGATGATCATTTGAGAGTGAGGAAAGAGATGACTATTAATGGAGATCTTATATGGTGAGGATCAAGCCTTGTCTAGGTGGCAAGCTAGAGGGTTTAGTTATAGGCCATTATAATAGAGGGATAGAGATGATAGGTGGTTGATGATGATGATGATGGAAATATCATTGCTTTGCATTATTATATTTGAGTAATGGGTGGTTTATTGATATGTTATTAGGTGGTTTGGTGGAGATGTCACTTGGTTAAATAGTTTTTAGGTGGGCACCAATTTTTTTGGTCCAGATATATAGGGAGGTATGGGGGTTCTAATCTCATCAGAGATATGGCATCAACATGGAGTTTGTGATTCATTGTGGGGCCTATAAGCACATTCATGTGTTGAGGCCAATGGGTCTACCATGGGAGGGATACAACCAAATGGACTTTAGGGTGGGTTTTATGTTGTGAAGGGGTGATTATGCACTCATAACAGCTGGAGGAGGTGTAAAGGATATTGATTGGTTTAGGGAGGTGTTGGAGGCCTTAGTAGTTGGGGATGTGGTTTGGAGGCCATATGTTGTCTTCTTGAGGTGGGCCCACTATACTCAACACATTTTGTTGATGTAGAGTTATAGGTGGATTTTTGGGAAGAGAGAGGGTGAGATTGAGCTCATCCCTTTTGACAAGGTTCATAGGTAGGCTATGGATGTGGATCCAGTTAGTGGGGGTCCATAGGTATAGGTCCCAGGAGGTGGCCCTATGTACATGTGGGAGCAATACTAGCTACTACATAGGCACAAATAATAGCTTTATAGGGGTACATAGCCACATTTTAGGGCCAAGTTGTGACATTACAGGGATAGGTTACCATTGTGATAGGGGAAAGGGACCAAGTTAGGACTTCACTACGCTTGGTGACCTAGAAGAGGGACACTTTAAGATAGAGAGGAGGAGCAATTTTAGCACTATCAAGAGAACTAGGTAACATCCTTATGACACAATATTTGTCCACTATTAAGAATTTGCATTATTATGAGGCCATAGGTCTGACATAATATCCATAAGAGCCCTAATAGGGTGAGTATAGAGCCATTTTTGTAGGTGGTGTAGTTGTAATGACTCTAGGTCACTAGGTCACGTTAGTGGGTGGATAGGTAGGCACCTCAAGGTATTAGGCACTAGATGGTAGTGGTAGTTTTGGAGGGGTGAGTGGTAGTGGTGCCCTGGGGGCATAGTTTGAGGATATGATATGTATAGATGTATATGATTTTTATACCAGCCTATGAGCTGATGTAGCATGATGTATATTTTTTTTGAGAGAGAAATGCACATTGTTATATGTACTATTTGATATTGATGAGACATGACGTATATGATATGATGATGATATATAGATTTGATTTTATGTTTCATGGTTCATTGTATTTATGCTTATGAGATGTAGACTCACTAGCTTAGGCATGTGATGATTATGGATGATTTTTATGATGAATGGTTATACATGATTATGATGATGCTTTGTTTTATGTATATGGTTATGATGATGTGGTTTATGTTATTTATGATGATGTGATTTATACTTTGTTTTGCACATGGATATGATGTTTATGATTATGGATGTAATGTGGTTTATGATTATGGTTATGATCATGATGTTTTGATTATGGTTATGGTGTTTATGGTTTATAGTTATGATGATTTATGCATAGTTATTTTGTTTGATGGTTGTACATAAAGTAAGTTTATATAACTAAATGTGGGAAAAGAGATGAAAAATCATGAGACCTAGGTCTAAGTGAATAAATGAACCAATTAGGAGAAGATAAGGAGGCATGATTCTTATTCATTGGTAAGGCCTAAACAAAACTAAAGTTAGGTTGGCTTAATGAACATAATACCTTTGAATGCTTCACATTAGCATGCATTGGTTGATAAAATTTGTCTTGATTACATTGTGTCAATTAAGCTCAAAGTCCCTTGATTTGTAGATGGTATAAAGGGGAGATAGGTGATAGGTGATGTGAAGGGGAGTGTAACCTTCCTATGGGTTAATTTTCCCCTTCTATAGGTTACCTAATAACCATAATGTATAAGTCCATTTTTTAATTCAATGTGTATATTGATCGATGCAGGAAGTCTACTGATGTTATACATGAAAGTTAATTACAACTTTCATGGGATAACTTGTTCTTGATTTTGATATAGGGTTTTTTGTTGATTTATTTTGATCAGCTTGTGAAGATGAATGATGCAAGAAACTTCAAATGATTTCTTTGAAAAATTGACTTAGCCATCCTTCAAGGGATTGGTCCAAGTTTGGGCTTTATTCATTAAGTAGTTGTCCTTCGAGGGGACAGTATATCTTTTTAAGCAAGTTTAGATTTTGGGCAACTATCCTTTAATGGAGTAGTTTTCATGCTATAGATGTTTGACCCAAGTGATATTTAGGTATCACAAAAAAATTTGGTGCTAGGTTAGACATGGAAAATTCTATTTAGGCTTAGATGTTTACCTTTATAAGGGAAAAACCTAGAGCACAAGAGGTTAATGATAGGTGAAAGGGGTGGTTTTGAGAGACAATGACCATGGAATTCAATATAATTAGGGATGAAAAGTATCCATGAGAACCATGCCATGGGTAGAGCCATGGTACCCATATTTAAGATTAGGCTATGACTATGATGGTTAATCACATGGTTTTATGTTGTAATTGGTTATCCTCAAAGGGGATGGGTTGAAAGTGTGAGGAAGGTGAAAATATCATAAATCAAGGGACGAGCTTAAGTTAGACAAAATGTGAGTTTGATATTTTTTTCAAAAAAGAAAGGATGCAAATGCAAAATATTGAGAGGCTCATGTTTTATTTTACCTTTGAGAGAGGATAAATGGTAATTTCTTAATCCATACTTGTGGGTTATGATGTATGGTCTAAAATAATTGAAATAAAACTTTCCTCATTTTATTTTCTCCATATTGGTCACATGTTAATTTTCCTTCATAATGAGGTCTTTGATGTTGAATTCTTGTTCTTTCAAGTGATTATTATAAGCATGGCTGATTTGTTCTTGATAGACATGAAGATGGTTAACCACAACTAGGTAGCATTCATCAAGTAGCTCAAGTTGTGCTAGATTATCTTGATGATAGTCACTCTAAAAAATGATGTCTTACAAGGATATGCAAAGAGAAGGAATCTGTACTTAGATAGGTAGGACTACCTTGGATCTGAAGACCAGAGAGAAAGGGGTAGAACCTATAGAGGTTTAAATGCTAATGTGATAGGCCCATAAAGTGAAAGGGATATAAAAGTTCCAATCCCAAAAAGAAGTATTGACCACTTTGGTTAACATATTATTGAGGGTTTTATTAGAGGATTCCACCTATCCATTTGCTTGTAGATGGTAAGGTGAGTAAAATCTTAACTTGATGCCAAATGCATCACAAAGACCTTAGACTTGATTTTTTTTGAAAGACTTACCATTATTAGTGATGATCTTATGGGGAACACTAAAATGGTAAATGATATGATGATTGATGAATTCAAATATCTTGTTGCCTTTATTTGAGATTAGAGGAATAGCCTCCACCCACTTGGTGAAATATTCAGTGGCGGTGATGATGGAGTGGTGCTGCAGTGAAGAATGAGGATTGATTTTCCAAATGAGATATAATCCCCATTATGAGAAAAATCAAAAGTCCTTGGATACTTGGAGGTCATGGGATGTTGCATGATGTAAATTGTCATGTTTTTAACATTTAACACACTTCTTTACATAATCATAATAGTCCTAGTTGAAGGTGGGCCAATAGTAGCAAAGGAAAAGGATATGTTTAACAACAACTAGACCACTAAAGTGATCCCCATAGATTGATTCATGCATTTCCTTGATAGCATGGGAAACTTCATAGCTATGTATACAATGAATAAGGATTCCATTGAAACCAAATTTGTAAAGGATTCCCCCTAATATGATATAATGATAAGTACTCTAAACAAAGGCTCTTTGGGAGGAATGATGTTGAGGTTGAGGTAGTTAAAGGTTTTCTCATACTAAATGTCTGATGGAGATTCATTCAAATTAAAAATGGTAGGGAGGTCAAATTGGATATAATAAGGTGTGATAAAGTGATGAATGGTGACATAGAGTTTACAATTAAAAGTTTGAGATGGGATCTGGGAAGTAAGGGAAGTCATTATATCCATGAATTTATTGGTTATGGAATAGATTATATAAGGTAATGATCAAATGATGCTAAGAATACATCTACTAGTTGTTTGTACATTTTTAAGACATCATTCTTATATTGGTAGGATCCATTGACCTAGTTGACCATAAGTTGGGAATCACTTAAGACACTGATCATCTTAACTCCCAAGGCTAGAGTGGTTTGGAGACCTATTACTAGGGATTCATACTTATCCATTTGTTGATACACTTGAAATCAAGTTTGAAAGAGATAGGAAGAGGTTAACCATCAAGGAGAATGAGAATAACTCTAACACCCCCACCATGCTAGTGCTTTGAGCCATCAAAGAACATGGTCATTTGGTAGGTGATGTCCTCTTGAGAAAGAGTCATGATAGACTCATTTGGAAATATAAGAAGAATTGGCTGATTGTCTAGTAAAGGATATTTAGCTAATTGATCAATAATAACTTAACATTTAATCAACTTCTCCTAGAGGAACTCAAGGCCAAACTTAGCTATGAGCATGAGCCACTTAGCCATACACTGGTTTTGGTATGGTTTATAGTGTATGTACTTGAGTGGGTCTATATTGGTGATGACAAAGGTGTTATGATTGAGAAGGTAATGATGAATCTTGGTATCCATGAAGACTAAGGAAAGGTATATTTTATTAATATGGGTGTACCAAGTCTCATACTCTATTAGTGTGTGGCTAATGTAGTATACCACTTGATCTTTGTTTTGTTCATCTTGGTGAGTGAGCATTACCCCTAAGGAATAGTCAGTGGTAGATATATAAAGGTATAAGGGTTGATCCTATTTAGGAGGGATAAAAATGGGTGGAGAAAGAAGGTATTCTTTGAGTGAATAAAAGGCTTATTGGAATTTCTTAGTCCACTTAAAAGCTGCATCTTTCTTGAGAATATGATGAAAAGGTTGACATTTATTCGATAACTGAGAGATGAAGTGACAGATGGATTGGAGCTTCCCCTATAGGCTTTGGAGTTGCTTAAGGTGGGTTTTAGGTGGCATGTCAAGGATTGCTTTAAGTTTGGTAGGGTATACTTTGATTCCTTAGAGAAAGATGATAAATCCAAGAATATTTCCAAATAAGACCCCAAAAACACATTTTTGGGGTTAACTTGGACATGGAAATGGATTAGATGCTTAAAGAAAATTTTGAGAACTTTTAGATGATCCTTGTGATATGTGGATTTCCCAAGGAGATCATTGACATAGTCATCTATGATTTTTTGTATGAGATCATGGAAGATGTAGGTTATTGCACATTAGTAGGTTACCTTAGCATTATTCAAACCAAATGGCATGACCCTGTAGCAAAAGGTTCCCCAAGGGGTGATGAAATAAGTCTTATGTTGATCTTTAGGGGAAATCAAGATCTGATTATATCTTGAGAAACCATCCATGAGAGATAACATCTCATGGCTAGTTGTGGGATAAACAAGTTGGTCAATGCTAGGCAAAGGGAAGTCATCCTTTGGACAAGAAAGATTGAGGTCATGAAAGTCAATATAGAGGCAAAGTCTCCCTATGGGTTTGTTAATATAGATGATTGTGTAAACCCATTTGGGATGGTCAATGGTTGAATTAAATTGATAGATAAGAGGTGTTGAAGCTCTTCTTTGATTAGAAGGGAGATAAAAGGGTACATCTTGCAAAGCTTTTACCTAACAAGCTTTTCATCAAGATGGGTGATGATTTTATAGAGAGCAATAGAAGGGTTAATCTTGGGCATATCTTAATAGGACCAAGTGAATCATCTACTCTAGTCATGAAGGAAGGAAAGGTAACCTTATTACTCTAAAGAATCTAAGGATTAACCAATATTTACAATGTGAAGGTTATCCTAGGTACCCAAGTTAACATCAATAGTGGATTCATTCAACAGGGGTTGGTTCTAAGGAGGAAGGTATTTATGGATATAATAATCCCCCACACTAAGATAAGTGAGAATGGAATAATCATCTTGATGTTGGATGATGTGGATGGTAGGAGAATTATTTTCTACCATTTTAGTATGAATAAGAGGAAAAGTTTTAGTTTGTTGTACTTTTGATAGGTCAGGTGGCCTAAACTAATGATACTAACTAAAAATAAAAAGTTAGGAGGGATGGTTTTAAAATACTTAGGCTTCAAAGGATATGGGGTTGGTGAGGATGGATTATCCTCCTCAATGGCGGTGATGAGTTTGGGTTAATCGATAGGTTTTTCTAGTGGTACAAACCTAATGCCAAATAGCTCATAAGGTTTCTAGGTTTTGATCAAAGGTAACTTGTAGGGTCTAGGTTCATATTGGTTGAGGCCAAATCCTTTCCAGTCACACATATGAAGGTATAATTTATCAAATTTTGGTTTGTCTAGATAGGAAAAATTAGAGGTAAATGGTTGGATAGAAGAGGTGTTAGATGAAGAGAGAAGTGAATGATCGAGTCCCCCATAGTTGAAGTTGGTTTGGTGGTTAGGAAGCCCAAAAGGAATGCCGGTTATAATATTAGTGTCATAATAAGGATCATGGTCAAGGTATCCATACTCTTGAGGATTAGGGAAGGCATCTAAGGCCAAAAGATGATACTATCCTAATGAGAGATGTTGGAATGTAGGTTCCAAGGGGTCTTCTATGGGGATCTAAGAAGAAGGGATAAATGAGCTAGTTGGAGATTCATTGATGGTAGGGGTGTAGTTTTTTATGGTTTGTGGTGAGTTAGATGAGCAAGGAAGAAGAATTTCATTGGGTTGATATGTCATATTAC
The DNA here is from genome assembly GCA_037957365.1 of Torreya grandis. Lineage (NCBI taxonomy): Eukaryota > Viridiplantae > Streptophyta > Pinopsida > Cupressales > Taxaceae > Torreya > Torreya grandis. The sequence continues at coordinate 471,591 of JARHVA010004238.1, read as the reverse complement.
AAGAGGCAAAAATACTAGGGTCACTTTTATGGTGAACACCTGACCCTCGTGTTTGAACTTGACATACCAATGTAAGGTGGAAGGGACATAAATCATGGCATGGATCTAAGGGCATCCAAGTAATATGTATTTTGACTCACCTTCTATGATATATAATATCTTCAAAATCATGCAAGGTCCCAATTGAATGTAGAAGACAATTGTTCCCAAGGTTATGTCTATAGTATTATTAAAGGAACAAAGGACCATTAAGGTTTCTTACATGATATTCTTTGGCAGCTAGAGTTGGTCATAAGCATGAGAAGAGATAATATTAATACTAGCTCCTCCATCAATCATGACCATTTTGATGCAATTTTGATTGATGTATGCAGTGATGAAGAGGGGAGGATTAGATTCTTTAGGATAAATGGAAGGTATTTTCAAATCCTTAAATATGACAAGGGTAAAAAGTTGAAGATTTCTAATAAAGGTTGCAAGTGGTTGAGCATCTTTGGATTGTACCTCTATAGATTATAGAGCCTCTATCAAAACTTGGTAGTGAAAGGGTGAGGTATTTATTAGTTCGTATAGCCTCATATTCACTAGTGTCTAGTGAAGTTATTTCAAAACTACTCACTAGATAGATTTAAAAGGGTTGGAGGTAGGGGTACCCAAAATGGATATTTTGGGTTTTGGTGAAGGTGAAGGTGTTTGAGTTTGATTGAAAGGTTGAGGGGTGGAAGTATATATCCATGAAATGACACTTTGGCCTTTACCTTATCCTTTTATTGGGCCTAAGATTAGGTAACCATATGGATAGTGTGGATGAGGGGAAGTGTCAGGATAGAAGGCTGCTTCAGTTCCTCCCCACTCTCAAATGAGAGTGTGGGAGTGGGTAAATTTTGGGTAGGTTCATTTGGTGGTTGGGTTGATAATGGGCTTAAGAGAGTTTCATCTTATAATAGATCATCCTCATCCCATAAGTTATGGACAAGTGTTTGGAGAGCTTTGTAGTTATTTATGTCATGTCCAAGTGTCTTATGGTATGAGCAGATTAAACTATCGTTGAACCAATATGGTTTAGGTTTTGAAGGGTCAAAGGGTTTGATAGGTGGTAGAATTAAGGAAGAGGTTTTCAAAAACCTTTGTAAAATGGTTAAATAAGATTTGAGTAAAGGAGTTAAGGTTAATGGGTTTTTGGTTTTTGGGGTAGCAACCTTTTTAGAAGTAAGCTTCACCATGGAAATTATGGGTGGTAGAATGATTTTGGTAGAAGGGTATGATTGGGGTCATTTGGTGTTGGTTAGTTTGGAAGTGGAGGATTTAAAGGTAAAAAAATTAGATATTAATGATTGATATGATGAAGGTTTGGAGATAGGTGGGAAAGTGGAGGTAGATAGTTTGGTTAAAAATGATGGGGAAGTTGATGTTTTGAAAGGGGTAGGTAAAGGTATAATGAAAGGAGGAAGTTTAGCTTAGGCATTTTTGAGAGGGTTTAGCTTCTTAGTAGAAGGATGAGATCCTAGGATAGAAAAAGGATGGGGTCCCAAGATAGAAGGTAAGAGGGAAGGAAGTGGTATAGTTCTAGTTTTATGTGGAGGTTTGGGTGTTTCCACCTTCTTGGTTGGTTTGGTTAAGGTTTTCTTCAGTGGACTAGATGGGGTTAAGTCCAACTTTAAAGATGGGTAGATGAGGCTAGGAGTAGGGAGTACCCCTAGGTTCTTGATAGGTTTGATTAGAGAGGTAAAAGGTGATTTGATACTTTTGGATGGAGATTGTTTAGATGGTTCTTCCATGGTTTTGGAAGGAGAGGTGTTTGATGAGGGGATTGAGGTGATGATAGGTTTAATGATGGTTAATAGTGAGATTAAAGGTTTGTGCTTGTTTTGATATGGGAGCCCAAGATGGTTCCAAAAGGTGGTTCAATCCAAATTAGGTTGAGAGGATAATTCTAGGCTTTAGACTAGTCTAGAGAAGGGTTTATAAATTGGTTTGGTTCCTGGGGCATCGAATTCAAAGATTAGGCCCATAAGTTGAGGTGAGGGAATGTTTTCTTCACCCTTATCCTTGATGAAATGTTCCAAGATTTGGGAAGATGTTTCCTCCATGGAGGGAATATGTAAATTGATCTCTTCTCATAGAATGGTTTTCAAAGAGAGAGTAGGTGATTCCCTAATGGGGGAGGAAGGTATGGTGGCAATGGTTTCCTTGTTTGGTATATATATCATAGGAGAGGTAGGTAAGTCTATCACCTCATCAAGTGGAGGAGTGGATGTGGTTTCTTCATTTCTTTGGGTATACAAAGGAATGGAGGGTGATTTTTCCACTTCAATAAGTAGAGTGGAGGAAGAGGTAGTTGAGGCAATGGTTTCCTCAATGATAGGCTCATTGATAATTACATGGACCATATGGACCTCAGGAGTGTGAGATGATTCTGGTTTATTGTCATCATGGTTAGTAGAAGGGGCATGGTTGGGAAAAGGTTGTCAAAAGATGTCAAGTGACTAATTTGAGGGTGCATTGGGATTTTCTAATGCAAGTTATCATTTATCAATCAAGTTTTAGATAATGGTTTTGAAGGTGTTACACCTACTAACATCATATCCAATGACATGGTGGAAAGCACATAGATCATTCTCATTGTACCAACTAGGCATAGGGTGAGAATCATCAAATTATAGAGGAGGTTTGATATTAGGAATCATTTTGATGTTGTCTTTGATCAACTTGTCTAAAATTGAAGCATACAACTCCCCTAACAAAGTGTATTATTTTGGGGTAGCTCAGTTTTGATTTTGGGTTGGTTGGGTGGAAGAGTTAGAGGGGTTGGTTTGGTTGGGTTGGTTGACAATAAAAGTGGGGTTATTTTGAGGACAACAATGTTTATGTCTGCCTTTGGTTTGGTTTTAGGGTAGTTAGATTGATTGGTGGTCTTGGATGGGGACGGATCATTGGATTTGAAGCTAAAGTTTTTATTTTTTAGCTTCAACTTCCCCTCATCAATGGCTCTAATTTCTAGTTTGTATGCCATGGTAAAAGCCTCATCAATGTTTTTGATGGTTTAAACCTACAGAGTAGAGGCAATATGTTTGGCACAAGCCTAAGAGAAGAGTTCAATCAACTTAGGTTGGGGCAAGGAGAAATAGATCTGATTGACAAAACCTCTCCATCATGTTATGAAATCGATAATTAATTTGTCATCAAACTACCTAATAGAGTATAGGTCAATAATGTAGACCTTCTTAGATATATTGATTAAAAAGTGGTCTATGAAGGTTTTGGAAAGTTTGGAAAAGGAAAATATGGATTACTTGGTGAGAGCACTATGCCAATCCAATGGTGGTCTAGATAAAAACATAGGAAAGGTGCGAAGGAGAAGAGCATCATTGTAGGCAATCAAGTAAAAAGAATGCCAAAACACTCTTAAGTGTTGTTGGGGGTCCTCTTTGCTTTAGAATTTAAATTTTTTGGTTAATTCCCATCGAGGAGGGTAGGGTTGAATAGGAACAGATGGGTGAATAGGTTAATTATAGATTTGGTTATAAGATAGGAGGTTATGAGCTCCAAAGATATATGACTCTCGGTTGGTCATTTTGTCTATGAACATTTTGACCAAATTTGTATGGGAGTTAGGTAGTTCCATAATTATATGGTAAGTTTTGTTGAGTTTGGGTGGATGTAATGTATGGAAAACTAATATAAGGTTGAGAAGATACCACATGTTGTTATGTGGTCATTGAAGGTTGAGATGATGCCACATAAGGGTTAATGGGCACAAAATTTTAGGTAGAAGATGGAGTTGTGTGTCCTTGTGGATTAGGAACATAGTGTGGGTAAGGTGTCATAGGTAATGATTGAGTTGATTTGGGTTGGTTTGGAGTTATGGCTTGATTCATAAATTATGGAATTGACATGGACTGGGTTAGAGGTATGTTATGGTTAGTGTGTTTGGGGTGAGTAGTAACTCTAGTACTATTACGTGGAAGGGTGGAAGGTATAGAAACCACCATATTTTGAAGTGGGGTGGATATTGGTAGGTTGGTAGTGATAAGGGGAATAGCGGAAATATGGGTAGAAGATATCCCCATGGTGGATGGATTAAGGGTAACTAAATGTAAGGTTGCCTCTATGTTAGAGGAGCTATTGGTTGGTTTAGGGGGAGTTTGGTTATTGGTTGTGTGGTTTGATTGAGTTTGGGTAGAGGTAGTAGGTGGATTATTAGTGGAGTAATATTTTTGGGTGATAATATGTTAAGTGAAGGTAGTGGAAACCATAAGATGGGGAGGCATCCCATAAGGTGGATCATTAGGAGGAACTAAAGGAGTGGTGTTGTGAGATAAGGTGTTAAGGTAATGTTGGAGGGCCATGGGGTTATTGTCAAGGAAAGTAGTGAAATCTACATCACCTTGGGAAACTATTCAAGGCATGGTAGGGGTAGAAAGATGGGGGGAACCCTCAAAATCCAAGGTATACTCCATAGATGAAGAAGAAGAGGAAGGTGGCTCTTGGTTGGTTAGATTTCTCAACTGTTGTCTAGTAAAAACCATATGAGAAATAGAAAGGAATAAAGAAAGATCACAACCAAAACACAAAGCAAACAAAAGAAAATGATCTTAAATCAATCAAAAATACAATAGAGTGCATTTAAAATCCTAAGATATCTTTTATCTCATTTTTGGCTTATGCCTTATTTATAAAGTGTGAAGAAGAACTTTGGTTTGTGGAATAGGTACTAAAAAATAAGTTTATGGTTGGTTTTAGGTATTTAAGGCTCTCAAAAAGATCTATATTATAAATCAATATGTGGTTTAGTATTGGGCCATACCCCCTCACTTCACACATTATAGTGATAAGGGTGTCAGGTACTTAGCCAGTATATACCTATTTCGAGAGTTTAGACTCAACCAAATAAATGAGTTTTGGTTTCTCTTCTTGGTAATGACCTCTAAGTAAGATAGACAAAGGGTGAAGGTGATCCACTAGGAGATGAAACCCTAGTTGGGCCTTATGTTAATTTTTATGATGTTTTGATTGATTTAAGTGGTTTGATATGGTGTGCGATGAAGAAGTGAAACTACTATTGATTACTTTATTTTTTAATTTAACTAAATGAGCTAAACATGCAAGCAAATCAATGTATGCAAGGTTTATTTTATACCCAAAATAAATTTTGATTTATTTATATGAGTATAGAATAAGGAAGAAAGGGGCACCTAGATGCTACTAGGTCCCTCCAGGTGTGCCAGAATGTTTCTCTCGATTTTAGCTTGTTTCTTATTTATGGAAGAAGTAAGAAAATAGTAATAAGGGTGTGGAAGAAGAATCTATTTATTTATGCATGTGTGATCTAGAAGATTATGAAGAGTTCTTCTTTGTCTTGGGAATAATGACCTATAGATTAAAAAACACTCAACTAAAGGGGTTGTTATATGGGTAGTAAGGTGTATTGCCTGACGTGAGCTAGATTTGAGAAGCGTGAGCTTAATAGGAGCCTATCAATACACACTCTTAAAATAGTTAAGTTAGAAGAAATGAAGATAGATTACTTGCATAAAATGACAAAAAATATTGAAAGAAATTCAAGAAGAAATAAATTCTTGATAAATGGAAATAGACTAATTTAAGCAAATAACGGGTCAATACTAATGCTAAAGAGGTCACGTTGGATTCAAAAAATAGGTGAGGTCTCTGTGAACAAGAAAAGGGTCAAAAATGGAGTTTGGTTGAGGGTAAGTGGGTAGAAATAATTTTCTATTATTTCTTACCATAATGACAATCGGCAGTTAGGGTGACTATCGATGATTAAGCTGATCGTCAGTGGTTGGGTGACTGTCAATGGTTGAAGGTGACTATAAATGGCTGCTATGGGTTTTAGATGTGTTCAAAAAAGGGTCTAGTTTAGGTTATAAAAGGAGGTTATTAAATTTTTTGTGGGTCTAATTAAGGTTAGGGGGTTATGAGATAAGATGTAAAAAGGTTTGATCTGGGAAGGGAAGCTAGAGACCAAACAATAAAAATGTGAAAAATAGAATGTACCTAGTCTATTACCTAATGGTTGATAGCTAATCCTAGAGAAATTTTGGTAGAGTAATGGTACTTTTTTTGAAGATAAATTTTGGTAGATATTCAAGTCTCTATTGTATTTTTTGAATTTATAGAAGGAATACTTGCTGGTTGATGGCTTGATCACCTATGTACTAGAGTTCTTGATTATGGATCCTTATTCACCTCCTACTCCCCTCATTTTATAGGCAAAAAGATATGGGGTATAAGGTTCCAGAGGAGGTTAGGATACTAAATTTGATGAATCATGATGTGTTAGAAATGGTTAAGGAAAACATATTAAATTGTGACATGTTAGCTTGTACATAATTAGTGTTGTGTTTGTTCGAATCACGAAGGGACCTAACTGTTGATGGTTAGGGTGACTGTTGATGATTGAGTGTTGAAGGTTAAGTGGATTAAAAGGGTGTGTTTTGTTAGTTGGTAAAACTAACCATGGTTAGGTTCATTTAGGGGTTAAAGGCTCAAATTGGTCCCAAGGGGGTCTTAAGGTGGTCCAAGGGTATTTTGACATTTAAAACTATAGTATGCATAATTTTGGTGTTTACACCACCCAAGCCCAAATTAGATGTGGATTTGGTGTAAAACTAATTAGTTTAGGATTTATACTTCAAAACATTTAATTTAAAATTTTATAAAAGAAGACTCGAATGTTCTAAGGCAAAAGATGTAGACCAAAATGATTTGTGTAACTGCACGTTTGAAACAACAAAGGTATAATACTATTTTTAGAAATTGGTTTCAAAAATTACAAATGATTTGGAATGATTTAGGCAAAATAAAAATTCCCCTTCAAATAAATGGTAAAAAATGGTATTGGAATAAAAAATCCAAGGCAAATGTTTGAGCCATAATAGATAGTGTAACGATGCCCCATTTAAAAAAGTGACAAACAAGTGGTTTTGGAATAAAAATCTAAAGTAAAAGGTGTGATAAAAAATATGTAGATTAACACCTCTTAGGCTAAATGGGTATGAAAATAATGTGATGGTTTTGGACTTATTTTGACTTGGAAATACAAACAAACAATTTTAATCTAAAAACACACATGTATATCAAATAAAATAGAAATAACACTAATGGATCATCCTATATATTAAACTTACATGGGTGTGTGTAGATTATACTAAAAATTTCAATGATTTACCAATTATTATGAATAATTCAATGTTAATCCAAAAATTAAAGTATATATGTAGGTAGATTTTTTATGCCCCCCTCTTCTCTGAAGCATTCGTATGTGGCACAAACTTAGAGTGAGGAGCACTCGGCATTTGATAGTAAATTCCATGGAAAATAGGTTGACTAAAAATTTATAAGTTTAAAATTCACTAAAAGGTCCCAAGTTTGGCTAACACAAGGGTACAATCATGTCAATTACGTTCATACCTACTAACTTACTATACAAAGGTCTATTCCTTTGCACATTTATTGCTTAGTAGATTATGCTATTTAGTAAGACCTAACCTAGGTTTTCATTATGATTAGAGAGGCTAGCCACTTAACCTCCTATCAATCCTAGTATCACATACCCAATTTTTATACCCCACTGTGGAGTTGGGTTGGTATGATGTTGGGATATGAAACCTACGTCAATGCACCCATAGAGAACTTATGAGGGAGAAATGACATCCTGCCCATAAGACAAATGCAATAAAATAGAATGGAAAGAATTTAGAGTTTGTTTAGAAGTCTTCCAATTCACTCAGAGCTTGGGGAGAGCATATGTGACATTCTTTCCAATAAAACAAAACAATTAAGGAAATAAACTAAGCACTTTTGGTCACCTGAGTTCTCTATATGGGATGGGGGAGAGCATAAATGTAATAGTTTCTAATTTGTCATAAATAAAGAATCTAGTCTAACAAAATTTAAAACCAGCTATTAACAAAAAATAAACATATGGTGAAAAAATCTTAATATCTCTACCTAAAATGTATATTTATTTTAATATCACCAAATCGAGTGTGATTAAAATTTTAGCCCTTTGGCCTTGTTTGCACTTGTAAAAACTTTGAAAATACCAAAACACAAGTGTGATAGGTTTATTTTAAGCACAAAAAAAGTGTATGTGAGATTTATAAATGCCTAGGCCTCTCTCTCTCCACCTTAGTTATTGAAAAAATGTTATGGGATTTGTTTGTCTCTAGGCCAAAAAGCAAATGAATTAACACCATTTCATTTTGAGCTCTCAAGTTTTTTGAAAGCACAAAGTGAATACACTATTTAGCAGGGCAAAGAGACTAGTCTCATGAAAAAATAGACATAGATGGAGACAACATTGGGTAATTCACCATTAAATAGGGTGAATTTATCGATTAGATCAAGCAAAGCCACTAATTATAGCTAAAAATAGCTAAAGTCATCAAAACATAATGTAGTTTTACCTAGTAAAGCCATTGTTTAGTAGGATCAAATTCATTGATTTGAGGTAGAGAATCCACCATTTAGTAGTTAAGTTCTATTTGAAGCCACCACTTATATACAAATAAAGATAGTAAATAAAACATGGGACTAGTGAAGCCACCATTACACAAGGTGAACCTGCTAATTACTCAAAAAATAGAATGATGTTAATTTTAAGGAAAAAAAACTCTAAACTTAAAGAATTAAATTCATTTTTTATAAAAATTAAATCTATCATATCATTGTACATGCCATTATGTATCTTAGGAATCCAAAGAGCATACAAAAGATGATTAGTTTCTTGTTAGTCAAAATGATAAAAAAAATCAAGCATAACAATATACTAGAGCTAAACACTATTTCCTAAGAACTAAAGGGAACATAACATAGTAAATAAGATTATAAAATAGAGATAAAAACAACGCAAGTGATTTACTTCCTTTTTCAAATTTGATACTTACATGTTGGCATAAGGATGTTCATGCTTATTTTATGACAATTAGAGTCTTCTAACAATGCTTCTCCATGGTGGTAACATTTCTATAATGGTCACTTGTGGCTTGGTGTGAAGCTTGGCATAAAATGGGCATTATAACACTATTCACAATGGCTTCTTAAAGGCATTCTTGTAGAATAACCTTACACATAACATTTTGTTGGCATATATTGTGGGAACTTGTATTTATAGCTCTAAGAACTAACTCTAAACCTAGGGAGGTTAGGTTGAATTTTAACTTTGGTTGAGACTAAAATAACCTAAGTTGAGCCAAGCTAACCCTCGATTGGGTCAAAGCACTCATGAAATCTTGACACCTCAATTTCAGATATTCTTGAGGCATGACAACTCACTTTAGATATTTGTGAGGTTGTGACTCATAATTTTGGAATAATCAGGAAATAATAAATCACTTTATTACTCATTTGACCATTGAATTCATATTTAGGTAAAAATTACTTTTTTTATTAATGTAATTCACTAATTTAATTTGGAATTTTAAAGGCAAGTTACCTAAGATCTGCATTGTAATTAATCTTGCTTAGTGTTTTTTGTTTTAGAAATTGTTTTTGATTTTTTTTAATTAATAGTTTAACATGCCAAAAGTTTTAAATTACTAGGTTGTAATTTGACTAGGGTTGAAATTGAATATGTTATTGGTGAATACAGTGTAATATGCCAAATAATCTAGTTGTGCCATGTTTTAATTCAATTAAATCCCTTATGTAGATAAATTTAGGTATTTAAATGATTTATAGATTTAAATTATGTCATTTGATATAAATTAAACTAAATCCTAATTTAGGCATTAAAGTGGCCAAAACTAAGTGTCTACACCTGATACATATAGTGAACACTTGAAGTGATGTTGGATTATTATGATTGATGTTAGAGGAATTGTAATTGAGGTCAGCAGAATTAACAATGAAATTATCAATAGAAATATCAATGAAAATGTCAATGGAATTATCGATAGACGATGGAAATGTCAACAAAATGTTGATGGAATTATCGGTGGATGATAGAAATGTTAATAGAAATCTCAAAAAAAAATGTTGATGGAAATTTCCACGATCACATCTTTTGGTGAAGAGATGCCTCTTGGATGGGCTGCCTCCTTTTGTGAAGAGTCTTTGAATGCTATATAATGTAGACATAAGGTTGAGAAAGAGATGTAATTTTAAGTGTGAGACATGTGAATATTACTAAAGAAGAGAAGGAATCAAGTGTGTGGATAATAAAAAGATATATCATATATACATATGCATATTTTAAGAATGGAAATAATGTTTTTTTATCATTCAAGTATAAGTATATTTTTGAGGAGAAGAATAAGAGGAAATTAAATTTGTCATAATTCATTGATTAAGAAACAATAGTAAGGTTTAAGATTGTTTTAGTAGAGGTCAGTGCCATAGAAAGAAGACATTAGCATCTCTTGCTAATTTGGTGCTTAGCAGTGGAGATTAGTGTCTTCGATAGGTTGGTTCTAAAAAATTGTTTAACAATAGGGATTGGTGTCTCTAGTAGGTTGGTACCTACAAATTTTGTAAGAGTAATTTTTTTATGGCTGGATTTGGAGATCAGATCCAAGCATTCATTTTCTCCATGGTTTTCTCTCAAAAGGATTTCCATGTAAATCTAGTTCAATCTATTTTATTTTTATGTGAATTATTTGATTATGGATATTAAGCTTCATTAAGTAAAATATTACATTATATTTATTCACCTCCCTCTCAGTATAAACCTATGCTCAACAATTGGTATTAGAGAGGTTCTTTTAGAAATATCCTGACTACCAGAAGGTAGATCTTAGGAGCACACATGGCTAAATAAGAAGGTTTCTCAACAAACAAGGGTCCATTGTTTGACAAAACAAATTATGATTTTTGGAGTATAAGAATGAGAACCTATTTAATGGATTTATGGTTTTATATCTAGTAATCAGTAGTAAATGGTTATACTGCTCCGTCATCTCCACCAATAAAACAATCTAGGAGTAAAGGTAGTAAGAACAATGCAAAAGCTATGAATGTAATCTTGTGTGGTCTATCATAATTAGTGTTTTTCAAGGTGATATATTGTAAATTGACAAAGGAAATATGGGTAAAAATATAAAACTTATATGTAGGTGATAATAAGGTGAATAAGGTTAAGCTTTAAACACATAGAAGACAGTTTGAAAGTTTGAAAATTAAGGATGAAGAAAACATTGTAGCCTATTTGATTCACATGGATGAAATCATCAACACTATTAGAGGTATTAGAGAAAATATTAAATATAAAATGATTGTGAATAAATTATTAAAGTCTCTCCCTTAAAGCTTTGATGTCAAAGTCTCTATCATTGAAGAAATGAGAGATCTAGATACATTAATAATGGATGAATTGAATGGGATCCTCAAAACATATGAAATGAGGAATAAAAAGGATAAATCATATAATAAGGAAGAAAACTTAAAATATTCTAATAAAGGGAAATATAAAGATCCTAAATCAAGTGATAGCACCAACAATGAATAAGATGAGAAAGAGGGCCCTATTTATCAAAAATCTTAAAAAGGGATCTGACAAATATAAAGGTGAGTTACCTTTCAAGTGTTTCAGTTGTGGTAAAATAGGTTACTTTGATTCTAAATATACACATAAGGATGATATATATTATGAGGAAAATCATAATGAGGAAATAAATAAATAAAAAATCAAACCTAAGCACAAGAAAAGTCTCAATTCTAAAAAGGATAATAACTCAGTTGAGGAGAGTGATGAAAGCATTTTAGGTAGTGACAGTTACTAAAATTTGTTCATGGGTCTAAAAAATAATTAATTATGCCTCTACAATTAAATACACCTTTAAATATGAGGAAGATGTCAAGGATGAAGAAGAACTCATTTGTGCTGTAGGTGAGACAAAAGTGCTTCAAAAAAAGAATTTGAAATAAAAGTTACAACTTCAAAAATATGAAAAGGAAGACTATGGTTCAAGAGGTAAATTATCACAAATCCTTGAGGAATCATAAAATATTATCATTACCCTAAAAATTTAATTATAAGAAGAAAAATGATATAGTAAAAGGTGAGAATATAATTAAAGATAAAATAAGAAAATTGTGAGAGGTTAGAATCTGAAATTGTTTCCTTGAGGAAGGAACTGGAGAAAACAACCAATGAAAACTAGCCTCAAATTTGAGAAGAGTACCAAATTTTTAGATGAAATCATCAATTTACAAAGGTATATATTCATTAATCATGGTCTTAGGTATGAAAGAAATCAAAAGATCATTAAAGAAGGTTAGAATTCCAAAACTATAGAACCACCAAAAAAAGTATATGCAGAGAATCCAAAGAGCTATTTAGATGTACTCAAGGGGTCCATACATGGTGGAAGAAAAAAAGAAAGAGCATGAAAATTATCCAAAAACTAATAAGGACAAATTCAGAAAGTCATTTCCTCTAAGGAAGGCACATATGACTAGGTTCCAGAGTTCCTTTTATGGTTATTACTATTTCTATAATCATTTTGGTCTTAAATTAAAAGAATGTAGGGCACAAAAAATAAATGATTTTGTATGGACAATTAACATAAGTTATTATGGGTGTTCAAATAGAAACTACAATCTATTTGATCCTTTAGTAGATTATAATGTTAGATGTTATACATGTAAAATACATGTTGAAGGAAATTAGATGTAAAATACACATTAGGTTATAGGAGGTGTTGTGCTAGTTGAGTTATCCATAATGTAGGTGTAATAATGTTATTATCTAGGGGACTTGAAGATTAACCATTGTTTAACTTTTGAATTTATTCATAAATAATATTGATAAGGTCATATTACATGTCTGACTGCTTAAAAACAAAATATTTTAATTATATTTTATTTATTTCATCAAATTAGTTGTCGAATTATGCCATTGTAGTTTGGGAGGTAGGAAAATAAATTATTATATATTTTGAACCTTTAAAGAAAATTAAAGTAGGAAATATTGTAAAAATTAAATATTGAAACAAATATGAGATTTTAGTACTGATATTATAGCATAAACACAAAAATGATGCAAATCCTAAGAGCATATAGGGTTGGGGTTTGAGCAATATTCAAAGTAAATTAGGTTCACCAAATGTTTTATCCTTTTAAGACTTAACAAAGTGAAAATCCTATGTTTTTTAAAGATCTAAATAAACTAAATTGGGGTAATATTATGCAATAAATATATCCACTAATTTTTTATAGACTTGAGAAGCTTTTACCTTTCTAAAAATAGTAATAAATAGTGTAAATAAGAACTTAGCTAGAAAATAATTAAGATAGATGATCTAGGCAATATAAACTGAGGTGGAAATTGATCTAAGTATCACGAACTAGATCCTAATGTCATAACATCTTTTTTATAGTATCACAATAATTGGATAATAAAAACATTATTACAAATATGGTGTAGCATCTTGATATTGGTGGTAATGTCCTCTAAATAGAACTATCCTGAGATTTTGGGTGCATGTGTCTAGATCTCTTAGATCTTTACTTGCATGTAAAAGTATTGAAACCCTATATGTTCTCTATCATGACTAATTTTGTGAGAAAACCATAATCCTCCATGTAGATATGGTATTCGGTTGATATGAGTTGATAATGTGTTTATTAGTAGGGTAGGATGGATATACTCAACACCTTGATGTGATGAGAATTGCCTACATGCTAATACTCTAAGGAGGGATAAATCCCAATGTAATTTTCTTGACCTAAGTAATGGTATGAGTGAAATTGAATCTAGTATGATAGTGGCCTTGAGTTCCTTGAATGTGCTTGAGATTATGACTACTATAGATGGTAGTATGCAAAATTAAGGTAGAATAGAGATTGATAACCTTGATTGTGCACAACGTGTTTTGATTTCTAATGTGTATTTTACATCTAATTTCCATTTAGTATTTAGAGTGATCTAGAGGATATTTTTATATATTTTATTATATTTCAAAAAACTAGTACAATGTTGAAGATCATTTAGAAAGCTCTTTGACACACTTTGAACAGACAAAATTTGAGTCCATATGTTAGAGTTATGCCCAGTCAAAGTTGTGATCAAAATTGGAAAAATTAATGACATAGTAGAAAAGTGGACCAATAAAGGTCTAACATGTGCCTTTTGAAATTTGTTACATGTGTCAATTATGTTGTTTCATCTTGTATTGACAAGTGGTAGGATTATGAGCATTTGTAAAGGTTTATGTGGTAGGTCCTCAAGCCACCACATGACTCGCCACCACTTCTTTTCTATTTTCTATGTCATTCATGTTTATGTTGAGTTTAAAATACATAAATTGAGACCCAAATCATCATGACTAAACTCAAAGGAGTTACTTGTTAATGCCAACTTGAGACACTTATTCCAACCAAATGCATGCCAACTCCAACTAGTTCACAGCTCAAGTGCCAACTCACCATCCTAACTTACACTTGGATTAACAATCATCCAAACCAAGTTCATATCTTAGTTACATAACCAAAAAAAATTAAGGGTGAGATATGTGGCCAAAGACACAAGTTACATGATAGGATCTAGGCTATTAAATCCTTTATTGAGCTTATCTCTGATGAATGTGGGATAAAATACCTTAAAAGAAATCCATTGTAATGGTAAACCATTTGCAAGGTGTGGTGGTATTTACAATACATGAGATTCAAATAGAGGGGGATGTTATTCATCCTTTTTTGGCATGGTCATTTGGACCATGAATAAAATTACACATTCAACTTTGGAATAGGAAGCTCATGGTGGTGGATGATTATGAGAAAATATAGTTAGCTTCATGACTATTTGGAGGAGATGATTGACATTATCAAAAGGATGTATAAGATTGTGTATTTATAATATAGTCCTAATTTGAGTCTATGGGATGTGTCCATGCTAAAGGACATGAAATAAATATCATAGACGGAGCCAAGATAAGGAGAAATAGATGATTATTAGCAAGGCCATTTGCCCATGGTGAGTGGTGTAGGTTTATAAGTGTATTTATGTAAACAAATCCAAGCCAATACTATAAAGGAATATTTATGCAAATGATATACTTAGAGGTCAAGGCATTTATGGAAAATCATGATACATAGTCTAGGATTATGAGAGATGGATACCTATTAAGGGCTCATGAAGGCATGGTGTATAGGTGAAGGTGTAGAGACCAAGCTGAGGTAGATCTCATTTAGATAGCCCTAAACCATTTTGGTTGATTATGCATCGATTGGGAGGAAAACCATTATCCATGAGAGTTTGATACAAATACAAGACCAAATTTTATGGGCATGACATATCAAATTGTAAATACACAGACTAAGGTAAAATGGGGCATAAACTGAGTTGTGAGAAGCAAAGGGCTGGAATGTGTTTTGAACCCATGATCCCTTTTTGTAAAATATAAGTCCCTAACCATTACACCATGGTTTTGAAAGAAAAATATGAACTGTGTAATAAAATAATTAAGTGTTACACAAATCCCAAATTATATAGGTAGAGGCTCCTATTTTAGAAGGCCCTTGGCCATGGAGCTAATTATATTATCATTACAAGGTTATTGGAGGAGTTATAGGTCTATTAGAAGATATAAACACTCCTTATTTCATCATGCCCATTTATAAGAGTTTGTCATATACTCTTAATGGATAAAATTTACCCATCTTGGAGAGACAAAGAACTTATAGAGCTACAAATGAATAAAGGGGTGTTTTTTGATCATTTTAAGAGTCCTCAACATCTAATTTTTAGTTCTATTTGTAGGTGACAAGTCCATTTATATATATTGTGAGTTTTATTATTACTTAAAAATAAATTATTTTAGTGGATCAGATTGTGATTGAGTAATCCTAGAGATGTAGCCCAAATGGGTGAACTCCGTTATCAAGTCGTGTCATTTTCCTTTATAATTAATTATAAGTTTTAGTTTATAATTCAATGTGATAATTAAATTAATGGAACAATAGAATGAATTATGGGATATTATAAAATGGCACAAATCAGGAGTTTTTAAATTGGGAAATGAGTTTATAAAGTTCTCTCATCACTTTCACTCATTCCTATAATTTTGCACCCAATTATATTTCATATAAGGACTTGAGAATTTTAAGTATCCATTTTCAAAAATTGTTTGATTTAGATAAAAGGGTTACCCAGTTTATAGATCAAATTTGGTATCAGAGCAGTTTGATACAAGACTTACTTCAATTGTTGATATACTTAATTTTTAGGAGTTTTTAGATATTAGATTCTTGGTATTATCATTCTATTTTATTTGACCATGCAGGAAGGCTAGTACAAAGTAAAATTGGAAGACATTCCAATTTGGTGGAATAAGATTAGCTTCTAACATCCAAGGTTCTAAAACCACTAGTCCTACATGATCAATATGGATGAAGAATGCAACACATTGTTACTTTAGGTGTGAGATAGTGTTAAGAGAGGATCAATGTTTCTTTCTTATGATATATTCAAGTAAAATGTTAGAAATTTTCAGTGATGAACATCCAAGAAGAATCAACTATAGTCCTATTACTATTCTTATATAGAGGTCACATTGAGGTATGATTATGATCTAATTTCATATTAGTATTGACACAATATGTTGGTCTTTGATAACTAGTTGTGTAGCCATTGTATTTTAAATTGATAATAATATTAAGGATGTTTATGTCCTTGATTATAGGAACAAGTGAAAAGATCAATTCTATGGTAAGATATGGAAATGGGAATAAGGCATTGTTCAAGATGATGAACAATTTTTTGCACTAAATGGATTGAGTTGTTAATTAGTTCATAAGTTGTTTTATTTTTCATATATTTGTTAAGAATTGTAGGAAGCAAACATGAAATTGTTTAAGACAATAAAAATATGGAAATATGTACTCAGTAGGTGCACTTCACAATTCTTAAATAGGTATGAGTTATTTTCAAAGTAACTATGTGGCACAATTTTTGGTTTGAATCCAAATAACCTTTGTGTTGGTTTCTTTGGAAATAAGATATGCCTTGATTTAAATTATTATTAAAGTGTTTTGAAAACATAGATCATCTAAATCTTAGAAGATAGAGTTTAAAAGATGAAACCACCTTATATTTAGTTATTGTAAATCATGAAGAGGGAACAACCCTTATTAATCAAATGGTTTATTAGAATAGTTTTGATAAAGCATATCTATAGTATTTTATAATATGATCAATTATCACTTCAAAACATATTTTATGGAATTCCTAACTATTGATTTTAGGGAAGGAATTTTGATAAATTTATGTTTTGAAGATATTTGTTTTCTTTTATTTCAGTTTTCTATTGTGATAAACTTTTTGGGAAAACTAACTCAGTTTGTATGAGTGTGGAGGTATGAATCAAGGAGAAGTCAAATGGTGAAGTAAACCTCGAGATAGGTTTAATATTATTGGTTTTATCCTTTCCTTTACACAACATTTTACTTACAGTTACTTGAAGAGTTTGTGAGTTTGTAAATAAGCTCTTATTATGGAAATTCTCTAAGTTGACATTAGAGTTTGACAAGTACAGGGAAAGATTTAATAATAAATTTTAGGGACACAAAAATTAACTATATTTTTGACAAGATGGTTATCAAATGTATTTACCTTGATTATTCTTTCATGTATTGTGTATATTATGAATTTATAACCTTAGGATAGAAAAATTCAATGCACATTTTTATACTTTGCATATATGTTTAAGTCACATAGTATTATTGGCAATGTTTGTATTACAAACATTTCATACACACATGTATGTTTGTCATTGATGTCATATTGATGTACTTTTGAAGACCCATATATCGGCAACATTTGTAAAAATGCAAATATATAGGTGTGTAATTTATTTAATTCTTATAGGCATATGCAACACAATTTGATTTCCTTTGTGTGATGTTGATAACAAGGAGAATAACTTAGCCTTTATAGAGTGCCAGGGTTGAGATAATCTTATAGATGTTGTGACTATTTTGAGAAATAGGTCAGGTTGGTAGAATGGATATAGAGTTTGTTTTACTCTCCATAAGTAGGTTAAATTTTTAGTTAGTTAGTTGACTTCTTGCAGGAAAGTTTTATAGCATCTTATTTCACTGATATAAATTTGGTGTTTTGAAAATGGAGTTTATTTTATATCTCAACTTCATAACACCTTAATTTTATATATTCTAGTTTATATACTTTGGTGTGATGCAAAAAGCCATATAGTAGATTTAGTTGAATTATTGGGACTTTTAGAGCCTAAAAACCTCTTTGTGGGGAGGTTTGATATAGGGGATATTTTGATATGTTTTATCATGTTTTATAAAATAGTACAATGTTGAAGAGCATTTAGAAATCTCTCTAATACACTTTGAAAGGACCAGATCTGAGTCTGTATGTGAGAGTTATGGCCAGTCAAGGTTGTGGTCAAACTTGGCAAAATTAATGACATGGTAGCAAAGTGGACCAATCAGGGTCCAACACGTGGATTTTTAGATTTTTGACATGTGTTGGTTATGTTTGTGAATCTCATATTGAAAAGTGGCATGATGATAATTTGGAAAGGTCCACATGGTGGGTCCTTAGCCCACCACATGGCCTGCCACCACATCCTTTATATTTTCCAAGTCACTCATGTTTATTTTGAGTTTAAACTATGCAACTAGAGACCTAACTCATCATGACCAAGATGGAAGGAGTTACTTATTAATGTACACTCAATACACTTGCTCTAATTGAATGTATACCAACTTTAACTAGCTCGCAACCTAAGTGCCAACTCACCATCCTAACTCATACTTGGCTTAATAACCATCTAAGCTAAGTTCATACCTTGATTTCATCACCAAATAAAATTAAGGACAAGATATGTGGTTGAATCCATAGGTTACATGATAGTATCCAATTTATTTAAAGACTTTATTAAGCTTATCTCTAGTGAATGTGGGATAAAATCCCTTAAAATAAATTCATCACAACAATGAACCATTTTCAAGGTGTGGTGATATTTGGAACACATGAGATCTGAATGGAGGGGGACATTATTTGTCTATTTTAGGCATGGTCATTTGGACCATGAAGAACATTACACATTCAGCCTTGGAAGAGGAAACTCATGGTGGTGGATGGGTATGATAAAATACAATTACCTTTTGCCTATTTGGAGGAGACCATTGGCATTATCAAAAGGATGGTTCAGATTATGCATTACTAAGAAAGTATTGATCTGTGTCTAGTGGGATGCATCCATGCCAAAGGACATAAAATAATTATCAAAAACTAAACTGATCCAAGGAGGAGTAGATGCTTGTTAGCAAGGTCATTGGCCCATGACAAGTGGTATAGGTTTATAAGTGTATTTATCTGAGTCATGCCTATAAAGGAATATTTGTGTGAATGATATACTTAAGGTTAAGGAGTTTATGGTGAATCATGATACATAATTTAAGACTAGGAGAGATGGACACCTATTGAGGGCTCATGAATCCATGGCATATACGTGAAGGTACAAAAACCAAGCCAAGGTGGAGCTTGTTTAGATAGCCTTGAATTGTTTTGGTTGATTATGCATCAATTGGGAAGAAAACCATTTGCCATGAGATTTCAATGCAAATACAAAACTTGAGTCTATGGGTATGAGGTATCGAATTGAAAAAACACATACTAAGGTAAAATGGGACACACAAACTAGGTTGTGAGAAGTAAAGGGTCAAAATGTGTTTTGAACCCATGATCCCCTCTTGCAAAATATAAGTCCCTAATTGTTACACCATGATTTTGAAATATAAATATGAATTGTGTAATAAAATAATTTAATGTTACATAGAGCTCAAATTATATAGGTAGAGGCTCATATTTTATAAGGCCCTTGGCCATGGAGCTAATTGTATTATCATTATAGGGTTATTGGAGGAGTTGCAGGTCTGTTAGAAGATAGAGACACTACTTATTTCATCATTCCCATTTATAAGAGTTTGTCATATACTCTTAATGGATAAAATTTACCCATCTTTGAGAGAGAAAGAAATTGTAGAGATACAAATGAATAGAGGGATGTTTGTTGATTAGTTTTAGAGTCCTCAACATCTAATTTTAATTGTATTTGTAGGTGATAGGTCCATTTATCTTTATTGGGAGTCATATTATTACTTAAAAATATATTATTTTAATGGATCTGATTATGACTAAGCAATCCTATAGATGTAGCCCAAATGGGTGAACTCCTTTATCAAGTTGTGTCATTTTCATTTATAGTTCATTATAAGTTTTAGTTCATAATTCAGTTTGATAAATGAATTAACAAAATAATAAAATGAATTATGGGAAATTATAAAATGGCATAAATCAAGATTTTTTAAAATGGTAAATGAGTTTATAAAGTTCTCTAATCACTTTCACTCATTCTTAGAATTCCACACCCAATTTTATTTCATATAAGGAATTGAGAATTTTAAGTATCTATTTTCAAAAATGGTTTGATTTAGATAAAAGGGTTACCTGATTTATGGATCATAGAGGGATATAAGTCATGTATTTATTTTATTCTAGTTCTTATGCAGGTGATAAAAGAGGTCGAGGTTGACCCTAATAAGTTATAATTTTGAAAAGATATCCATTTGGGGAAAATAAAGGCAAAGAACATTAGCACCATGTGCTAATAGTGTTCTCATTATGGCACCAATTTCCAACTAGCATAACACTAGGCACAAAGGGCCAAGATCAAGAAATGAGGGTCTAGGACTACTTTAGGGATGACTAGTGATGGCTATGGCCCACACAAAGGTTGGATAAGTGTGATAATAGGCTCAAGGATATGTTTATGACTAATCTAGGGATAGGTAATCTCAAGTATCACTCTTAGCACTCAAAAACCACTTTTAAGTGATTACAATATTTTTCTTATTTCTAGTATATAATCAATTGAAATGCTCTATAATGGAATGTTAATTGTTGGCTTAGGAATAGTTATATCAAAATATATCAGCAATTTGTTTTAAAAATACCAAACACATGTGCAAACTAGTCCCACCCATTGTATAATTAAACTTTCTTAGTTTACTTTGTTAGTCTATTCTACCACAAATCATTGTGCCTACACTTATAGTTTATTCATATGTAATTTTTTACTTTGGTCCTATGTGTAGATCATAGATTTGTCTCTCCTTGCCTTGAAAACCTAGATCTACTTTTGACATTATCTTACCCAAAGTACATGGGTTAAAATATGGATTGTAAATCCCTAACCACTACCCATAGAGGGGCTTCAAATTGAGTATACTATAATACTTATAAGAGGGATCAAAATGCATGTATTTTCCCATATTTATCTATGTTCCAAAAACATTCCATTAGAATTTAATGTAACTATTTTCCATTTGACATGGAGAACATGAAACTTTTAACACTATGTTTGTGTTTAGATTTAGTGTTTAAAATTGATTATTTAAGTATTTTTAGATTTGTATGATTTTGGATTTTATCTTAAGGATGTGAAAATATATTTATCAATAATTTCCTAGATGAGTGATATATGTTAGTTAATAACGGACTTAGGCTTGATTTATACTTTAAAAGGAATCTTATGAATTTCCATTCATAACATACATGTGAAACATGTGCAAGGTGACCCAAGAGAGATCTTTGAATTTAAAATATAGCTACTAGAATATTCTATACACTATTGGTATAGGTGGAAACCTATACTAATCACAATTGTTTGACTATTTTGGGTAGTTTCCAAAGAATGAAAAATTAGGAATCTATATTATGGAGATGATATGTTTAGGATAATAGAGTGTTTTGGCATTAACTTTGGATATACTTAGTATGAATGATAACACACTAGGTTGGCCAAATACATAGATATATAAACAAATAAGAGAGAATGTGAGTAAGAGTCAAATGTGTATGTACAAGTCATGTATGTCAAATATAGATCAAACCATATGTTTTTGAGTGTCTAATACCAAATTTAGGCATCTAAAAATCCCCAATTTTAGTATAATATTTATAATTATAATTTAAAGGGATAAAATCAACTAATATGGTACTTAGTGTAACTACAGTTGGTTTTTCTGGTCATATCCACATCTTATCTTTTAATTATACAAGGTGAGAATACGAGGATAGACATAGGAGAATAAAATTAGTGTGTTAATTATTCCCTTTGATTGACCTATGATAGTCATAATTCACTTCTAATGTCCATAATTGGATATAGCCAGTTGTACTCACTATAATTAAATGGATGTTCATTTTATAAGGTAGAATTGTTTGAATTTATAGAGCATGAAAAATAAGGTTGCAATGTTGTTTATGGTTCTTAAGGTTACAATAACTAGTTTTTAAAATATTACAAATTTAAACAATTAGTTATTTTCCAATATGTTGGCATGATAATTACAAAATTATTCAAATTCTTGAATATTTTCTATTAATGATCATGATACATTATTATATGACCTCATTTTTTATTTAAAAATTTCATTTCACCCATAAAATGGATGTGATCATATTTCATTTTGATCATA
This sequence comes from Torreya grandis, assembly GCA_037957365.1. Taxonomy (NCBI): domain Eukaryota; kingdom Viridiplantae; phylum Streptophyta; class Pinopsida; order Cupressales; family Taxaceae; genus Torreya; species Torreya grandis. Next base: position 449,112 of record JARHVA010004238.1, on the reverse strand, counting down.
TCATTGAATTTTGTTGCATAAAATAATCATTGATTTATTATTATGGATATCTCACTTTGAGTATCATTTTGTAGTTTTGGGAGTTATAGGACATGCTCCTTGAATAACCCTAAAAAATGCGATGATATGAATCCAAGAATGGAGGTTAATATAATGTTAGTTCAAGTAAGAAAACTCAAATAAAAACACACTAACACTTACACTCCTAGCCTAAAACTTGGGGAGAGATTAGTAACAAAAGACAAATGAAAGCACAATTAAAACATAAAAGATAATAAATTATTTACCTCCCTTGGGAGCTCCAAATGCTTTGTTGAATGGCTTGATCAGCTTGTGCATGAAAGAGTCGCTGGCAAATGAAGCTGATTAGATCCTTCTCTCATTTGCACCATTGTCTTGTGGTGTGGCTTGGATTAAGATTTTAGCATTATAGCACTACTTAAAAATAAATTTTGGCATTATATCACTATATCAAATGGCTTGTCTCTCTCCAAATTTTCATTATAACTTTGGCTTATGAGAGCTTAAAAATGAAGAGGCATGGTATTGTATTTATAGCCTAAGGATTTAACTCTCACCCAAAGTGAGTTAGGGTTGAGTTAAGGATTGGAATGGTTTAAAACCTAAACTAAGTGAGTCAAATATAACCCAATTATATTTAATAGTTATCAAGTAATTACTAGGCATGACTCTCAAAAATAGATATTTTAATATATTTTGAAAGAGCTTGACAACTCATAAAGGCATTGATGAAAGGCTAAGATATTGTTAATTTCATTATTTATTTATTAATTAATTACACTTAGATAATTTAAATAGGCATTTAATTTGGTTTAGATTGTTAATTAATTTTTATTAACCATTTGTCTCTTTCAATATTTGATATTTGTTTATGTGCCACGCTTAATAGGTCCATAGGCCAAATTGACTATTGTGATGTTTTAAGGTGATTAGGAATGAATCTATGAGAGGTTATTATCAAATATAATAGGTTACCTAGATTATGGATGTATCAACATTATTTTGATCTTTCACGAATGATGCACAAATAAATTTGGGACATTTAATGATTTCTAGGCTTAATTTATAATTGTTGGTAGGAATCGATCTGATGTTCGATTGAAGGCTAGTTTTAGGTGTTTACAATTTTCCCTTATTTGTGAAGGTGTTGAAAACTATAGTCAAAATAAAATATTCTCAAAAAATTACAAAAGCCTATATGCCTTAAAGAGGATAATGATTAAAGAAGAAGCTCCAAACAATGTTTGGAAAGCCTATAATGATGCCCCCTTGAGGGAGTGATCAATACATACAGTTGATGGATGATCCCTCAAAAAGAAGTAAGAAGAAGAATGAAATAAAACCATGGCTGATATTAATATAATTAATAAAATGCTTGCATGTATTGATTTAAAAAAGTAATAAGTTTTCCAAAGGTGGTTATAATCAATGACAATGGCATATTCCCCAGTTAGGGTTGATGAGTCAAAATAATGATTGGCCCATAGGTGGTTATAATCATTAAGATGACCTAGATTGAAAAATGATATTTGATTGTGCCTCAATAGGGTAGATTAGCAAGCATAACTCAAGGATATAATCTATCATATAGATTAAAGATGAGCTGGTGCAAACATAGATGTGATGGTTTAATGATTGAAGAAGCCATAAATAACTAGGAATATGAGGATGCTCAAAGTGATGAAAGAGATGAATGGAATAATAAGAATTGATCAATGTTAATGATTTTGTTATACCTACTAATGTAGAGATGCTCATCCTGATTAGCATTGATACAACTATAATGGGCAAGGGTTTGATTTGATCAAGGAGAGTGGGAGGATTTTCTAAGATTATCAGGGAGAAACTTCTATGGCTCCATTGCTTGTAAGACTTAATGAGCTATTTTTTTCTATATCATTTGATGGTATTCATCATGATATAAAAAACCATGATAATGTATCTAAAATGTACATAAGGACTGATGCCCAATCCAATAAATAATTTAAAATAATTCACCAATGATAAAAACCATGATGACAAGGTTCAAATATGAATATAGATAGACTCAATACTAATGTGTAAGGAATCACCCAATGAATGCATATAGACTTAATCGATGCATAATACTAAAATAAAACAAACAAACAAATAAATAACTAAGCAAACAAATACATAGAAAGCTTGAAATTAAAAGCAATGGGAGGCATCCTAATAATGAATTTGCCCCAGTAGTGTGGCTCGACGATGAATAACTAGGATTAAATAGGACAAATGTTTTTGGCTTTTGAGATTTTGGAATTTTTGTGGTATCTTAACTCATTATAGATTAACAAGATAAAACTCACAAAATGGAGAGAGAATTGGCTTAGGTTTCTTATAAAATGGAAAGAGCATATGGAAAAGGAGGATTGAATTAACCTTAATGTGAATCAAGCATGGCATACATAGTCCCATTAAGACCTCAAGTCATAATAGTTTTGTCAAAAAAAAGATTGGGAGAATTGACTAGGTCATAACAAGTTCTAAAATTAAGGTAAATGGACAAGCAAATGAAAATAATAATGGAAAGGTGATATGATAATGCATGGTAAAGGTGTTATTCCTAATTTTCTCATAAATAGTTATAATTAGGAAGTAATGGCATAGGTCTATGATACAAATTTTTCCATAGGTAGTTATAATTAGTAACACAAGGTGGGATATTGATTTACCCATAGGTAGTTATAATCAGTGGCATCAATCAAATTTGAATGAAAGATAACTTACCAAATCCATTATCAAACTACTTTCATAGACTATCATTTAAACATGGAATTCTAAAAATACTAAAATTGGATTGAAATCCCCTCATGAAAGGTGTCAAAAGAACCAAAGGAATCAAGATCAAAAAAGGCTTGGGTAGAGTGACTAAAAATAGGCTTTAGTCTAATAGGGATGAATTGGTAGAATGATATAGGGTATGACATTATTTAGGATGATGATGGGATGCTAATTGTATAAAAATGGTAAGAGGGTTTCCCCCAAGTGATAAGGTGAGGTAAGTGGTAAGGTATAAAATAATGGCAAAAGAAATGGTAAATGACAATAACAAGGTGAATAGAAAGGCAAAGGTATGGTTCTGGCAAGGTGAATGGCAAGGCAAAGGTATGGTTCTGGCAAGGTGAATGTTTCTAGCCAAGGTAAATGGAAAATGGAAAAGGTATGGTTTTTGGCCAAGGTAAAAGGTTCTATTGTTCTTTTTGATATGGAGATGCATGTCTTAATCATCATGTGGTACAACTAAAATAATCAATCATGGAAATTAATATCCCACACCTCTTCTAAATAGTTGCTCTATCAAGACCATGTTGTAGATTTGGACTCCAATAATGTTATGATGTCTTCATTGGTTGTTGATTCTATTTCCTTCAAACTTTGAGACAAGATGTCTTTGTAGCCTTTGTGAAGGAAAGTATAACCAGGGATGATAAATATAGATAAATATTGGATATTAGGTTTGATTTAGAAATGTAAAGGTGGATGATAATGGAATGCATAATGATCAGGAAACAAATGGAGATTGGGATATTTAGGCACACATAATGTTATTGATTTTGGATTTTCCATAAATTTGGATGTGGTAGGGCCAAAGAATTTTGAATATGCTCTTGATAGGACCATTTTTTTTAAAAAAAAAATTTTGGCTTGAGAGTAGCTACCATCTAATTATGTTGTAGATTGGAAACTGCATTGATTTTATTTTTGATAATGTCTTCATCAAGAAGTGAAGAACTATTATGCTAAAAACTTGGCACCTCAATGAGGTTTTCACCAATGAAATTATCTTGGCTATCCCATATCATCTCTGAGAAGGTGTCACTGAGGAATATTAACTTTTGAATTTGATTGCATTCTAGTGCCTTCAAAAAGGTTTCACTAAAAGGTGTTAAGTTTGTAAATTGATTATCTTCTAATGGATCCAAAAAAATTTCACTAGGATATTGTTCTTCTTCTACATAAATGTATTCTTGGCCCCCCTACTATTCTATAATTGATATGTCACCATGGATGCAGTTTAACAAGGTATGATTTTATTAGTCCCAATCGACACTTGTGGGTAGTAGAAGGTCAATATAATGGCTATTTTGGTTGGTGTTAATGGCATGTATAATGGTAATGGAATGAGAAAGTTTAACACAATCCTCATAAAATATAATAGGATAACTTGTGTTAGAGCTAAAGTAATCATCCTCAAAAACTATGAAAGGATCACAAATATATTCAAATTGATCTACGAGGCATACATAACCAACATTATAACAACCATGAATCTATTCTGATTCTAAAGTTGATTCCACCTCAATGGACTCTGAATTTGATGTTGTGATTGATGTTGATTATACTTTTGATGCTAAATTTGATGTTAGTTCAAGAATAAAACCTAATTTAAATGTTAATTCTTCATCTAGTGTGGGTGTTGCTACAATGATGTTGCGTTGACTATTTGGTATGAGATAAGGAATGACCTATGATGGCCTAATGAGGTCCATAGTGTTATGCCTATTTTTTAGACCCCCTCAATTTTTCTACACTAATACTTTTCTTCCATAGAGATGACTCAGTCATGAAATTTAACACTATATCAGGGACCTGGTCAATTAGTAGTATATTTGGATGCATATTTTCAATTATGAATTGATGATGATTGCTTGATGAATTCATGTTTATATTTTAAGTGGTTTCAAAAATCATAGTGGTTAAATGAATAAAACATGCATATATATTTATCATTTTAAATGTTTGTGATCAATTATCTTGCTTTTTTCATTTCATGATCAAATTATAATATAACATTGTAGTTTGAAATAAGGATAAGATCATTTGGAAGAATATATATTTTTTATGATATTTTCACATATCTATTTCATATCAATAATGTGGATTATCATAACAAATTCTAGATCATACTTTCAGATTTGGTAGATTGAGCAGTCTATGGTTACCATTTGGTATATGTGGATAATGTGATACTTGGTTTGAAATAGATTAAGTTGTATATAATTGGTTATTTCATAGCCTTGTCAATTCAATTTTCAAATTTTGAAATCATTATTATTATAGTTTGAGAAAACATTGTATGTGTCGTCAAATGCATCATTTCTTTTGTTTTGGAAATCATATGAGTTCTTAGTTTAAAAATAGACCTCAATTGGGCAGATTTCAATCATAAGGAAGATCATTTAGAAGCAATACAATTTAATTTTAAAGACAACAATAATTATTTTATAGATTGAATTGAGGGCTCATTTTCATTTCTTGTGATATAATGGACTTTAAAATTATTGACATATTGAAGTTAGTTTGATATAAATATCAAAAGATCTGAAGGTTATAAGTGATTAATCTTAAGTTCAAATTTGATTAAGGTTCCTAAGTCAATGTTGCCTAGTCTAAGTTCTAAAATTATATCAATTCATATGTTCTAAAGACCCTAACCTAGGGATATCTATCCTAAGGTATTGAAATGATATTAATAATGATATTAGGACATGGTGGTTTTGAATGTTTTTATCTAGGTCAATATATTAATGATATACATTTCAAAAGATATAAGGTTAGCATTTTTTAAAGGTGATATGTATGATTTTGTGTCAAATAATAAATTTGCTTGATGTGGGATGTTTGCTTGGTGAATTGGTTTCTGAGTTGGAAGTCTATTCAATAAGACATTGAGGCACATTGATTTGGTAGGAGTTAATGAAAATGCATACTTAAGGATATTTTAAAATCATGTTAAGATTTTGGTGGTTTGAGACTTTATGATGAAGCTTACATGCCTTGATTCTTAGAAGTTGGTAAGGAGTTAGTAGGAGGATTAATCATTGACAAATTTGATCATGTTGATGACTAAGTTAGAAAAATTTCTAAGTTATCCTTAGATGAAAGAATCCAATAGTAATTGAGCATATAGCCAAGTCAGTTACGATGGGGGATGGAAAATATAAAAAGTTTTCTTTTCATTATATTTAGTCATTTTTGAAATCTTCTTGCAGAAAGGAAACTCTATCAGTTTGGATTTTGAGTGGATTTCAATTTGTAGAGAAGGATTTTGAGCAAAAGGATTATAAGAAAACATTACCAGGTGTGCTGTGAACAAGTTTAATAACTTTTTGAAAAGTTAAATGAGTTATTTTGAGAGTTGTAGAAAGGAAGATGGTTTTGGTCTACATGTTTGTGATTTTGATGAAGTCATTGGTTTAGATCTCTGCATGTTGAGTTTGGAAAGAAAGGCTATAGTTTCTATTAGTCCAATATCTTATTTCTTGCATGAAAATTTGATGCACATGGATTGTGATAAAGATTTTTGTGGATGATGAAGCTCATACATGTTTATTTCTTTGGATTTGGACATAATATTTTGAAAATATTAAGAATTTTTTAGCATGCATTTTGATATGGTTTCAATGAGTATATATTATAGTTAGTTTTCTGTGAGCAAGATATATATGGATGTTTTAAACATTTTCTAGTTTCAGTGACTTGTTTAAGGTTTTTGGGTTGTGAAAGTTTTGTTGTTTTGAAGAACATGTGTTGGTTTTTGGTTCAAGTTAGATAGCTAATTTTTTTTTTTTTTTTAAGGTATACCTTTAATCCTAGCTTTCTATGAGAACATTGTAGTGTTGTTAGAACATGCTATTTTTAGTTTCAAAATTTTGTAAGGCATTAGTTTTGTAAATAGACCATGAATGCATATGCCATGAAATTTTGAAAAGGTTTCAAAAGGTTCTTCAATATTTTGAGTTTTAAAAACAACTCTATATGTTGTTATATGAGTATTTTGAAAGGTTCAAACTATGGGGTCAGTTGTGAGTTAAAAGGTTATGTCTGAATGTAGTTGAATTTATATAAACATGACTATTCTTACTATTTTAAAGCCATAATTTTTTGGTGATAGTGTTATTTTAAAATATTGGTCTTAAAATAAAGAGATAGATAAAAATATTAAGACTATATTGGATTTACATCTCATTATCGAAATCCTATGTTTTGTTTTGAAATTAGATGTTAAAATAATAGTAGTTTGAGGAAGTTAACTATTTCTTGGTTGAAAATTTTTATGAGGAGTATATTTTGAACAAATGATTTCTACTTCAAAATATTATGTAGTGTTATAGTTTGAAAATTATTAGTATGGAATCATGTCACATAACTATGTTGGGTCTTGATTAAAAAATATGAGCAAAATTTGTTATGAAATTTTATCAAGGTTTCATTTGAAGTTTGGATAGTATATTGTTGATATTTAAAAAAATTATAAGTTGCTTTCTAGTTTGAAATATGACATATGAAAAGATGATGGTTTCTAAGAAGGTACTTTTCATGAATAAATTTGTGAAATCTTGCTTCAATTCTAGATTGATTTAGTTTGGTTTTAAAATAATTTGATGTAGTGAAGATAGAAACTACATTAAAATATATCAAAATATTTTGAAATAAAATTATGTTATTATAATCATATTTGAATACTCCATTAGTATTAAAATATATAGTTACAACAATGGAATACTGTCTTTTCTAATGAAATAAATGGGAAATAACAATGATGTTGGATACACTTGGTAAAATTAATTTCATTATTTATGTTGATATGTGAATATATTTTTAGGGTACAATTTCATTTCATTTTGAATGAATTTATGTTGAGTTTTAGTTATCAACTTTGAATATATTTTATATTGTTTTAACATGTCTGGATGGGATCAGCCTAGGTCAAGTAGAAGTAATGATAGTCAAGGATGGGATCAAATTTTAGATAGTATTAATAAATATAACCCTAATATAAATGTCCCAATGGGTGCTTTTTAGCTAGGATATTTGGCCCTAGATTCTGTTGGGGTGCTAGGATGTCCATTCATTTTAATGTAGTAGATCCTAAGTTTTGGAATGTCCTAAATAATTTGCCTTTCAATCCAACCAATAATAAGGGAAATAAAGGATTTTATGGATGTAAATTTGGTGTTAGGACCCCTTCACACAATAGTTCCTTGCATCATTTAGAAAGTAATCTGCATCATTTTCCAATCTAGTCAACCATTCCTAAAAGAATTGAGCATGTTGTTGAACCATAATCTATCCATGGAACCTCTCAGCTTGAGATTGAGATAGCCCATGCCAAAACATTTATCAATATTTCCAATCCTTTAGTTTGTAATGAGCCTCAATCTTCTCATGGGGAGCTTATTTTGGGAAGTAGGAAACTGAGTTTGGAAAAGCATGTTTCAATGGGTAGAAAGTGTATGATTGAGATTCATCATTTGACTTTAGATAAAATATAAGCTAGTCAAAATGATATAGATTCACTAATTGAGGTCAGAGTGCTCAAGTGAATCAAGCTGAAAATTGAAGATAATACAAGTTATTCTAGAATGAATTTGGTGTAATTTCTAGCATCTAAAATGGAATATAATGAATGTGCTAATGAACAAGGAAAACTAGTGATTGAAGTGTTATCAAATTCAAATGACTTATGGATGTTAGCAGGATGAAATTTTTAATTTCAATTAAAATTTTAGATGGCAAAACTCTATGTTTTTAGACTTGATAGTTTGATTTGCATTTTTTATACATGAACTTTCAAATTTTGATATTTGCATATAGTATTTTGGAAATTATATCAAAATTTTATGATGTGTGTGTGTGTGTGTGTGTGTGTGTGTGTGTGTGTGTGTGTGTGTGTGTGTGTGTGTGTGTGTGTGCATGCGTGCGCGCGTGTGCGCATGCGCATGCACGCGCATGCCTAAGTTAATTTTGGAATATGCATTATGGTTTAATATAAATAGAATTTTATTAAACTTTGAGTTATCTATTAAATAATTAATATATGTATTATATTTTATTATTAATTGATATGGGTCCCCACTTGTTAAGATAGTACCCAGTCTATATTCAAAAATACTTGATCTATTAAGACTTTTTAAGTCTTAATTAAATTTTAATTTAACCAATAACTATTTATAATTAGTTTAATTCTAAAAGAAATTAATTAAGATAAACTAATAATTAAATAAGGTTACTTATAACTTATTTTTCAACTAAGTTTGAAGTATAAAAGGACATCAAGGATTCATTTGAAGGGGAGGATCAACACTAATAGACCCAAAGGTACTTTCTATGATGGTTGAGTAATTGCTTAGGCAACATATTCCTATGTGTAGAATCTAAGTATTCAACCTGAATAATGATGAAAAATTCATTGTTTATGACATTTCATTGATTTATTTTGATTGTGAAAGTTGTTTCTCAAGTATTTGTAATGAAATATGTTGGTTTCTGTTAATGCCCAAATATATATCACAAGGTGATCAGAGTGTTTAAGAAACACTTCTCATTTTAGAATTCAAATAATTTAGTGAATGAGCTATAGGTTTTGATAATCCTATTATCTATTAATGGAATAGAGGCAAAACAAGTGGACTATTTCATAGTTTTTATAATGTTTGGTGGTTGGGATCCACCGTGGCATATAATTATTTGCAAATATAATGGAAATATATACTAATTAAAGTGAATTATGCTTAATTATAAGCCTAAAACTAAACTAAAATGGATATTAACAATGAGGCTTAATCTAAAGTGAATTGGTTTAAAAAAAGCAAAAGGAAGGGTAGGGAAGAGATGAAATATATTGTTGATCTTTACTCCAATCATCATGGCAAAGTTAAAATCTCATCCAAGCATGTACTTAACCAATATATGACATGAAATAGCATAATCTCCAATCCCATCCAACATCAGGAAAACATCTAAGGAAGGTGGGAAATAATGCAAATAAGAACCAAGCTTACTTTAAAGATTTACCTATATGAGTAGATAACATATGCACATCTACAAATGTAGAGAAAATGAAATGAAGCAAACTAGAGGACCTTCAATTAACCTATCATTGGCACAAGTTAACAATTATGCATTCAAAGGTACACTGAAAGAATCCACAAAAATTAATCAAAACTAAATTTAAAAATAGATAAGTGAGAGAGGAACCATATAGTAATTTAAACAAAAAAAATGAGATAATATTTTTAGAATTCCCTTCTTGCACTAGTTACTCAAAAGTTTACAAAAGTTTTAGCTCAAAAAGTCCCTCCTTTACAAATGACCATACTCCTTGTATATAATGCAAAGTATGTCAGTCAATCACATCCAATTACAAAAGTACAAGTGTAAGGATAATTATCCTTTCTACAAAAGTTATAGAATACACTAAACTTTCCCAAGTGGATTGACCTATAGGCAATGTGTTTTACAAGATTCCCATGCCTTTAAAAAAATAGTATTCTATTTTCAAAATATTACAAAGCTTCTACAAAAATAATATTCCTAACTAACATTGAGGACCCTATGTCGATGCAATCACTAATTTTTGTTAAAGAATATTCATTTCCTTCTCATGTTTCTCAACAATCAACCTGAGGTTAATGATAGGCTCCATGAAGATTTCATCTTCTTAGTCTACCAAGTTTATAAGGTTTCTATCATTTCTCCCCAAGTATTCTTTAATGCTCATTAGCTCAAAAATCTTTTCTTCTACTATTAGGATCATATCCATGACCCTATTGTTGTCTGATATAGATTTTAATTGGATTTTCCTCCTCACTTTATGCATGACCAAGGTGGTTTTGTGCTTTAATTCTTCATATATGATGAGGCCCATAGATCTAAGTGTAGTTGGTTTGAGGATCATGTCCGAAGGAAATGTTCCTTTCTATCTGTCAGCGCCTTGTCATCCTTAAAGATACCTTAAAAATATTTATACCATGTGCTCAAACCCTTGATATTATCCACAATCAATCCCATGACTATGTTTAGATGAGCCAGGCTAATGGTCTTAAAACTAGGGATTTGATCTTCCATCAAAATGTTGATCAACTCTTTCATTTTATCTCTTGAATTCTTCTATTGGATGACTAAGCTTTTTATTTCTATATCCTATTGACCCAATACATTTTGTTTAGACCTTGTTGAATTTAAAGAGTCAAACATATCATATAAAGATGCTTCAAACATATCAATCATAACATAAAAAACTGACAATATAACTTCCCTCTCTAAATTTTCCTTTTACTTTTATAGGTTCTCTTTTTGTTGTTTCATGCCTTTGAGGGTGGCCTACAATTGGGTTGATTGTGCTTTGGAAAATTAAGCACATTTTCTTCAAAAATAGGGATTTATCCTATTTTTTTTCCCTCTTATAGGGGTCAAGCCAACAAATGGTTCCACTTTTCAAAAAGTGAACTCTTCTCCTCTGACCATGACTTTCTTCTTAGTCACCCTTTCGAGACTAGAAATTATTGGGTAAAATTTCACACCAACTAAGGATCTTATTATCCTTAGGCTTGGGTTTTTCATTTGTGTTTCACTTGGATCCCCTAGAGATGACATCTTTTGTTCTTTTTCCTTTTGTAGATCCACTATCCATGTCTTGAGTTCATTAGGAACAATGATGTTGACTGATTTAGTAATTCCCCATAGATGATGCAGAGTAAGAACCTTCTAAAACTTGTCACATACAAACCATTAAAGGATAATCAGACCTTAGATAGGATTCTCTTCATTGAAAAGGTTGACCTCAGTTAAAGGGTGAGTGAAGGTCAACTTGGTCCTCTTGCTCTTTGTTGGAACTAATGTTAGCTCAGCGTTCATATTTGGGATATTCACTGCAACTAAACCCAAAGCCAATTCCTTCCCCTTTTTATTCTCTACCTCCTTAGCTTGGGACTAAGGTTCTTCCACCTATAATTTTTCCTCATTAGATTGATATTCACTAGATAGTGCCTTTAAGGAATCTTTCACTGTCTCTTTAGGATTTAATGTTATTATGTCAATGGCTTCAATCTATGATATTAGTTCCTCAAGTTAGGCTAAGGATGATGCTACCACATTAGGTCTCCTTTCCTCTATCACTTGTGAAACCTATGCCTTGGGCTTATTATCTACTATTGGTGGTTATGTTAGAGGAATTCTAGAAGATGGGCCTCTTAGTAAATGGTATTTCCTTGGCCCTAGATGCCATATGTCATCACTTAAATTTTACTCCCTTAGTAATCTAGCCCAAGGCTTGATGTTGTGTTTCTTTAATATTTCCAAGTTCTTGGTGAATAAAGAATCCTTGGTAAAAATTAGGTCATAAGGTCCAAGCCAGTGTTTATAGGTCATATTGATCCCTTTGGCCTTTAGGTATTTATCAATATTTCTAGATGGATCCCAGTATCTTAGCTCATCAACCAACAAACTAAATGAGGTTCTAAATTTCAAGGCTAATTCAAAATTATCCCATTATTTAAATATGGTCCTCCTAATGGTTATAGGGAGGTTATGGAAGGAGATTTTCCTCTTAGATATACATAGACCATCTATACCATGGAATAGTTGATATTCCACTTCTTATTTTGCCAATTTATTGGGCACATGAATGGGTAATCTAAGAGGTTGGTCTAGAGTTCCTTTTATCTTGATTATAGTAAAATCTAGATATAACTAAATGTATCTAATGGCTTTAACATATTTATTGATCAGAGGGCTGACCCTCATCATTAGGTTCCCTATAATGGCCTCAATTAATGTTGGTTAAACACAATCATAGATGAATTGAATATGGTCCCTATATTTGAAAATATACAACTTTGAATAATACTAGGAAATTGTCTAATTCCCATTAGATGACCATTCTCTTAGGGTGGGGATATTGGTAGTGTCAAGAAAGGCATCTAAAAGGTAAGACATCATATAGAAATTGTTGTTGGTTTTGTTCTCGATTGAAGAAAATTGTCTCCTCAAGCAAGTGATAATCATCTCTCTTAAAGGGGGAGTGAGTTATTTATTAACCATGAAGTACATAAAAGGAACCCAAATTTTATCAACATAGGCAGCAAAGGGTTTCCCACACAATTTGTTCATTAATGCCATAATCATCCTAATCCTAACCCTAAATTAGATGATTGGAATGTTTCCACTGAAGTTAGAGAACACTTAGTTTCTTGAATATAGCCAAGGGGTAAGGATGGTCTTTAGGTCATTCTTATTGGACCATTCATTGATTGTGATTACATCCACTTGGGGTTTGGTAAATTTATATTAGTTCTCAAAGGTAGTAGGATAAATATATGTAATTTTCCTAAAACTATGCTTGTGAATTGTCATGCCTTGATCAATTTTTAAATCTTTGAAGATAAGAAAATGAATATAAATGTAATGCAGTACCTCTAGTTTAGCTATAGTAAAATGGAGACCTATCATATAAATATACACCATGTTGTAATACCTCCTCTTAACTGATGTGCTCTTATTGTCTTCTCTTGTGATGGTTGGTAGTTCCTCAATTATAAAAAAAATCTTAGACCAATTGTTGTCTCCCATATTCAAAGCCATGGCATCAAACTCTATGTCTTTAAAAATCCTACCCTCTGTATCTAAGGTTAAATAGAGCTCTGTATCTTCCTTGGATTGTCTTCAAGCTACCAATACTATGAACTTTGTTAAATTTCTCATCAGTGGTCTATAGTTCAATTCTAGATTAAATTGATCTTTCTCAAATGATGATTCACTCTCTTTATCTTGGTTATGATCAATTTAGGATCAAATTATGGATTTTGTACATGTTGGGAATTTTTTGCAGCTTTAATGGTGGTGGCTATTTATACGTATGTTATTTTTATGCCTTATATTTTCATTTGGATCATGTATTTATACTTTAGCTTTTTTTATCCCATAATATCTTTAGATTTGTTTCTTTATACCTATGTTGCATCATCATGGCATCTATGTGGCATTTTCATGGCACCTAACTTGTTAATGTTAAAAAATTGACCATCACCTTTTGAAAATCTATTTTTTATCATGTATCATTAGATAATTTTTTATGGATCAATGTTATTCATCTATCTTGATCTCAAGCATTGAATGCCATTGGCCACTATTTGTACTTAGACCTAAGGTCATGCCACTTGGTAGTTTTATGGGCCTTCTAAGCTTCATTGAAAAGTCTAAATTGATCTTTCACTATTAGATTTTTTGGGTGTGAATTAACATGTATCATTGATATTTAAAATATGCTTGGGATTTAATGTGTACTAGGCCTCGAGGTTGTGCCACGTGATAGTCTCATGGGCCTTCAGAGCTTTGTATTCTATCAGTTCTTCTAGTTATCATGCTTTTCCACATAGTGACCTCACATTAATCTTGAACTTTGTTAAAACTTTGACCTGCTATGCTCTAATGATCTGGATATGTATGCTTGAATGCATACTATCAATCTTTGATAAAGTGCTCAATGTTTAAACTGAGGTCCATATCTTGAATTTTCAACATTGATCTCACTTTGTTCAATCCTCATCATCTGAGTGAGCACATGACATTAAATCATGATCCATGGGATGGACCACCATTGGATATTCATTTTTATTTGGATACAACCATGACACTTGTTACCTTCTTGTCGTCTTGGCGGTGTCATTGAAATTTTGATCAGCGAAGCTCCATCAGATTAATATTGCCTGAGTAAATGCATGTCATTGATCTTGAAAAGATACAAACTATTTAAGTCAAGCTCAGGAAGGTGCATAGGTATTAAGATAAATAATTAAGACTAAGGTCTTTTATTTATGTTAATAAACATGAACATGAACCTTACGATCAAGATTTATGCTAAGTTTAGAGAATAATAAAAGGGGACCCTATAAATAGTGAAAGTTCCTAGAATAAGTTTTTAACCTAAGGTTTCATTGTATAATTAAATATAATGAAACTTTAGAGTAAGGCCTTAGGCTAAGTTAGAACATAGTAAAAGGGACCACATATTCATGTAATATAAAGGGACCAAGCATAAGTAAAATTTTACATTTATATTTACTTAATAGGTAAATTTTTTAATTTTAATTTTAATTTTAATTTATAAAAAATGTATACTTTATTTTACTTTTATAGTTTAAATTATTGGCACCTTATGACATTATGACATCACTAGGAAATCATTATGCCTCAATGTTTCATATATAAAATAAGAGCTTTGTCTACAATAATATTATTTCATTCTCGTAACCTGATGATGGTTCATTGAGTATGAACTGAAACATTGGTAAAAAAATGAATACATAGTTATATCCAAAAGTTCTCTTAAAAATCAATGGACTATGGAAATATATTCCCATTAATTCAAGCATAAGTATTTTATACTAAGGTTTGGTTGTATTGAAAAATATGACTAAGCCTTGGGGTAAAATTAGGCTAAGTCTATGGCACTTATAATTATTCCCAAACAAATTTTAATTTAATTAGAAGGGACCTAGGTCAAAACATTAGACTAGGGTTTTAATCATGGTTTAAAATAGATCCAATTAATTTCAGACCAGCTAATAAAAGGCCCATTTTAACATTTGAATCACCAAACCCTAAGCATGTTCATTCCTAAATGATATTTCATTGATCCTGCAACACAAGCAATCAATTTTAGAACATTAGAAGGGGTAAAACTATGATCATCTGAAAATATAACCATTAATCCAAGTGAGATTAGTTCCTACAAACAACATGAAATATTGAAGTTAGGGCCAAGGAACTTATAAAGCTTAATTCAAAGTCTTAGATCAAAATTTCTATGCTAATAAAGCCTTTTAATATAAAGTCTTGAGTTAGGTTTAAAACATATTAAAGTGACCTCAGGAATTTTAGGCCTAGGTCCATGTATCAATAAAAGGGACCTTGTGCTTAATTTCCTAGTTTGATATCATGGTGTTATATCTTATTTGAAAAAACATACTCTGTTAAATCATGATCTATGGGTTTGAGTGAGATTGGCTCCTATCTACATTAAGCCCTAAGGTCATGCCACTTGGCAATCCTACAAGCTTTTTGTACTCTACATTTTCAATATTTGTTAGGTTAGTGCACTTTTTCCATGTAGCAACACCTCATTTGGTTTGAGTTCTTTCTAAAAATTCAATGTCTCTCTTGTACCATTGGATTTACTTTATCAGAATGCACACATATCATTAGATCTTGACTTGAGGTTGAGTCACCATTGGCTTACCACTATTCTATCTAACATGGTTATGATGCATTTTATCATTTTATTTTATTTAGGTTCTATTAAACCTTGACTTGATATGCACCATTTGATCCATCTGACCCGATCAAATGTGGGTCATTGATTCTATGGATGAACACAATGTTTAATTCAAGCTCGATGATATATAGAACTTAGATTAAGATTTTGGACCAAGGTTTTATTCATATTAATAAATATGAATTAAATCTTGAGACGAAAATCTTGAGCTAAGTTTCAACATAATAAAATAACCCTGCAAATAATAAAGTTAGACCATGTTAAGATAAAAGGGAACAAAGGGAGGTCAAGATGTAAGGGGATCAAGCATAAATATTTTAGACTAAGGTTTGGTCATATTGAAAAATAAGAATAAGCCTTAGTATAAAAATTAAACTAAGTCCATAACATATTTAAAGTGTTCACGCATAAAATATTCCTACCAATTTTTAATTTAGTTAAAAATAACATGTGCTAGGTTATTTTAAGAAAGGGTTTGAAGATGATCAAAATGCATTCAATTTAGCTTTTAACAGATGAAAGGCTAGTAAATTACTAGATTGAGATAAAACCATCAAATTATGAAACCTGAACATTATCTATTCCAAATGAACTCCATAGACCTGTAACTTGAAACAAGAAGATCCATTGTTAGCAAATTTAGACAAAGTTAAACTAGATCCATGAATAATTAAGATAAATAAATCATGGTGTGGATGATTTTCAAATTCAAATAATGTAAAAACATGCTAGTGACACTATGATCAAGTGAATTTTCAATTTTAAGGTATAAATTTGCACAATTTGACATAAGGGTCCCCATTTTTCAGAAATGAGGGTATGTGACCTCAACAAATGGTTACTTCTAGGGGAAACATAGCAATATGTTAGAATTCAGAGACTTTGGTTTAGAAAAATAACTAGAATACCTATTTCATTTTATCAATACCATTATCAAGATTAGTTCATGGTTAAAACAAGTCTTGTGCCTATATAATTACGATCAAACATAAAAATCTAGTCATGTTATGTGTGCTTTGATTCCATGTACTATTTGCCATGGGATTTAGGGAACAACTTCTAGATTTCATGCCTTTAATCATTAAAATTAACTTACAACATGTTTAGATATCCATTAAGAACCATGATTTAGCTCAAGGAAGGCTTGTGCATTGCTCTACTACTAGATAGACATCCATAGCCCCAATAGATATGCCTTTGGCTCCACTCAAGGCCTTGATCCACTGCCAGCCAGACATCCATATCCCCGATGGAGATTACCATCATCAACTTTTCTTAGAAAGTTTTTTTTTTGAAATAAGCTGATATTTTTTTAATTCTTAGATCATTTTGGCTTTCTAGCAAATATTGGGAACCCAATTAGCCAGGTTTAGGGATTTGATCAAGTGTTTGATCTTCAAATAATCACCTACGGTTGCAACCTTTGTCCCCAACAAGGATGTTTGTTAAGTGCAAGCATGATTATGTCATAATAATTCAATATTTCATTCCATATGTGCAATTCTTCTTAAAACTAAGCTTAGATCAAAATAAAGTTTGAAATCTTATGAAACAAACCTATACATTAGTCCTGACTAGTTTCTCTAGACTGTAACATCAAGCTCATATTTAAAATCCATGATTAGTATACCATTAAGATTCATACCTACATTTCTAAATTGTGGATTTATTGAGTAATTATATGAACTTTGAGCTGAGGTCTATCTAAAAGGACTTATTGAAAGTATGGAAGAAAGCAAACACACCAAATAGAAATCAGACAAATAGAAAGTAAGGAAATAAACAAAAAAAAATATAAAAACATATGCACAAACAAGGGACATGAAAGAAAGGATATAAATAAACTAATATAACCTACCTAAAATAATCTTAATATCTTATAGTTTACTCCATGAAGACTCCAGGTGGAGCAATAGAAAAGTAGTGTAAGGTACTACCCATTGGGGGGAAGTGTAAACTTTGCTCCCTATAAGTCTTTTAGCTTTAAGTTGTTATCTCTAAGTATCTCAAATATCTGATAAAAACCTATCCATAGAGGTGTGAAGTTCCCATTTCTACCATTAGGGTCAGATGCCTTATCCCAAAGAAGAACTAAATCTCCTTGCCTGAACACCTTTATTTTTAAAATTTTATCAAACCATTTTTTGACTATGGTTTAGTGTCTACAAAAATTGGAAAAAGCCTCTTCTTTTACATCCTCCATCTATATGATGTCCATCAACCTTGAACTTGCCAATTCTTGGTCCTCCTCCATGTACTCTTGCATGAACCTATACCCTAACATCTTGAGGGTGATGGGGAAGATGGGTTCTTGACCATAAAATAGAAATAATGGTGATGTTTTGAGATCTTGTTTGATTCTTGTTCTATCTACCCTAAGGGCAAATTTGAGATTCTTGTACCAAGTCCTAGGTTTGTCTACTACAAAATTCTTTACTTACTTTATCAAGTTCTTATTCCTTGATTCAAATACTCCATTACCTTAAGGTTAATGTTTTGAGGAGAACTTGAGAATTATGTTTTTATCATATGCCCATTCTATTATGTCAATGGATATAAAATCAGATCCATTGTCATAGACTAGAGAGACTAACACTCTAAATCTAGTGCATATGTTTTCTTCTAATAATTTGATCACTTTTTAAATTGTACACTTATTGGTCACAACTACTTTAGTCCATCTTGTGTAGTATTAAGTGTTAGTTATAACATATTTATGACCATATGATGAGTTGGGGTTGATGACCCCAACAAAGTCAAACCCCTACTAGGTAGAAGGTTTATCCACCATAACTAGTCTTAGTGGCATGGTTGCTTTAGGCTTCCTAGTGATAAAGACTTGAAATGAATGGCACTCTCTTACATGTTTTTTATCATCCTTGAAGATTATGGGCCAGTAGTATCCAGCCCTCAAGATTTTATGGGTTATGGTTCTTCCTGATGGATGTCCACTTCCTAGCTTCTCATGAAAAGTGCTCATGATATCGGCTACCTCTTCTTTGGATATAGACCTTAGGTAAATGCCTTCAAAGTTTTTTCTATATAGCACTCGATATTTGATTATGAAATAGGCTACCTTGAGCCTTAGAGTTCTCTTTTGCTCTCTACTTAACCATTTAGGACAAACACCCTTGCTAATAAAGTAGACAATGGGATCATACCAATCATTGTACTAAATTTTTTGTTGATCTACCTACATGATACTTAGCTTGGGGCTAGTATTCGCAATCAATTGAATTAAACCTTGGCACCTTACCAATTTAACATTTTTCATTTTGATTTCATATTATTGAAGCATATACATTGACTTACGTATCCTTTCTCTTAGTTCATTTTGATTTAGTATGAGCTTAGTGTCAGGATCAGGTAAGATTGCGTGCATCTTATTCTTAAGAATACAGTGTCTAAACTTTTTTGCTACCTTGACTAATGCACATGTTTGCTTATCAATCAAAGAATATTTCAACTTAACATTTTAAAAATTAGAGCCCATAAAATCTATGGGATGATCATAACCATCCATTTTTTGAGTAAGAACTATAGCTATAGAATGATCTAAAGCAAAAGAGTAAAGATAAAAATATTTGGTGAACTTTGGACTTATCAATATTGGAGATTGTCCAATGACCTCTTTAATTCCTTTGTAGGCTTTGTTCACTTCTTAATTCCATGAGAATTTGGCATCCTTATTCAACATATCATTCAATGGCCTTACAATCTCTACAAAGCCAAAATGAATTTTTTTACAAAGTTTATTTTACCAAAGAATGACTTCAATTCTTTCCTACTATTAGGAGGCTCTATCTTAGATATAGCTTCCACTCTATCAGTGTCTATAATGATTCCCTCCTTAGTGATAACATGTCCTATCAATTTTCCCTCTGTAACATAGAAAATACTTTTTCGGGGTTGAAATGAATCCCATATCTTTTACATGTTTACAAATACAATCTATAAGTGTATGATGTGATCCTCCCTATTTTGAGAAAAGATATTTAAGTCATCCATATATATAATAATGCACTTATGTATCAAACCTTTTAAAGCATGATCCATGGATCTTTGGAACATGGTTCTTGCATTGATCAACCCGAATGACATCCTCTTGTAGGTGAAATTATCTTACTTGGTTGTAAATATGTTTATCATCATATCTTCTCTATTCACCATCACCTAGTTATAACCTAAAAATACATCAAGAAAAGACATCATATCTAAACCAAAAACAATTTTTACAACTTGTCAGGAGAGGGTAAAGGATAATTATCCTTTTTAAATGCCATATTAAAGTTTATAAAATCAATATAGAGTCTGATTTCACCATTTTTATTTCTAACATGTACTGAATTAGCTACCTAAGTGGAGTGCCTAATGGGAAACATGATCCTGGAATCTAAAATCTTTTTGACCTCTTTGTATATCATTAGTTCTAAGATAGGGTTGACATGCCTGTACTTTTGTCTGAAAGGTTTGCAGTTCTCATTTAAAGGTATGGTATGTGTTATGAATTTTGGATCAAAAATCTTGACCTTGCTATTATGTCTTTATATTTGGTCAACAACCTTTAGCTCTATTTTTGTTTTCAGTGCTTGTACATGTTATACCAATGTTGACTAGATGAAGTTAATCTTGAGGCCCATGATAAATTGCTTGGTAATCCTTCCCATCTACTTTGGGAATTTTAGTTTTTTTCTCAACTAGTTTATATTGATTAAACAATCTCTCTAAGGAAATCATTCCCTTAGGATTTTTTTTGTCATTGAGCTAAATGATCTTGTCATTAAGTTTGCATTTGAATTAGTTTTTATCAGAAGTATTTTCATTGGTCTCATCAACGACATGAGACTCAAACACCCTAGAGCTAGTCATGAGGTCTATGATTTATTGGTCATCATTAAATACTTGTAGATGGTTTACATTATCAGTGATGGAAGGGAAGGGAACTATATCAATACTAAGGTTTGAGGAGTCTTCATCTTTAGCAAAGTCTAGCTCATCATTTTCCTTATCTTATTCCCTAGGGATGGAGACAATATTAAAAGCATTAAAAGACTCAATTAAATCCTAGACTCTAAACTTATATCTCTTGAGTTATGAAAATTTACATAGATATTTATTCCTCACCTAATTAACCACCAGTTTTGAATCACCATGAACTATAAGTTCCTTAACCTTATGCTTAATGGAAAATTAAAAACCTAATATTAGTGCTTCATATTCTGAAAGATTATTAGTACATGGAAATCAAAGTCTGTAAGAAGCATAATATTCTTAACCAATAGGGTTAATTAGAATAATTCCTACTCCAAACGCAAAATTGCACCTATCACCATCAAAATATAACTTTCACAATCCATGCACAATATGATAAGTTTTAGAATCACATACCTTAGCAATCTTAAGAGTGAAAACTCCTAAATTAGAGTCGACTATGTTAACCTTTTCATTCATAACATTGTATGTGATGATCATGTGCTTCATTCTAGGTTCTCTTTCTACTCTAATATAATTTGTGACTCTTTTCCATGGCAATCATAAATATGAATAGTCAGTGAACCTATATCCATTCAAGACCTTCATCCATTCTTTTCTTAATATTATCCCATAAACATCAAGGATGTCTACTAATTGGATGTGAATGAATTGTTGGACTCTTAGCTCAGAGGCAAGCTTCATATGAACATTAAATAATCCCCAATTACCTTTAATCTAGATTTATCTAATTGAGTAACAACTATATCATATTTAATGGGATTCAAATTAGGTTATCTATAAATACCTGCATGCATGATATTTGTAGATGCACCTAAATCTAGTAAGCAATTATGGAAATTCTTACCAAACATTTTGAATGTAAGTAGGAAAGGTGTGGAATCTATCTTGGTTTTGTACATGGTCACATTAGCATTATCAATTTTGGGTCACTTACCATATTTATTGGACAAATATTTAAATAATAGGTCCCTTTGTCCAGTAATTTATGTCACCTCATGCAATGTGATGTTATCCTTAATATTTTTTATGTCTTCCATAGTATTATATCCAATCCTATTGGAAGAATTAGATGCATCAATATTATGCTTAGAAGTACTTCCCTTTGGGGTCTCTAGATTATTATCTGAGGTAGTATCTTGAGGAGTGTCAAAATTGTTTAGAGGCATTGAAGTAGTCAAAGGTTACTTTTGCTCCCTGTTCCTTAGAGGAAAAGTTTTCTTTAGGAATTCTTGAAAAACATGAAATTCTTTAGGAATATCATCAGGATCATTATCTTCTTGGAATGTAAATTTGAACATCTCCACCATGAGAGCCTAGTTAGTAGACTTGGATGATTTGGAAGATATTAAACCATTATCTTTATTAGGGACTACTTCAAATGTATCTAACTAATCTTGAAAGTCTTAAAAATCATTACATAATTCAATTCAATCTATTTCATCATGATTAAAAGAGCAATTAACTCTACAATAATCAAGCAGAGAAACATAAATAAGATTTATGTCTATTATTTTATTATCAGTAGATGATTATCTATTTTTTTTGTTGTTGTTGTTATAACTATCATTTTAAAACCTATTATATGGCCTATTAAACTTTTGAAAAGATAAGTTTATTCTATGTCTTTCCCTAGTATTGGCAGCTTGCTTTAGTAACTGAAGGAAATCAGTGCTTAGTTTTTGAACCATTTTAAAGATGGAATCATTCCCATTATTAGGTGTTTCTAAATTATGAACTTGGTTATTAGTAGTGCTAGTGGTTGGCACCAAAGCTCTTTGATCATGTGGATTAGATCCATTTGTATAATTGTTCAATAACCCTAGGTTTTGGCTTGGATTAGCATGACTTATGGGAAATTAGTTCAAATATGGTAGTTGATTCAAAGTGGTTATATTTTGATTTGCATTAGGAATGATATTCAAGATAGGTAAATATAGGTTGGCATTGGGAATGGAGTATGCCAATTGCCTTTGGGGTGTCATCTAGTCATTAATGATCACAAACTCGACATAAGCTAAAGTTAATGAATTCATGGGACCAATAGCTCTCTTTATAAATATAGAGTCATAGGATCCAAGGCATCCTTATATATTTCTAAGGATAAAGCCTCATTGGGTTTGTAAGGATTTATGGTCCTACTGAACATTTTTTAGAACCTAGCATTAAAGGATATTATGGGCTCATTTTCATCCCTTTTTATTGTGGTGAATTGCTAGCATAAGATACAAGGATTAATGATTTCACCAAATTGGTCAATGAAAACATTGTTAAAATCAACCCAACTAGTAATGTAATTTTTAGGGAGGTTTAGAAACCATTCATATACAACATCTTTAAAATTAAAATTAAATAGTCTACATGCTACATCTTCATGGACTACATTCAACAATCTTAATGAAACTTTGAAACTCTTAATGTGTTCCTCAATAGTTATATTACCACTAGGACTAAATGTTGGCAAATAATTTTTTGGATTAAAAGGAAGGTCATATACCACACCTAGAAAATTGATTGAGGAACAACCTAACCAAGCCATACCTTGATAGGTATCTAACATAAGAGTACTCTGAATTGTTGAAGTTGGTAAATACTTTGAAATTTTGTGCATACCTTTGTCCCACCTAGTTCCCCTATGAACTTCTAATGAAAGCAAAGGTTCTCTAGTGTCTAAATGAGACCTTGTCCTGATTCTTGGTAATTATAGCTTGTGGGCTTTGAATCTTATTTTAAATATGATGTGGTAGTCATATATTTGGAGGAGATAATGATCAAACTTGCATATGAAGCAAATTTTGTAAATATTTATATAAAGGATGACAATGAGCAATAATATTTAACTAAGTTAGCTCAAAGATGTGTCAAAATGCATAAATATGATTGATCTTTAAATTTTCAATCTTAAATGAACTCAAATTTACAAAAGATATATCAATATTTGATCAAAACATCTATTACTAACCTCAAACCTATTGGATTGACAAAACTTAAGCCATTTTTACCATAATTAAGCATATACCTTCAAAGAATATAGATATTTATCTAAATGAAGCACAAATATGGGTCAAAGACCATAAATATTAATGATATTTACATAATTAGACAAGGAATGACACAATTGTGTAAAAGTTATACCAATATTAAAGAAAGATACATCAAAACCAATAAAGATACCATAAATTTACAAAGATGGCCCTCATTCTAATGCCAATGAAGCCTACCCTATTGATGCCTAAATATGTATCATAAGCAACTCAGATTGTTTAAAAAACACTTCTCATTTTATAATTCAAAGAATTAAGTGCATGAGTTGTAGGTTGTGATAATCCTATTATCTATTGATGGAATAGAGGCAAATCAAGTAGACTATTTCACAATAGTTATAATGTTTGGTGGTTGGGAGTTACCATGGCCTATAATTATTTTTCAAATATGATGAAAATATATAATAATTAAAGTGAATTATTCTCAAATCTAAGCCTAAAACTAAACTAACATAGATATTCACAATGAGGCTTAATCTAAAGTGAATTGGTTAAAAAAGAAGCAAAAGGAAGGGTAGGGTAGAGAGGTAATATATTGTTTATTTTTACTCTAGACATGATGAAAAATTTCAAATCTCATCCAAGCATTTACTTAACCAATGCATGACATGAAATAGCATAGTTTCAAATCTTATCCAACATCAAGCAAACTTCTAAAGAAGGTGGGAAATAATGCAAATAAGAACCAAGTTTACTTTAAAGGTTTACTCATATGAGTAGATAGCATATGCACATCTACAAATGTAGATAAAATAAAATGAAGAAAATTAGAGAACCTTCAATTAACCTAGCATTGGCACAAGTTAACACTTTTACATTCAAAAGTACATATCACATTAAAAATTGATACCATCTAACATCAGGGTTTTTCTTTGAAATACCATTACTCCTTCCACTCATAACACCATTTCAAAGAGGGGCAAAATGTATGCACTAAATTATGCTCACCTCACTAATTATACTAATTTCCACTAATTTAACCTAATTCTTATATGTCTTAGCCAAAATAACTAACTACCTAATGACCCCCATCCTATTAATATATCCAATAAACCTTTACCCCATCCTAAAAACCAATTAATCTCCCCATTAAAGACATAATAGAGCCTATTACCTACTAAGAAACTCCCTTAACCCACTTGACTATTTAAAATTCATATTTATTCACCTACCACCCTAGTCACCCTACCAGCCTAGCTATTCCTACATCCGTTAGAGTCCTAAACCTCATTAATCTCTATCTAATCCCTCCATTATCCCATAAAACTATTAAGAAGCCTCTATAATTGGAGAAGATCCTCCAAGTCTTTAAACTAGATATTCTAAATAATTTTTAATTCCTCAAAAATTCCCTCAATTTTTTTATAAAAAATCCCTATTTGGGCTATGACCAATCATCTATCAACCCATCAAGCTCTCATCTTGCCACTCTCATTGCATCCATAATAGCCTTCTAACTCTCATCCAAGACATTACCCATTTCCCTCAAGCATTGGAAGCCATTGTCAAGAGTTCTAAAAGAAATCCAACATTCCAAATTTTGATATCAAAGTCATTTAAGTGCATGTTATAGAATGGAGGAATGAAGAGGTAAAAAATATTGTAAGCATGTTTTATTTCTTCTAATTTACTTCTTCTATCCATTCATATTGGTGCTATTATGCTTTATTTTTTATTTCTAATTTTTATATTATTCCTTGAAGCTAAAATTTGGTGTACATTTTTGGTGACCATGGTGGGACTAACCTCCCTTATTTAGTCTAATACCATTGTTAGAAGTGATTTCAGTGATTACAGAACCATCTAGACATAGATCTAAGCCCATATTTTCAAATTTTAACATGTAGAGGTGAATGATGATATTACCATGGTATTCATGATATTAAACTCACATTTTTGTTGATTACAATCATGATATTACCAACTAACTGCTAATGGTTAGGGGTTTTACTAGGGTTTATGCCTTTGACAATACTATGACTTTGATAGTCATGAATTTGTCTTGATAGTCATGATATTGCTAGTTTCAGTAGTGATATTGTCAAAATTGATAGTAGGAGTTAGGTTATAATCTATTTATACTAACCCTCTATTTTTTTAAGTATCTTATCTATTAGAGTGGTTTCTATGTGCAGGATAGGAAGGACATCCCCCAAAATCTAGCTATTGACATATTTTCAACAAAATTATGACTTTCAGACTTGTAGTACTAAAATGGTAATCATGATATTTTTGATCCCAGTGGTGATATTACAAATATACTATTCAAGATTAATTTTGTCACATGTACTTTGTTATTACTTAATATAAGACATTTATATCTTCTGTTACTACTTTATTTGCTTAGAAGGGTGTTTTAAATTTGTAATTGCAAAAAGGAAGACATTAAACTAAGACTTTAACTCTTTGGCTATCATTGACAAAGCCATGACTCCCTCAGTTACAATATTCATCTGGTAATCATGGGTTTGTAGTCAACAATCATGACATTGTTGTTTTTCTTGAAATTGGTAAAACTCTGACTTATATTGTTTGTTTAATACAAAGGCATCTTTAGATTATGTATAGAGGGCTAATAAGGGTCTGTGTTAAACTATTTGTTGGGAACCTAATCATTTTACCATTTAAAAAAATTTGGTCTAAGACCCTTTTGCTTATAGGAAAACCTTGACAAATATTATTTTTTATATGCAGGGGTCATAGGGGGTAGACAAAAGATAGGACAAACATCTCAAAACCCCCCATAGACTATTTTGACCTCTTATATAACACTATGAATTATGACTAGTGATTTTGACCTACAAGTTGCAATTTTGTTACTTGCAGTCATGATATTGTAGAGGAATAACGTAAAAACAATTAAGTCCTAGTGGTAGTAGATAGCATAGGACTATATATTTTTCATCAAAATTGTATATATTATAACAAGCTTTTAATTATTTTAGTCTAATAGGGTACCTACATAGTTACCATAGACTTATTTTTATTTTTCTATTACTATCTATAATATCGTAGATTGTGATTTTTCAATAGTCATGTTCTTGTTAATTTTAGTAGTGATATTATTTGACACCATGATGGTTTTTTAACATCTTGCAATGTCATGAATTTTGATTAGATATTTTTTTGTCTAGTTGTAATATTTTTCATTTTGGTCATGGTTTTCCTTTGTGCACTAATGGTTTTGTAGGGACTCATGGGATTGTAAAAATTTAAACTACTAACACTTTTGTTGCAAGTCCCTTTAAGATTTAGGCACCCAATCATATATATAACCCTTGTGCTTGTAGGGAGGGGTGTTATTTTGCATTTTATCTTATTTTTCATTATATTTTTGGTATATCATTATATTTTGTATATATCTTTTATTGTGAAAATTATTTTTTGATATACTTTTTTATTTATGTGTGCATGTTGTCTCATAAATAATTTATCATATTATGCTCATCACACATAGGTAATTATAATGGTTAATTAATTGTATCATGTGTTTGCATGTTTGTTAATCCCCTCTCTAGAATAGTAAATGACATGGATTTCATCACCATATATGGGCTTATTATATAGGGGTTAGTGTCATGGGTCTCAACACCATAATCTAACTATTCTAGTAGATTCTAAATATTAGGAGAGCTATTGTTATGGTCTAAGTGGAATTCCCCATAAAGGTTTTCATGGAGTAAGGGGTGGTTAACCTCCAAGACCCAAGGTAACCAGACATCCTCTTACATAGACTTAGGCCCAAACATACTATCATATATACCAAGGATGTACCTAGATCCTTTTATAAACCTCAAATTAGGGGACTTTGGCTATAATAGGTGTACCACTATAGGAGTCAATATCAGCTCTAATGTAGCCATTAGGTGTGAGCAGGGTTGAGAGGGTTTTATAAATTATATAATGGGTCATTGGCCTACAGCTTCACCTGTGAAGCTATTATATGGTGTGGGCATTAGGTTACACACCTTTTATAGTTATTAATTTAGGATCATACTTGTGTATGTTGTTTGAGTCTTATGACTAAACCCATATTGTTTGTTAGTTGGGTCAGCCATACCCATATTTTGTGTGATACCTTAGAGACCCATAGGTTAACACTTGTTATCTTATCATCATATCACATCCTAATTTTACATCATCCATTACTCACTCATCATCATCTCCATTTGACATTCCACTTTTTACACCTAGTCTTCATATAGTACCCATCCTCTTGATCATTATCCAATCATTATATTGTATCCCATCCTAGCACTCATATCATACTAGTCATCTACCTCCCACATCCAACACCCATATAGTATTCATCTTATAAATCCATTTTATATACCTCCTTCCTCTCATATTTATTTCATATTTGACCACTATATTCATCCTATTATCTCATATGCATACCATATAGTCTATATTCTACATCCATTATTTACCAACCCATCCTGTTTGTCCTACAACATCCTCATATAATAACATCCCCCCATTTCATAAATATTTTGTATAATTTGACCAATTTTTGACTATCACACCCCCCATATCCATTTCATACTAAATTTTTCCATTGTAATTTAAATATATATTTACCTTGTCATCTCATATACACCCTATAGTGTCCATCTCATATATACTACCCATATCACCTATATCCATCCTATAACACTTGCATATAGTGTCCATCCCCTCTATTATCCATCTCATATATATCATATTTCATATCCATTTTATCCATCCTTTTATAACTTAGAGTCTATCCACTCACATCATATCAAACATAATTCCTTCCTAGACTAGCTTGAATATATCCTCTCACCTCATATCCATTTGTATACTCATCCCTTTTGACCTGTTGTCCATCATATTGTCCCATATCCATCCCTTTTGTACTTATATTACCCTATCATCTCATAATTACCCTATCCACAAAACTCATCTTCCACATATATTATCCACTAATTCACCCCGCTTACCTTATAACATATCCATATAGTAATATCCCTCTTTCACCAACTAGTTTGTATATACCATTCTATTTCCTAACCATTCAAATATTTTTGTCTATCACACCCATTATATTTTGAATATATATTCAGCTTATAGTGCCCACATTTTTATCCATATCCATCCCATATCACTTTCATATAGTATACATCCTCTTTCACATCTTCACAAACTATTTGGTATATATATCACCTATCATCTTATCCATTTGTGTATTTTGGCTATCATACCATTCCATATCCACCTTATACTATATTTGACCATTATTTAATCTTCTATATCCATAATATCTATTCTCCATCCCATTTATCATCTATATCCACCCTATAACACATTCATATATCAAAGACCTCTTTTAAATCTTACCTTATGGCCTAATATCCATTTATGTATCCATCATTTTGACTGATCTTATATCACACCACTTAATTTATAAATCACCTAAAATAACTACTAACCCATCAAATTTTTTACATTAACATATAATCCCCACCCATTTCACCCTCATCTTTATTTGGTAACTAGTTCATCCACATCTTGAGTAGTTGTTCTTATCTAATCATTCATTCATCACATATCACACCCTACATATCACCCATCTCGTGTCTTCCACCCATCCCATTTTATTTAAATACTATATTTCATCTTAAAATAAATATTTTAGTGGTCACCCATCCTCCTTGAATCTTTATTCATCATATCTTCTTGACTTTGGATTATCACTATACATAGTCTTGTAAGATCCTAATTTAGCACCCATCATTATCTTCATCTCTATCAAGTACCTTTGTCCTCTAGCACCCATCCACTTGTCCATTTGATAGTAGATAAAGATATTTGATCCCATCAGTCCTCTTTCATCCTTGCTAGATTATTTTCTTAAAATATTTTATCTCTTTGTACTTCTTGGTCATTTCATATTCTTACATCATCACCATTTGACCACTAGTAATTCAATTACTTGATGGAAGTAGTATTTAAAGACTTCCATTTAATCCATCACATTTAATCACATCCCTCTTTCATAATAGTTATCTACACTTGAGCCTAAATTTGAATTGGAGAATGCTCCAATCAAGATAATAATCTATTAAGGCCTGTGATTGACCCAACTCAAGAATATGATGAAAATCATAGTGATATTCACATGCCTAGGGGAGAAAATAAAAGATATAACCCCTTCCATAATGATGAAATAAGAAAACTCATTGACCGCTATTTACATGAAAATTGTGATCATGTCTTATCTCATGCCATATAAATAAGGGGCACATTACCTTACACTTTTTATCTTACCCTCTTACACAACCTATTCCATCCTCCATAATGTAAAAACACCCCATGTGAACTTGTTAATCACATACGCCTAGAAGAAGAAGGTGTGGACCATGGATTTGTCAAAGAATAAGAATGCCCACAACCCCTTATTAATAATTACACTGAGGCTAATCGAAGACATACTATCATTGAAGATCACCTCAACCAAATAACATAATAAATTAAAATTATACTCAATAAATTCCCACTATCTCCTAGGCAAAATAATACCAATAATACTAACACCACCAATAATACCAACAACACCAATAATACTCATAATACCCATATTCCTCAAGGTAGTCAAAATCAAACTACTAATCCTCTAGTGATCCTACCCTTACCCAAGAATGGAAAATGATGAAAAAGACCCTTCAACATATATATCTATAATCTCAAGCTCTTAAGTATAAGTATGAAGACTTTTGTTAATCACCATTAGACATGAGCATTATGCAAGTACCCTTTCCCTCACATTTTGAAGTACCCAAGTTTGAAAAGTATTGAGGAAAAGGAGACCTTAGAGACCATATCTAAATGGGGTTGGGATGCCCCAATTGACCAAATGATTCCCCAAAAGTGATGATGATAAAGTAACTCAAGTGATGAGTTCTAGACAAATGACTAACGTCTAGAAGGTGTTTGAATTGATTGATTTAAATGTGATGAGTAAGAGATAATGATGAGTCCCATAACAAGGATACATGCTAGGGGAAGCTAAAAAAAGGGATAAGAGGTATAAGGATTGTTTATTGGTGAAAAAGAGAACCTTTTCATAAGATTCAAGGCTTAAAAATGATATTTAATCATTAAGTGACTATTCTAAAGATGGGATAGTGATGAAGAATGAATGGTGGTTGAGTTATCCTTGGGTACAAAGAGTAAGACCAAGTAATACCTACATAGTCTTAAAATACCTTAGGTTGATGTATTTATGGATGTGGGATAAGATGGATGATAAGTGGTTGGACATGTCCTACTCGAGACAATGTTAGAAGATGGTTAAAATTGACTAAATTTGGATGTGTGTATAACTGATGATATTTAGGATAGGGGATGTTAGTAAGGGGATATTAGGGGGTGGGGGGGTTATATAGGAAAAAATAGCTAGTTTTATATCATTTACACCTTTTATCTTCTTTGTAATTGATATTCTAAGGAGAAACCATGGATCAGATATCTAAGCTTCCCATCACAGTCAGAGAGTCTAAGAGTACCAGAGGGAGGTAGATGTTAGACCTATGGTGAGTAATGAACATTATAGATTATTAGTTTTGTAATTTATATTAGTTTTTATGAATTTTTTAGATAGATTTTATATAAAAATACACCATCCAACTCAGTTTGTAAATACCATGATTGACAGTTTTGCCCTTAATTATGATATTACCATCATGAGTTACAAGATTATAGGGGCATATTATGGTATTGCAATATTGTAGGTAGTGAATTATGATATTATAATACCACAATAAGGGAATTTAAATAATCTAACACCATGACTATAGAGTCATGGGTTTCTAATCTCGCTATTATCAAGTCATGGGTTTAAAATCTTGTTATTATCGAGTCATGGGTTTATCAAAACCATGAATATGGTTGCTTCACAAGTAGTGTTATTACTAAGAGTAGGAAAAATAGATAAATTATGATTTAGATGAATTAGGTTAGATGGACTTAGGATTTTAAGCTAGTGAATTAGCTACATGGGTTAGGTGAATAGGTGACTTGGATAGGTTAGATGAATAAGATGGTGTTAGTTGGTTGAGTGGGTTAGTTTAGGTTAATTTTCATATTTAAGGTTATATGGATATAAGGTAATTTGGGTAGGATTGATGAGATAGGGGTTAGGATAGGGTGATAAGATTAATATGATTTTAAATAGGGGTGTTTTGGATAGATTAGGTGTAGGGATTTAGAGAGTGAGGCTATATGAGTAAGGATAGAGTTTTGATGATGGGGATAGTGATAGATAGATGATAATTGCTGCAAGAGGATTTAAGTATGATTTAATCATGACTATGACATCCATATGTGTTTCATGAGAGTGGTAGGTGATACTAGAAGAGTTTGGGGTACTAGAGCTGGTGGGATTACATGATGTGGTGATGATGCCTCCTATTCACATAGATTAATCTTTGATCATAAAATTAGTCAAGTGATGGCACTCAGAGATGACTATCTTCTACTTTGTTATGAGGGAGATGATAGTGACACTTGAAGATGTGTATAGGATATTTCATCTACCCAAGCATGAACATAGGATCTATTAGAAATCATGTACATTAGCTCATAAACTATAAAAACTAGGAGGGAGTTTATAGATAGGGATGTGGTATCAATGCATCAATATTAATAGGTGTTAATGTGAGGGTACATTAGATAGATTAATACTAGTAGTCATGTCTCTTATTAATGGAATTATCCTACTAGATAAGAGTGGAAAATGGTTTCATCTTAGTGTAGGAGATGTCGTTGCAGACATGATCCATGATCATCAAGTATTTTCCTTAGGGATAGTTGTCTTAACACACTTGTATAGAGAGATACACTTAGGTGCATATAAGAGAGCATGGTGTTTTAGATCATCGTTATTGCTATAGATATGTAGCTAGGAGAACATTACTATCTAATGACCATTAGGTATACTTATAGGGTTTGAGCTTGGGTAGCCTATGGTCTTTTGATAGAGCATGTTATTAGGAGTAAAACTAGGGAATGATGGAGAGATATGATACTATAGAGAGTATGTTGATAGTTTGTGCCCTAAGCACATTATATGGATGCCCTATAAAGGGATTAAATTCAACTAGATTGATGAGGTAGTGACATAGTATATGTTTATAGCATGTTATGTGATAGGATGATAAGATTGTATTATTGAGAGATACCATTCAAATCATGTACATCATTAGTTCAATTTTATTCAATATTTGTTAGGCCCAAAACATTTATTTGCACACAGTGAGTGGAAGAGGCCATAGTGGGGGAAACCAGATGAGAGAGTAGATGCTCATGTGAAGTATGATACTATTTTTACCATCTAGTGGGATTTTTATACACCTATTCCTATTCTAGAGATGGAAATAGATTACACAACATGGTTATAGCCCAAGACACCCATAATATTGAAGCAACCTTTAGTGGTGGTTAGGCAAGGTATTATGAGAAGGGTACTTTAGGAATGGGCTAGGATATAGAGGAGGATAAGGTAGAGGAGACATATTCCAGTGTAGGAGGGGGATGGTAGAGGTGGGGTTCATTTTTTTATGGATATAGATGATGATATCTAGGACATAACAACATAGGTGGAACCTCAAGCCCTTTCACAAGTGTAGAGATCAATTAAGTCATATGTATAAGCTAGGCTATAAACTGGTGGGATTGGTGGTAAAGGACCATCTCAACCACTAAGTATAGAGGAGGATGAGTTCCTAATTACCCAAATAAAGGGTGATATTTAGGCACATTTAGTAGAGAGTGTAAGTATTACACATGAGTGAGACTAGCTACAGGCCCATATTCAAAGTATGAATGCATAGAGGTATAGTTGATTGGAATATAAATAGAGGTAGATCATTATATTACAAGCCCAAATTGCTTAGAGGGATGGGTAGTTGGCCTAGTTATCAACACAGGTTATTACTTTGTAGTCACAAGTGATATAGTGGGATGGGCAGATCGCCCATGCATAGACACAAGTTACCACCTTATAAGGTTAGATTATATATTTTTAGGGTCAATTGCTTAGTTATAGGGACATTCAGACTTTGAATGGTCAGGTAGTAGTAATAGAGAGAACCAAAGATGAGGATGATGAGGCCCTGAGAGGGTCAGGCATGATGGGGGTGATGGAGTGTATTGTGCTACTTACAAAGGACTATTTAAAATAATTTGGACTTATACCCACTAAAGTGGAGTGGAGAAAATTTTATCCAAAAATAATTTTCTTATGTTCCAAATAAAATGGACTATTTCAAACCATTTGGGTATAAATCATTTTGAATGAATTGGACTATTTTGAATAATTTGGACTTATACCTATAAACATCTGATTCCTAACACCTTTTGTGTTGAAATTTTCAATCTTACTCAAATTACACTCAAATGCACATTTTAAGATAAAATCCATAAGACACCCTAAATGGTT
The DNA here is from genome assembly GCA_037957365.1 of Torreya grandis. NCBI lineage: Eukaryota > Viridiplantae > Streptophyta > Pinopsida > Cupressales > Taxaceae > Torreya > Torreya grandis. The sequence continues at coordinate 414,515 of JARHVA010004238.1, read as the reverse complement.
CGAATGTGTCATTTACAAGTGCCAATTTAGGTCAAAGTATCCCTAAATGGGGCAATGCAATTTATGGGCCAGCTAACTTAGATCAATTCATTTCGAGTTAAAATGATGATTTCACCTTTTTATTCTCTGGATCACTCTTTTGTTCTAATTCATTGGTATACATCCCGTATCTTTGTTGTTTTGTGTTGGAAACATTATAAATGGGAATACAATTCCAATGCATCTAATGTCACCTTCCAATTCTTCCCGAGTCAAATTACGACTCATTAATATGACTTTCTGACCATTTTGATTAATTGAGGGCCAATTTCCAAATAATTGCACAAATGTTGATTAACCTTGTTTGAGTTTAATTAATCAAAATTAAGAGATTAAGTGGATTTTTCATGAGAGTTGTTGAATATTTATTTCTTAAAATTGATTTTTATTAACTACATCATCAAGTGACTTCATTTCTTGGGAAGACATTCTTAAGCCATAAATGCCACAAATATCAGGATTATGGCTCTCCCATGCCTCATAATGACCCTCCAAGCCTCTTCAATGCCACTTTTTATAAATTTATGATAAGGATAATTATGGATTTAATTCTAAATATTGAATTAATCCTTAACAACACATATTTATCTCAAGATGGATGGCTTAGGTTAATTTTGAGTAATCTTGAAAATCTATAAATAAAGAGGCCATGCACATCATTTTTAAGCTTGATTTATACAAAGTTATTATGTTGAATTGTCTACACAATAATTTACATTTAATCATTGATTTTGTATGCAAGATTTATTGATAGGAAAATTAGATAGTTACATATCATAAGCCTAAGTTTTGTGGAGTGTTCTTGAGACATTGGAGGAGTTGGCCACCACTTTTGTTATAGACAAGAGCTCTTGATCAAGGGAGAACATTATTTTGAGCCTCATTGGTATGGTGAATCCATTTAGGAAGGTAATATGGTGTTGTTTTCTTTCATATTTTTCTTTTTATCCTTTGTAACTCCCACATGAATAGATAGGCTTAATTCAATTTGTTCTTATGTATTCTTCCTTTGATTTATTAGACTAATGTTTGACTAATCATGTTATGTAATTATATTTACATTTTGGCACATCTGGTGGGATCAAAACCCATAAATTTAATTTCAAAGCCTTACAAGCAACCTACTAACTATTTTCATGTAGGCTCTTGGAGTATGGAAGCAAATAAAGTAAAATTTTGAGAAAAAAAGTCCATTTTTATAAACCATAGTTTTGTTCTCAGGATGGCCCAACTTGGATTTGGTTCAACCTAACTCAACTCTAATTCAACCTAACTTGGCTCTAGTTTAACTTGACTCAGCTCTACCTCAGACTAACTTAGCTCTGGTTCACCCCGACTCAGCTTTGGCTTGACCCAACTCAGCTCTGGCTCATCTTGACTTGACTCTAGTTCAGCCTGACTCAGCTCTAGTTTGGCTTAACTCAGCTTTGGTTTAGCCTAAATTAGCTCTGATGCACCCTGACTTAGCTTTGGTTTAGCCTAACTTAGCTCTGGCTCACCCTAGCTCTATTCTAACTCAACTTGACTCACTTGTACAACCCGAATCACTTGTCAACCCAACTTGCTTGTCCAACCCAACTCACTTATCAACCTGACTCACTTGTTAACTCGACTCACCTATCAACTTGACTCACCTATCTAACCTGACTCACTTATCAACCTAAGTCACCTGTCAACCTGACTCACCTGTCAACCTAACTTGCCTATCCAACCCAATTCACCTATCAACCCAACTCGACTGTTAACTTGAGAGCTAAATTCTTAATGTTATTTTCTCAAACTCTTAAGTTCTTCAAAGTAGGCCCTTATAATTATGTTTTTGAAGGTTGAGAGGGTAGTTTGTAAATTAGTTTGAATACTTTTGACTAACCAAACACACTTTCATTTAGATTTAAAATGAACATGCTTGATTTCATACATTTGAATTAGTGCTTATAATGAACCTAATATTTAGCTAAGTCTTAGATACATTTGATTTAGTGATTAAAACACATTATAACTCTTGAAACATTTTAAATTTGGTGGTTTAATCATGAATCTAGGATAAGTCTTGAATCTTTAATTTGGGTTTAAAACAAACTTAGCTCTTTATTGCTTCATGTGGAATTTATTTTGTGCAATCTTTTACCATTTTAGCAATTAAGACCAAGGGGTCAAAAGAACACCGCTCAATCTTTCAAATTAGTGCTTAAAAATGAACTCATCTTTTCAAGTTTTTGCATTCAATAGTTGTGTGAACTAGTTTTTTTTTTTAGCAAAGAGAGGGATGTCATGTGTATGCTCTTCCGCTTGTCCCTTTTAGGGAACCCTTGGAATAAAAAACACTCATCTTTATTACAAAAAGCCTAGTCCAAGGCTTAGAAATAATGTCATCTAAAACACTCCCCAAAAACTCATAATGGTTTGGGTTATCTTAAAAATAACCCTAAATGCTTTCTCTTATGCCTTTTATTTCATTTCATCTTGGCTTGTGAGGGGGACTTCATTACCTCCCATGAGTTCTTTAGGAAAACTTTAACCTGGGATTTTAACTCCCAACACTAACTTTAACCACTTCCATTAGGATAAGAGATTTGAGTGGTTAAACCACCTTCTAGTGATGGAGTTTCACACAAGATTCATCTACACTTTGGACATCACACTACACTGAGTAAAAAACAAGATGTAGTGGTTGAAAAAAGGACTAGACATTTTTTCAACAAGCCAAGTGCCACATATACCCAATTATATGTTTTTCTTTTACATCATGATGTGAAAGTCATTATGAAATTGATTCCCATAGAAATGATTGAAAACCAATTATTTTTAGTCAACCCCACATTCCCATACCCTTGCTAAGATTTAGATGATTATACTTAGTGTATTTTAGTCATTTATCTTACTTGGTGTTTTTGAGACTAAAACTTGATTTTTTTATAAACCATGTCCAAATAAATTTATTTATATGCCACTCTTTTATCTAAAAGGGTGTTATGCTATCCATTTTACACCACACTTGTGCCTTGAAATTTTTTCCAAACATGTTTGTGTGTGCCATTTGGACCTCATTTATGCATTTTCAGGTTGTCCACTTTTGTCTAGCTTATTTGGTCCAATCCTAGTCTTCAACATTACATTTTCAATTAACCTTGTCAAGTTTGGATCCAAACATTTATTTATTTCTATTTAGGCCTCAATTCATGGGGTGAGCACATATATATTTTTCTTTTGGGTTGCATAAATTTGGTTAAATGGTTACCCAATTTTGAACACTATTAATTGTTTGTTTGTTTAAGCACTTATCCTTATCATTTTTTTTGCCTTTATTTGATAGAACAAAATCTTTATCCAAAAGCCTTTGACATTTAGAAAACTTGGTGCAAACTATTTTGAAGATGTAGTTTCACCTTTATACCAAGGTTGAACCTTTTTGTCTTTTTGAACATTACCTTTTAGAGTTTGCAGAACTCTAAGCCTTTGGTTTTGGGACTTTTCTTCATTAAATGCAGATATGTCTAGTTACACTTATGGTGGAGTCATAGATAGTCCAACTTATGATAGAATGGCCACACAAAATGACTTTTATGACTTTAGTCAAGACTCCTATGGTGACAATATGGTTTGTGAGATAGATTTCTATCCACCTCACAAAAATAAATCATGGGAACACAATCAAGATCCAACTCAAGATCCAACTTATGATCTAACTTGAGACTAGAATAAATGGGTTTATCAAGAAGACTTGGATGCTTTGGCTTGTGCAAGTAATCAGGATCCACAAAATTCTAAGATCACCATATTAAGACCTCCTCTTTTGGTTTTCTTGAGCAACCAAACTAAGAAGTGTCCAATCATTACCATTTTAAGACTTCCTCCTTGGTTTGCATAAACAACCAAACTAAGAACCATCCAGTTATTACCGTTATTGGCCCATCACCAATTTTTGATGAACCTATTATTGAAGAACCTTCATTTGGTGAACTATTTTTATTTGATCCCTTCTTCAATAGTCTAATCTTTGGAGAGTCCATTATTGAACCATAAACCATTGTTCCTGCTAAACCAAATGTTCCCCACTTTAGAAATTTTGTACCCATCTTCGAGCCAAAAAAATAACCATTACCTCTTCAAGAACCATCTTATGAGGATCAAAATGTGTTCAAATTTGATATTTTCCAACCAATTATGAACTAAAACTAAAATGTTATTATTTAAACAACAATTTATGACAAGTCAAACAATGATAAGTTACCTACTCATATTTTACCTATTTTTAAAGAGTCTCATCTCCTTGACAAGCCAGTCTTAGTAGCATTGTCTCTTGATATTTTCCCACTCATTGAGGAGTCTCATTTTGATAGACATGATTTTGTCAAGACGTCCCTTAAGTAGTACCCTCTCTTTGAGCGGCTTCACTTAGACAAACTAGTCTATATTGAACCCTTCTAAGATGAATCAATTTTTATTGAGCCCATTATGCCATCACATGCAATTACTTGTCAAACATTTAGCATTCAACACAACATTATCAAAACAACCATATTAGATAAAAAATCAAAATTAGATTCAGGTTCTATTTTTGAATCAACATTGGATTTATCATTAGAAATAAAATCAACATCAGTTATGACATCAGATTCAGAGTCCCTTGCTTCAAAATCAGATTCAAAACCATATTATAGTACTAGTTGTTATAACATTGGTTATAATTACCTTGCTAATCAATTTGAATATATTTGTGATCCTTCTATAGTTTTTAAGGAAGATTAATTTAGCATCGACATAAGCTCTCATAGTATTTTCTAGGAAAATTATGTTGCCTTTCATCATCACACCATTATTCCCACCCAACATAGCCATTATATTGACATTATGCCTCCCATAAATGTTGATTAGGACTAACAAAGTCACACTTTGTTAAACTGCATCCATGGCAACATATCATTTATAGAATGTCAATGGGGTCAAGACCAAATTCATGTAGAAGAAGAACAATATCCTAGTGAAACCTTTTCAAAGGCACTAGGGGATAAGCAAAGAACAAACTCAACATCTTTTAGTGAAACCTTTTTGAAGGCACTAGAAGACAATCAAAGTCAAAATTCAACATTCTTTAGTGAAACCTTCTCAAAGGCATTATGGAATAATCAAGACAACTTCATGGATGAAAACATCATCGAGGAACCAATAGCTGAGCACATTAGTCCTTCACAACATACTAAAGATATTATCAAATATCAAATAAACATAGCTTCTAATCTATAGCACAATGAGATGGTAGCTACTCTCAAGATCAATAAACAAAACAATCTAAAGGTATTATCAAGAGCATCTCAGAGGTCTTTAGCCCTACCACAACCAAATCTATATTTAATCTAGCATCAACAACATTACATGTAATTCAAAGTCCTAATCTTCATTCATTTCCCATTCATTATACATTACATTATCACCCACCCATTTATTACCCACTTATATCATTTATTACTAATAGCACTTTCCTTTATAGAGGCTATGAAGTTATCTTGTCTCGATGTTTGAAGGAAATAGAATTAATTTCCAACAGGGATCACAACAACATTATTCAAGTTTAGATTGGCAGCAAGTTCATGATAGAGAAGCTTTTTTGAAAGGGAATTAGATAGAAAATCTTATAACTGATCATCTTTGTTGTCTCACATATTGATTAGGATGTGCATCTCCATGTTAGTAAGAGTAGTAGAACCATTTTTCACTTTTCCAATTACCATTTGCCATTACCATGCCTCATCTCTTAGGGTTAACCCTATAGACCATTTTTGGGCATTATTATACCATTATAATCTATGACCCATGTCATTTGAACTACATTGACTTGAGTTCCTTCAAGATTATGTAGGAAACACTCAATTTCTATTGAGGTTAGCTCAGTCACCCCTTTTGCACACTCTCACCATTTTATGAGAAATTATTAAGTTTGAATGCTCTCACCATTTTTTGAGTAACCTAAGTCATGCTTTCACTTTCTTGTGAGAAATCTAAGCCAATCATCACTTGGGGGTAACTTTGTTGCCACTATAGCCAATTTTATTCTAATCATTTCATTATACCATTTTTAATATACCATTTCTTTACTATTGATTAAGGCTTGATTTTAGTCATCTTAATGATCCTATTTTGATCTTGGTTCATCTTGAACTTTTTATAGGGGTTTTTGATTCATTTTCAACAATTTTAGAATTTTGTGTTCAATGAAAATCTATGGAAGTAGTATGACATTTGATCTGGTAAGTTATCTTTCATTAATTATCTTATTTAGTATCACTAATTATAATCCCCTATGGAAAAATTAGTATTTTTTTGGTACCCATGATTATAACCATCTTTGGGAAAATCAGTAATATGAAATTATTTCCTAATTATAACCACCTATGAGAAAATTAGGTAAAAAATTTTTTATCATGTATTTCCACATCATCTGGTCATTACTATTATCATTTTCTTGTCGTTCACCTTTGTTTGCAAACTTGTTGTGACTTAGTCAATTTTTCATCTCCTTTTGTGTGGGTAGAATTACTATGACTTGGTATTAGTTTGGGGTTACATAGGTCATGCTATAATCATGTTGAGGTTAACTTAGTCCCTCTAGTTATATGCTCTCATTGTATTATGAGAATTTTAAGTTGGCGTGCTCTCACCATTTCATGAGCTTGACCATTTTGTATCTCTTAATCTTCAATTGAGTTGAGATACCTAGAAAAATTCCAAAAACATTCATAAAATATTCAAAAAACTCAAAAATATTTTGTGTGTGTTTATTTGAATGTTGTTTATCATGTTGGTCTTTTGTTTGCTTGTTTAGTCTTGCTTCTTTATTTTATTTTCCAAGTACATCTTGATGGTCCACATGGATCTTGATTATTTATATCTTAGTCTCATGTCATTAAGATCTTCTTGAATTTTGTTTTTAAACATTTTTGTTCCTATTTAAGTCTTGATTGATCATATCTTTATTTCAATTTAGGTTCATTTATATTTATTTTTTTCTTTATCTTTGGGTTTTTGTTTAAATGCAAATAGCTATAACTCTAGTTTTGGTCCTTTTTTTACCATTATCCTTAGTTATAGGTATTCACATTTGAACCAGCTCAATGCAATTAAAATATTATGTCATTCTAAGTTATTCATTATTATGATGCCTAATTTCTTTTGTTATAGCAAGAAATTTGTGCTCAAATCTCAAAGTCTTAACATCAACATCAACTCTGATGAACAGTTCTCAAGAACACTTTGTATAATATAAGCTCATGATATGTAATTAGGCATCTAGATATCATGAATTTTAGCACATCAAATGTATGCTTAGATGTGCATCTCTTTGCATACATTGTGAGTCTAATCAATTCTTGGTCAATTTTCATCATTCCTCATTCCATTCTCTCCAAAACTTGGGTGAACTACATTAGCCTAAAGTTTAGATTGGAACATGAGTCCATGGAACTATGTAGGTAGTGTCCAATTGTATAACATATTTGGAGGTAACTCAAATATCTTTCATTCTTATTTTCTTCTCTTCCATCACTTTATGCATTCTCATATGCTTGGTTTCTTGTGGCTTTCTAATCCATTATACCATCACATGTATGTTTACACCTGCTCACTTTAACCAATATTTTAGGTTTTATCCTTGAGTTATTTTTCTTTCCAATCACCCATGATGGGGCACAACATCTAAACAACATCAGAATCAAATCAACTTTACAAGGGAAAACCATTATTTATTATTTATCAATGATTAAAATTAACCCTACTAGGGTATAACTATTTTATCATGATCAAATCTATCCTACTGGGGTACTTCTTATTATATTTTCTTTGGAGAACTCATTATAGTGTTGCTTCACTTCCTAAAGCAAAACATTCTCTCTTTTCCTCTAATTCCAAGCTCTCCTCACTAATGCCCATGATGGTAGTTTTTTAGTGTGTAACTTGTCTCAAGATTGATTAATATCATAATCACGTAGCTTGTAGTCTCAAATTGAGTACATTTAAAGTGTGTCCCTTACATTTATGGATTATATCTTTCATATTCCCAACATTTATTGGGGCATATTATACCCCTAATTATATTTTGATCATTTATGGTAATCATGTGTGCAAGCATTAGCTCATCTAGATGTGATCTATTCCATGGGTTAATCTCTCACTTTCTCTCTCTTTTTGAGAGTCCATCCTTCTTTGTCATCCTAGTATGTCCTCTCGAGGGGGCATCAAGGGTCTGTTCCAATTTATTTTTGACAACTCTTTTCTTTGAAAGGATGTTTTTTCTCTTGAATGTCTTGCTATGCCTTCTCAAATAGGGGCAAAATGTAGACATCTAATTCCTAACACCTTTTATGTTGAAATTTTCAATCTTACTCAAATTTCACTGAAATGCATATTTTATGATAAAATACAAAAAACACCCTAAATGATTCAAACTTATCATTTACAAGTGTTAATTTATGTAAAAGTATTCCTAAATGGGGTAATGTAATTTATGGGCAAGCTAACTTTGATCAATTCATTTTGAGTCAAAATGACAATTTCACCTTTTTATGCTTTGAATCACTCTTTTATTCTAATTCATTTGTACACACTATGTAACTTTTTTATTTTGTGTTGGAAACATCCTAAATAGGAATACAATTCCAATGCATGTAATGTCACCTTCCAATTCTTCTGAAGTCAAATTATGACTCAATAATATGAGTTTTTAACTATTTTAATTAATTGAGGGCCAATTTCCAAATAATTACATAAATTTTGATTAACCTTATTTAAGGCTAATTAATCCAAATCAAGATCTTAGGTGGATTTTCCATGAGAGTTGTTGAATATTTCTTTTTGGAAATTGATTTCTATTAACTGCATCATTAGGTGACATCATTTCTTGGGAAGACATCCCTAGGCCATAAATGCCACAAATATTAGGATTATGGGTCTCCCATGCCTCATAATGACCCTCTATGCCTCGTCAATAACCTTTTTTTCAAATTCATGATGATAATAATTATGGATTTAATTCCAAATATTGAATTAATCCTCAACCACACACCTTCATCTCAAGATGGATGGTTTAGATTGATTTTAAGCAATCTTGAAAATCTATAAATAGAGAGGCCATGGACATCATTTTAAAGATTGATTTAATCAAAGATATTATGCTAAATTATCTCCACAATCCTTTGCATTTTATCATTGATTTTTTATGCAAGCTTCATCAATAGGCAAATTAGATAGTTACTAGGTTTTATGTAGTGTTCTTGAGACATTAGAGGAGTTGGCCACCATTGTTGTTGAAGACAAGAGCTCTTAATCAAGGGAGAAGATGCTTTTGAGCCTCATTGGTATGGTGAATCCATTTATGAAGGTAATATGGTGTTGCTTTCTTTCATATGTTTCTTGCTATCCTTTATAATTTCCACATGAATAGATAGGCTTAATTTCATTTGTTCTAATGCATTATTCCTTTAATTTATTGGACTAATGTTTGAATAATCATGTTATGTAATCCTCTCTACAATACCCACTAAAATGGAGTGGAGAATGTTTTTTAAAAATAAATAAATTTCCTATATTCTAAATAAATTGGAGTGATTCAAACCATTTGGGCACAGATTATTTTGAATAAATTGGGAGATTTTAAATAATATGGACTTATACCGACTAAGTGGAGTGAAGAGAATTTTATCTCAAAATAAATTGGATTGTTTCAAAGCATTTGAGCATAGATCATTTTGAATAAATAGGGATATTTTGAATAATTTAGACTTATACCTATAAAATAGAGTGAAGAATATTTTCTCCAAAAATAAAATTTATTTATTCCAAATAAATTAGACTATTTCAAACCATTTGAGCATAGATCATTTAGATTAAATTGGGCTATTTTAAATAATTTTAAATTATACCCACTAAAGTGGAGTGGAGAATATTTTCTTTGTAAATATGTTTTATCTATTCCAAATAAATTAAATTATTTCAAACCATTTAGGAGCAGATCATTTTGAATAAATTAGACTATTTTGAACTCATGGCACCCCTCTAGGCCATACATAGACCTCTTTCAAGAATTATTATTCATAGTAAATGTTACACATGGTGATTTTATGCACCACATATGTAACTAAAAAGTTGTGGCATGCATATTCATAGAAAATGTTTAAAGGTGTATGTCACTACCAACACTAGATGCTTATTTTGACAAACACAAGCTAGTTTCATGGAATTAGGCTAATACTATGGAAAAGGTGTTGAATTCATGGCTTCTCCCCAAGGAAACTATGACATACAAAAGCAAGAATCCCACTCTAATCAATAATTCTAGGATGGGAGTGCAGATTGGCATGGCACCTTAGGTGAAATTATAAGCTACAAGCTGAGAGAACAAATCATTTATAAGGACAAGTTAGTAGAGCTCTACTTTGACCAAATCAATGACTAGTGGAATGATGATCTAATTGATCACATAACCTCCTTGAGACCCATCACTTTGTATTTTTATTTCTTTGTTGCCCCTCTATTTTGAGCCTTTTTGTATAGTTTACCTTCATGTTTTTTGTTATGTGTTCATTTTCAGATCATCTTGATCTATTTTTTAATCATTCTACTATGTTTTTTTGGCCTTCATGAATGTTTGATAAAATTACTAAATCTTGACTTTATAGCCTATTGGATTGGCACCTAGTCTTACATTCTAGGGTTCTTTGCACACTTTTAGGGGGTATGTATCCCTAGGTGAGAGCCACTGTTAGTGCCCAAAATTGCACTAAAGCAATTAGGTCCTTGTCAAGTGTAAATACCTAAGTCCTTATCCCAAATTTCATCTCCAAGTACTCCTTTGAAAGGTCAAGTACATGTGAAAATTGGCTAAGTCCTAATTTGGTCTTTTCTTCATGAATGTGTCTTTCCCTTAGCCTTTTTATGCTTTTTTCATGAACACAATGTCTAATGGAAATATGTCTTTAGGATTTTTGTCTCGAATCAAAAAGTTTAAACACTTATTTCTATCAGAAATTTTATCCACTATAAAAAGTCTAAATAAATTAAATGTCTTGGCCAAATCCTACTTTCATCAGGCAAGTGTTTCACAAAAAATATAAAGGGTCATTTCTTTCAAACATTTTATCCATGATAAAAATTCTAAAGAGCACTTGTCTTTTGGGCATTTTACCATGGGCAAAATGTCTAAAATAATTACATATTTTTGGGAAGATATAAATCAACTCCCCAATTTAAATAGGGTTATTTTGAATAATTTATACTTATACCTATAAAAAGGAGTGAATAAGATGTTTTCCAAAAATAAATTTTGTTTATTCCAAATAAATTAGATTGTTTCAAACCATTTGAGCATATATCATTTCAATTAAATTGGTCTATTTTAAATAATTTGAAATTATAACCAATAAAGTGGAGTAGATAACATTTTATCCATAAATATGTTTTCTATATTCCAAATAAATTGAATTATTTCAAACCATTTGGGAGTAGATCATTTTGAATAGATTGGACTATTTCAAACTCATGGCACCCTTCTAGGCCTTCATATCTATGATTTATCCTTTAAAGTACCTTTCATTGATGGGACATGTGGCACTATTTGACCGACCAAATTATGGATGAAAACATATTAAGTAATCTAGTTCATCTACATAATAAAATATCTTGACAATTGTTTTTTGTTCATTGGAAAGATTTTGATGATCAAGTGTCAATATACTAATGGATCAAGTTGGGTAATTTTGAGATAAATAAATGGAGTATCCACTTACTTAACCAGATCAAAGTAATTCTAAATTATAATTAATTAATTTAAAATTAATTGAGCTATATTTGAAATAGTTTATAACTTATTTATATGAAATTGATGGTAATATTTATCACTAGAATTATAGTTTATAATCAATAAATACACTTGAAAGAATCATAAAATGGTGAAGTTACATCTTTCTAAACATCGGTTCACAGCTATTAGCATGGATTTTTTCATTCTCCGATGAATGTGATGATAGACATCAATTAAATTCTCTAATCCTTTTCATGTTTCCAAATTATATTTACAGTATATCTACTTGATGTAACATAACTCATTTTTAATTTTCAATTTGTATCACAATTATGAGAATTACAATCAATGAACAATGTGTTGGCAATTAAAAAATTGTCTCCAAAGGTCCCTTTAAAAAGAACTTCATCTAATTTCTTTATGTTTATATTGAACAACTTATAATATCTTTTCCCCTAAACAAACATGAAATTTGAACATGTGTAACCCATGGCTTGAATGAGTATCCTCAAATGATTGTCCTCTATCATTAACCAAATGCCAACGTGAGAAAAAGACTTTAGTGCCACCTTCAAATTTTTTTGGAATGATCTCAAATGTAGTATGACATATTTTCTATTTTATAATCTTATTTTTTTCTTGTATCATGCATTTTCATATCTTTTGTTTTGTGTACAACAAATAATAAGTCATCCAATCCCAAAATCAATAGTTTTTTAGAAGTCAGTTTGAGCTCCTCCTTTGAAATGTCTACAATTTGTTAAAAAAATGAATAATTTATTAACAATATTATATTATAATAAATATAACATGGAAATTTTCTAAGAAAATATTTTACATGTTACTAGATTGGTCGTTGACGTGCTTTTGATTTTCATTTCTTATTGTAACATAAAAACATAATACATTTCATTTGATTCATTTTTTTTTTTTTCATTTCCTTAAATCTTATAAAGATTCATATAAACATATATAAAAATAAATACATGATAAATCACATTGTAACTATACTCATTATACATGAAAGTAACATTTTTATTACTAGTTTTGTAACATACATATGCATATAATGTAGGAACCAACAAACCACTTAGAGTGGAAACCACTTATAATGCCAAATGATAGAACCACTTGCACTATTGAAATAGTTGGGCAAATAACTAGTAACAGCATAATAAAAGCATATAGATAGAACTATCAAATCATTCAATATTGAAACACACAGAGATTTATTCAAACACATATTAAATAACAAAGACAAGAATTGGCAACTTATATTATCATTCATATTAACTCATTTAGGAATTATAGTCAACATTCATTAAACACATTTTAGATGAATAGTGATGAGATTCCATGCTCAATCAGATAAGATAACTTCCATGGACATTCTGAGGCCCATGAAAAATATATATCCTTCTTGAATACTCACTCACTCATTCTTGCTAGAGCTACATTACTACTAGCTACCATTGATGGCATACTTCTCTCATAGTCCACCAACTTCATTTGGAATGATCCTAGGCATGTAGATAAAATTATAGATACATGTAATTTATAACATATGTTGGAAGAGTGTAGATTTAGATAGAAGTTAGTGGAGGATGCAAGAAGATCTATTAATTCATTAAATTACAATAGTCCAAAGATATATCTTTCACAGATAGTAAGATCTCAAAAATTAAAATAAAATAAAGTGGAGTAAATCGTGATAGATAGCTAGGACACAACTTGCATAAGTAGGTAGTTTAGATTATGTCACTAATATATAAATTTTTATATTGAATCCTTATAACTTGACCATGATTTTATCAAATTCTAAAATAGTCTCATTTTTCCATAATTTATTTCTCATAGATGTTGATAAGAATTTAACATTGATCAACCAACATCTATGTTATTATAGTAATGAAAGTATCAGTTGTTCTTATGCATACCAATACATATTTATATGTTTATACAACCCATCATAGCAAAAAAAATAGGATTTACTCTTCAAAGCCATAGTTTACTATCACTAAATTCAAATGAATATAAACCTTAATAGTTAAACACCCTTCATATACTTCCAATAAGACACATCAAATTAAAAACTATTTAAATCAACATCAATATAATTATTTCTAGCACAATATACTTTATATATTTTTTATTGATAAAGAACACATGGATACTTTGCATCAAAATTTATTATAATGAAGACGTAGTATAGCACATATTGTGTTATTTTAAACTAGGTAAATTAAACATGTAAAAAACATTGTAATGGGTAAATTAAACATGTAAACAATATTTTAATGGGTAAATATAACCACATTCAAGTCTACACAACAATAAAATGAACCCACACTTCCAAATCTCAAGTTGATGTAAGTCTATATTTTATTGTCTTCTATAATCTCCTGTCCATGAAGAAAAATTCAATTGTAATATGTTTAAATAAATTAGATAATTAATATATTCTAGACTCGTATGAAACTATATAATTACACATTTATTGAAAGGGGTTTTCACCTTTTTTTGCCTTTTTATAGTTTGTATGGGTGCACTCTTTCATTAAAACTTTGGTTCTTTATTCCATGCAAGGTATTATACAATGTAGTAACTAAAAATTCTCATCATCAATTGATTTGATATTTGTATTTTAAAAATGTGTCATGTTGTAGAGTTTTATCTTGTGTTGTTTATGTGGAGGTACCAACCTATAGAGCTATGTTATGGGTTATTTTGTTGGAGACATAAAGTTCTAGAGCTATGTTGTGAACTATTTTAATTGAGACATAAATAGATGAAGAAATATTCTATCAGTATTATGAATCATTGATAAATAAAAAAGTATATAATTGAAAAAATATGCATGATATTATCTTACCTTCTTCAACTTGCAATGTGCCATGTTCATTGATATGATCTTCTATTATTATTTTTTCTTCACTTGAATTCAATGCCATTAGTGCTACACACTAAAATATTGCCAAGCTATTAGGTTTGAAAAATAAATCATACAGATTGAAAGATTGTTAAGATGTTATATTTGGAAAATGAAACATGATTATAAAAATAAATTAAAAATGTTATGCACCTAGTACTGATTGAAATAGTTGTTCTTATATTGTTTGCTCTAATTTTATCAAACAATTTTGAAATTGAACATTAAAAATTGTTTGTTCTTTAGTTTCTATAATGCAAGATAAATTTCTTTGTAATTTTGTACAAGCACACACCGATCTATCTCCTGTATATACCCCTACCATGTCACACGCATCCAAATCATTATAAGTAGAGATAGGTTTCTCCCAAAATATGTTATCTAGTTAATTTTTGAATAGCCTTCCTATTTTGTGTGAACCAATCATTTGAAATGGTGGTACATTTTTATAGATGTCAAAACCTTCCTCTAATATACTTTGTTATGAATGGAGGCTAAAATCATTCAGCTAAAAATGAGTGAGATCTTAATAACAATTGATATTTGTAATAATTGTCTAATCGAATCCATTACTATCTAGACCCCATAGTATGCAACTAAAAGGGGTAAAAATTTATTCAAAGCAAGCCCGAGAATGGGAAGATTACATCATCATGTCCTGATCAAGAAGTTACGTCAGGATGGGGACTAACTCGACTGAAAGACTACCCTGATCATGAATGGCCCAGTTTGGCCCATGTTCCATGGCCCATTTAGCAAGACGGTCGGCCACAACATTCCACTCATGGGGAATATGCCTGAAGGAAATCACATCAAAAGACAAACTAATCTGACAAATTTGCTTAATGATCACAGCCAACTGCCAATCCACATCTTCAAAATTACAATTCCTCAGCAAGTTAACAACAACTTGCGAGTCTGATTCACAAATGATACCGAGCCATCCCTGATGATATCAAATTTGTAAGGCCTCCAGGATAGCCAATACCTCCATAAAATTATTCATATAATGACCCTTGTAAATAGAAAACAAAAAAACAAATAGCTCTAGAATTGTCCCTACCAGCCCCTCCAATCCTAGCATCTCCAAGATTACCTTTGGAGGAGCCATCCACATTTATCTTCATAAGGCCCTCCTCAGGTAGAGTCCAACTTCTGACACAGTTGATTGGCCATAGCCTATGCCTAGTGGAAGACAAGGGGTGAGTACACTAACCAAGGGCGATGGCAGGGGGGCAATAAGGGAGAGTTGAGCTAGTACTCTAGCATCGGTCGGTTCCAAAACCACACTACAACCACACTTAACCTACAAAGTTTCCTAGAGCACAATAAGGATCTTCATCCACAGCTCCCTTAAGGTCACTGCATGCTCTTGGAAGATTCTTCTATTCCTCTCTATCCAGAGGTGTCAAAGAATGAATACAGGGCCAACAGTCTAAGCATTTTGTAGAATAGGCATCTTGCTAGAAGGCTGATCCAGGCACTACCAAAAATCCACAAAAGAAACAACATGCCAAGAAGGGTGCTCCCAAGCTTCCCACCGAAGATGCCATAAACTTTTGGCAAAAGAGCATTAGAAAAAGAGATGCTCACCATTCTCCTCATTCTCACAACAAAACATACAAATTGATGGACCTTGAAAACCTCTTTTGCAAAGGTTATCCCAGGTGAGGTAGCGTTTATAAGAGAGGGTCCAAACAAAGAAATTACATTTCAGCTAAGAGGCCGAGTTCCAAATTCTCTTACCCCATTAGAAATCAATTTCTCCAAAACAAGCCTTCATCAACTCTAGATATCTAGAAGAAACTAAGTACTGTCCATTTGAGTCACCTCCCTAATCTAGGATATCACTCTCATGCAAGGGGCTACAACCTCTGATATCTAAGAGCTGAGATAACTCCTGCCAATTTTCCACAGTCCCTCCAGGCAGCCAATCAGAAACATTCTTCCATTTGTAAGTAGCAACAACACCCAGATTAAAAGCTTCCTTATAATGCTCAATAGTATCCCATCCAGTAGCATGAAAAGCATCACACAGGGTCTGCAAGTGGGGATGAGAGGAAAGGAGTGGCGGAGCTCCATTCCAAGAGTCCTCCCAAAATAATGCCTCAGTACCACTATTACAGATCCAAAAGAGCCTGGACTGCACCAAGTGCACCCCCACTTTGAGGGTGCTCCACACCATCGAGCCTCTTCCCTTAAAGGAAAGCCTAGGAATCTCTAACGAATTAGCTCCTGGGAAATACTTAGTTGACAAGATCCTGGCCCAGAGTTGGGAATGGATGGAACACCACTGCCAATACAACTTTGTAGCAAGAGCCTAGCTAGAGAGGATAGTAGATCTAAGTCTAAGACCCCCTTCCTTCTTGGGTCTACACACAGTGTTCCAATTAACCAAACTCCATTTAGAATGCCGAAGATTACCACTCCATAAAAATTGTCGGGACAGGGTATCATACTCACAGAGAAAATACATCAGAGTAGCCTAGACCATACTACGATAGATGGGAATAGCTTGAATAACAGATTGTAGGAGAGTAACCCTTCCTACCATTGAAAGCCATTTGTGGGTCCAATGACTCACTTTTTGCCTTAATTTGTCTAAGACATTCTGCCAAAATAGCTGGGGCTGCCTTCCAACCACAATCAGAACCCCCAAATAAGTAATCGAAAGAGACTATGTCTGAAATCTAAGGACAGCAACAATTCTCTGCTAGATAGACACAGGTGTGTTGAAGAAAAATATGGATGATTTATGCTCATTTAGTTTATATCCAGAAGCCAAAGAATAGGTGTCTAGAGTGTCGCAGAAAGCATGTGCCTCACTCATGAGAGCTTTCACAGTCAAAATAGTGTCATCCACAAATTGGAGATAGGTCAGATTGGCAATCCCATTACCCCACTGCTAGCCTTAAATCAAATTCTCAAATGCCTAAGATTTTATAAGACATCCCAGACCCTCAGCCAAGATGATAAATAGAAAAGGAGATAACGGATCCCCCTAGCAGAGTCCTCTAGAGGCCCCAAAAAGTCTAAAAGGTGCCCCATTAATGAGGACTAAGTAAGACGGTGTAGTGACACAGCTCAACACCCACCGGACCCAATCTTGACAAAACCCAAAGGCCAAAAAGAACTTCCACAGGAAATGCCAGTCAACCCTATCATAGGCCTTTGCCAAATCGAGCTTAATAAACATGGCTCTCTCCTGAGATTTGCTCATAGAGTGGATTACTTTTGAAGCAATCACCACTCCATCCAAAATCTATCTCCCAGCAATAAAGCCCCCCTGCTCCTCAAAAATGATCATAGGGAGCCAGACTTTGAGTCTCTTAGCTATGAGCTTAGTGATGATTTTGTAGACCATGTTGCAGAGTGCAATGGGCCTAAACTGATCTAGATGATTTGCTTGCTCCTTTTTTGAGACCAATACCAGGAAGGTTGCATTAAGTGCCCTTAGTAACTCTTTGCTGCAATAAGATTCCTGCACCACTTCCACAAGTTCATGCCTAATAATATCCTAGAATTCCTCAAAAAAAAATTTGTAGGGAAACCGTTTGGACCAGGCACTTTACCTCTACGCATAGAAAAGACAATTTTCTCCACCTCCTCTATATCAATCGGCTTCAAGAGCGCTTCATTCATAACAGGCATGATGATGGGAGGTATGCAAGATAGAACCAGATTTTCCTCCTGATCAGCAGTAGGCACAGTATCAGATAAAAGCTCAAAAAAAAATTGAATAGCCTCCTCAGAGATGGCAGGAGAGGAAGATGCTCGAGAACCATCTAGTAACAAAAGAGATGTTATATAATTCCTGTGCATTGCGCCTGGACTGACTTGTGAAAGAATGCAATATTCTTGTCCCCTTCTTGTAGCCAATCAATCCAGGCTTTTTGTTTCCAGAATATCTCTTCTCAAAGTTCCCACTCATTTACCTCACTCAGAGCCACAAATTCAGCCTTATGGAGATTCTTAGTCAAGCCAAAGTCAAGAATCTACCTAGTGATGCAGTCCAGCCTATCTTGTGCTTTCTTCTTCATAGCATTAAGGTTGCCAAAATTGTTCCTATTCTAGATTTGTAGTTTTCTTTTTACATATTGAAGCTTCTTAACAACATAGAACATAGCTATTCCATACTTAGGCACCCCCTACTTCCACCAGTGAGTCATCAGGGGATGCAGCGATGAGTCCCAAAGCCACATAAGTTGAAACTTAAAGGGAGGTTTCTTGGGCCCATCGATAAAAGTGGTTGTAAGCTTGATGGGCTAGTGATCAGACCCTCTCCAATCCAAAATTTTAGAAGCAATAGAGAAAGCACTAGATAACCAAAATCAAGAGACTAAGAATGTATCTAAGCGCTTAGAGATAGCATCCTTACCTATTCTTCTGTTGCTCTAGGTGAAGAAACCATTGATGGGTTTAACATCTGATAGGCATAGCCGCTCTATATTATGTCTAAGAAGTTTAGAAGAAGGATCTAACCGAGTCAGTCCTCCCCTTTTCTCCTCAAGACTAAGGACAGCATTAAAATCTCTGCTCATGATCCATGGTAGATAAGGAAAATAGCTCCAAACATAACACAGATGTTCCCAAAGCTTGAGGTGTCCATGGATATCCCTAGGGGCATAAACATTAGTGACCAGGATCAGCTCCCCAGTCTCCTAAGATGTTGCAGTCATGGACAACACTGAAATATTAGCCATCCACTGAATAGGGGTGATCTTCCCCAGATTCCAATAGATTTCTAGTCCTCTAGCAATACCTAAAGCCCCCACACACTAGCATTGGCCCACAGTCCAAATAAGAGGTAGACCAAAAAACATAGCCTCAACAAACAACTTAGTCTCCTAGATATAGAGGATATCTAGAGAGTGTTCAAAAATCAACTTCTGCCTAGCTTTTTGCCAGGGTGTACTATGCAAACCCCTTACATTCCATGACAACACTATCATTGGGTAGAAGGGGTGAAGAGTTGATACAAGGTCTTAACCACACCAGATTCTACCAATAAATCCCCTATGAGCTTTAATCTCTCTTAGTCCTTTTTACATCCCAGTTTAGACTGTGAGGAGAAGGAGACTTTCTTGAATGGTCTCTGCATCAAGCCCAATGCCTCTAATGAGCCCCTATCTCTCCTGGTGACATCCTTGTCTTTAGCTACCTCAGCCCAACTACAGTCATTTACCTACTGCACATAAGGGATTATCGAAATCTTATCCATATATGTACACATAGGCTCCTGGCATGGCTGCATTACCAATTCTTGAGAAATGTTTAGGAAGGAGCCTTTCTCCTCCTCCTCTGAGGGGCCTCCCACCTCATCATGTGGTATGCCATCTTCTCTAGCCATGCTATCTAAAGCTTTAAAATGGTTAAAGCTCATTTATATTGTTCGATCTTGGTTCCTGTGCTTCTAACCACACCCTTTCCTCATCAACAAACTTGGGTAAAACCCTCCCTATCTGAGCCAAGCCTAACTGTTGATCCTAAATTTGCAAAACCTGACAATGGTTGAGTTTTTATGTTCACAGCACATCCTAGCGATCCATTAGAAGTTTCCCTATGAGCTAATTGTATTGACTCCTTTCTTGTCATGGTATCCAACCCTTTGAATCTCATAGCCTAAGGGCATTGCCTATACAGGTGGCCATAAACATGGCAGATTCTACAGCGGAAAGGAATAGCCTCATAATCTATTTGTTGGACCTAGGAGGATGCCCCTAGACAAATTTCCAAAGATTCCAGAAGGGGATTGTTTAGATTGATTTCAACACAAATTTCGGCATAGGAAATAAGCTTCTTGTCTAAGGACTGGTGTGTAACAGCAATTGGTGTTCCCAGTAAGGTAGCAATCTGCCAGAGGATATCCTCTCTCCAAAACTCTAAGGGGAGCCTTGGGAGGCATACCCAAACAGGAACTTGGGCTGGTAAATCCTTAGCAGAATTAAAACCTGGATGCCATGGTTTGATAAATAGATTGATACGGTCAAAGAAGTAGGGTCCTCCTTCAAAGATTTGCTTCCTATCAGATACTGATGAAAAATTGACCATAAAATAACTATTGGCAGCCAACATGATATCTATATCCCCCTCAACCTACCAGGTGCACCTCATCTAGGCTTCCAAGGCAGTATAAGATATTTTGATGCCCATAAACTTATAGATCAGGGCATGGGCTAACAAATACTCCACATCCTCTCTGACAACATCCTGAGAGACCACCAAAACAGGCCTGGCCTAGCTGTGTGGAAAGTAGCCGTTGACCTTGGAAACCCTGGGATGCTCACTGGAATAAAAATCCTCCTTCCCTTGGGGAGCCTCCTCCTGATCCAGGCATGCTTTGCTCTAGCCCTCACCTAGCCCATCTATCGCCCTTCCTCCACTCGCAGCCATCTCCATTTGGACCCCATAGTATGACACCTATATCTTGCATGGAATGGAAATCACCAATATGTAGATTATTGATAGAGGTCTGAATGCCAAAAAATTGTTCTAGTTTATAGATGATGAATAAATTGAATGCCCCAAAAATAACTTTATCAATCAATTCTTGAAGAAATATGATGTAGAGCTATTCCTTTAGCCTTCAATTCTCCTTTTCTTTGCTTGCAAACTTGCAAAGCTTCCCTTAGCTAACTCTAGGCCAAACTAGTACAAAGGACTAAAACTTAATCACCTATGCAATCAAAGTTCTAATACACTTAAAAAAACCTATCATACTATTTCAAATCAAATCAAACTACTTTCATCATCCATTTCCTTTCTTTTCACCCAAAGTCATTCTCTTCCTTTCACATGCTACTACCCCTGTTTCAAGACAAATCCTTGGTTCTATTAAATAAAACAACTCTTCAAAGAAAAAAAATATATTTTTTGAGTACCCTTTATCAATTTATTGCTACACACAAAATTTTAAGTGAGGTTACTTTGAAATTTTTGGTACCTGTAGGCTTACCTGACCCCTCAATTAACCCTCTAAATGGGCAAACCTCCTTGGTATGAGAAAAGTAAAGACATACAAATAAAAATATTAAAATTTTTGGGCACACATTATCCTATTCTAGATTAATCAACTTTTTTTTTAGTTTCACACTCAACACACATGTCATTTTCTTCTTTGGCCTATTCAAATAGTTCTCTTCTAAGCATATTCCAACGTAGTCCCTCAAATCCATACCATCTATACTCTTGTCAACTTAAAACCAATTTTATAATTTAAAATAATTAAATACTATTAATACTACAGAATTTTTAGTGATTTGGATGGTTAAATCTTGTTTTATGCACCAAACCATAAAACTAGGGTTTCTAGGCTACTGTGAAGGCCAAAAGCATACTAACAGGCATATATTTTGTTTTATTTGGTTTCAAAACCCCAAATATACTTCATTAGGTATTTATGACCATTATAAAACTTTATATACCCTTTATTTATCCTATTCATGCTTTAATCATGTGAAACATTCAAGAAACATAGTGAACTTAGCACACAATATTGACTATGTAAAGATGTAGGTAGTTTGTAGCATTTCCTTGAATTCCAAAAGATGTTCTTAATTTGGATCCTTATTATTGGACATTATATATCCCTTCAACACTTTTTTTTATCTCTTATTAATCCCTAACAAACTTTTCAAGGTCTCTATACCATGAAAAGTTCCATACAGTCATAAATCATAGTGAACATGCATGAAACAAGGTTACAAGTTGTTTGTCTTACACCACAGGTCCTCTACATGATAAATCCTAGTAAAAAAATTCAAAAAATATGTAAATAATTAATTACATACATCATGCATTTGTAAACCAGTTCTAAGTTCTTTCTTTCCTCTATACAAACACCCAGTCACAGTATAAAACCTTTGCTACATGAAAATAGAGATTTTTCTTGGAGACATTTGTGTTCATAGGAATTTGACAAAGAGAGGAGGTTAGATAAAGTGTTATTCCATAAAACCATGAAATCAAAAAACTAACATACTAACATAGCTAAGCCTAGATCTTAGGGGGAGCTTAATGAATAAACAATAATTGAAAACCCAACTAAAATGCAAAAAACAACAATCTTTACCTTCTTTGGGAGTTCCAGATGATTTATTCATTTGACTTGATTAGCTTAGGCATAATAAGTCTTCATCAATGATATATGGCTAAAATCATCTCCTATATGCATCATTTTTGAATGCTTGGCTTGATTGATATGGCTTGACTCAAATTTAACATTATAACGATAAGCTTTTAGCTTCATGAATTTATTCCTGCATTATAACTCTACTTTGATTGAGCTCCCTAAATTAAGAGCTCTATAATTGATTTTATAGTCTTTCAAATCCCTTGGAATGGGTTAAGTCTGACCATGGTTAAGTTTATTAACTTTGATTGAGTTTGGCATATTCCTAGTATATTCTTTTAGATATTTTCTAAAAGTGACAACTCACAAAGGTAATGAGTGTGTCCTAGAATGTTCTAAGATGCTCTTGAATTTACTTTTTAGTAATTGATTTATTAGCTCACAGGTGAACTCAATTAAGATTTGAAATTGATTTAACTATCTAATTAATTTTTATTATATTGTGCAAGTTAATTAATTCTTTTTAGGCATTTGGTCATTTATTTGATTTTGATTAATTCAATGTGTGTATTTTCTTTGTTTAATTGATTTAATAGGCCAAATTGATTTAATACAAGGTTATAAAGCTGAATTTGAGACTAATAGAAATTATTAGATTAAATGTTTGACGATTGGTGAAAATTGGTCTAATAGTTTGAAACAAAGCCATTGGTAGCCAAATTTACATGTCTACAGTTTACCCCTATTTAGGAAGATGTTGCAAGCTATAAGCATAGTAACATATTTTTAAATAATAAATTCTTATGAATATAATGGTAATGATTGAACTGTAGCTTCCCCCTCAAGGGAGTAGTTGGCAAGTGGGTTGACATATGGTCCCTCAAAATAAAGAAGTGAAATGAGGGGATCAAACAAATGAAGATGATGGGGTGACAACACAATGATTTACCTAAAGTTGGGAAAAATCATTGATAAATGAAAGTGGAATGGTGTACAATGGTTTTTCCAAAGGTGGTTACAAGCATTATACTCTAACAGTGGCAACATGGTATGATAGCACAATGATTTGCCCTAACAGGTGATATAATCATTGAGAAGATGGAGCTTCCCCAGTTAGGACAAATAAACGAGAAATGAAAATTGGTGATAACATAATGATTTTCCATAAAAAGCAATATAGTCATTGATAATGCATGTGGGATGGTGTATAATAGTTTGCCCAAAGGTAGTTATAAGCATTATACCTGATATTGGCAATGTAGTATGGTAACATAATGATTTACCCTAATAGGTGATATAATCATTGAAAAGATGGAGCTGCCCTAGCTAGGACAGACAAACAAGAAATAAAATTGGTGATAATATAATGATTTTCCGCAGTAGTTGATATAATCATTGAGAATGCATGTGGGATGGTGTATAATGTTGATGCAGTATACCTTGATTATGAAAAACATGATTAATTTTTGATGATTGATAACTTGATACAAAGGATAAAGATGAATTGGGACAACCTACTAATAGGGAGATGCTCATCCAAACTAACAAAGGTTGAAATTATTATTTTTCTTAATTACTCTATTTGGGATTGGATTATGATTATTGATGATGTTAGTGATAAGGAGATAGTGATTTTGCATTGATGTTGTAGACCTCTCAAAGATGATTTTTTGTGTTGTTGTAGCATTTGATGGTAGGCCTCATGATAGAACACCATGAGGGCTTGGCCAAAATATTCATAAGGATTGACTCTCAATATCTAATAGTCAATGGAAAATAATTTCACCAATGATAAAAATCATGATGATAATGTAGACATTTGAATATGGATAGATTCAAGAATAATGTGCAAGGAATCACCCAATGAACACACATAGACTGAAACAAGGCCATAGTACTCAAAGCAAACAAACAAGCACACAAACAAACAAACAAAATTAAAAAACAAAGAAACAAATAAGACAAACAAAGAAACAAATAAGACAAATAAAGAAACAAATAAGTGTTAGTCCTTATGTTAGTATAAACAACACAACAAACATTACCCCTAAAAACTAGGTGACAACTAAGAAAATAAATAAGGAGGAATATAAGAAAATGAAAGGGCTGACTAAGTTGTCTCCATATGCACTAAGCAAGTGAATGTTTCCTACATAGTTCCATGGATATGATGATCTAATAAAACTTTAGACCAAATGTAGTTCTCCAAGGAATAGGAATAAAATGATGATTGATAGAAGACATGATGGATGTGATAGAATAATAGGGATGAACTCCAAAAATGGGGACAGTGTAGGATAAAAGGCCAAAATGGATGGGAAACTAAGGAACAAGTGGTTTGTTTGTGACTTAGTGAGAGTTCCCAGAATCCTTAAAGCATAAGTGGTCAATGTTTTTGGTTTTTATAAATGGTTTTCAAATGTTTTTGAAATTTTTGAAGCATCTCAACTCAATCAAGAATGACAAGACACTAAAACAGTCCAAGCTCACAAAATAAAAAGAGCATTACAACTTGAAATGATGCTCACAAAATGGTGAGAGAGTGAGAACTTGAAATGATACTCACAAAATGATGAGATTGCATTATAACTTGAAATGATGCTCACAAAATGGTGAGAGTGTGGTTGAAGTTGCTTGTAAAATGGTGAGAGCATGGTTGAAGTTACTCACAAAATGTCTAGAACATGGCTAAAGGGGGACTAAACTGACCTCAATGTGAATCAAACACAACTCACATAGTTCCAAAATGGTTTTAGTTCACAATAGTTCACCTCATAATGGAGGAATCTAACTAGTGTAGCAACCAATTCAAACAAAATAAGCATAATTGGTATGATGGCATAATACAACATAAGAATGGCTAGGTGATATGTCAAGGCACAATAAACAAATGTCACCCCTAGTTTTCCCATAGATAATTATAACTAAGATACAACTGATAGTTCAATGATACCAATTTTCCCTAGTAGGTGATATAATTAGTATCAAGATTGGTGAACACTGATTTACCCTAGCAGGCGATATAATCAAGCTCACATAAAAAAATGTGATAAAAAGGGAATAAGAAATGAAGGATGAAACTGCCAAAAATTTTATCATACTGCTCCAAAATACTGCTTCTATTTGAAATGCTTGAAATAACTACTAAAACTAGTTTGATTCTATATGCTAAAAATGTGAAACCAATGGATGAACTAAGGTAAAATGGTCTAGGTTTGAGGGATTCAAAACATGTGTGGTCAAGTAGCAATGGAATGGTTGGATGGTCTGGTTAGAATGTCAAAATGAGAGGATGGTAGAAAAAATAGTTTGATAGATTGGATAAAATGGTAAGAGGGTTGCCCCTAAGTGATAAGGTGACTGGTTAGGATATGTGACAACAATAAAAAAATTGATAAATTGATATGATATGGTATATGTTTGATTCTGGCCTAGGTATGATAGATTATTATGCTGTTCTTATTAAAGAGGAGATGCACATCTTAATCAACAAATGATACAACCAGAATAGTTAATCATATAAATTGATAGCCCACACCTTGTCTAAATAACTACTCTATCAAGAACTTGTTATAGATTTGGATGCAAAATACTTTTTTGTGATCTTCATTAGTCATTAATTATTATTGCTCCAACTATTGAGACAAGATATACTTGTAGCCTCTATAAAGGAAAATGTGACCATGGATGGTAAATATGGATAAATATTGGTTGATAGGTTTGTTTGTGAAATGGAATGGTGGAGGATAATGGAATGAATAATGGATGGATAAAAAATGAAGATTGAGATTTTTAGGCACACACAATGTTGTCGATTCTATATTCGACGTATCTTTGGATGTGGTGGGGATAAATAATTTTGAATATTCTCTCAATAAGACCCCCAAATTTTTTTGTTATTTGATCTTGAGAGTAGCTACCATCTGATTAGGTTGTAGATAGGAAATTATTTTTATTTGATCTTTGATTTTGTCTTCATCAAGCATTGAATAAATTTTGTGCTCAACTATTGGTACCTTAAATAGGTTTTCACCAATGAAGTTATCTTGATTATCCCATATCACCTCTGAGAAGGTTTCAGTAAGGAATGTTAATTTTGACCCCTAGTACCACTGAAAAGGTTTCACTAGAAGATGTTCAGTCCTGACTTTGATATCCGCCTAGTGCCTTTGAAAAGGTTTTACTAAGAGAGTCTTCTTCTAATATATGATTGTGGTCTTGGCCTTCTTGCTTTTCTTCATCTAATATGTCACCATGGATGCATTTTAACAAGGTGTGATTTTTTTGATCCTAATCGACACTTGTGGGAGGTGGAATGCCAATGATATAGCTATGATGGTTGATAGTATGGCATGTGGAATAGTAATGGAATGGGGGTTGGCTACACAATATTTATAGAAGATACTAAGAGAAATTATGTTGATGCTAAAGTAATCATCCTCAAAAATAGTAGAAGGATCACAAATGCATTTCAATTGATTTTTTAGGCATGCATTACCAATGTTTTAATATCCATGACCATATTTTGTATATGAATCTAATTTAGAATGAAGGGACTCTGAATTCAAGGTCAAGATTGATGTTGATTCTACTTCTGATGCTAAATTTGATGTTAGTTCAAGAGTAGAACCTGACTCTAATTTTGATTCTTCATCTAATGGGTACTTATTATAATGATGTCTTGTTGAATGTTTGGTATTGGACAAGTAATGATCTGTGATGGCATAATGGGATTTAAAGAGATTGGTTTGTCAAAGTGAGATTCCTCTAAGATGGGAAATAGGTTAAAATACAAATCCATAGAGACTACCGTGTCAAAGAGAAGCTCTTGAAAAATAGGCATATGGTTGAGGTAATGATTTTATCAAAAGTAGTTATAATCATTAAGAAGTGGCTCAATAAATATTGGCTCATTAGAGTGAGACTCCTTGACAACTGGTATAAGATCAATAGGTGATTCATCATAGGCTAACTTCTCACAAGTGGTTGGTTCAACAAAAGCATCTTGGATTGGTTGGTTTTCTTGTCTTTGGTTTCTAATGAGTTGAAAAATACTAGTTTTAAACATAGCTTGGTCTTTGAATGATTGGATTGGTTGAGGGATTGATTGGATTGGTTGAGGTTTTGGTTGGGTTGGTTGGGGTTTAGGCTGAATAATGGGTTGAGGCTAAATGAATGGATGAGGTTTAAGCTTAGTGATTGGTTGGGATCAAAATTAGATTATTTGATAGTTTGGTTGTATTGGTTGGGGTTTTATAAAGTGGGGAATGATAGTCACTAGATGAGGAATGGCCGATGGTTGAATAATAGGTGGGTATTGTGGAGCTTGATTTCTCACACAACCCAAAGGTTGAGGTCTTAGAATAAAAATGGTAGGGAATCATAGAGCTTGATTGCTCACATAAGCCAAAGCATCTAAGTCCTCCTCATAAACCATATCATCCCAATTAGGGTCTTGAGTTAGACTATAATCCAATCCTTTCCTTTATTTTCTATATTGATTATTGTAATGAGGGTATGGATCCATCTCCAAAATGAAATTATCATTGTAGAGGTCTATACCCAATTCTACCTCACTAACCATGTCATCCCAATTGAGGTATTGAATTTGATCCTCATTTTGATTTCTGCAATGTAGATAGAATTATATCTCACAAAACATATTATCATCAAAGGGACCTTGAATAAATCCATAAAAATCAAAGCATTTTGTGTGACCATTCTATCATAGTTTGGATTGTACATGACTCTATCATAAGTGTAGCTAGACATATCCACATAAATGATGAAATCTCTAAAAATAAAAAGGCTTAGAGTTTTGGAAACTCTAAAAACCAATTTCCAAAGGACAAAGGGTTCAAACTTGGTCTAAATTGGTTGAAAGTGGAGTTGTATCTTTAATGTGGTCTAAAATTAGAGTTATATCTCTAAAATAGTTTATGCTAAAACTTGGCATAAAATAGTTTAACATCAAATTTGTAATGTCAAATGTCATACACACAAAATGCCAAGTGTTTGAATAAAACCAACATGTCAAATTCTAGGCCAAAGCATTCCAAACAATGTCTAAATTAGGAAAGGGAAAATTTGAGTTGCTAGGGCTTTCATCCAAACACAGAGTCAAAAAATAGGCTCAAACAAACATGATATGTTAGGAATTTTGGCCAAATGGTGGCAAAATCTAGACTTTGAAACAAAGGGTAATGTGATTTGATTTAATCTAACAAGGTTGGAACAACTTTGAAATAGACCTGACATATAGAATCAAACATAAATATGATCAGTCAGTATAAGCCATAAGACAAAAGGCACCTAGAGAAAAGACTGTATTTTCCCAAACAAAGGCACAAAAAATTATGAGAATAGGCTAAATGAATAACAAGTGATATTTTTTCAATTTTGAAAATCAATTAACCTAAATTACACAACCCAAAAAAGAAAAATCTATGTATCAGCCCCTACAAAGCAAGGTCTAAATAGAAATCAATCAATATTTAATTCAAACTTGGAAAGATTAATTGAAAACTAAATGGTTGAAAACTATTATTGGACTAAATAAGCTAGATAATATTGGACAACATGATGGTACATGAACAAGGTCCAAATGTCATACATGACATGGTTTGGTTGGTTTGAAATAATGCTTTTTAAACAAGGTCAAACGAGTCTTGAAATAAATTGATCAACATAATGATGTTAGTGTGTTCTAATGATGTGATCAATGTTTTATTTAAAAGTCTCAAAAGGCATAAACTTGATAATGATTTGGGCATCATGATACCTATTTCATTCAAGTGACAGACACACAAACAAGTTTAGAAAAAATTGTAAGGCACAAGTGTGGTGTAAAATGGCCAGCATAATGCCTCTTTAGATAAAAGAGTGACATATAAACAAATTGATTTTGACATGGTTTATAAATAAACACATTAATTTTAGTCTCAAAATACCAAGCAATAAAATGAAAAAATATAATTAAATCATCTAAATTTCTATCAAGGATGTGTCAAAGTGGGGTTGACTAAAACTAATATTTTTATGAATGTTCTGGATGGATCAATTGCATAATGACTTTCAAGTCAAACGATGCAAAAGAAGCACACTTTAATTGGGTGTCTGTGACACTTGGCTTGTTGTAAAAAGGTCTTGCACTTTTTGCAACCATTACATCCATCATTTTCTTAGTGTAATGAGATGTCCAATGTGCAGAGACATCTTGATGCTTAACCCCAACACTAAAAGGTGGTTTAACTACTCAAACCACTAATCCTAATGGGTGTGATGAAGTTGGTGTTGAGAGATGAAACCCTAGATCAAAGCTTCCCTATAGAACATGTGGGAGGTAATGAAGTCCCTCTCATAAGCTAAGATGCAATGAAATAAATGACATAATAGAATGACTTTATGGTCACTTCAATATCACCCAATACTATTGTGAGTTTTTTAGGAGGGATTTAAACAATGTTATTTATATGCCTTGGATTAGGCTAAAAGTATGATGATATGTCACTTTTGATCCCAAAATTTTCTTAAAGAGGATGGATGGGAAAGCATACACGCACATCTATTTTTGCTAAAACACATAATCAACAAACAAGCTATAAATAATTAAAATGAGGTTAATTTTGTTACACCAAATTGAAATCACTTGATTAGATTCATTACTATCCCCTTAGCTTTAAGATGCACAAATGGAAATAAATAAAAACCACCCAAAAAGAGGTTGGCACTTTTGATCCCAAAAGTCCCCTAGAGTGAATTGATGGAAGAGCATACACACACAACTCCCTATTTACTCAAACAAGTTTAGAATAAACAAATAATGAAAACCACTTGAATTTTTTTTGAAGTGTATTCAATTTTATAGTATCAAATGAAATATGTGGTGGTGTTCTTTTAGCCCCTTGGCTTTAAGTCATGAACTTTGAAAGAAACCACAAAAACTTAACCAATAAAACACCTTAAAAAGTTTTTTTAAACATCAAAATGAAGGATTCCTAGTTTATTTTAGACATCCAAATGAAGTTTTAAAACACTAATTTATATTTAAATGGTTTTATTCAAATAGGTCATGCAAAGAAAAGGTCAGAACTTTGTTTAGCCTTAAAACTAATTTATCAAATGAGACAAGCAACTTTGAAAGGTAAAATCTATTGATCCGAAGACAAAACCCCAAAAAAGTAAACATGTTAGGTTACGCAAAGGTTATCAAAAATATCAATAAAAAATAATCAAAAAAATAAAATAAACCTATGAAAAATGCAAACAATAAGTTAGCAAGTTAAAAACAAGAAAACTGAACACAAAAATCATAGGAACATGCAGTCCATAATTCAGCCATAACTTTTAAACTATATATCCATTTGTCAAAAAAAATTTGGAGGTTATTTATAGGTCTATTTTTCACTTCTTTGAAAAAATTTAGGTCAAACCAATGCATTACCAAAAAGTTATTATCTTTTTACTAACCATTTTAACCATAAAATTAACTAAATAAACATGACAGTCACTAAAAGAGTCATAAATTTTAAAATAAAAATCATATTTTAATGAAATTTTTAGAGAATTAATATGAAAACAGTAAGAATATCTTATCAAAAAATTAGAAAAATAGTAAATATATTAAAATTAGAGATATTTTAACAACTATTTTTGTTCAAAGATGTGGGGTGCACAATCATGTCCCACTAGTCATGCCATTTGTGATCATAGGAATTTGACCAAAAAAAGAGGTTAGATCAAATGTTAGTCCATAAAACCATGAATTCAACACAATAAAATACTAACATCTCTAAACCTATATCTTAGCGAGAGCTTAATGTACAAAAAACATTTTAAAACCCAACTAAAATGCAAAGAACAACAATCTTTACCTTCCTTGAGAGCTTCAAATGATTTCTTCATTTGGCTTGCTTGGCTTATGCATAAAAATTATTCATCAATTACTTATGGCTAACATCATCTCCTTTATGCACCATTTTTGAATGCTTATCTTGATTGATATAACTTGGCTCAAATTCAACATTATAACACTAAGATTTTAGCTTCATGAATCTATTCCTGTATTATATCTCTACTTTGATTGAGCTCTCTAAATGAAGAACTTTAAGCTTGATTTTATAGGTTTCAAATTCTTTAAACCTAACCATGGTTGAGTTTATTAACTTTGGTTTAGTTTAGCATATTCATAATATATTCTTCTAGATATTTTCCAAAAGTGACAAATCACAAAGGTAATGAGTGTGTTCTAGAATGTTCTAAGATGCTCTTGAATTTACTTTGTAGTAATTGATTTATTATCTCATGAGTGAATTCAATTAGGATTTGAAATTGATTTAACTTTCTAATTGATTTTTATTAGGGTGTGCAAGTTAATTAATTATTTTTAAATATTTGGTCATTTATTT
Source organism: Torreya grandis (assembly GCA_037957365.1). Lineage (NCBI taxonomy): Eukaryota > Viridiplantae > Streptophyta > Pinopsida > Cupressales > Taxaceae > Torreya > Torreya grandis. The sequence continues at coordinate 382,281 of JARHVA010004238.1, read as the reverse complement.
GATTTTGATTAATTCAATGTGTGTATTTTCTTTGTTTAATTGATTTAATAGGCTAAATTGATTTAATTCAAGGTTATAAATCCAAATTCTAGACTAATAAAAAAATTTAGATTAAATGTTTGATGATTGGTAAAAATTGGTCTAATAGTTTAATGCAAAGCCATTGGTGGCCAAATTTGCATGTGTACAATATCTATGGTTATATGGTTTCTTGGTTATTCATAATTATTTTAACTCTAATAACCTTTGATCCATCCTCAAGTACATGCAACATGTAATACAAATCTTTGTCAAGAACTCACTTGAAAGCACAGTCTTCCTTAAATAGTCTACATATAGTATTTTGTTCAAATCACCAATATGTATAGGATTTCCACCTGTAATTTGATACAAACCCTAACCAACATTATAGATCTAAATAAAGGTTATCATTAAATTGTGGTTTCTTTCACAACCAAATACACAAGCCAAAACATTGAGGCATTAACAAAGCCTTTCTTACTATATGTTCAAACACAGATTATACATGGAATGTAGAGGTAAGTAAATTCATAAACAAATACTCTTATCCTGAAAGTAACATCTCATCATGAAAAGATTATCAAGCATATATTTGACATAACAAGTCCTTCACTATTGTATTCTAGAAGATTTAGTTCAAATCAAATACATATTGACATAGTCTTCATACATTTTCATTGGCAGATCTTCTTTCCATGGCAATCATGTCTGCCCTATTTTCATCACCCTATATCTCTCTTCTACTCACCATACTCACTATATATCTTTGCTATCATGACAATAGACTCTCAAGACAAACCATATAACTATTTATTGAAACATGAAACTCTCAATAAGTTTAAACCCATGTAAAGTGGTAAACAACAAACTACCACCTCATACATTTACATGACATATGACTCCAAAGACTTTTCAAGTGACTTTCAAGGTCATTTACAACTTTAATTATCAATTACATATCTTTTCCACTCACCTAACCCACTAATACACTTTGAAATTTTGAAATTCCATTTGATGGGAAAACTACTTTGAATGCAAATTATAATTTAAACAAACCTAAGACACATTCTAGACTAACCTTTGGGCAATCTAAAGATTCCCATACATCATACTCCCAAGGGGAGAAAATAACTTTCCTCTAATGTTCTTCTTCATTTAGATTATCATATAAATGAGTGTGTTCTTTGCTACCACACTTATGCCTCTAATTTCACATCTAATTGCTCCTTGGATCTCTCTCTTGCTACTACTCATGCTATTGCTTGTACTTACAATCATTCTTATTTCTTTGCTTGACAACTTCTCTCATGTAATCTACAGTCCCTTCTCTTTCTTCTATGCTTTCCAAGGCATCAACAAATTCATATTTATGTTCTTCATGGAGTGATTGAATGACTCCCTCAGCATCATCTTCTCCTTTTGGAATAGTTGAAAACTATCTCTTCTCATATTTATAATCTTTTTTTTGCAGGGTACTACTATTTCCCCATCTCTTGTCAAATTTTACACTTGACTCTTGACTTGGCTACTCACTATCTTCATTCATGCATATAGAAACTCAAACACAATTTTATTCATAAAATAAAAAGACCATAATGCCCCTTTAAGTGCCTCTTGAATGGACGCCTCCTTCTTTCATTTGTATTATTCTCAAGTGCTTTCTTAGGCATTATTATTTCTTCCTTCTTCACCTTCTCTACTATGAGAACTCTTTTTTCTACTTCTTCATCCTCATGTTGCTCTCTTTGCAACTTGCTATTCTTCAAACTTCCATAGGATTTTTTGTTCATAGTTTGCTTCTTCAAGGCATTCATCTCATGTATTATCCTCTTCATTATCATCTCTATGGGTCACTTCACTCTTTTCTTCATCACCTATCCTTGCCATGGGCCTTATATCTCTTACTGCCTAACCTATTGTTCACAATATTTTAACAACTCCATCATCTTAATCTAAAAATTCATCAAATATTTATTCAATTCCCTCATTTCTCTATCCATTTTTATCTCTTCTTTTTATCTTGTTGACTTCTCTCTCTTGTAGCTATTCATCTAACCCCTATTTGTCACTTTTCTCTCTACTCCTTTCAACTTCCTCTTGAGTACCTCACTTGGGTACACATTCTCTCTCATTTTTATTTTTTTAGACTCACTTGGACCACTTACCTCTTTTGGTTCACACTTGGAACCTCCTATATCATACCTCACTTGGGCCTTCCAACACTTGTCCTTCATACTCAGACTATTTCTCTTTCTCAAGCTCTCTTTATGAGCTTATCTCTCCTTTGAGCTTGTTAATAGCCATTTTGTTTAAGGTTACCACCACTTCATTCACTATTTTATTTATTTTTGACTATCACTAATTATCATCAATACATTCTTGAACTACTGTCTCAACTATATCTTTCTAAAGACTCCTTGATCAACTCCTTTCCTATAATTTTCATTCACATGCATAGTTAAAAAATAAAATCATCAACCTATACCTATACTCACAAATTTACCAATACATCTTTTACTCTGATACCAAATGATGTAGAGCTATTCCTTTAGCCTATAATTCTCCTTTTCTTTGCTTGCAAACTTGCAAAGCTTCCCTTAGCCAACACTAGGCCAAACTGGTACAAAGGACTAAAATGCAATCACCTATGCAATAAAAGTTTCAAGACACTTAAAAAAATATATCATACTATTTAAAATCAAATCAAACTAATTTCATCATCCATTTCCTTTCTTTTAACCCAAAATTCATTCTCTTCCTTTCACATGCGACTATCCTTGTTTCAAGACAAATCCTTAGTTCTATTTCATAAAAAAACTCTTCAAGTAAAAAAAATTTTTTTTTTTACCATTTATCAATATCCTACTACACAAAAAATTTCAATTTAGGTTACTTTGAAAAGTTTGGAACCTATAGGCTTACCTAACCCCTCAACTAGCCCTCCAAATGGGAAAACCTCCTTGACCTATGTAAAGTATAGACATCTAAATAAAAATATTAACATTTTTTGGCACCCATTATCCTCCTATAGCTTAATAAACTCTTTTATTAGTTTCATACTTAACACACATGTCCTTTTCTTATTTGGTCTATTCAATTAGGTCTCTTCTAAGCATATTTCAACTTAGTCCCTCAAATCCATACCATCCATACTCCTATAAACTTAAAACCACTTGTATCAATTATATAACTTCAATATTTGTAATATTAAATGTTTTTGAGTAATTTATATGGTTAAATCATTTTTTATGCACCAAACCCTAAAACTAGGGTTTTTAGGCTATTATGAAGGTCAAGAACATACTAATAGGCATATCTTTTGTTTTATTAGGTTTCAAAATGCCGAATCTCCTCCATTAAGTCTGTATAACCATTATCCAACTTTACATACCATTTATTGATCCTATCCTTTCTTTAAGCATGTGAAATACTCAAGAAATATAGTGAACTGAGAACACAATATTGGCTATGTAAAGATGCAAGTAGTCTATAGCATTTCCTTGAATTCAAAAATATGTTCTTAATTTGGATCATTATTATTGGAAATTATATCTCCCTTAAACACTTTGTTTTATCTCTTATTAATCCTTAACAACCTTTTCAATGTCTCTATAACATGGAAAGTTTCATATAGTCATAAATCACAGTGAACATGCATGAAATAGGGTTATAATTTGTTTGTCTTCCACTAACAATAATTTAAATTAGAAATACATGTAAACAACTTAAAAAATTATGTAAATACTTTCCTTTATACATTATTCATTTTAAAACCAATGCTAAGTTCTTTCTTCCCTCTATAGAAACACCTAGTCACAGTATACAACCTCTACTATAAGAAAACAAAGACCTTTCTTAGAGACATCTATAATTATATGGTTTATTGGTTATTCATATTTATTTTAAATCCAAAAAACCTTGATCCATCCTCAATAACATATAACATGTAATATAAATGTCATTCAATAACTCACTTGAAAGCATAATCTTCCTTAAACAGTCTGCATATAGTATTTTGTTCAAATCACCAATATGTATAAGATTTCCACCTATAATTTGATACAAACCTTAACCAATAGTAATTATATAAATCAAGGTTATCATTAACTTTTGGTTTCTTTCAAAACCAAATACACAATCCAAAATATTAAGGCATTATCAAAGCCTTTCTTACTATATGTTCAAACACAAATTATACATGGAAAGCAGAGGTAAGTAAATTCATAAACAAATACTCTTATTCTGAAAGTAACATATCATCATGAAAAGATTATCAAGCATCCATTAAACACAAAAAGTACTTCACTATTTTATTTTTGAATCTTTAGTTCAAATCAAATACATATTGAACAATCCTCATATATTTTTCTTAGCAGGCCTTCTTTCCATGACAATCATGTCTACCCTATTTTCATCACCCCATATATCTCTTCTACACACCATACTCGCTATATATCTTTGATATCATGATAATAGACTCTCAAGACAAACCCTATAACTATTTCATAAAACATGAAACTCTCAAGAAATCTAAACCCATGTAGGGTGGTAAACAACACACTACCACCTCATATATTTACATGACATATGACTCAAAAATAAATCCAAGGACATTTCAAGAGACCTTCAAGGTAATTTAAAACTTTAATTATAAATTACATATCTTTTCCACTCACCTAGACCCATTAATACACTTTGAAATTGTGAAATTCCCTTTTGATGGGAAACCTACTTTGAATGCAAATTCAAATTTTAACACACCTAAAATACTTTCTAGACTAACCATTGGGTAATATAAAGATGCCCCTACATAAAAATAGGTGAAAATGTTATTCATTAAAAACTTCAGTGAGATTCAGAAGATCAATAAATATCAAAACAATGTTCATACCAAGAATGAACATTTCACTAAAATCTTTTAAATTATAAAATGCTCCATTACCTCTTTAGGTGTGATTGTTTTGTCTATTGGGAGTGTCATATCATGGTTGCTGAAATAATCTACAATTTTTGATAATATGTTACTTTCTAGCTTCACCTTTTTGCACCAAATATCCATGTTGTTGTATCCAAGGTTTTCAAGAAGGAAATAAACTATTTTTCCAATAATTTTGTTAGGTCTATTTTTTATTTATCTAAAAGCCTTTGAATATTTATAAGTACTATTTTACTAATCAAATATAAATCTTATTTATGTGAACCAAGTAAAGTATCACTTTCAAACAAATCACACATCTTATCAAAATAATCTCAAATAGAATATTCCATGAAAAGAAGGCATTTTCTCTCCTGCAATTGTTGTGTTGAATAATTCATTTGTGTGAAAAAGTGTCTATGTTGTTCATGTATTTCTTCTATCTTTTTTCCCCTATTTCAGGATTCTTCAAACCTCTTAGTTTGATAAGGTCACATTTAGATAAAAATCTTTCTACAAATGAAGCCTTATAAATTGTTTTATTGGCTTCATTATATTGGTTATATATTTTATGCACAATATGAAATAGAGTACAAGTTTTTATTAATCTTACCCTTATTATAGAAAATTTATTTATCAATGATAGTGAATTATATTCCTCCTCTAGATTAATTCTTTGTTGTGTTGTAATTGTGTGTTGGGCATCTACAATTTTGAACCATATAATTTTTATTCCATCATATCTTCTAGTACTTCCATTGATTCAATAATACATTTAGGGTTGCTTGGATAGAAAAGAATTAACAAATCATCCTTCATTATAACCTAATTATGTTTTAAAAAAGAATGAATTATATCATTCACCCCTCTTTCATTCATATTTCTTATTTTTGTATTAGCATCCCCCAATTCATAGATCTCTATAAGAATGTTGAAGGCATAATTGATAGAGGAAATATACTATGTCGAGAATTCACTGTGTGTCTAATCACAAGCTTGTGTCAAAAAAAGTTTTCCAACCTTTTGTTTGATCTTATTTTTCTCCACTAGTGTTAGTACTTGTATGACCTCTTTCAAATTTTCATATAAATTGTTGCCCTTGCTTGTCTTGTTTTCTTTAATGTTTTGTGTATCATGATTGTAGGGTGTCTTAAATACTTGCTTGCATGGTGTCAAGTAGAAGAAGTTATTTCCCCTTGTTCATGTTTTTATTTCAACATTTTTTTATTCTAATGACCAAATTATCTTTGTCTATCAACCTAAACATTTGAATGCTATCATAGCTATTCAAATGAAACCCAAATATTTCACAAGAAGGAAAAAAAGTATTTTTTATGAATTCCATTTTATTGGGTGTAAATTTATTGAAATTATCTATATCTCGATGGAGAATTCCCTCTTATTTATTCCATACTTCTAGTTGGAATTGAAGGGCATCTTCAAGTTCATCCTTATCATAGGCAAAGATTATTCCAATTGGAGAAGATTCATTTCCCAATATAGTTCTAAACAAGTATATATTTACATGCATGTTTGGTGGACTACATAATTCAAAATACCAACCAACAAGAGGAAATTTATCACCACCATAAAATGGAATATGTTTATGTGGATCTAATTTTAGTTTTTTTATTTTAAATGGTACTCTATCAAAATTCTCTTAAAGTGAGGCCTTCTTCTACCTTTTATCTAGATTCTCTTCGAGTGAGGCCTTCTTCTACATTTTAAGTGTGAGAATTCATTTTTCACCCAAAGACATTGTTAAAATCAATTGAAATGTTTTAAATATTGATATTTTGTAAAATACAAGTTGCATATTGCATCGATTCATGATTTTTTTTTGTGATTAAGCAGTAATGTTAATTCTAAACTACAATACACAATACATATTAAATCTTCATAAAATATACATTAAATTACACATACACTAATAAGGTATGACCAAACTAAAAATATAATTATATGCACCAAGATAATATAATGGGCAAAGGAATCCACAAATGTTTGTTTCAAAGGAGAAAGATGAGGGGAAATATCTTTCTAATATGTGTCAAAATGCCCATCAATAGGTATCTTCAAGGTATCTCCTAGGAGATACCTTTCAATCATGCACAAGAGTGAATTTTTATTATAATACATCTTATAAGAGATACCTTCAAGTTAACTATGATGGTATTACAAGTTTACTTTAAGGTCCTTGAAGGAATCTCCTAGGGGACACCTCAAAGGGTGCTATCATACATTCAAAAGGATGTTGAATGTATCTCCCAATAAAACTTTCCTTCACCTTGAAAACACTATTGTTTGATAACTTGATAAATTGAAGGGAATTCTAATTTGGTCTTTACTTGGTGAATGTGTCATTCCCTTAGAATTTTTTAGTATTTTTTCATGAGTATAATGTCTGACAAAAATAGGTCTTCAAGATTTTTGTCTTGATCAAAAAATTTGAAGACTTATTTCCATTAGACATTTTTTCTACTACAAAAAGTCTAATGGAATTCAATGTCTCGGAAAAATCCTACTTTCATCAGGCTAAGAGTTTCACAAAAAATCTAAAGGGTCATTTCTTTTGAACATTTTATCCACTTCAAAATGTTTGAAGGGCACTTGCCCTTTGAGTATTTTGCTGTGGGAATTTTTTTTGAAAGAATTAAATATTATTAGGAAGATGTAAAGTACTCATTTTTTTTGAAATTTTTTCCTATCATAAATTTTTTGAAGTGCACTTACCCTTCAACAAAAGTACAAAGGTCTAATTTCTTTGAAAAAAGAGATAAGTCCAATTCCTTCAGGAAAGGTGTAAGGTCCATTTGTTTTAGACTTTTTTTCCATGGTAAAAATTCCAAAGGGAACTTACCCTTTGGGAATTTCTACCATGGCAAAAAAGACTAAAAGAAAAGTTTAAATTCTCTTAGAAAAAATATAAAGTCCTTATTTATTTTAGATATTTTATCTGTGGCAAAATTTTTGAAGGACACTTTCCCTTCGGACATTTTGCTTGCACAAAAAGACCAATAAAAAGTCCTTTATTTGTCAAAAGTGTAATCTTTGTTTCTTTAGATAAAATACCAAGTATAATTTCTTCAGGGAAATTATTTTGGATAAAATGTCTGAAATAACTCTTTTGAAGACAAAAGGGATGATGAAAGTAGGAATACCTTCAATATATCTTCTAGGAGATACCTTTCAAACATGCACAAGAGTAGATTTACCCTTCAAGGTATCTCTTATGAGATTCTTTTAAAATAGGCACAAGAGTGGATTTCTCCTTCAAGGAACAGAAGGAATTTTCCTTTACATGGAAGGCACTACTAGTAGTTGTATAAACAAGTGGTCAACAAGTGGAATCTCATATTTTGGCATTATTGGGTAATATTTTTAAGGCCCTTATAATAACTTCAAGGTATCTCCTAGGATATACCTTTCAAACATACAAAAGAGTGGATTTACCCTTCAAGGTATCTCTTAGGATACCTTTCAAACATGCACAAGAGTGGATTTTTCCTTCAAGGAATAAGTGGAATTTTCCTTTACATGGAAGGCACTACTAGGTGATATTTTGAAGAAAACTATAATAAATTTATTGTATCTCCTAGGATATACCTTTAAAACATTCAAAATAATGGATTTCTCCTTCAAGGTATCTCCTAATAGATACCTTTCAAATGGGCACAAGAGTGGATTTCTCATCTAAGAAATAAGTGGAATTTCCTTTACACAGAAGGCACTATTGGGTGATATTTTGAAGGCCCCTATAATACCTTAAATTTATCTTCTAGGAGATACCTTTTAAACACACACACAAGAGTGGATTTCCCATTCAAGGTATCTCCTAAGAGATACATTTCAAATAGGGACAAGAGTGGATTTTTCTTTCAAGGAACAAGTGAAATTTTCCTTTACACAAAAGGCACTACTGGGTGATATTTTTAAGGTACTTATAATACCTTCAAGGTATCTCCTAAGAGATACCTTTAAAACATTCACAAGAGTGGATTTCACCTTCAAGGTGTCTCTTAGGAGATACATTTTAAATAGGGATAAGAGTGGATTTATCCTTCAAGAAACTAGTGTAATTTTCCTTTACATGGAAGGCATTACTAGGTGATATTTTGAAGGCCCTTATAATACCTTCAAGTTATCTCCTAGGAGATATATTTTAAATAGGGTCAAGAGTAGATTTTTCCTTCAAGGAACAAGTAAAATTTTCCTTTACATGGAATGCACTAATGGGTGATATTTTTAAGGCCCTTGTAATACCTTCAAGATATCTCCTAGGATATACCTTTAAAACATGCACAAGAGTGGATTTACCCTTCAAGGTTTCTCCTAGGAGATACATGTCAAACAAGGACAAGAGTGGATTTCTCCTTCAAGGAACAATTTTCCTTTACATGGAAGGTAGTACTAGGTGATATTTTGAAGACCCTTATAATACCTTTAAGGTATATCCTAGGAGATTCCTTTTAAACATGAAAAATAGTGGATTTACCCTTCAATTTATCTCCTAGGAGATACCTTTCAAACATACACAAGAGTGTATTTATCCTTTAAGGAACAAGTGAAATTTTAATTTATATAAAATGCACTATCGGGTGATATTTTTAAGGTCCCTATAATACCTTCAATGTATCTCCTAGGATATAACTTTCAAACATGCACATGAGTGTATTTTACCTTTAAGGTATATCCTAAGAGATACATTTTAAACATGCACAAGAGTGTATTTCTCTTTCAAAGAACAAGTGTAATTTTCCTTTACATAGAAGGTACCAATGGGTGATATTTTGATGGGCCCTATAATACCTTCAATGTATCTCCTAGGAGATACCTTTCAAACATGTATAAAAGTGAATTTGTCCTTCAATATATCTCCTAGGAGATACATTTCAAAAATGGACAATATTGGATTTATCCTTCAAGGAACAAGTTCAATTTTCCTTTACATGGAAGGCACTACTAGGTGATATTTTGAAATACCTTGTAATACATTCAAGGTATATCCTAATATATACCTTTAAAACATGAAAAATATTGTATTTTCCCTTCAAGGTATCTCTTAGGAGATACATTTCAAACAGGCACAAGATTGGATTTTTCCTTCAAGGAACAAGTGAAATTTTAGTTTACACAGAATGCACTATTGGATGATATTTTAAAGTCCCTTATAGTACCTTCAATTTATATCCTAGGAGATAAATTTCAAACATGGACAAGATTATGTTTCCCCTTCAAGGTATCTCTTAGGAGATACATTTGAAATAGGGACAAGAGTTGATTTCTCCTTCAAGGAACAAGTGCAATTTTCCTTTACATGGAAGACACTACTAGGTGATATTTTGAAGGCCCTTGTAATAACTTCAAGGTATCTCCTAGGAGAAAACTTTTTAACATAAACACGAGTGGATTTACCCTTCAAGGTATCTCCTAGGAGATACCTTTCAAACATGCACAAGAGTAGATTTCTCCTTTAAATTATCTCCTAGGAGATACCTTTCAAACAAGCACAGGAGTGGATTTCTCTTTCAAGGAAAAAGTGGAATTTTCATTTACACAAAAGGAACTAGTGGGTGATATTTTTAAGGAATTTGTAATGCCTTCAAGGCATCTCTTAGGAGATACCTTTCAATCATGCACAAGAGTGTATTTACCCTTTAAGGTAGCTCCTAGGATATACCTTTCAAATAGTCATAAGAGTGGATTTTTACTTCAAGGAACAAGTGGAATTTCCTTTACATAGAAAGCACTACTAGGTGATATTTTGAAGGCCCGTGTAATATCTTAAATGCATCTCCTAGGAGTTACCTTTCAAACATGTACAAGAGTGGATTTTCCCTTCAAGGTGTAGACACTCAAAAACTACACATGACAACTTTCGATGTCAAACTACCTTTTGATGCTCATCTGACCTTATGTCTAGTAGACCACCTAGTTAATTAGACTCATTTACTAACTTGAACCTATAAAACACCTAACCTAAAACATTTGACTAAGCCATTTAATTCACCCATTTTAACTTGATTTAACAAATTTTCTTCTAGCTCCTCAACCACCGATGGTCATCCTAGCCATTGATGGTTAGCCTGACCATCGACGGTCAGGTTTCCAAGCCTACTTTAAATTTTTAAGACATTGACAACTGTGTGAGAGATAAGTATCTCCCTAAAATACAACTTGATTTTAAAACTAGCTTTAAAATGATGTGAATTGGCAACTTTATCCCCATATCAAATTAGTAACTTCCTCCATCCCAATTAACAACTTCATCCTATAAAAGGAGAAGAGGAGGAAGTAAAATGGATCCAAAATCTTACATCCAAGCTCTTGAATATAGGGATCCAACATCCTTCAAAAAGAAATAAACATCATTAGAGACTCAAAGCTCTATTAGAATCACTTTTGAAAGCTAAAGTACTATTACTCTAGCCAAATTACTTCACCCTTCCACCATTGAGTTTTAGATATCTTTCAATTATTTTCATTGATTTATATTATTTATAACCTTCCTACCCTATCAGACCCATCAATATATTATTTTACACCCCTCAATGCCATAAGAGACCTCTATTTGCCCACACACCTAATCTACACCTTTTTTTGATCATTTCTAGAATTATATAGGTAATTGCTGATGGTTAACATAACCATTGATGATCAGCCTAAGGTTTCGATGGTTCACCTAACTATTAATGGTCACTATGGCATAAAAATACAACAAGTTATTTTTAACCCCATAACCCTACTCAAATCTATCTTTCTCTATTTCTACCTGATTATAATACTTTTTTTGATTTTTTGGACCAAACTCCGACCATTTTAGCATAAGTATTGACCGACTTTGCTACTTTTGGTTACTTTTCTATTAACTAGCATTCTAATTTCTTTGAATTACACTTCATTTATCTTATGCAATTATATATTTAATTTATCATTTCCAACTTAATTGTTATAACAATGGATTGACAGCCTCCTACCAACTAATACACTTCTTGGATCTAGCTCATGCTAGGTAGTCCACTCATCTATTTTCTAACAATACCCTTTTCTAGTGTCTTTTTAATCTATAGATTATTCCTTCCTATCCAAAGAGGAGTTACCATCATCATCTAGATTCACACATGTACTTTACTAGATATTCTTTTACACACCTTATTACTAGTTTCATTATTACTTTCAAAATTAAGAAATGAGTGAAAATAAATTGAAACATTTTGGCATGCCTAGTGGGACCCAGTTCCCTTTTTTCCTCCTTTATTTTATGTTCATCGAATGACATTTGATATTTATTATAAATTAAAATAAACCTTTTACATACATTGATTGCTTACTTGTTTTATTTCACCTATTAACATAAAGGCAAAGTAATTAATCATAGTTTTCACTCTTGTTATCACACACTTAAGCCAAACCACAAAATAATTAACACATCAAAACATACCTTAGACAAGGCTTGACTAGGATTTCATCACCTAGCGGTAACCTTACCACCAAGGGGAGAACCAACTTGGCTCTTTGGTTGAGTATAAACTTTTAACTTGATATATTTTGGCTAAGCACTCAACACTCTTACCACTGTGGGACAATGAAGTGAGGGGGTAGGCCCCAATACCAAGCCACATACTGAAGTTCAATGGATATTTATCTCTTGAGCACCTAAACAACCTGAAACAAACCTTATATTTCCTCTTTAATACTCAATATACAAGCCAAATTTCCTCATCACACTTTCTAAGGCATAAACCAAAAGTGATTTAAAAATAATCCTAGGATTTAGCATACTTTTAGTGTTACATTGTTTGCCTTAAATTCTTTTCTTTTATTTGATAGTTGTTTGAGGTGTGAGTCTCATCATATTATTTCCTATTTTCTCATATGGTCTTTACTAAATAGCAACAAATAAAGCAAACCAATCAACCACCACATTCTTCTTCTTCCTCCATAGAATATAATTCTAATGATGAGGGTTTACCTCATTTTTCTCCCCCTCCTACCAAAATCCTAGTTATTTCTGAGGGTAATGCAGATTTTTCTACCTTCCTTAGTAGCAACCCTATAACTCTTCAAAAATATATTAAAAATATACCTCACCATACCTCTATTGCCTTGATTCCTCCTACAAACCCTCCTTATGCTATGATTCCCCATCTTATGGTGGGTATTACCTTAACCCAACCCTTACTGACCCAAGCCACTTATTCTTCCAACATCCCATTTGCTACTACTACCCAAACCCAATCTAACATTCCAACCTCTAACCAAACACCTCCTACCACACCTCACACTTCACATACAGGATCAAATTTACCTCTAGTTACCTATACTCCACCTACCATGGGTTTATCTTATACCCCTAATTCTACCCTTCCCTTTATTACAACCAATCCACCAACTTATAACCCATTTTATAACTTGGTGATCTCTATCCCTCAAAAACTTCCACCCATTAGCGCTAGAGTCACCACCCAACCTCAACTTATTCAACCTCAACCCACTACCTCAACCCTACCTTTAAGTCAACCCATATGCATCCCTCAACAAGTACCCATGACAACCTATCAATATGTCCCTAACCCATAGGGATAAATAGCACCTTCCACCCAACCATTTATGCCAATTAACCTTTATGTGGCACCATATCAACTAATTATGACCACTTACCAATATGTGGCTTATTCAACACCTTCTACCACCTATCCATACATAGATGCCACCCAACCTCAACAAAATTTACCCCTTAATTATGCAGCTTCCCAACCCCAACTAGATTTGATCAAGATCTTAATGGACAAAATGACTAAATTGGAGTCATCTATATCTAGGTCTTATAACCTTTTATCCTACAATAAAAAATTTAATTAACCCATTCATTCATATATGCCCATCAATTCATATACTCCTCAATGGGAATTGCCCAAGTTTTCCAAATTCCAAGGTAAAGAGGACCCCCAACAACATTTGAGAGCATTCCATCATTCTTTTTATTTAATAACATATGATGATGCTCTCCTTCTTTGAACCTTCCCCATATCGTTATCAATACCAACCCTTGATTGGTATATTTCTCTTCCCACACACTCCATCTTTTCTTTCTCACAACTGACCCAAATATTTTTAGAGCATTTTTCAATAAATATATCTAAAAAGGTTTCTATTACAAACCTCTATTCCATCAAGCAATTTTATGATGATTCAATTGTTGATTTCATGTCTAAATGGAGAGGTCTCATCAACCAACTTTTATTCTTCTTAGCCCAACCCAAATTGATTAAACTCTTCTCTCAAGGTGGTGCCAAACATATAGCCCCCACTCTTCAAGTTCAAACCTTTATAACTTTTGATGAGGCATTCACCATGTCATGTAAACTAGAAAACCAAACCATTGCTGAAGGGAAATTGAAATTATGAAGTAAAAACTTTAGATTTAAATCCAATGACCCATCCTCAACCAAAACCACTAACCAGTCTAATACCAAATCAAAAGCATCCATAAACTTAGTTGTTATAAAAATTGCTCTACCTCCAAATATCAACCAACCACCTCAAACCAATCCTTCCAACCCTTCTTATCAACAAAACCAAAACTAAAACCAAGCTCCTCTAAAACAATATACTCCCATTGGAGTATCTTGTACATCAGTTTTAGATAAATTTCTCAAAGCTAACCTCGTCTAACTTTCATGTATTAAACCACCCCAATAATTTGATGATTCTTGCCCTATGTTGGATTGGTATAATGATAATGACCATTGTGCCTTCATCGAGTCATAGGACATGACATTAATAGATGTAATACCTTCAGAAATTTTGTCCAAAACTTAATTGATAGTGGAGAACTTGCATTTGATAATCTCAATGCACCTCATAATCAGTCCCTTGACATTTTTTCAAGCCTTTTCCTAATCATGCTCCTTCTACCTAACACCATGATAAATAACCCAAATCATCTCACTCTCATGAGGCACATACAATCAATGTTATTATTAACAAGCCCATTATTGAAGAGACCATTACCTTAATCACCCAAATGAAGTAGTAAACTCACCTCCTAATCCCTTAGATACCCGAATAAAGGAATTAACCACCCATATCTCTTCACTCCATGAGACCTTGGCTTTATCTACCTCTCCTTTGATGGAAACATGAAAAGGGATAACTTCTACTATAACCATTTCTTATTCTTACACTCCACCCATTCAGATGGAAGAACAGCCCTCCATTCCTTTAAACACCCGAACAAAGGGAGAAACTCTATTCATTCCCTCACTTGAGGACATCATACCTACCTCCCTTATCATACAACCATCCATATCCCCTTTGGAAAACATTCCACAAGAAGGGATTATCTCATCTACCCAACCACCAATCTTGGAACCTTCCCTCAAAGACAAAAATAAGGAGGCATTTCCTCTTCTTCAGCTAAGGTCTTAATTTTTGAAACCAATGACCAAGGATCTAAACCCATCTACAAGCCCTTTTTTACACTAGTCCAAATTTTAGAGTTCACTTCTCAACCAAACTTTGATAGAGCCAGCTTTTAGCATTGTCTTGGACTCCCTTATCAAAAAATTTTTGAATCATCAACCTCCCTTGAATTGACCCTTAAACCCATTATTACCTCTTCACTAAATACCTCTTCTAAAACCATAAGTGAATCAATCCAACAACCTCCTTCTAAAATCACCAAATCATCTTATACTTCTCTCACCAAACTGATCAAGAACCTAGTAATTCTTCCCACACCTAGCCTCACTCACCCCTCTTTTAAGTTGGACTTAACCTCATTTAGTCCACCAACACAACCTCTAACTAAACCAACTAAGAAGGTAGAGATACTCAAACCTCCAACTTGAACTAGACCCATACCACCTCATTCCCACTTACCTTCCATCTTAAGACCCCATCTTTCTACCATCCCAATTACCTAGTCTTCCTCTAAGAAACCATTCCCATTTTATCCACCTATACCCATCAAACCCTCTAGTTCTTCATTTTTAAGTAACCTATCTACATCTACTTTCCCACCTGTATCTAAGCCTTCATCACCCAAGTCTTCCATATCTAAATCTTTAACCTCTAAACCAGTCATAACCTAGAAAACTGAACCAAAATCACTAACTAAAACCATTAATCCAACTATAACTTCCATGGTAAAACCTATGCCCAAGAAGGCTCCCATACCTAAAACTATAAACCCATCACCTCTAACACCTTTGAATGAATCTTAGTCAGCTATCTTATAGAGGATGCTATAAACTTCCTCCATTATCTTACCACCTATCAAACCATTATACCCTTCCAATACTAAACCTTCTTAGTTCAATGATAACTTGATCTATGAATATCATAGGGAATTGGAACATGACATAGAGAAATACAAAGATTTCCAAGCACTTGTTCATATCCTATATGATGAGGATGATTTATTATCAGATGAACACTTCTTACCCCCATTACCAATCTTACCATCAACCCAACCTACCCATCCTTTACCTACTCTCCTACTCCTACATAAATATGAGAAAGAGGAACCAAAGAAAGCATCTAACCCAAAAAACCCCCTTACCTACACTATTCACGTGCTTACACAATCCCAAACCTAATAGAAAGATAAGGGAAAAGCTAAAGCATCCATCTTAAGGATATACCCTTCAATCCCTTAATACACCAACCAAAGCCAAACATATCCATCCTCACCTTCATAACCACCAAAACCCAAGGTATCCATTTTGGGACCTTCTCTCTCCAACCCATCTAAATCCATCCAACATATCATGTTGAAAAAACTTCACTAGACACCAATGAAAATGAGACTTTATGAACTAGTTAACACCTCACCCTACCATCATCAAGAACTAATCAAGGATTTAAAATCTATAGAGGTTTAACTAGATGATCCTCAACCCTTGCACCCTTTGTTGGAGCCCTTAAACTTTTTTCCTTCATCACCTTTCAGGATTTTGAAATACCTCCCACTCATCCTAAGGATTTCTATCCTCCCCTTTTTGTTATCACATACATCAATCAAACCCACATAAAATGGGTGATGATTTATGGAGGAGCTATCATCAACATAATTACCTCCTATGCATATGACTAACTTTAGCTACCCAAAATCATCATTTCAAAAAGCATAGTGGTCCTTATTTCCTTTAATGATACCATGGCCACTACCTTAGGGACCATTGTCCTCCATATCTACTTGGGGCCTTGTACCATTCACAAAATATTTTATGTTATAGAGGGTGATTTCTAATACAATGTGTTACTTGGATGCCCTTGGATCCATGTTACGAGTTACATCCCTTCCACCCTACACCAATGTGTTAAATTTGATTACAAGGGACAAATTATTAACATTACATCTAATCCTAGTCCCTTTGCCTCTTGTAATATGACATAATGGCCTAATGACATTCTTATTCCTCCATCTACCTCACCACCAAATTCTATAAACAACACTACAATAACCATAACTAAAAACACTCCTACTCACAACAATGATGAGGCATAAACTAGATCATCTATCCCTTCATCCTAAATTCTGGTTGAGGAGTCCTTGCAATCCATATTTCAATGAGACTCTCTTGGGGAATATCCTCTTATAGCCTTAGATGTTTTCCCTACTCTATAAGAATATGAGAACCTCAAATTTAACCCTTTATATGATCCCAACATCAAAACCATCATCCCTTTTGGGATCCCCAATAATTAAACAAATTTCATCTATGGGGGACTTGATCAACCACTTCTCACTCCCATCACTGCCCCATTCATCTAAACATTCACTGATAATTTTTCTTACTTGGACAAACCAGCCTTTGCCAAAGCTTACCTTTACCAATGCACTTGGAAGGGGTTTGGTCTTGGCCTCTATGAATAAGGATGTCATGAGCTACCCATAATCAAAAATCAAAAGCCTCATGAGTTTTTTGGCCTTGGGTTTGTACCAACAGAAGAACCCACATCACCAAAGCCCATTTTCACCATTGATGAAGAACTTCCATCCTCACCAACCCCATCTCCCTCAAAATCTAAATACTATGATACCATTTCATCTAAATTTTCTTTATCAATACCATTAGTTTAGGCCCATAGGCCCATCAAAAGGGTGGCTAAAACTTAAACCCTTCCACTCATCCATACTAAAATGATTGAACATGATTTTACTACCATCAACACCATCCATTGATAAGATGATGATTCCATTCTCACCTACATTCATAGGGGGGATTATTCAATTCATAAATATCTCCTTCCTAAGAATCAAATTATGCTAAATGAATCCACTATTGATGTTAACTTGGGTACTTAGGATAACCCTCATATCATCAAAATTGGCCAATCTTTAAATTCCATTGAGAACTAAGATTACCCTTCTTTCCTTTGAGATTGTAACATAGTGTTTGCTTGGACATATCAGGATATGCCTAAAACTGACCCTTTTATTGCCCTCTACAACATTGTTACACATCTTGAGGCTAAACCAATTTGACAAAAGCTTCATAGGATGTATCCTCACATAACCCTTCTTATCAAAGAAGAGCTTCAGTGTCTCTTATCTATTGACTTTATTCAGCCCATAAACTATCCTCAGTGGGTTTTTAACATCTTTCCTATCACTAAACCCATGGGGGGCCTTCGCCTCTAAATTGATTTTTATGACCTCAATCTCACTTGCCCAAAGGATGACTTTCCTTTGCTAAACATTTACCAACTTATTGATCTTACATTTAGCCATGAAATGTTATCTCTCATGGATGTTTCTTGAGATATAATTAGATTTTGATTTCCCCCAAAGATTAGCATAAAACTTCCTTTCTTACACCATGAAGAACCTTCTACTATAGGATCATGCCATTTGGACTAAAGAATGCTAGAAAAACCTATTAGTGGGCCATGACATATATCTTTCACAATCTCATCCATAAAATTGTATAAGACTATGTGGATGATCTCCTTGGCAAATCTAAACACCAAAAATATCACATAGTTGTTATCATCATCATCTTTGATAGACTAATCCATTATCATGTTAGGATCAATTCCAAGAAGTGCATTTTTAGATTCTTATCAAGAAATCTTCTTGGTTTCATCATCTCTCTAGAATATCAAAATAGACCCCATAAAATTTAGAGTAATCTTGGAGATGCCTCTTCTTACCAATCTTACATAACTCCATAGCCTATAGGGTAAAATTAAATCTATCTATCACTTCATCTCCTAGCTATCAAATAGATGTTAACCCTTTCAACACAACCTAAAAAAAGCCACCTCTTTTAAGTGGACCAAATAATGTCAACAAGCCTTTTATTCAATCAAGGAATATCTTCTCTCTCCACTTGTCGTCATCCCTCCTAAGTAAGACCAGCCCTTTTACCTCTGTATATCTACGACAAACCATTCCCTAGGGGAAATGCTCACTCATTGTGATGACCAGAATAAAGAGAAAGCCATCTATTACATTAGTCACACCCTTATTAAATATGAAACTCAGTATACCCATCTTGAAATAATCTGCCTCGCTTTAGTTTTCATGGCCTCCAAACTCTACCACTACCTTCTTAATCATAAAACATATGTCATCACCAACACTAACCCCCTCAAGTATATGCACTCTAATCCATACCAAAACCAATATATGGATAAGTGGCTCATGCTCCTAACTAAGTTCAATCTTGATTTCCTTTCACAAAAGTCCTTTAAAGGATGGGTCATCACTGATCAAATATATAAATATCCTCTATTAGACAATCAACCTCTTCCTCTTGCCTTTCTAGATGAGTATATCATAACTCTTTCTTAGGAGGAACCTACCTACCAAATGACCATATTTTTTGATGGCTCCAAATGCCAACATGGTGGGGGTACTAGAGTTATTCTCATTTCCCTTAATGGTGAACCTCTTCCCCTTTATTTTAAAATTGAATTATAACACACCAATAATGTGGCCAAATATAAATCCCTAGTCATGGATCTCCAAACCACTCTATCCTTGGGAATCAAACAATCAATGTCTTTGGAAACTCCCAACTAGTCATCAACTAGGTCAATAGATCTTATCAATGTAAAAATGATATCTAATTGAAATATAAACAACTCATAGATATACTCTTAACATCATTTGAACATTATCTTATCTAGTTCTTTGATTTACTAAAAAGAATTTAGACATAATGGCTTCCCTTACTTTCTAAATCCCATCACACCTAGCTAAATCTAAATTATTTGTCACTATCCATCATTTTATCACACCCTCATATATCAGTTATGATATTCCTACCATTTTTAGTGTGGAAACATCTCCTTCTAACATTTGGTATGACCAAAATTTTGACTACCTTAACCTTGGCATTATTCCTCCTAACCTTTTGAAGAATGCCCAAAGAGATTTTGTTTAGGGTACCTCTCACTAAACCATACCAGGGGGAATCCTTTATAAACATGGATTTGATGCCATCCTTCTTCATTGTTTACATAGCCACAAAGATTCCCACATCATCAAAGAAACACATGATGGAATATATGGGGGACACTTTAGTGGCCTAGCTATTGCTAAACATATCCTTTACTTTGGCTACTATTGCCCACCCTCAATCAATAATATGAAAACTATGTAAAGAAGTGTGTCAAATGTAAACAACATGCTAACTTACATCATGCACCTCCCCATTGCCTTTAGGTATCTATAGATTATTGGCCCTTCTCACAATGAGGTCTTGACCTTATTGTGGAAATCAATCACCATTCTTCACAATGACACCAATATCATTACTTCCACCAAATATTTCACCAATGGGTGGAGGTCATCCTTCTTATCTCAACCAAATCTAAAAATATTATCAACTTCATCAATCACCATATCATCTACCACTTTGGTGTTCCTCATAATATCCTCACTGATAATGGTAAACCATTTAAAAACTAGAAATTCTAAGGTCCCTACAACAATGTTGGCATTAAGTTAAGATTTTCTTTGCCTTATCATTAACAAGCCAATGGATAGGCAAAAGCCTCTAACAATACTCTCATCAAAATGTTAACCAAAGTATTCAGTACTTTAGGTCAAGATTGGCACTTGCATATCCCTTTTGCTTTATGGGCCTATCACATTAGCATTCAAACCTCTATGGGTGATACACCTTTCTCTCTCATCTTTAGATCTAAGGAAATATTACCTCTCAAAGTCTAGATCCCATCTCTTCATATATCATTTCATGAAATCCTTTTTGAGAGTGACTACTATCAAGAATGCCTCACACATCTTGAACTACTAGATAATCATCACCTCATAGCCCTTAATCATATTCATGTCTATTAGGAATGAATCAAGTGTGCATACAAGAAACACCTACAAGAGAAAGAGTTTAACATCAAAGACCTCATCCTCAAGGAAAACCAATATGGAGAAAATAAAAAAGGGTAAGTTTACTTTCAATTAGATTGGACCCTATATCATAACCCATAAGTATGGATCAGGCACTTATCATTTGTCTTTTCTTGAAGGTAAACCAAAAATTGAGCTTCTCAATGCTTCACATTTGCATCTGTTCTATTGTTGAAACAAGGATCAAACTCACCTTTATGTCTAACTTAATCTCATCCCTTTGTTTACAAGATTTTCATTTCTCTTCACTGACCTATCCCTATTTCTTTTGGGGACAATTAATTACAACATAGAACCATGTGATTATCCATCATAGTTATAGGCCTAATATTAAATATGGGTACCATGACTCTACCCATGGTATGGTCCTCATGGATACTTTTCATGTCTAATTAGATGGAATCCCATTATCGTTTTTCTCTCAAACCACTTTCCCCATCTATCATTAACCTTTTATGCTAAATTTCTACCTCCATAAAGGTAAACTTGTAAACCTAAATAGACTTTTCCATGTCTAATCTTGCATCTCTAGCATTACAAACTACTCCCTTGAAGCACAACTATAAAAATCCATTTCTAGACCACTCCCTTGAAGGATGGCTAAGAAATAATCATTATAAGCTTCTTGAATCGATCAGATTCAATAAAATAACAAAATTAATGAATGATCCTATGTCAAAATCAAAGTAAATAAGCCACAATCAATTCCTATAAGTGTTATTTGTAGACTTCCCACATCGATTAGTCTACGCATAATCCCTATATGCCATAATTGGCTCTTATATATGGCACTTGTAGAATTCTTGCATTGATCAGTCTACATGTCATATTAAGGCATAGACTTGTCTATTATAGTTCTTTGGTCACCTATAGAAGGGGAAATATAACCCATATTAGGTTACCTTTTCACCCATTTAGCATTCAACCATCTACCTATCACCTCCCTTCCCTTCAATCCCTCTCTAAAATCAAGGGAATATGAGCTTACTTGACATAACATGATCAAGATGCCCCCATTCTCCATCAAATCATGCTCATGTAAAGCATTCGATAAGTTTATGTTCACTAGTCCAACTATGTTTTCTTATTGTTAGGTCCTTGCCAACCCAAAGCATCATGTCTTTTCTTTTCCCTCCATTAGTTCATATGGACGTATGTCTCATAAATCTTTATCTCTCTCTCATGTATCCTATCCAAACATGCAAACATTATTCTCATCAATGTAATCATAACATTATGAACTATGAACCAAACAAATATAAACCCTATCCTACCCATAAACAAAACATCAAAATGCATAATTCATAAATAATCACCACATAATATTATAACATCATAAGAACATATTATCCTCATCAAATGTCATCCTACAATAATTCCAAAATATCATCTTATATATGAATATTACATCCTCATCCTATCTATAAATCACATTGTTATAATCATCTCATCAAAACCTATCAAATATTCATGATCATGTGTAAACTAAAATAAATAAAAACAAACATCTTGATCAAATACATGTTGTCAAGCACATCATCATATAAACAAATAGTCATCATAGTCTATCATATTTGTCATCAAATACCTAAACTAAAGAGTCAACAATAAACCTATGCCTAAATCATCATATATGTCATCCATGATCCATAAACATAACCACATCATGATCATAATCTACATCTATATCATCATCATCATAATACATCAACATATAATCAACTAAACCTCATCATGTCATCAAAATAATCATCATGTCATATGTCAACATGTCATAAATACACACAAATACCATAATCACCACATGATCCTCATATACATCATTAAGGAAATATAGTACATAATGTATCCATGTCTCTCTCGCTCATATATAACTCATGTCATTGGCACACAAGATGGTATCGAAATAAAAAACATATAATATATAAGGCCATATATCAATCCCCTAGGGTACCACTACTGATGGGCCCACCTGTACCACTACCATTGGCTCCATTTGTACTTGCACCTACACCTCCACTACTATTTGGTGGTGCCCCCCTTGATATCCCTACCTATCCCACTATCAAGGCCCATTATCTTGGAGTAGTTATAGATGGACCCCCTACTAATTTGGCCCTATACTCTCCATATCTCATTTCTAATAAAAACTACACTATCACTATCACCTCATAGTATCTCAACTCCTTGATTTTGGCTAGGTATCATGTCCTTGAAACTATGTTAAGTGGTCCTCCTACTATTGTTTTGGCTGCCCCTGCCCTTTATCTCAATGAATCTCTCTCCTAAATCATTAACCCAAGAAATATCCTTGCTTGATCATGCTCACCCATCACTGTAGCAACCTATCCCTATAAGGTGATAATCTATGCTTGTAAATTGGCCACTTATCCCTATAACCCAATAATCTAGGCTTGTGCTACTACCATTGCCACTATCACCTATCCATCTTATGCTAGTGCCCTTCTAGGGTCCACATTCAACAACTGCTACCCCTTGTCACCCTATCTAAATTTATCCATTGCATATCTTGACTAATACAAACTTGCATATCCATCTACAACCCCAACATAATCTATGGGAGCTCTCATTGGCAACTCCTCTTGGTCTAAAATGACATCTTGTGGTTGTGGCTTTGGGAGTAAGAACTTGGCCTCCTCCCTCCTATATCAAGGGAAATATGGTGGGATCCCTTATACCAATACAAACTTCCACCACACTTAGTCAAAGGGGATTAGCTCGGTCTCCCCATCTCTCCTCCCATAAATCTAATACTAGCTCTATAATGATAATGTATGGTATTGGTGCTCAGGACATCTAAGCCAACCCATATATGTCCTCCATATCACATCTCTTACAACTAAACACTCTAAAGCATCTTATAACTAGTCAATATCTCTACCTCCTCCACCTACCCCTGTGAAAGCATAATCACCTCTCCATCTATTAAAACTCACTGGAAAAGGATCCTAACTAAATCCATCCCATGGTAGCCCTAATGGTCTTACAACCTAAATGTGCTCATATGCCCAATAGTGGAGCATGAAATTGAAACTAATCCCATACTGTCTATGTTCTTGAAAGGCCTAGAGCTCCCTATATATCTATACTAGTAGCACTGAGGCCCATCCAAACATAGTCCTCCCTAGCAACATATACATTAATACCCCCAATAGTAGGTATGTAAATGATTCATGGGTCAAATCTGATAATGTAAAATAAGTCATTATCATCATCATCATCATCTTCTTCAACAAACACCTATCCCCTGGGACACTCTAGTACAATGGCCCAATCCTAAACCTACTTGCATGCCACCTCACATGAACCTAGTTTATTCCATATGAAATATCCATGTAGTAGTCCTGATCCTTTATCTTAAAATGATATATGGCCTCCCCTTGAATGAGTAGCTATGTGATCCTCATAACATCCTCCAAAAATGAGGGTCATCTCTCCATTAGGCAACAAGAAGGTGTTCATCACTGGGTCCCATCTCTTGATGAGCATGATGATTATGGTTGCATCTCATGGTAGGTGCTAAAACGAATCATAACTCCTAGGATAACTGTCTCCATGTGCCTCAACTCCTCTATGGTCATCACATCATAAAGCTTGGTGGAGATCTTAGGGACTCGATCCCTCATTTGAGTCCAATCACGTGCTTGCATCATAATCACACAATAATATTAGCATGCCTACTTTTTTTTATATGTCACTCTAAAATATTCACCTATCATTTTTACTCTATTCCACCCTCCCCTATTAAATATATTATTTTACCTCTTGCAATCACCCATACCTATCACTCATATACATTGTTCCTTCCTCCCAAATTATTGCCCTAACTATTTAACCCCAACCCTCAATAAATTAGTTTAAACACCTAAAACAATTATATTAGATAACTTCCACTCCTCCTATCTACACCTTTTTTTACCTACCACTATAACACCCCTTTATGCATACCATCATTTTCATATTTAGTATAGCTTTTCCAATCTTAAACACTTTCAACATCTTCATCTACTTTATCACTTTTTCAATTAGTTTTGACCAACTATAACCTTTTACACCCATTTACCAATTTTTATAACTATCAATTCAACCATTTTAGCATTTAAATCTTTTCTTAACTTTTCACTACTAAAATACACTTATTACACCAACATTCCTACTTTAACATAATTCTACAAATTTTCCTCGCAACTATAAATTCTTTTCACTTATTTTCAACCTTTTACCAAGTCTTTTCACCAATCCTTTGACCATCGATGGTTTCTTGAATCATCGATGGTCCCTTAGGGACCTTTTTATCCTTAAGTTTGACTGATGATGGTCAGGTTGAGCCATTGATGGTCACTATGTGTGATTTTTGGTAGTGAAACTCAAACCCTTGACCTCCCAAAACCTCTAAAACATCACCTAAATCTCATAATTTCTCTTCCTAACATTTTACATAACCTATTACACTCCTAACACACCCTTTCAATATCCATTTCCCCCACTAATTTTTCTATGAACAACAAAAACCTAAAATTTAAACATTATGGCTTGGGATAATTTAAAAAACCCTACCCCACTAATTCAACCTAATCAAATGTAACTTTATCCCAACACATTCAAATATACTATCAAATTCACAACAACACCTACCCCATTTCATAAACAATGCCATGGTTAAATCCCCCATCTAACCATTTGGCCATGCCTTCATCCACCCTCCATCTATTCAAAACTCAAGCTCCTCAAACATGCTATTACCCAATCCACTACCACTAACTCAACATGCTTACCACATAAATAATAAATTGCCTAAATTACCTAGAGCACAAATGCCAAACAAGTCAAAATGGTAAAAGTACATTCACATTTTACTTTTATCTTCTTCGATTTTTAGGGTTTTCTTGACCACCGATGGTTAGGGTGACCATCGATAGTTGAACCTAAACAAGCCCCTAACCATCAATGGTTAAGTTGCCACTTTTATTTCCCTCATTTTAATAAAACCTCACCTTACTATTGACCTTTATGAAGAACTACATTTGGCCTCAAGCTCTTTTGGATTTTATATCCATGAAACTATGTAGGCAATGCCCACTTTCCTAATTCATATGGAGTCAGCTCAACCCCTTTCAACCAACCAATACCTAACCATTACACCATGTCCACCCTGACATTGGTCATTTTTGACCCAAACCATTTTATTATTTTATGACAAATTTGCATGGTCATTTTGACTGCACCAACCAACCTTGCCATGTTGAAATCTTAAACTTTACACCACCTCATGCATGACCTGACCAATTATGTTGTTTCTTGGGAGCACTTCCTAACCTAAATACTTATGAACAACATCTACCTTGTCTTGATGGCTTGATATGCCTGACCTAATCATCTATGACCAATGATATGGACTAGTTACCCTTGTGACATGTCCTTCTAAAATCAAGTTTATTTTTACCAACATTGGCAACTTTAGTCTTTGCATGATCTTGACTATCGCCCTTAGTCATATTTTTTGTGTATGTTTATGCCTCAAATTCCCAACCTTTTTATGTCACCCACCTTGTGCCTACCCATTTCTCATTTATCAAACCCTTACTTTATTTCACTTTCACCTCATCAACTCCTAATTTGAGGGGGAAAACTTCCTCCCATATTTAGGGCAACCAAACCTTAACCAGTGATTTGTTTTGTTCAATATCTTGTTAAATAAAATACACATAATAAAAGGGGAAAAATATTGACACTCAAAAACTACACATGATAGCTTTTGATGTCTAACTATCTTTTGACCCTTGTTCGACCTTACATCTAGTGGACCACCTAGTCAATTAGACTCATTTACTAATTTGACCCTATCAAACCCCTAACCTAACACATTTGACTAAACCATTTAATTCACCCCTTTTAACTTGATTTAACACATTTTCTTCTCATCCCTCGACTACTGATAGTTATCCTAACCATTAATGGTTAGCCTGACCATCGACAATCAGGTCTCTAAGCCTAATTAAAATTTTTAAAGCATTGACAACTTTGTGCGAGATAAGTATCTCCATAAACAATAGCCTGATTTTAAAACTAGCTTTAAAATGACATACATTGGTAGCTTTATCCCCCTATCAAATTAGTAACTTCCTCCATCATAATTAACAACTTCATCCTATAAAAAGAGAAGAGGAGGAAGTGAAATAGATCCACAATCTTACATCCAAGCTCTCTTACATACAAGGATATAACATCTTTTAGCAAGCAAGAAACATCATCAAAGACTCAAAGCTCTATCAAAATCACTTTTGAAATATGAAGTACTATCACTTTAACCAAATTACTTTAGCCTTCCACCATTAAGTTTCAAGTATCTTTTGATTGTTTTCATTGATTTATCTGATTTATAACCTTCCTACCCTATCAAACCCATCAGCATATTATTTTCCACCCCTTCACTCCATAATAGACCTATATTTTCCCAAATGCCCAAACTACACCTTTTTTGATCATTTCTAGATTTATACAAGTAATCAATGATGATTAGCATAATCATCGATGGTCACTTCAACCATTGATGGTTACCTAACCATCGATGGTCAGCCTAAACTACCGATGGTTCACCTGACCATCAATGGTCACTATGGCATAAAAATATAACAAACTATTTTTAGCCCCATAACCCCAGCAAGCCCCAACTTTCTCTATTTTTCTTTGATCATAATACCTTTTCTAATTTTTTGGACTAGACCCTAACCATTTTAGCATAAGTATTGACTAGTTTTGCTACTTTTGGTTACTATTATAATAACTAACATTTTACTTTCTTTAAATTACACTTCATTTATCTTATTTAAGTATGTATTTAATTTATCATTTCCAACTTAATTGTTATAGTAGTGGATTGACGGCCTCCTAGCAAGCAATACACTTCTTAGATCTAGCTCACGCTAGATAGTCCACTCATCTATTTACTAATAATACCATTTTTTGGTGTCTTTCATATCTACAAGTTATTCCTTCCTAGTCAAAGAGGATTTCACATCATCATATGGATTCACATGCACACTTTAATAGGTATTATTTTACAAATCCTATTACTAGTTTCATTATTACTTTCAAAATTAAGAAATGAGTGAAAATTAACTGAAAAACAAGGTATCTCTTAGGAGATACATTTCAACTAGGGATAAGAGTGGATTTTTCCTTCAATTAACAAGTGCATGGTCCAAATTTATTATATGCATGGTCCTTTTGTTACAAATTTAGGCTAAAATGTTAATCCCAAAGACTTGTTCATATTTATTAATATAAATGAAACCTTAGCCTTAAGAATTTATCCTAAGTTCCATATATCTTTGAGTCTTAACTTAAACATTGTACTTGTTCATTAGATTAAGAACCCATGTTTAATAGGGAAAAGTTAATTATATGGTGTGATATGGGCCCAATGAGCCAAGGATCCCAATTCATGGGACCAATCTTACTCAACCCCATAGATCAAAATTGGCAGTCTACATTCACTCAAATTACCCTGATCTAATGGTGTGAGATCAATATTAAGACTAACATGTTCCCTTTTACTATAACAGAAAATTAACCTAAGTTTTAACCCTAAGGTTTTAATTATATTTATTAATATATTAAAACCTTAGGCTAAGATCTTGTGTTATGATTTTATTATTCGTAGGGTCCTTTAATATGTTGAAAACTTAGCTTAATAGACCTTAGAATAAAGTTTATTCATATTTATTAGTATGAATAAAAACACTAGTCCAAATATTTACATATATTCCTGGGATTACTTAATCTTTTTATAATTTTAAGAACCAATCACATTCAATTGTTCAGATCATGATCTATGACTCAAATTCACTTAGATGAGATTAATCCTATGGAGTAAAATCATGATTAAAAAGTCAAACTGTGGACCCTAATTTAAACATTGGATAAATTTTGAAAATCAATGGTATGAATTATAACATATAGATCTAGATAAATGGAGTGTATCAATTCAAGACCTTTCAATGAATCTCTGAGTTAATGTGAGGATTCCACATGGTAAAAACATGTTAAATGTTAGGACTGATAAGATGTAGAGCTCAGAAGGCCCACGAGACTACAAAGTGGCATAACCTTAGAGCCTAGTACACATTAAATAGTAAGCACCTTTTAAATATCAATGATATACATTTATTCATACCTACATGATCCAACAGTGTGAGATCAACATAGACTTTTTAAAGGGCACATAATAACTAAGTAGTCACCAAGTGACATATGCATAAAAAATAATGAACCAAGAAGTGACAAATGGAAAGCTTGGTAAATAGTCCTAAAGACATTTTAAAAATTTATGGTAATGCACATGTTAATGACATCCATGTGGACATCAAATTATGGTTCTAAGGAAATCAATTTTAAGATAGCAAGAGCCTCAATGATGTGTTTAAAATTGATGGTCACACACTCATCAAAGACATTCATGTGGATGTCTTATGATGTTAATGAGGGAATCAATGTTAATATATGTTCTTGGATATAAAATCAAAGTAAATGATCAATTTTTAAACATTAATGAGCAATTTTACCATGGAAATGCCATATAAATGCCATGATGATGCCACATAAACATAAAGTGACAAGTTTGAAGATCTTGTGGGCTTAGATAGGGTAAAGGTATAGATATAAGGATCTAAATGAAATATAAGGCACAATCTCACTTAAGTGTGAATAGCCACTATCATTAAAATTTTGTAAAGACTTGTAGAAGAACCCTAACATCTACAAAAACCCTAATTTAATCTAGAATTCATCACAATTGAATTTGGGAGATCAAATCATTATCTAAATGAGTACAATTAAGTCTAAGATCAAACTATAGACTAACACGAGTAATTTGAATAAAATCATATCCATGGAAGCCATAAAAAATAAATAACTCTACTTGACCTCAAATATACAAGGGAAAATCTTTATAGACACAAATTTGATGTAGTAGCTTTAAACATAGGAGGTAACAATTGGTCCAAGATTTTTTGGATGATTGAGGAGTTACCTAACATCAACAAATAAGATTATAAGAACACATCAATCAATAGGAGGTACTATGACATGGTTGCCATTTAAATGATAGGCCTTCATCCTGCTATGGAAAAACTAGAGGTACTTCATTTTATAGATGTTTTCTCTCTTATTTTCAAAGATTACAAGATTGAAAAGGTCACTTTAGTCAATGAACATACTCATAAAAGTATAGCTTATATTTTTCCCATTTTTTTAGAACTACTATAAGTTGTCCAAGCTACAAGTAGATATAGCCACAAACAATGAATGGGATAAGAAGAATGACTTGAAAACTATCCTTATTCCATGGTTATAGTTTATAAATCAAGTCTTCTTTGATCTCAATAACAACATCCCTATTATCCAATTCTAACCTAGGATTAGAATAATTATGACTTTAATGAATAGGTTGTGTGGAAATCCCACCACCACTTATGTTGACAAAATTTGGTGTCCTTGGTATATTTTATGGTTGAGAAGGAACTTACCCCTCCCATTGGTAAGGTTGTTATCAAATGTTTGTGTAACAAGATTATTACAATTAGTAAAAGGACTATGAACTAGTTTTACATGATGTCCTACCTATTAGATGCCTTCCTTACCACAACTAAGAAACCTAATTTTAGAGGATGGTCACCTGAGGGGACACATATACTATCCCAATTCTACTCAAAGTTATAAATATTCAATTATATGGACCACATTCATTTTATTTGTGACTATGTCTATCCATCATTGACTACGGCCATAACTAGAAACCCAATGGCAAGAGTTATTCATTTGGTCAAAAATTTAATTGAATACATTGGTGGCATATGGTTTTACCTAGATTGTATGATCATCAGGATTGAGGGGACCCAATGCACCCCACTTTGGCTACCATTCCATGTGCCAAACAAGTTAGCTGAGCAAGAAGTAACATATAAAATATGCAATGGTGTAGATGGTGTGTGTAAAAACAAGAGGAAAGGACTATTGCATACCCTACCCATGACCATTGGTAGGACTATATTTCAACAATGGGATAATATTGAGGTTACTTTTAGACACAGATCCTCTTTCAAACTACAACATGATGAACTAAGATAGTGGGATCCCCAAGGATGGGTAGTGGGGCATTTGAAATAAAAAATTATAAGTGTGCCATATAAACATTTTCCTAGTTTTTATGATTCAATATAAAAAAAGGCATCATCCTTCATTGAGGTCTTGGCAAGATTAAAAAATCACAACATCAACCTAGAGGATAGATTAATGAGAGATCATAAAGGGATGATGATATATGGTAATTCATTATAAAGAAGTACCATTTGTTAGGGGCTAAATCCTCTAGACCTCCTCCCACATTGTCATAATCACAAATAGAGATCCAAATGTTTGGGGCACAAATTGAACAGAGACATGAAGAAAGGATACCTAGTGAGGTAGCATCATCTTTAGCTCATCTTGAAGAACCAAGGTCACCAATTAAGTTCATTGACTTAGTGGCATTGGATTTTGGTGAAATAGTATAAAATGCACTACAAATTTTATCTAGTGCTTATCAATTAGATGAATAAGATGTCTAGGTAGAGGAAGCTCGAGATGAGGAAGCAAAAGAAGAGAAGGGGAAAGAAATGATAATGGATTTGGTCCTTGTTACAACACCTAACCCAAATATGAAAGATGAGTTAGAATTAGTTATATCAAGAAAGAAGAAACCTAGACTCTCCTTCACTCATCCTTTAAGTGAGGTCAACATCTTTAGTGAAGAGAATGTGTTACAAGCCCAACTATCCCTGAATGGTTTTTATATGGAAAAATATAGAAAGTTCCTACTCTGAACCATCCTTAGACAATAACAAAGTTTATTAATATAATTGTGCATGATGAGCTTAATCCATGGATTATAGATTTGAAAAATAATAAGAACAAAGGATGATGGCTCTAAAAAATCCAAGTGGCACACAAAAAGAAACTCTAGAAGCTCAAAAAGTGACTCAATCATTAGTGGGAGTTTAGTTTAATCCATAGACTACCAATTTATAAAGAGTGATTGAAAAGAAGGCCATAGTCAGAGGTGAGTAATTCACCCTCTAAAAGATAGAGCCATTCATATGTCTGACCCTTATTGAAGGCCAAAATCTAAGAGAATATAGGATATTCAAAGAAAAGATCCTTGATGTACCCCATGCCCAATCTCAATAATTGTAAACGATGATCAAGGGCCTCTTATAGTAAAACAATAATAGGAAGGAAATTATTATCTTATCAATCCATGAAGATAGATTCAAGAAGTTTGAGGACATCATGACTAACCTATTCAATTATTTGAAGTCAATTAGATCTAGGAAGGAAGCAATGGAAAATAAAATCACTAAGGCTATAGGCTAAGTTGGCCAATGGTAGGATTCAAACTATCAAGTGAAAGACTTGATCAAGGCCTTGACCAAGAACCTAGTCCCTAAATTTAAGACTATCAGCTTATCACATTTGAATATGGCTATGGCCATATTGGTAGACAAGATTGAATCCCTAAGCAACTGGGCCAAATGAATGGAAGACCTGGCTAAGGAGTTCAAACTACAAGAAGGTGGAATGTTACATATCTTGGATAGTTTGATTAAGGAACCCATAACCCTTATCTAATTGAGACTTATAACTGATCAAGAGTTTAGGCATATGACCTTTCAGTTTATATAAGAGGTCAAAAGCCAGGGGCAAGTCCAAACAATAAATGACAACAAAAGGAGTATGGGCCTACTTCTGTCATCTAAAGAGAAAATGGGAGATGTCAAGGGCATCAAGCAAGAAATAGAAAAACTTGAGAAGGACCTCAAAGACCTAGAAGATCATGAAAAGGAGCTCTTCCTGAAGTATGTTGTTTACCTCCAATTTATCAATGAAAAACACTATAGGATGAAGATTATTCATCAAAAATAGGTAACTTCATCAACACAAGGACCTCAAATTAGTTATAAATAGTCTTTTGTATAACTTTGTAATATTTTAAAAATAGAACATTATTTTTTTTAAGGCATGTGCAACTTGTAAGCACATTGCCTATAGGTCAGTCCACTTGGAAAAGTTTAGTGTATTCTAGAACTTTTGTAGAAAGGAAAACTATCATTACACTTTTACACTTGTAATTGGATATGATTGACCAACATACTTCCTTGCATTATATAAAATGAGTATTATCATTTGTAAAGGGGGGGAGTTTTTTAGACAAAAACTTGTGTAAATTTTGAGCAATTAATGTAATCAATTAATTTTGCAAAGATTATCCATACTCATTTTTGTTATTTTTTATTATGGTTTTTTTCACTCACATGTTCTCATTTCCAAAATTGAATGGTTTTTGTGAAATATTGGTGTGCATCTTTTAATTACAGATTTGTTAGCTTGTGTCAATGCTAGGTTGATTTAAAGTTCTCAAGTTCATTTCATTTCCTTTACTCTTCTTGAATTTGGGCTAATGTTGTTTATTTGCAAGGTAAATCTTTAAAGTAAACTTAGTTCTTATTTACAATTTCCTCATTATTTTTAACCAGATGACATGGAAATAGGCCAATAATAGATTTAAACTCTAAGGAACCAAATGGAATGGTAACAAGCCAATTATAGACTTCTCCACTCTATGGAACTAAATGGCATGGCAACAGGGCAATAATATATTTATGGAATTACAAATCACCACTGGGTTATGCATGAGACCACAATTTCTAGAAGTAAAGAAACTTATTTCTTCTTTTCAACCACTATATCATATGCATATGAATAACAAGTATCATGAGTTATTGAGATCTAATATTTTACTTGCCACTAATTTTTCATTATACTAGTATTACTACCTCCCTAAGGCTTGCATCCTTTCTTTCCACCAACTTACGAAAAATTCTTTGAAATGAATAAGTTGTTCCAAGTTTCTAATAATTTTTCTCTCTTATCATGATGATGGTTCATGGAGTTTGAGATTAAATGTGGATCTAAAAAATATTACATGGTTTTATCTAGAAATACTCAACAACTTACGTCATAGATTGTGGAAATATTATCTCTTTGAATTTGTTATAGACTAGCATACAAGAATTCCTACACATTAAGGAAGATCCTAATGAGTCATATTCCCAATTAATTAAAAGGTGGATGAAAGTAATTTATGCCTCTAATAGTTCCCCACACATGGACCAAAGAGACTTGTATGATATTTTACTACACTCTCTTAACAAATAAACTAGAGAATTCATATAGAAGTTTCCATATTGATCTTATGAATAATATCTAGAGAGTGTGCTTATAATAGACCAAGCGGCCATATATAGTGGTGATAGGACCTATGGATAAAATGGGAGAATTTTTACTGCTAACCAAAATAGTGAGGGCTATATGAAAACTAATAAAAATAACACCAACTAATTTCCAAATATTTTGAACTATAACTAAAATTTAACCATAGATTGTGTAATGGATCAACCCAAGAAGATAAATATTGTAAAAAATAATCAAATATAAATTGTAAACAATAATAAAAACAATGAAAATGGGTATACAATAAATCCAAACCATTCACCTATAGTACACAATATATTTTAATTGTCCAACACTTCATGCAAATAAACATAAGAATTAATACCAAAATTAGTATTAATATCTTGACTAAAACCCAAAATATCAATTTTAAAACCAACGTTTATATCCAAAAAATAATCAACAAAGGTTTGATCAACATCATTAGAAGAATAAGATATTATGATCCCAATGTTTATTAATATTTTCATAGATCATGACACTCCCACATGTAGGGAGTACGATATATTCATCCATCAAATCCATAAAGATCAATGAAAAACATTTGAAGACATGTTTTTGGGAAGAGAAAATTTAAATCCTTAACTTTACCTGATAGGTCCTATGGCACCTTAGTATGCCAGATTGTGCATATACTAGAACCTATTCCATAACCACCAAATACACCATAATCAAAATGTACCACAAGACAACCCTATCGACCAACACTTTTTAGTCAGCACTCATGATGCCAAAGCTTTGATCTATACACATAACCAAACCCTAACGTGGTCCCTTACCTAGGATCTTATTGAAAGATAAGGATGATAGGTGTCATCGAGTTAGAAAAAATTGAGGACACAAACATCAACACTCATACAATGGAATATTAGCTACACATTCCTTATTTCACCAATGTCTATAAGAATAATGTTCAAGTAAACCCCAAACCCATGGGGAATTATGACCATGTCTTTGATCTCATAAAGACTATTTCCCATATTTAATTCATGAAAATACTTAATAAATATCCTACCAATTATATGAGATTTACCTAATGACTTAGGTATTGGTACATTGGATAATGGTTTTAAAACTATTTCTTTCATAGATTGGAGGTTTCATTACTGTAGAAGCATTTTTGATACTAACTCCAAATACTTGAGTTTTCATGTATTTTCATGATTTAATTTGTATTATTTATAATTTTACATTTATTTCACCTTTATAATTTCCATATATGCATTTATAATTGATCATTTTTAGTCTCCACCACCTCCAATTTAACTCAAATAAGCTCTTAGTTTGGCGTCAGTTAACTCTAGGTCACAACTTATTCTTCTTCCTTATAATTATTTCACTTTTATTTAAATTTTGAATCCAAAAATTACATTAGATATTGAATCTTAAAATAGTTCATAGAACCACAATTAACCTTCTATTATTTTGAAGAACTTAGCCTCAATTTGTAGTAATCTTTTTCTCATTTGCATAAGTTGGAGAAAGGAGCTCATGAGTGTGTAACCAGTAATTTGGTATTCATGATCAACTAGACATAGTTTAAATATATTATTCCTCCTGTTCTTTTTTTTTTTTTTATTCTTCCATTTTATTTTAATCCCCTTTTGAAGAAGAGTTTTAAGGTCATCATTGATGACATATCAAGGAGCTAGTTGCCTGAGGATTCAACATTTTCCTCAACTAATTCTCATTCACTTGATATCATCTTTGGTTATGTTGGAGGATTATTTTATTATGTATTTAATATATTATATTATATTTTTATTTATTTATTGCAACAATTTTTCATTTGAAATTTGATTCACAAGAACTTTGAAAAAAAATGTTTCTTCTTCATTTCCTTGCATTAAAAAACTAGTTTCATCTTACTTTCATTCACACATTATAAATATTAAAGAGTAGTAGTATTTACATTAGATATATGATATATATTTTAATATTAAAATTATATACATCCAATCAACACAATTTTATTTCAGTTTTCACAGCACACATTCACATACATAAAAAAACACTAACAAACTTACGTGCACAAAAAGTAGGAAACCAAAAGAAAGTTTACACAAAAAAATTGTTTGCTTATTTACATAGTAAAAAAATTAATTATAATTTATAAATATTGATTTTATATTTTCATTAATATATTCACATATCATTTAGTTACAAAACAATCAAAATACCAAATAACTAGCATACTAGCTTGTATAGATAGACTAGATCTTGAAAACTTAGAGATTGTATTTGCACACATAAAATCTAAATTTTAGATCTAGTTTCATATTTTTATAGTCAAGATGAAAAGTTTAATTATTTTTTATTTTAATTGAATTTAAAATAAAAATAAATAAAAACATCCATTGTAGTGCATGTAAGTGAAAGTTTACATTCTCAAAAATAAAGGAAAAGTTAAAAATCAACAACTCCATTGTTAGTTGAATTTTTAGTATTAACTTGTATTACATTCATAAAATATCAATAAAATAATAAAAAATAAAATTAGATTTCATTTATTTTATTTCCAATCACTTTTATTTTAGTAAGAAGTGTATTTTTTTTCAATTTTCAAAGCCTTATTGAAAACTCAAAGTAAGCAAAACTCAAAAATCTTATCCAAACAAAAACAAGTCTAAAATTTGATTTCAACCTTTCAAAATATAAATTAATTTTTCATAAACCAAATTGAAACAATAAAATACACTTAAAAAACCTTACAAATTTACCTCACTCTTGGATGATGCTTCTTGAACAAGTTAATCTCCACAGAGTAGGAGATTTTCCTAGAGTACATATTCCCATGCCAACAAACAACATGAAGTGTGACATTAAATCAAAAATTAGAATAAAACTTTTCCATTATGATCCCATCCAAAACCTTATCATTGAAAAACTTAACATTATTTACAAGTAAAAATACCCAATATAATCCTCAATAGTGATACTTATTTGCATCATAGCACGTGAAGCCTACAACCTCCATACATCTAGATCTAAGCCTCCCCCTTTCTATTCTTTATCCTTGAGTCTAGCCTCATCATATATCATTTTATTTATGGATGAAATTTAATATCCATAACCAACCCAATAGATTAATCCAAATCCCAAGGTTTTTCAATCTAATCTTTTCAATTATCCTAAGCCTAGTAATAACCAAGAACTTTTTTACCTTGTCCTATACATTTTAAGGGTTATTATAACTCCATATCTTCCTAGTTCACTAGTTCAAATGAGAATTATGAAGTAGGTTAGATTTTTTTGTATCATCATGAGCACCCTCTTCCATCTATCACTCAAGACCTTGCTCTTATACCTCAACCTAACCAACTAGCTATTCCATCCCTTCCCATTAAAATCCCTCTTTTTCATCATCCTAACCAATTGAATCATTATAACTCTCATCCTATTATATTTATAGTGGTTGTCTTGATATGACTCAAGAATTTATATACATAATTATAAATATATTCATTATACTAGTAATACCAAACATAACTTTTTCATTATACTAGTATTAAAGATACTGAGACACTAAATATATTTCATTATCTCAGCCATTTCATTATTTGCTTATAGTTAATTAAAAATGTATGCTTTTCCCTCAAATTCACCATTTGAATCTTTATTGAATACAAGTAAGCACTAAATAATCTTAATCTCTTCCATTTCATTATCTTAGCCATTTCATAACAAAAATCTAGGTCTATCTAAATCTCAATGATTTCATAACTTAAAGCATTAAACAATGAATAAAGGGTCATGTCAAGCCAAAAAAATTACACATTTTAGATACAATAAAATAATACATTACATAAATTAAATACTTGACAAGAAGCACCTACAGAAATGATAGTGAAAATTAGGGTCAATGCTTCTACCACTAATGCCACAATTAACCTAATAGTCAATAAAATAATGTTTTTTGGCCTTCAAAAGGGAGAGAGAAAAATAAAGATAAAATAATGGAAAGAGAAAAAGATAAACTTAACCCTAATTTCAAATTGTATGAAATTTTTTAATTCTATAATAATTTAAAAGTTTATATAAAAATTTGTAACATATTTAGAAATTATTTAAAAAAGATATTCATATATTTAATCATATTGAACATTTAAACAATGTACATTATTTAATAAAAATATTTAAATATTTAAATATAAATAAAAATAAATAATAAAATTAGATCATTTTTTAATATAAAAATATTTACATATTTTTATTATTTATTATAATTACTCTAATTTAAAAAGTTTATTTATATTTGTCCATTAAATTAGATGATTAAATTATCTAATAGGGATTTGAATCCTTAATTTTTATACCCCATTGAATACCTTTAGATAATTTAATTCACCAATTCAAATAACTGTGAGAGTGAGTCACCTTTTTTGAATTAAAAAACTAATAGTTAGAGACGAATTCAACCCCAAAATGGCAATTAAAATAATTGACTTAAAATCATACCTAGTAACTCAAAGACCTAGACTTGGGAAAGGATTTTGTTGGGTTTAGACTTTTCCATTATGTCAATGCCGAGTTAGGGTTAAACATTTCGCCAACAACACAAGTACTTCAACTTTGAAGCCCAATATTGGGGTCAAAAATACATAGACAAATCACATCCATGTAAAATCAATTAGATTTAAAAAGGAAACTATAAGCCAAGCAACATTACTCCTCTTGAAAAAAATATTTGATTACAAGTATCATAAAAACTTCATTTATCAATATTATATAAATTATATTACTGATGAAACACAAGATTTAATATTATCTCTTGGGAAGCTTTTCAACGGAATTTTGACCATTAACTGGTACATCCCAAGATGTAAGCATCTAAATTCACTCAATATTTTTAACGTCACTAATATTATTAGCTGACACTAATTCTGCTTATCTAATTTATCCCCTTTCATCTCGTTAATTTATCACCCCTTTCTAATTATTTATCTAATGTCCCCCTTCATTATTTTTCATCTACTAACCTTATCCATCCCCACCAATAAATTAACTAATATCACAAAACCCTATTATATTATCCTAATCTCCACTTATCTATCATTTAATAATTTTAAATTTGGCCATGGCCTACCTACCCACCTACACTAGCCCATTACTAGGCTCTCCTACACCCCTAGTCCATAATAACCGACCTAATCCTAATTAGTCACTAATAGGATTATAGAATTATCCAATTCTATAATCATCTATATTATCACCCCTTCTCTCTAGAAGCCTCTAAATCTAGAAGCTTCCAAGAATAATCCCCAACTCTTGATCTCCCCAAGCCAACTTTGAATCTCAACCATTAATCCTTCCCTCCTCTTTCAATTTAAACAATTTCATTCCTCCATTGGAGCTAACTACAAATCATATAGAAAATCTATGTAAAAATATTAAAGTGATCAAGTTTAGTCTCCATGCCAATCTAATCCATCACCAACAGTCCATGATCATGCCAACATAATGTAAAATTTTTGAGTCTAAGATAATTAATCCAATCCTCTTTTTTTCATGTTTTGTTTAATCATGATTTAGAGCATTTAGATTTAGGATTATAATGTTGATTTGAATTGTGAATTCATCTATTGCATTTAGTTATAATGGATCTAGATCTTACTTAGGTAGTTTGATGTTTGAGTAGATTTAGATTACTAAAAAATGGTACATCCCAAGATAATCAATGCCATTTTTAGCTACCTCTGAACACTTACTATATATAGTATTTTTATATATAGATTTTTCATTTATAGATTGTATCTAAATGTAGATTTGTATGATTTAGGGAATTTAATTTCAATAAAATAACAACATAATCATTTGGGAAGCTTTTCAACTTGGTAATTTTGATGACTAAATGGCATGTCCCAAGATGATCAATTCCATTTTGAGCTACCGACTCATTTGGAAAGCATTTCTAAGGTATTTTGATGACTGATTGGTCCATTATATGATGACCAAGATCATTTATAGCTATCACAAGAACACTTTATATTTATATAGTATGTCTATAAATAGATTTCAATATATTATTATATACTAGACTTGAATCTTTTTATAGATGTCTTAAGCTCTTAAGATTTGTATTTGAGACAAAATCTTGTAAATCAAGGTAAATGAACCAAGGTGGGGCTTTTTCACAATCCTCATTACAAATTATTAAAGTATTGGAAGAAAATTTTTCTCTCATTGAGAAGAACACCTAAAAGGCATCCAAATTATGTGCTTGATTCAAAATATGTCTTGCATAACCCTCTCACATTAGACGTATCATTTCATCCCTTGCCACCACACTATGTAACACTAAATTTCTTAACTTATGAGAAACAACTGGGTGACCTTGAGCATGATCAATAAATGAAACTCTTTGCATTAAACAAGATAGTAAAGTTTGGGGCCACTACATTGGCCTCATCTAATACATGAAAATTTAAGATCAAACCATCTTATAATGTTAATCTGAATGAACCAAAATGTGATACTAATCAAATAGTGAACATGATAGTGTAACAATAAGATATATTACAAAATGCATCTTGCAAAAAAATTCTAGATGCACAAATCCTTTGGTGCTTCTTATTACAAATTTGGTTGGGTGTCAACTCATATCAGACTCTCCCTATAGTCATAAGCAACCCCTAAACATATTTGGTTAATCCCTGACTCATACAATTCCAAACAAATTACACTTGATGGGTCTCTTACCATGGGTTTTGGATCATATCCAAGGGATCATCAAAATTAGAAAAATGTTCAATAATCCACTACAAGACATACAATAGAAATTATAGAAGTTCAAAAATGGAAATATAAGTAAAATTATCATCATGGAACTTTGGAAATGATGGTAATGATTTAAAATTAATATGCTCTTACATAATAAGTGGAGTTTTATCCACATTTTTTGAATATGTAACATAAGAAAATTATCTTTAAATAGGGATTTGACTCCTTAAGTTTTATCCACCTCTAGATTACCTTTGAGATAATTTAATTCACCAATTCAAATACTTGTGAGGGTGATTCATCTTTCTTGAATTTACAAATTAATATTTGAAGACAAATTCGACCCCAAAATGGTAATTAGAATAAGTGACATAAAATATTATCTAGTAAATCAAAGACCTCTTGGGAAAGGATTTTATATGCTCATCTAAATTAATTTGGTTATGTGAGGGCATAAGTAGTCTACCTCAGAACACTCACTAGATATAGTGTTTCTATATATAGACTTAAATCCATTTATATATTATATCTAAATGTAGATTTGTATAATTTAGGGAATTTCATTCTAATAAAATAGAAACAAACTCATTACAACAAATTACACTTGATGGGTCTCCTACCATGGGTTTCGGATCACATCCAGGGGATCATTCAAATTAGAAAATGTTCAATAATCCTCCACAAGATCATAATACAATGAAAATTATAGAAGTTCAAATATGGAAATAGAAGTAAAATTTCCATCATGGAACTTTGGAACCGATGATAATGATTTATAAATAATAAGATCTTGTATAATAAGTGGAGTTTCATCCACATTTTTTGAAGATGTAAGATTATTAACTATTAGGAGAAACAAGTGGACCTAGTGGTATAATAGTAGGCATACACATTGGAATAGATGGTGTCTTTCAAAAATATATGTCCACTTCAAATTTTTATCATATTTCTAAACCCAAAGTTTTTTTTGGTTGCTTCTAATTTTTTTAGCACCATTATAACAAAAGCAATTTCTCCATTATAATCACTAAGACAAAACCTAATCACCCACAATTGAGCTCCTTATCTAGTGAATAGAGATGCCTCCTAATTGAAACCAAGGGGGTTTCAAGTTTGATGTAGAGATTGTGCTAATGATTTATAAATAATAGGCTCTTGCATAATAAGTGGATTTTTATCCACATTTTTTGAAGATGTAACATAAAAAATATGTCTAATAGGGATTTGAATCCTTAATTGTTAGTCCCCCAAAGAATACCTTTGAGATAATTAAATTCACCAATTCAAATACCTATAAGGACGAGTCACCTTTCTTGAATTTACAAACTCATATTTGGAGATGAATTCAGCTCCAAAATGGTAATTAAAATAAGTGATACAAAATCATTCC
Organism: Torreya grandis; assembly: GCA_037957365.1. Taxonomy (NCBI): domain Eukaryota; kingdom Viridiplantae; phylum Streptophyta; class Pinopsida; order Cupressales; family Taxaceae; genus Torreya; species Torreya grandis. The sequence goes on along the minus strand of JARHVA010004238.1, from coordinate 339,498 downwards.
TAGTAACTCAAAGACCTATTGGGGAAGGATTTTGTATGCTTGTCTAAATTATGGTTACGTGAGGGCATAAGTAGTTTACCTCAGAACACTTTATATATATATATATATATATATATATATATATATATATATATATATATAATTTCCATTTATACATTGTATCTAAATTTAGATTTATATAATTTAGGGAATTTCATATAAATAAAATATCAACGAACTCATCGCAATAAATTACACTTGACGGATCTCCTACCATGGGTTTTGAATCACATCCATGGGATCATTAGAATTAGAAAATGTTCAATAATCTACTATAAGACCATAGTACAATGAAAATTACATAAGCTAAAATATGAAAATAGAAGTAAAATTATCATCATGGAACTTTGGAACCGATGGTAATGATTTATAAATAATAAGCTCTTGCATAATAATTGGAGTTCCATCCACATTTTTTGAAGATTTAACATTATTAATAATTATGATAAACGAGTGGACCTAGTGGTATAATAGTAGACATACACATTGGAATATATGGTGTCTTTTGAACATATATGTCCACTTCAAATTTTTATCATATTTCTAAACCCAAAATTCTTATTGGTAAATTCTAATTTTTTAGAACCATTGTCAAAAAATAAATTTCTCCATTGTAATCACCAAGAAAAAACTTGATCACCCACAATTGAGCTCCTTATCCAGTGAATACAAATGCCCCCTAATCAAAACCAAGGGAGTTACAATTTTGACATAGAGATTGTACTAATGATTTAAAAATAATAGGCTCTTGCATAATAAGTGGAGTTTCATCCACATTTTTTGAAGATATAACATAATCAAATTGTCTAATGGGGATTTGACTTCTTAATTTTTATCCCTCCTATAATAACTTTGAGATAATTTAATTCACCAATTCAAATACCTATGAGGGCGAGTCACTTTTCTTGAACTTACAAATTAATATTTGGAGATGAATTCAATCTCAAAAGGATAATTAAAATAAGTGACATAAAATCATACCTAGTAACTCAAAGACCTCTTAGGAAAGGATTTTGTGTGCTTATCTAAATTATGGTTATGTGAGGGCATAAGTAGTCTACCTCATAACACTTACTATATATAGTATTTCTATATATAGACTTCTCATTTATAGATTGTATATAAATGTATATTTGCATAATTTAGGGAATTTCATTTAATAAAATAGCAATAGAATTATCATAACAAATTACACTTGATAGGTCTCCTATCATGGGTTTTATATCACATCTAGGGGATCATCAGAATTAGAAAATGTATAATAATCCACTATAAGACCATAGTACAATGAAAATTATAGAAATTTAAATATGGAAATAGAATTAAAATTATCATCATGGAACTTTGGAACCAATGGTAATGGTTTAGAAATAATTATTAGGCTCTTTCATAATAAGTGGAGTTTCATCCACATTTTTTGAAGATGTAACGTTATTAATTATTTGGAGAAACAATTGGTGGTGGTATAATAGTAGTCATAAACATTAGAATAGATGGTGTATTTCAAATATATATTTTCACTTTAAATTTTTATCATATTTCTAAACTCAAAATTCTTCTTAGTTGTTTCTAATTTTTTTAGCGCCATTGTAACAAAAGCAATTTCTCTATTGCAATCACTAAGACAAAACCTAATCACCCACAACTATGCTCCTTATCCAATTAATACAAATGCCCCCAAATCAAAACCAAGGGAATTACAATTTTAATGTAGTGATTATGCTAAGAGGCTATCTCTTTACATGAAGAATGAAAGCCATCGTAGACTAAAGCATTGCATGGCGATTCATATCTTGATAGGTTTGCACCCATAATTATTTTAGATGAACTTATTTTGACATTGTAATGGGTTTGGAGTAACTAGTAGGTTTAATTGTTGATTTACACTCTTTCACTTCACATAAACCCTCTTACCCCCCTCCCCCCAACACACAAATTATATTAGTTATTAAATAAATATAATTGACATATAATATATATCATTATATTTTTATATATTAAACTAATTAATTATATATTAATATTATATATAAATTATATATATTTTAAAATATATTTTAATATTAATCAATATTATTATATCATATAATATATATGTTAATATAGGTTATAAATCAATATTAGAGATTAGATATTTCAATATATTTATATATTCTTAATAGTATAGAACTAATATTATATTTTTAATAAAATTAAATGATTTTTTGTGCCTTTAACATAGTATATAATTCCATGTAACATGAAAATGGATTCAGTTTCTACTTCATTTAACATTATGTGTCAAAAATGTGATCACCGTTATGGATTTAAAACTCTGCAGTGCTTCACCATGTACATAGCAGATGAGGTAGATTAATTTGAATAAAAAATATATCGAACATTAATAATGTTTGGTTGTCAATGTAAATTAAATTAAAAGTTGTAATCATTATCAGGAAGGTTAAATCACATATCACAAAGCATAAAATTTGGTGTTGCAAATGACACTTGGAACAGGACATGGGGCAATAAAGCAGATAAATAATTGATTAATTTCAAGTAATGTGAATGATTAATTTTCTAGGTGCCTTAGTTGATGAATCAAAAGCATTAAATTTTATGTTGTAGATGGCACTTGGCATGAGATATTTAGCAATAAAGAAGATGGACAATAAATTAATTCTAAGTAAATGTAAATGATTAATTTTGTATCCCTTTGAACTTGGCTATAAAAGGTCTACAAATTATTAAATTACATACAAATTATACAAAGGAATAAAGTCTGTTCTACTTTATAAAATGACCATAAAATTTTAGTTAACCATCAAGGTTTTTTATTTGTTATTTAAAGTAGTGGTATTCAATTCTTTTGATGAATAGATTCAAATTAAGCTAAAGTGACAATTAATATCTGTCTCGGTGAGTTTATTTCTTCACTCAAATCCTTTGGTTTATTTCTCTAGTTTATTAAGACCAAAATGATTGTTACTAACTTCAATTTTGAAATCTGACTGTGAGGTGTGTTTCTTGGTGTTTCTAACTATAGGTGTCACAAAGTGAGTTGGATATGTTGGCAATTTTTTGGAATGCATAGTTACTAAGATGCATGTATTCGTGCACCATGGCCAAATAGTATATCTTATGAAAATTATGAATTATCTATGATAACCAGTGAATTATGATCAAGAACTAATCTAAGACTAACCTAAGATGGATATTTACAATGAGATTTAAGTTAAAGTGATCTGGTGAAAAAATAAGCAAAAGGAAGGGTGGGGTAGAAATAAATGTTGTTTTTCTTTATTCCAAACATCGTGACAAAGTTTAGATTTCATCTAGGCATGTATTTAACCAATGTGTTACTTGAAGTAACATAATCTCAAATCCTATTACACATTAGGTAAGCTTCTAAGGAAGATGTAAATAATGCAAATAAAAACCTAGTTCAATTTAAATATTTACCCTATAGGCAAACAAAACTAGCCCAAATGCAAGAAGAGTAAGAAGATAAAATAAACCTAAAGACTTTCAGTCAACTTAGCATTGGCATAAGTTAACAACTCTACAATTAAAGGTGTACACCAAGAATTCATAGGAACCATTCAAATCTGAAAATCAGAATAAACAAGTGAGAGAGAAGCCATAATAACAATAAACATAAGTAAATACTAGACAATATTTATAGAATTCCTTGCTTATATTAATTGCTCCAAGCTTACAAAGTAATTTTGGCTCTAAAACCCCCCGTCCCCGCCGACCCCCCCCTCCACCCCACCACCCTCTTTACAATTGACAATGCTCCTTTTATAAGATGCAAAGAAGAATTTTGATCAATCTTAACTAATTAAAAAAGTATAGGTCTAGGGATAAGTATCCTTTACACAAATGTTCTAGAAATACACTAGACTTTCTTAGTGGATTGATCTATAGGCAATGTGTTTTACAAATAGCACATGCCTTTACAAATATAATATTATACTTTTAAAGGGATAATGATGCAAGGGCATCAACTCATCTATGAAAATTTTGTATATAAGGGTTAATTATGATCAAATAACTCCTCCCATGAAGGATAATAAGTAGTAAAATTATAAGGGTAGGACCTATATAATGACCTTAAAAGGTCAATACTATGTTATAAAAGTCTATTTACCTATGAAAAGGTGACAAGCACCTAATGAGTTATCTATAATGCTACGTTGAAGACAAACTAGGTATATTATATGTTAAGAAGGATACTTTGTCTTCTTATTTACCAATAATCCTATATTTGTGCATTGGTTGAGGGAAGATAGGGTCTGATTCTATCAGGATAAGACTAATAAAAGCATCTATGTGTATATAGAAAGGAGAGAGTTTGTTAAGGAGGTAGAGAAGTAGGTAGAGGAGTTTATAAGAAGTAAATAAAGGCCTCTAGGCTTGTATATGTATGCAGTTGGATTGTAAGTTAATTTTTAAAACCTATCAATAAAGGGAAGAATATTGTGCATTTAAAGACTCCATAGATCTCATGAAGAATGACCGAGTCTGGTATAATGAGGAAGAATGTGATTTGATTTGCATGAGGTAAGAGACTAGAATGAAGACAAGATAAAACTATTTATTATGCATTTGATGAAATATTTTCACCATTACTAGCTTCTCATAGTGAACAAAAATAATGCAATAATTTATAGTCATGTGCAAGGGTGGGATCTTACATATGGGTCTACGGTAATAGGTCAAAGGAACATTTGTCTATTTCTATTTGATCTTGACATAATTTCATTGACTGTGTTACAAAGTTCAAACCTATGGATATTGTGGTTGTATGTTGACACAAAAATTAAGTCTAATCTTGGACATTGTGGTTATTATATTCCCAAGAGGCACATTTCATGGATAAATATGAAATCTAAATAAAGATTGAATTTTTTGAATAGATCTTGGAGCATAGAAAATGACTCATTTTGTCTATGAAAGAAGTCAATACCCAAATTGGCCTTGTACAGACCAACATAGCATTCTATATTATTTGAAGATAGATCCCACATAGGTATTTGTTTTAATATGAATCAAAATATTTTTTAAGTACTCACAACCAATACCGATCTATATGAACCTATGTATAAGATTTAAGAATAAAAGTTTTTATAACTTGAGTGATCTCAAACTTCGTATGAATGCCCAAGAAAATATTTGAGAAGTGTTGAATGTGATTTCATGGTATAGACTATTCAGGAGAAAGAAAGAATTTACATTCTCAGTCTCTATTTATTATTTTCGAAATTCCATGTTGAAACCTAGTTGATGAAATAAGATCTAAGTTATTATATTATGTATGTTGATAATGATGATCAACATTAAAGGCAAGTTCAAATAAAGGAAGATAGGGATAAAGGTTTCATCAGTTAAGAAAACTAGATGAAGGTAAGGATAAGTTGTTTATTCAAAGCAAGTCTACCTAAAAGACCCATCAAGACTATGTATATGATGTAAATACATGGCTTTAAAGTAAGGACTCAACATATTACAGAACTACAATTTAAAAAAATCGATGGATAGGTTTCTCTAGAAGAGAATAGAAAATAGGTGACAATATTATCATTAAGTTTCAATGTATGCAGAAATATCTCAAACAAATAAAGGAAGCCATAGATGAATAATTATAGGAGGACCGAGAGATGCTAAATGGAAGATTTGAATGATGAAGTAAATTCTAAGTGGAATTTTTGTTTACATGATTGATTAAGGAAATTTATCAAAAAGGGGAAAGTGAGTTGAAATTCAATAGTGTCATGAAGCTCATTTGTCTAATTAAGACCAATATTTGACAAAGATCATTAATTGGATAAAATATGAATATTATATCAATGGTCTTTATAAATAGACCCAAGACTAAGTGAAATTAGTATTGATCCTAGTTTGAATGAATACAAATCTTACAAAAATAAGTGGAATGGGTAGATTTATGGCTTAATGAATTTTTTTGAGGTAATCATTGGCGTTGATTTTCTTATAGTGTGGATGACAACCTTTGAATGAAAATTATGGATTTCCATTAGATTTGGTTTAGCCATAGGAGGAATATTCTAACTTTGAGAACCCTCTAGCTAATGAAGTACTCCATTACTATTGTAGGCTCTTCATTACTTTCTAATGCTACCTAATACATGAACTATTATATCTCCAATCTGCTTGAAGATATAGGAGAGGTCCCCAATCATTGCTTCAAATCCTTTTAGACTACTCGCTAATAGAATCTATCTTAAATTATCTTTACATAGGTGATAATTCAGATCCCTTCAGGTCAATCATAACATTCACAGGATTTAATTATGGTCCTCACCTTGCTAAGGCATTCTTCCAAGTTCTAATAGTGCTCTAATAGTGGTTGTGAGCTCAAACATCATGAGTTTTGATCCCTACCTTTACATCACCAGCTCTACAAGGTATTCAATTTGGCACATTACACTCATGTGGATTTGATTTGGTGTTTCCATGACATCCCCATGGCATTTTGCTCATCACTATTCAAAATATGACTATTTCCTTTAAATTTGGATCTAAGTAGCTATCTTAAAATTGATGTCTATGTGCCTATCATTTGACATCAGTATGAAGGTCCTTGATGGGTGCATAACCATCAGTTTAAACTCATCTTTAAAACACTCTACTATGTTAAAATTGACATCCTCATGACCACTTGATGACATCTATATGAACATCTTTGACAAATGCATGACCATCAATTTTAAACATGTCATTTAGGCTCTTTGTTGTCTAAAAATTAACATCCTAATGACCATCATTCAATGTTTGCATGAACATTATTAACATGCACATGAGCATTAATTTTAAACATGTCCATAGCTTTCTCTACTAAGCTTATCAATTGTCATTCTTGGGTTCATCTTATTTCCTATAAATTCCACATAGTGACTATTTGATACTTCTATACTCTTTTTACTAGGCTCCCATGCATTGTTTGATCTCTATACTGGGATATAATGATGGTGACACATGTCACCCCTATAGAGATCCATATAACATTTGAAAATTCAATGTTACATGCATCATTTGATCTACTATGCCATGCTCATGTGGACCATAGATCTCAAGAACATGATCGAGCTTTAACTCTTTGGTTGGGGTTTGATTTTTCATGATCTATTAGATCAATCTCATATGAGAAAATGTAGACCATTAGATTAAGATCTGAGGGATGTAGCACCATTGGCTACTCAAAAGTGTTTTGCTGAGAAGGTGACACTTGTCACCCTCTTGCTTGTCTTGGGCTTTGTTGAAGTCTTGACTTGGCTTGCATCGTTCAATCAATCTCATCTAAGAAAATGTGGATCATTGATCCTACAAATAAGAACAAAAGTAAGATGAAGAGTATTTATAAAGGACTTAGGATAAAAGATTTAATCTAAGTTATAAACATATTAAAGGGGACCCTGTGAATTAAAATGGACCAAAGCATAAAGACTTTGGACCAACGTTAGAAACCTAAAACAAAAAGACTCTATGAATAACAAAGATATAGCGTAAAGTCAGCCTAAGGTTTTTATCGTATTAATAAATATGATAAACTTTAGGATGAGACTTTAGGATAAGCCTTATAACAAAGGGACCATGTGACTATTCAGACTAAGCTCAAATTTTTAGCCTAAGGTTTGGTTGTGTTGAAAAACATGACCAAGCCTTAGGATAAAAATTAAACTAAGTCCATGGTTCGAGATTAATTGGGTCCATATTTAAACCATGTCTAATTTTTAACCTAGGTCCCCTTTTGAATTAATTTTTTTGAGAAATGTATATTGTATAAATTTTTAAAGAATGTGGGACTACAAAAGAACTTATAGCAAGCATGAAAATGACAAGTGTCAAAACCATGAGCCATGAATTAAAACTTGAGCATCTTCTCAAAGGTTGATGCTACATGGTTAAGTGTACACATTTCAATCAATGATGCATGGAGCAAAGGACATAATCCATTATATCAATATCAAACTGAGCACATTTATTTGGGTAAGGAATATCCAATGGCATGAGATGAAGGTGGACTTTTCAACAAAGCCAAAACAAATGTAATGGTGATAAGTGTCACAATCATGAAGAGTATCACAAGATAACCAATAACATTCAATCCCTCAGATCGAGATCAATGACCAACATTGATCCATGTAAGGAAATATGATGGTGTGAGGCAAAGAGGATTTTTTAAAAGGGAAACCATCACTTTTAAATATTAATGAGATAAATTCCACAAAGATGCCATGACGACACCACATAAGCAAGACATGACATATTATGAATATTTTGTGGAGCCATGAAATGAAAAGGTATAAATGCTTGATCCAAACAAAATCTAAGGAAAAAACTCATAATTTGGACTTGCTACCACCATTAGAGCTCTGCATAAACCTTAAAAAAATCCCTAGAAAGTATGCAAACCTTAATTAAACCATGTGATCATTGTAAGCAAGCCAAGGAGAGTTGGATTATTGTCTATGTAAGGATAATTTAATTTAGGACTTGAATTATAGTCCACTAATGGGAAATTTGATGAAATTCACAACCATGATAACTTGACCTCATATTACATTATATAATATATATTTTTAGTATATATTTAAAAAAATATTATATATTTAATATAATATATATAAATATCATTTTAATACACTAAATATATCACTTGCCTTTAATTTGACTTGACTACTCTTGAGGTGCATTTGCATTCAAAAATAGGTGAGAATCCCCAACAAATTTGAAATTCAAATTTACTTTGAAAAATAGGGTCCATATAATTTTCACACATTTTTAAGAGAAAAAAAACCATCGAACATGTCTGACAAGATATATTCCTATTCCTACATAGTTTTAGTTTTTTCTAAACATACACTATAGAGCATTAAGAGATCAGAACAAAGAAGTTTGTAGAGTGTTCGAAGCATTGACCATATTTGTTACTGTCATTTCTATAGATCCTTATTTTTAGGTATTTAATCTTAATAGTGTTCAATATTTTTTTCTCTATCTAAAATGTGTGATTTATTTGTGTTTACTTGGCCCTTTTATTCACTGTTTATAATTTTATGTTATGAAATTGCTAAGATTCAAATAGTCTACCTAGATTATACCCCAACCTATAATTAGGATTTGATCTATGGACTTTACTAGAATAATTGACTATACCCCCACCTGTAATTTGGATTTGAATTTTGGAGCTAGGTAAATAAAATAGTTCAATTGAGTAGTCAACTTACTGTTGATGAATTTGTGTGTACTCCCAGAGTAAATAAATATAGTCAACTTCTATTTCTTAAGGAAAATGACCACCTTAATATATAGAGGAGTACTAATACCTAAAAGTGCATGATAGGAAATAGTAGGTTGATAATATTTAGATTCATCTTCAGGTCCTTCCATACTTTTGATGTGTGTCTATGTCAAGGATGTAATGTGAATAACATCATAACATTTATCAGATTATAGGCACAATAGGAATATGGTAGTGACACTTTGGGGCTTCACTCAATTTTTTATATAGATATTATGTGGTTACAACTTACCACCTTCTAATCTGTAAGTAGACCCTATTCTAGGGACAATAGGATATGTTAGTAACATAATCTACCTAAATTTTTTATGATGTAAATTGCTTTGTATTTGAAAATATAATCCCAAACTCTTAAAAAAAAATGGATATACAAAAAAAACATTAATCTAAAGAGATTCATGTTAAAAAAATGCAAAAGGAAGGAGTAAGGTAGGGCAAAAAATAAATTTACCTTGTAACAACAAAGATCAATAGATCTCCTTTGATTTCTATGAGCAACCCAAATAGCACCTAGTTGAAATTAGACTACTCAGATCTGATTCATATCTATACTAACATTGGAATGATCTAAGGCAATGGGATGCCTGTATCTAGACTAGACCTCTAGTTATGAGGCTAGGTCCTATGAATATGTGAATTTAGGATCAATTACTAAACTATTAGATGTTGGGATGAAAAGAGTAAGGAATAAACTAAAATGATTCTTCAAATGTAACAAGATCATATGAACTTTGAAAATATGCAAGACCTTATTTCTTCAATGTCTTGACTGTCAACATATTTTTTGAGTCCCTTATGTAGCTGTAGGTGAAGATTTTATGGAATTGAATATTCAATTTAGTTTGGATCCTTAAGGTCTCCTCCAAATCCCAACACTTAATGCATTCCTTTTAGATTGTTATTTTCTTCACATGTTCACCATTCTTTCATTATGAAAACAAACAACTCCTATATAGACCACTATGAATGATGTGATGCCCTTTATATAGACTGTGATAGGGTATAAAGAAGCTTTGGGATTTTTGACAATACATAATGTACCCATGAGTTGATTTGTGTATGATGATCTGTTAACAATCTCATTACCCTACTTGAAAGTCTATACCCTTGAGGTCTCCATTAAGCATGGTTCACCCACTTGACTGTAGCAGTGCTCTTGAAGCTAGTTGTAGATGTACATTTGTGTTTTTTATCCCTATTTGAACCTCACATGTATCCTTATTGATCTCTATATTAAGTTTATTCATCTCAATAGTTCATGCATTTGATGGTCCAAAAAGCTTCCACAAGCCTAGAAAAGGTTTTAATATTGCTAGACCCCTAACTATAGCATATTTTGACTTGAAACCAAACCTATAGGTATCTTAAAGACACTTGATTGATTACTTAATGACTAATTTATTGGGCTTTTTGATGCACTTATTATGCTCCCTATGTCACCAAAGAACAAGGGGAAAGTAATAAACTCAATTTTAAGTCTTGGAAGACTTGGGGTTTGATTTACTTATACAACTACTACTAGAAATCACATAAATAACAAATATGTGATCACCACTTTGAAAGTTTTCTAGAAAACCCTACTGTAGGGACAATATATGTTTATGCAGTGACACTTATTCTCGGTTATCTTTGTAAAATTGTTTTAATATTTGTCAAAATTTTACCCAAAATGTAAATGAACAATAGATATTTATAGCATGAACTAAGATAAAGTGATTCATCTATGGATCCAAGAGTGAGTAGGGTAGGTAAGAAAATATATTGTGCTCAATATGATAAAAGATACCAATTCTATTAACTTTTGAGGCAAAAACACATGAAACTAGCACCTACCAATTCTATCATATTTCTCAAAGGTAAACAAATGTAATTTAATCTTCATAGGAAGGAAATGCATATGTCTAATAGCATACTTTGCATGAAAATTACTCACTCACAATAAATTTCATGGCATATTTGATTGTAAATGAGAAGAAAAAAATCAAGTATACTATCAAATTAGTCAACCTAGTGTTAAACTCAAGCTAACATATGCATATAATGTGTGTTATTACCAAATTATCTTGTAGAAAAGAAACTATTACCCATCTAAAAGTGTGAGAATTAGAAATCATATAACACAAACAAGAGAACACTACAGAGAAAATCTCAAATTTGTCGGCTCCTTATATTAATTCTGGTAATGAATATTTTTTGGTTATAAATGAGGGGGAAACCCCTATTTCTAGGCTCAAAAAATGTCTAACACAAGTTTATGTGGGCCCAAATAAGGTACCCACTTATATTCAAGTGACTAAAATTTAAGTGTAAGGAAATACTTGGTCAAGTTTCATGACCACTCTGGCTTGTTGGATTCCATCTTTGTGCCTCTTATTCATCATGTTATATAAGTGTAAGGCACTAATCCTCTTATGGTAGTTATGGGAGACTTATTCCTTGTGTAAACTTTCTCTATATTCCTGCCAACCAATGTCTATAGTTCCTTCATTGAGAACTCAATCCTTATTGAGATTCCTTAAGGTTAATGACATCTAGATCCAATTGATCCAATATTTCTATGGTAACTTCCTCAATATATGTAGAGATAAGTTTAAGACCTTGAGAGGGGCTAGTTTGGCTTCTAAGTTCCCCTTGCTTAGAGCTCAGAGGTAGGATTTATCCACTTGGAGTAGCCTATAGTGGAGGTATACATGGCATGTTCCTAATGAGAGGAACATTGTCTTCTTCCTCCTCTTGTGCTTCATCATAGTTGGCATTGAACATGCTCCCATGATTTTGTGGGAGCTGGGGATTCAAAATATCCTCTTTATTTTACTCCTTATCAAGCCTCATTTCTAGCTCTATATTCTTCCTTGCAACATTTCTAAGGACTACCTCATCATTCATTGCATCCCTATAAATCCATTCATACACCTCTTCTTGGTGATTATATTCCATATACACATCCTTTTTGAATGTGAATAAGTGCCTTGTAATGACATTATTAGGGTTTCATGCCCTGAAATCATCCTTAGGTAATATGTCTAAGTTTTTATACCTTACAACTACTATAATGTCCTGCCACTTTATGATTTTAGTTCTACCTAGCTTGTAAGGAGTCTTGTGGTGTAATATCTTTGAGATATTGATTTTGGCAATTAATTTCATTAAAATTCAAATTTAATGCTAGTTTGTCTTTGATTTGCCATCAATTTTAGTTTTAAATCTTAAGTTTGTCTCTTTTTGACATGTGCCACCTTTTGATTATTATTGAGGGCTCTAAAATGTAGCTTAATGTGATGAATTTTTTGACCTATGCCACATGGAAAGCTCTTGGGTGGGTCCTTCTAATTTTGGTTGGTTGTAGGAGTGCCATGCATCATTCTCGCAGGCAATTAGAGTTGGAATTAGGGTTCTTACCAAATAAAAAGGTGTTAAAGTTATATCAAATCCCTTACAAGGAACTTTGAAATCAACATCAAAGTTATTATAAGTCCCTTTGAGTTATTTCCTAGGAGATACCTTGAAATAAAATTCCAATCATGTGCATTTTTAAGGTATCCCTTAGGAGATATCTTAAAATAAAATTCCAATAGTGTGCATCAGGGTTCTTGCCAAATAAAAATTTGTCATGGTTATATCAAATCCTTTGAAAGGACATATGAAATCAACATGGAAGTTATTACAAGAACCTTTGATGTATTTACTATGAGATACCTTGAAATAAAATTTCAATCATGTGCATGTTCAATGTATCTCCTAAGAGATATCTTGAAAGAAAATTCCAATAGTGTGCATCAAGGTTCTTGCCAAATAAAAAGTTGTCATGGTTTTATAAAATTCTTTACAAGGACATTTACAATAAATATGGAAGGTATTCCAAGTCCCTTAAATGTATCTTCTATTAGATACCCTAAAAAAAATTCCAATCATGTACATGTTCAAGGTATCTCCCACGAGATATCTCAAAAAAAAATTCCAATAGTGTACATCAATGTTATTGCCAAATAAAAAGTTGTCATGGTTATATCAAATCTCTTACAAGGACATTTTTAATCAACATGGAAGGTATTAAAATTCCCTTTGAGGTATCTCCTAGGATATACCTTGAAATAAAATTCCAATCATGTGCATGTTCAAGGTATCTCCTAGGAGATATCTCAAAATAAAATTCCAATAGTGTGTATTAGGTTTCTTGCCAAATAAAAAGTTTTTATGATTATATAAAATCATTTGCAAAGACATTTTCAATAAAAATTTAAGGTATTTAAATCCTTTTGATGTATCTCCTAGGATATACCTTGAAATAAAATTCCAATAATGTGCATGTTCAAGGTATCTCTTAGGAGATATCTCAAAAGAAAATTATAATAGTGTGCATCAAGGTTTTTGCCAAATTAAAATTTTTCATAGTTATATCAAATCATTTTCAAGGACCTTTGAAATTAACATTGAACATGCTCAAACTTATCTCCATGCCTTTTTTTTACCTTTCCATATTTAAATTACTTTATTGGCCTTCATCTAAGTCACTTGGGCTCACCTTTATTTGGTTGATCATCAAAAACTAGATCAGATCATTGATCTCTTGACTCATATCTCTCCCTTGATTTGCCTAATGAAAATGAACATGATATATATATCCTCTACTAGTATTCATGCACTTTTTTCCACTTGTTAATCATGCCTTTTCACTCAAGGTTTGCTAACTCCTTGACTTTCTCTCATGTCATTGATCTTAAATCCATCATTGAATGCAAGTCATTGATCTATCTAGGCCCATTAACTCATCAATCATCGCTTATCATTGGATACTCTATATGGATGAACATGGACCATTGGATTTACCTAGACCTACTATTTGAAAATAAATGTCTACTTCACGAGCTTAAATTTGACATTCATGTAACCATATTTGATGTATGTGCAAACATATTAACATCCACATGACCATCAATAAGATATTAAAAATTTAATGGTCATTTTCATGGCTTAAATTTAACATTCACATACCCATCAATTGATATTCATGGGAATGTTAATGACATATATACAACCATATATCTATGCCTAGGCTATTTTTTAGACCTTTTTATAAACATTTGTTACGAGCTTTGTGTCTCGACCACTTTCTCTAAAGGAATTTGTTTGCAACTCTTTTACACCAGATAAAATGTTTAGGGAAATTGTTGTGGGATAATTTCCCAAAATAATTAAGTCTACCTTATCTTTGCTTTGGATAGTTTCTTATGGACAAAATGTTCAAAAGAATTCATGCCTTTAGGATTTTTACTCAGCCACTTTCCCCCAAAAAACTCATACTTAGTATTTTTCCTTGGAACAAATTTTCCAAAAAAATTTTGCCTTTGTGAAAATTATCCTATACAATTTTCTTGAAAGAATATATGCCCTTGTAGCTTTTGTCAGAACTTTTATCTTCAATATTTTTGCTTTCGAATGACATTTGTGACCCTTTAGGACTTTGTTTACAACACTTTCCTAAAATAAATAACACTTTGGTAAAATCATATCAGAACCTTTATTGAATAAATGACTATTCAAGATTTTGTGTTGGGATAATTTCCTAAAAAATGAACATTTGGAAAAAAATTATAAGACACTTTTATTGAAAAATACCCTTTGGGTTTTTTGTTTGGTCCACTCTATCAAATAATTATCCTTGGGGAAAAGTGTTTTGAACTTTTGTCTGACTAAAATGACCTTTAGGATTTTACTATAGACAAAATATCTACAAGAATTTATGTCTTCAAGCCTTTTTCTAGACAAAATGTCCAAAATAATTCTAATCCAAAAGCCTAAAAAAAATTTCATAAAATAATTCTAACACTTATTCAAATAAAGTGGAATGATTTAATCAATGGAATTATGCCTTGTACTTTTTTTGTGGATAATGTGTGGAATAATTTCTTCAAGAAAACTTTGAATGCTCTAACACTTATCCAGAATTTGAAATATTTTTAAAGTGAAAAATTAGGCTTGATGGTAATAGTTGGATGAATTTAATGGTAATAGTTGGATGAATTTATCAAGAATATACTATTTCTATTTTCCCAATTAGTTGTCCTAGCACCCATAAAAGCAAGAGCATTATCTAAAATAATAGTAAGAGTGCCAAACCTTATTATGATGATCTCATATAAATCAAAATTTGAAGGTATTCTAAGGCCCTTCAAGGTATCTCCTAGGATATACCTTGAAATAAAATTCCAATCTTGTGCATGTTCAAGGTATCTCCTAGGAGATGTCTCAAAATAAAATTCCAATAGTGTGCATTAGGGTTCTTGCCAAATAAAAAGTTGTCATGGTAATATCAAATCCTTTTCAAGGACATTTTCAATAAACATGGAAGGTATTCCAAGTACCTTTGAGGTATATCCTAGGAGATACCTTTAAATAAAATTCTAATCATGTGCATGTTCAATGTATCTCCTATGAGATATCTTGAAATAAAATTCCAGTAGTGTGCATTAGGGTTCTTGCCAAATAAAAAGTTGGCATGGTTATGTCAAATCCTTTGTAAGGAAATTTAAAATTAAAATGGAAGGTATTACAATACCCATCAAGGTATCTCCTATGATATACCTTGAAATAAAATTCCAATCATGTGCATGTTCAAGGTATCTCCTAGGAAATATCTCGAAAGAAAATTCCAATAGTGTGCATCAATGTTCTTGCCAAATAAAAAGTTTTCATGGTTATATAAAATCCTTTTAAATTACATTTAAAATAAACATTAAAGGTATTAAAATGGAATTATAGGTATCTCCTAGCATATACCTTGAAATAAAATTCCAATCATGTGCTTGTTCAAGGTATATCGAAAGAAAATTCCAATAGTGTGCATCAAGGTTCTTGCCAAATAAAAAGCTATCATGGTTATATCAAATAATTTAAAAGGCCATTTGAAATAAACATGGAAGGTATTCCAAGGACCTTAGAGGTATCTCCTAGTAGATACCTTTAAATAAAATTCTAATTGTGTGCATGTTTAAGGTATCTCCTAGGAGATATCTCAAAAGAAAATTCCAATAGTGTGCATTAGTGTTCTTGCTAAATAAAAAGCTGTCATGGTTATAGAAAATACCTTGCAAGGAAATTTTTATAAACATGGAAGGTGTTCTAAGGACATTTGAGGTATATCTTAGGATATGTATTTAAAAAAATTTCAATCATCTGCATGTTCAAGGTATCTCTTAGGAGATATATCGAAAGAAAATTCTAATAGTGTGCATCAAGGTTCTTGCCGAATAAAAAGTTATCATGGTCATATCAAATCCTTTACAAGGAAATTTGAAATAAACATGGACCATGTTCAAACTTAGATCTATGCCTTTTATTTACCTTGCCCTATCAAAATTACTTTGTTAAACTTTGTCTAAGTCACCTGGGCTCGCCTTCATTTGATTGGTCATCAAAAACTAGCTCAGATAAGTAATTTATTAACTCATCTCACTTTGTTGATCTACCTAATGTGAATGAACCTAATACATAGATCCACTACCAGGATTGATGCACTTGTGCCACTTTTCAATCATGAATTTTTACTTAGGGTTCACTAACTCCTTGACTTGCTCACTTGTCATTGGTCTTAAATCCATGATTAAACGTGAGCCATCGACCTGTCTAGGCCCATTTACTTTTCAATCACCACTCATCATTTAATATTATATATGGATGAATGTATACCATTGTATTTACTTGGACATACTATTTGAAAATAAATAACTACTTTACAAGCTCAAATTTGACATCTATACAAACATAT
Source organism: Torreya grandis (assembly GCA_037957365.1). Classification (NCBI taxonomy): domain Eukaryota; kingdom Viridiplantae; phylum Streptophyta; class Pinopsida; order Cupressales; family Taxaceae; genus Torreya; species Torreya grandis. Next base: position 322,387 of record JARHVA010004238.1, on the reverse strand, counting down.
TTGACATCTGCATGAACATATTTGACATCTGTGTGATCATCACTGGGATATTCAAACTTAAAAAATCATTTGATGTGGATTGAATTCTATGTTTGTGCACCCATAAATTGAAATCCATGGGAAAATTAATGACATTTGTGTAACCCTCAATCTCTGTCTGAGCTATTTCTTTTGGACCTTTTGTTGGATAGTTTTTGTGGGTTTTATGTCTTAGCCACTTTCTCTAAAGGAGTTTATTTAAAACTCTTTTGCATCAAAAAAAAATGTTTGGATAAATTGTTGTGGGATAATTTCCTAAATTAATTAAGTCTGCCTTATATTTGCCTTGGAAAATTTCTTGTTGACAAAATATCTACAATAATTCACGCCTTCAAGATTTTTGATCAGCCACTTTCCCTAAAAGAATTTGTACTTAGTATTTTACCTTGGAACAAATTATATGAAATAATTCTACCTTGGGGAAAATTATCTCAGATAATTTTCTCAAAAGAATTTATGCCCTTGTACCTTTTGTCATAATTTTTGTCTTTCATATTTTTACTTTTGAATGACATTTGTGACCCTTTGGGACTTTTATTTTAGACCACTTTCTTAAATAAATGGCGCTTTGGTAGTTTGTTTACAATACTTTCCTAAAAGAAATAACCCTTTGGGAAAATCATATCAGGCCCTTTGATGAACAAATATCCCTTCTAGACTGTCTTAGGAATATTTCCAAAAAATGACCCTTTAAGAAAATTATGTATGACACTTTTCTTGAAAAATACCCTTTGGGCTTTTTGTTTGGTCCACTTTGTCAAAAAATGATCCTTTGGGAAAAGTGTTTTGGAATTTTGTCCGACTGAAATGACCTTTAATATTTTACTATGGACAAAATGTTTGTAAGAATTTATTTTTATGATTTTTATTTTGGATTAAATGTCTGAAACAATTCCTAATGCTAAGAAAAAAACCTGAAACAAATTTCCCAAAATAATTCTAACACTTAGTCAAATAAGGTGGAATAATTTCTCTGAGGGAATTATGCCTTGTACTTTTGTTGCAGATAATGTCTGAAACAATTTCTTTGAGAGAACTCTAAATTCACTAATACTTAAACCAAAATTTGAAATATTTCCTACATGTAAACTTAAAGCTTTTTTAGACCTATTCTTGCAATTACTCAGCACCATGAAAACTTGCCACTTACATGTATGATTCTAAAATGACCCCCAAGATAATAAATGATATGAGGACTGAGATGCAATATACCCTATGACATTATAAAATCCCTTAGACAAGATTTTGACTATAGGGGGTTGATCTATTTTGGCCTATGGGGAAAAATGGTCAACATCTTTGATGATTTCCCAAAGATGGCATGCTTATTGTGCCATGACCAGTTGCCTAATCCTATCCATTGGTATATAGAGTCACAAATATATAGGATTGATATAAAAAATGCCTCTACAATGCACTAAACAATAGAACAAGATAAAGAAGAAGAAACACACAAGACAAGAAACTAAGCAAAGACACACTCATGCTTCAATATCACTTATTGGAACACAACACAACAAGAAATGAAACACACACCTAACTTAATAGTTACAAAATATACCTTCAGCTCTCAATAGTAGGGTTTTAAGTATGTCCCATTCATAGGGATAAGAATTTCTTCTCCAATCATCCTTGTTAACTAAAAGGAGTTTCTTTGCTTTCACTTGGTGATGACATATGGTTCACTACATAGGGAATCAACTTTCGTATGCCTCTTTAGTTTTTCTCTATCTTCATCCCATTTCAAGACTGTCATTTTCATGAAATGATCTTGGATTTTCTCTCTTGTCAAAATACCTCTTCATCAGTACCTCGTGATGTTCCATTGCCTAATGAGATTTACCACTAGTTTCTTATAACTCAATCAATTATTTCAATCTCAACTCCATTGGATTGTTCTCAAGAAACTCTAGTTGATGTGTTAACCCTAAGGTAATAAAATATTGAGAGATATACAACCTAGCTACCCTTCCATATTAAAAAATAAAATGATAATTCCTTGTTGACCTCTTGGGAGTTATCCTATCATCCCATAAGGTTATCTTCAATTTGGTGTGCCATGACCTTTGGTTATGCTCCAAGGTTCTCTTGATGATTTTGATTAGGTTCTTGTTAGTATGTTTAGCCAACCCATTACCTTAAGTTTAATTGTTAGGTATAGTGCTCAAGAATATACCATTACTATTTTCCCAATCTATTATCTTAACACCCATAAAATCAATAACATTATCTAAAATAATAGTATAATGAGTGCCAAACCTTGTTATGATACTCTCATAGAACTCAACATGGAAGGTATTACAAGTCCCTTCAAGGTATCTCCTAGGAGATACTTTGAAATAAAATTTCAATCATGTGCATATTCAAGGTATTTCCTAGGAGATATCTCAAAATAAAATTCCAATAGTGTACATTAGGGTTCTTGCCAAATAAAAAATTGTCATGGTTATATTGAATCCTTTGTAAGGACATTTGTAATCAATTTGGAATTTATCCCAAGTCCCTTTTAATTATCTCCTATGAGATACCTTGAAATAATATTCCAATCATGTGCATGTTCAAGGTATCTCCTAAGATATATCTCAAAAGAAAATTCCAATAGTGTACATCAGGGTTCTTGTCAAATAAAAAGTTGTCATGGTTATATCAAATCCTTTAAAATCACTACAAGAAACTAGGCCCTTCAAGGTAATCCCCTAGGAGATACTTTGAAAGGAATTATCATAGGGGATGAGTTGTAAGGGATGACACATAGGGGTTAACAACCCTAATCCTTCACAGAGGTTAACCATAGGCAAATTAAAATTCCAACCATAAGGGATGAGTTGTAGGGGATGCCACACAGGGGTTAACAACCATAATCCTTTATATAGGTTAACCATAGGTACCCCTACCTCCCCACAACTATAATTTTATATAATGTATCATTTATGTCTAGTCATTACTACTTAAAAATCATTCCCCTACCTTCCCATAGCTATAATTTTGTATCATGCATCATTTATGTCTAATCAGTACAACTCATCCCCATATAACCTTGTGTTGATGTAGGAAATTCATAGGCCTCAAGCAAAGGTTTTTCCTTTTAAATAAGTTATTACACACTATTATTCAAGCGATTATGGCTCAGGTTAGTAAATTATCTAAGGGAACTAGAGCACATACACAAAAAAATACATCAAATAAAATAATAGTACACATTCAAAAATATGAATCAGTTTAAACTTAATCATCTTAATCAATATATTTACCAATGTTTCAATAGTTTTTTCACATTTATATATTAGTACATCAATAAATACATTCAATAATCTATTCACAACTATTTCACACTAAATATTAATGAAACATACAACCAAAAAAGTAACAACTAATTGCACAATTATTGGAAAGAAAATACTCAAACAATTCATTGATGATCATAATTGATGTTCCTCCTATATTCAAAAATTCTATGATAAAAATACAAATCTAATTATAATTGTTTATATAGACATGGGTAAGGGGTTACCTCATCCTCCAAGTTCATGCAAGGTAATTACATATGATAGTTAGAACATGTAGTTATAATTGTGGTCAAAACCATATAAGAGTAGTCCTATAGTTATCAATTAGATAAGTTGAAATTTTCAAAACTATGAAATGTGTGGATGTGTACAAAATATAAAGTCAACTTTAAAATGAAAAATCTGAACTACAAGAAAACTATTACTATGTTCATTATCTACAAAATTATACATGCATAAAATATTAGCCTATCAAGGCTAAGTCACCTGGATAGCTGCATGTACTTTGGTTGGTGTGGTAGTTCTAAAAGTTGTAGATGTTGACATACTACCGGAAGTCTTCTTCTTCTTGGCCTTGTTCTCTTGATAAAATTTATATGCCATGTTTTATTTTTACTGTATGATGTTCAATTTTAACATTAGTGGTTGATGTATCCTCTTAACATGTTCAAAGAGTCTTTCATGCTCTTCCTTAGCCATCTAAAACTTATTATTGAAAATAGCAACCTCCATGACTTTATTTTTGGTCATACTTAACTTGGATTCTATCTCTTCTAGTTCTAAACCTTACAAACTTTGATTAAAGTCATCCACCACTTCTTGAATGAGTTTATCTAAATTTATCCTACTAATCAATTTGCCTGTGGTATCCTTCACCTTTGACAACTTCAAATCATGCAAAATTTGGAAGATTTGGGCCTCATTCATCTGATGTTTAGGGATTAAATCCCCAACTACTTATAACCATTATCATGCTTCTTCTTATCTTATGACAACCAAGTTTGAGGAATTGGATGCCTCTAGTGTTGTCATTAAATCTAGATGATTGTATAAAGAGTTTCATGTGTATGTAACTAGCATTTTTAACTTAGTGCTATCATCTCTCAATCAATTATATGATTGATTAGAATTATTTACAAGAGGGGTCATTTTGGCCTTCATGAATTCCATTACCTCTAAAGAGTTGTAGCATCGAGATGTTGCTTCTTTCACCTTAGCTTTTGTGCCGGCAAGGATATGCATAGTCTTCACTTGTGTTGGTAATATGATTATCATTGATGTCAAAGGGGAGAATATTGGAATTTTGGATGTTATTGATGCTTAGGGTTGAATATGGTGATAACGAGATATGTAAGGGATCATATTAGAGGTCAAGGATGATTGAAATGCTTGTATACATGAGTGGAATTCATCTGCTTCTTCATATTGATCATCTAGACATTTTTAGTCTATGGCAAGAAAATCTGAGAAGGTAGTTTGCTGATATCACCATTAACACATGTGGATAAGTCTAGTGGAGTTGGTCATATGGTTGTATCACTTTAGTCCCTAGTTATTATGTGCCAAACTTAAAGTCATATGATTAAGTACAGTTGAAGATATGGGGATGCAAAGTTGGATTCTCAGACAAAATTCACTAAGTTTATATATTTATCAAAATTTGAAAAAGGTTTCAAGCAAATGCAAGTAACCATGTTGATGAGGTCAACATTTACACACATGGAGGTGTTATGACAAAATGATCATATATTTTTATTCATTTTGTACCTAGTTTCTATGTGTTGAATCTCAGGTCACATGATATAGTGTGACAAAAGATATGTATAAGCAAAGTTGGGATCCCAACATTTTGATAGTGTTTTCCCACACTTAGTCAAATTTATAGATGGTAAAATAAATCTGAGTATGCATTTTTATGTTGTCATATATTATACATATGAAGGTTTCTAGAGTAAATGAATATATGTATGTAATCACCTATGTGAGTGGATCTTGTGCACCTAATTTTAAGTCACATGACTAAGCACATCAAAAGTTATGTAAGAACAAAGTTGGCCTTCTAGGTAGTTCTAAGCATAATTATCTCTATGATAGTATAATCTAAGTGAGAATATTAATGGAATTATATCTCACACATGCAAATGATATAGGAAGAAATGAGAATATGGGTTTTTTCATTATCATGTCTAGTTTATATGATCTAAATTTTAGAACAAGCAGATGAGCGAAGAAAAATATATAAAAGTGCAAAGTTAGCCTTATAGGTATATTGAGATAGTACCCATACTTAGTCAAATATGCACAAGGCAAAGTTTAAGATTGTTAGAAGATCTAATGGTTAGCACTTAATTATACATTGAAGATCTAATGACACACATCAAAGTCAATATGTCAAAGGCACCTACAAGTGAATGTGCTAGTGATAAGTGTCACAATCATAGAGCTTGAATAGTAAATCTACAATGTGGTTTAAAGTTAAATAGTCAATGAGCAACATAGGAATTCCAAGTGTCTTAATAGTGGGAACTAATAGTAATGTGCAGAAGGCATGTGCTAATGCCAAGTGTCACATTATCAAGAGCTAAGAAGAGATAAAGATCAAGCTTGTCAGAATATCTAACAGTGAGCAGTTGATCATGTAAAGAAGATCCAATGGAGTGAGTGGACTCAGATGAGATTAAGTTCTCAACATTTAACAAGAAAAAGGCAAGTTAAATACCAAGCTTGTTTGATGATATTGATGAAGCATATTCATTCCAAAGGCTTAGGAAGTAGTGAGATGAGATAAATAGCTTTATGTTTAATGATAAAATAGAGGTAAAGTTCATGCAACTTTGTAGATCCAATGGCATGTAGGAGCTCAGATCAAGAAGATCAATGGACATGTTTTAAAGTTGAAAACTTAAATTCCAAAAGCATACAAATATTCAATGGAGCATGTAAGCCTATTAGAGATTAATCCAGAAAATGCATTTTAAAGTTGATCAATTTGAATGAAGACCATTAGATCATGGTTCCAAACTTAAGATCAATGCCAATATTTAAATATATGATCATCTTAATGGTCAAGAGTAGGAACATGTAGGTAAGCCATTAATTATGATACATATAATGAGATTGATTGCTATAATCAATAAATTTCGTGAAATATGGCATGTGCATCAAAACTAGAGCCTAGTATATGTTAAAGATAGTAATGAGACCAAGAATCATATTGGTGTAGCATGACTTCAAGATGAGGGAAACTTACAGTTAAATATTAGAACTAAAGTCTAATAGAACTGAGTGTGATGTGTTTGTGATGTGTTAGAAAGCAAGTGTGAACATAGAGAATATAACCCTAGATCAAATGGTTATATATGTCATCTAGGAGACAAGAAATTGTTGATGGAATTGTGTCATATATAATAATATAAAGATATAGAGGTAGAGGGGAAGAGAGTATGAGATGTTGGTATAGTTGAATTGTGCCAAATAGAGAAATATAAGAGACATAGAACCATAAGAGTAGAGAAGAGAAGAGGTTACATAAAGAGACATGAATTATGTCAAATAGAGATATATAGAGACATAGAATTAGAGAGGTAGAGTGGAAGATAAAAGAGAGATGAAGTACAAATCATGATCATTTATAGATGAGACCTATAATAGAGAATAGAGAATTGGATTCATTTATGAATCTATATTGTAATATGGAGTTATAGCTCCATAATAAAATTTGATAGGTAAGTTCCATTAGATAATATGATTTGGTTCTCAGTTAGGGAGTGTGTTCTTACTTAGATTTAGTACTCTTACATTACGGAGTTGGTGATTCCTTAGAGTTGATGCTCTTAAACTAGGGGATTGGTGTCTCTTTAGAGTTAGTTCCCTTAAATGTGTAACCAATGAGGTTTTTATTGTGAGGCTAGACTAGAATAGTATATTTTAACAACTATTCTCATCATGATTTTTTCCATATTGGGTTTTCCACGTATACATATGGTGTTATGTGAATTTTTGTGTGTGTGTGTGTGATCTCTACATATTTATTTCAATCTACATATGCTTTTTAATCCATTTTAAAATGTATTATAAAATGACTAAGTTGATAAATATACTAATTCACCCCCCCTCTCAGTATATAGTTGTGTTCCAATAATTAGTATCAGATCCCCAATTCCCTAGAAGAAGTTTAATCAAATCAAGTATATCTTGGATGGTGAACGCAAATGGTTAGTCAAGAAGGCTCATCCTCAAACAAATCACCTCTCTTTGATGGATCAAACTATGCATTTTGGAGCATCAGAATGGAATCATATTTATCCTCATTAGGGGTTGATGTATGGATGTCTATTGTAAATAGATATACAGCCTCTACTATAACTCCCATTGATCAAGACTCAAAGAATACATATGAGAACAATGTTAAGGTAAAGAATGTTATCCTATGTGTATTATCTAAATCAGAGTTTGTCAAAGTGATCCATTATCAAAATGCATAAGATATCCAAAAAAATTGAAGATCATATATGAAGGTGATGTTAAGGTAAATTAGGCCAATGATAAAAACATATATAGGTATGTTTGAAAGTCTTAAAATGACTATAGAAGAGAATATTTCAGACTACCTTCTCAAAGTAAATGAAATAATTAATGCAATCAGAGGCCTTGGAGATGAGATGAAAGAATTAGTCATTGTCAAAAATGTCCTAATGTCTCTACCACCAAGGTATGACTCTAAAATCTCTACAATAGAGGAAGTAATAGATCTAAATAAACTCATTGTTCATGAGTTGCATGGAACCTTCATTTCTTATGAGATGAGAATGGGAGAAATAGATACTTTCAAGAGAGAAGTTTCATTCAAAGCATCTAAGAAAGTAAAAGCAGAAGCATCTACATCCAACTCTAAGGAGACTGATGAAAAAGAAGGCAACTTTGTTAGAAGATTGAAAAGAGGATATGGAAATTATAAAGGTAAGTTACCCTTTAAATGATTTAACTTTGGTAAGGTATGACATTTTGTTAATAAATGCCCTTATGATAAAAAGGATAACTCTAAGAAAGAAGAGGATTGTAAAAGGATGAAGCCCCACTATTTCAAGAAGAAGAACATCTTTAAAAATAATAAGGTCTTGTATATAAGAAAAGATAGTGATTCATTGGATGAGTATGATAGCTCAAATGATGATCATGATTGTGCCTTTATGGCTGAGGGAAATGAATCCCTATTCATGGTATTAGGGTTAGATTTTATAGATCTATAAAAATTATAAGTTGAATACTCTAATGAAGAAGAGGAAGGAGAAGTAGACTTAGAATATGAACTCATATGTGATTTAGATGAGATTGACATGATGAGAAAAGAGAACTCGAGGTAGAAGAAGCTTGGACAAAAATAAATTGAAAAATTATCCAAAGTTCTTAAAAGATCTGATCAGATGGTAGTGATCCTAAAGACACAAGTTGAAGAGGCTACAAGAATAGAATATGTAGTCAAAATTGAACTATAGTCTAAATCTAATGAGTGCATGAAGTTAGAAGTAGAGATAGTAGATTTGAGAAAAAAACTTTAAAAGGATAAAGAACAAATAGATAGTCTGAAGCTAAAAGGAGGATCAAACATTCTGGATGAGTTGATCAACTCTCAAAATCCATCAAAAGAAAGATCTAGTATTGATTATGAAAAAGGGAAAAGTCCCATAACTAGTATATCTACAAAGCAATATGATAAATCTAAAGTAGGAGAATTAGGAGAAAGAAATCTAAATAAGAAAAAAATCTCAAGGAAAGGAAGAAAGATGGACTCAAGGAAGATGTAGAAGACAAAGGTTACTGGTGCAGATGGTTATACAAGAGTGAGAGATTTGAATAAGCCAAATTTAATAAGAACTCCCCATCCTACACAAAGAAATGCTATGACTAGGTACTATTTATTTTTCTATAGTTATTATCATAGATGTAATTAGTTTGTCATAAGGCTAGTGAATGTAGAGTTGTATCTAAAAGGAAAACAAAATTTGTAAGAAAATTTTCATTTTCACCCTTGTTAGATATAAATTTAATATGTTATAATTGTAATAATTTTGGTCACATAGATTAAAAAATGTAGAACAATATTTGTAATACCAAAGACACAAAGTGTAAAGAAAGGTAGGCCTCCCAGTGTGAACAAAGGTTCACAAGTCTCTAAAAAAGGAAAAAATAGGACATTTAAGAAAACCAAGGATGTATGAAAAGTGAAAGATCAAGCTATGATGGAGAATCATATGGAGGTTGGAAAATGTCAAGAGCTCTCAATGTCTACTCATGTTGAGAATGAAAATACCAAGTTCAAAGTGAAGTCCAAGGTGTTGGCCAAGGATATTTATAAAGTGTGTATAAATTCAAGTGAACACCCTATTATTTTTGAGCAAGTTTCATGCATAGAACATCAATTTTTTGTGCCTAGTGATGAGATTTTGAATTGTAAGGAATATTCATTAGATGAAAAGCTATGTCATGAATCTATGTTGTCTCCATGTATTGTTAATCCAATCATATAAGAAAAGGAGAACATTATAGTGGATGGAATGTAATCAATAAAGGCTTAGGCTTCCTTCCCTTGCTTTAACTTGTCATAATTGTTTCCTCTATAGAGGTGGTGGATGGTATGGGAAGGGAAATTTGAGTGAATAGGACATAAAATCATGGAGTGGATAATGTAGTTTGTACGTTTTTGGACATTTGCATCTTCATTAAGGATATAATGGTAGAGGTGATACAAGGGATAGATGAGGTAGGCATGGTGAGTGGGATGGAAGTGTATTGTGGAATGGCCATGGTGGTGGTAGGAACATATTTTTCCACCTCAAGGGTGATAAGAAGGAACTAAGTGAATGTGGTAAGGGTGAAGGGATCAATGGAGGTGGAAGTAGACACTTCCACCTAAGGTGTCCTCAATACATAAGAAATAAAATCACATCCAAAAAAGGGCACAAAAAATAAAGGAATACTCATGAAAGGTTGAGTAACTAAATAACTTAGTGTTGTAGGATCTATTTGAAGGATCATGGCCTTAGCTATTTCTAGCTCAACTTCTTCATTAGAGTCATCCTTAATGTCCTTAATTATCACAACCTCTCCCTTTGTTGGTTCTAAATGTGGATGTGTAGTAGGCAAGCCTTATGATGTTTCAAATGTGAGACTCCCTATTGGAGTCATAGGCTTTCTTGTATAAACCAAAGGGGTGTTCAACTATGTAGGGGAGCCTTATTAAGTTGATGTTTCTACCTCTTTTGTTTTTATCCCAATAGATGTGGTAATCTAAGTCTGGGGAATAGTAGTAGTTGCTTGAATGGTGATGGAAATTGGTTGTTCTTGTGTTATCTCCTCCTCATCAAAATCTAAAATGATGGGTTCCCTTGCATGTGTTCCCTTGATTGTTCTAGGTTTAGACAACCTAGGATCTTTCTTCACAATCTTCAGGTTCAATTTCAAAGGGAGGGATTGAATGAGGGACCTACTTGGTCCTTGGATTTCTCCTCAAACTATCCTCTCTAGAAGTTAGAATGATCCCATCCTTTGTATAGAGCCTTCTTTCTATCTAATTCCCTTACTGTGATTGAAGGATCATCTTGGATAATTCTTAAATGATCTTCTTGAAGTCCAATAATCCTTCTTCTTTCTAACATGTCTGTATCATCCTTTGCAATAAGAAATAAAAAATTATATGAATAAGGAAAATGGCTATAAGGGATGTTAAATCCCTGTATGTGCTTCTGAATAAGCCCATATGGATCTCAATATCTATGTGGAAGCATGGGGAAAGGACACTCTTTCATTTTATACCCACTTCTCTAAAATACTTCCTTAATGTGTAAAGCATTCTTCCAATTGTTATATGGTGAACAAAGAACAAAGCCTTATTTTTGCTTGGATAGGTCCTCTTCAACACTCCACCATAGTTGGAAGGCAATTTATTTCTCTACCAACTTTTTTGGGACATATTTTAGGAGACATAAAGGATTAACCTTATTTCCTCAAATCATTATAACTATGAAGTTCAAATAGATGAAATAATCCCCTTTACCTTCTAGGTTTTTTATGATATTTTGTCCAATTCTAGGCATGGGTGAGCCATGAATGGTTTGCCAAACTTGTGGATAGACATCTTTGTCTATTCTAACCATGTTCTTGGTGTAGGGATATATGTGTATAAACTAGTAATGATCACAAATTTTGTTCTTTATGTAGTGCATAGCTAGGCTTCAGAATTCTCCAAGGTCTCTATAATAGGTTTCGATAATAACATCTAGCGAATATGACATCATATAGAACTTTCCCAAAGGTTTGGGATGCTTGTCTTTATGAATTATTTTCTCCCTTAAGTGGGAGATGATTATCTCTCCTAGGTATATGCAACATCATGGTTGATCATCATGTAAAGCAATGGTACCCAATCTCAATTGAAAAAATGAATACTCAGCATACTGTAAAGTTAATTCAATATAGCCATGCCAATGCAAATCCCCATTCTGAACATATCTATGGAAATATGCCTCTTTGGCTTCTTCCCTTTCCATGTAATGGTCTAGCCTAGGAATAACCATGAAGATAATGCCTTCTCAATTGAGATTTATACACTGACCCAAAATAATGTATGTTTATCATAGTGTGCATTAAGTATGTTCAAAGATAGGTATCTTTGAAAGTCCACTTTCAAAATTCATGCAACCACTATGTTATTGATAGAATAATACATGAAGGTATCTTGTGATATCTTTCTTGAGAATAAAAAATCATATATGAGGTTGATGCATGGCATCACCTCTTGCTTGGTAATAATAAAATGTAACCTTTGGAATTTGAAATACAATAATTCTTTGATAAATAGCCTATCATTAAGTGTCATATCATCCTATAATGAAAATATGTCCATTGAATCCACTATGTCATATAGCTCTAAATAGTTGGTGTACCTATTATCAAATATGGTGGCATCAAACATTGTATCTATGAACTCTATGGAGTACTTGATTGAGCATGGTGATTGAATATTTACTCCTCGTAATGTCCTAGATGAAGACACCATTATAGTATATGCTATGTGTTATTTTCAATTTACTTATAGGTGCTATGTATGCTATATGATCCACTTAGATCTAGTTTAATCATTGTTTTACTCGCAGTGCTCTTTGGGATAATAGTTAACACTCTTTGTCACTATAGGATAGTATGAGACTTCAAATGCAATTTTAATTGAAAGCAATGAAGGATTCCAATGGCTTCATATCACATATATAGGATTTGGCATTGAATAGCATTTTTTTGGACATAAATGCCCAATGTTCACTTTGATTTTATATTCTTATATAATTCAAACTTTGTTAGTTCAAGTTGGTGGGGGTCTTTATTATATATCATTGGAAGACACTCTAACTTTATTTTAGCCAAGTATGACAAAGGGATAATGTTGTTCTTGAAATTAAGGTATTGAGTTATATGTTAGGGATTGATCTTTTATAAAAGACTAGAAACAAAAAGCTTATTTTTGGTAATATCATCATGAAAATTATTTTGGGTAAAATATCTGAGGCAATTATCCTAAAGGGTCATTTCAAAAAGTTTTAAGGGTCATTTTAATCAAGAAACAATCCAAAGGATCTACTTCATAGGGTAAAGTGTCCATGACAAAAGTCCCAAAAGGTCTACTTCATAGGATAAAGGCCCAATATAATGTCCTAGAGGACAAAGGGCCCAGGATAAAATTCATGAAGGGTAAAGTGGAGATGACAAAAATCCCAAAGGGTATTTTCAAAAAGGTATAAGGGCACTTTTAAAAATATGAAGGGTAAGTTCTGGAGGCCAAAGGGCCATGCCCATTATCCTAAAGGGTAAGTGTAGAAAGGTTTGAAAGATATAATTCATGGAAAAAAATGCCCAAAGGGTTTACTTCATATGATATAATGGTCTAGGATAAAAGCCCTAAAGGGTACATTTTAGTGGGGAAAGGACCATTTCAAAAAGCTAAAGGGAAATTTAAAAAGCACAAAGGGTAATTTTGTTGGGCCAACATGGCTGTAATAAAAGGTTAAAGAGTAGGTTATTCAAGTAAAGGGATATAATACAAAAGTTATAATTTAATAAAGGTAAAAGGGTAGGTTCATAAGGCAAAGGAATTTTGTCAGGGAATTTGTGTTGAAATGTTATGGCTTCACGGGTGCATACCATATGCCCTTGACTAGTTAGTAATGAAGTCTTAAGCTTAATGTCGTAGGTACCCTTGAAAGTATTATAAGGCCCTTAAAACCTTCAAGGGTACCCATACTCATGTTTTAAAGTTATATCCTAAGAGATACCTTCAAATTATTGGGTCCATAACAGAGATTCAAATCAAATAGATGATCCCAAAATATACGAAGCTAATCATTTTCCATAATTTTACTCAAAACCCCCATTGTTCATTATAATTTTGTATTATAATAAAATACATGATTGAATATTAACTTAATTAGTTTTTTATCTATGTGGCTATTCTGCTCTAATGCCTGTTTGAAATGTATCTCCTAGGAGATACCTTCAAAGTAGGATGAAGCAAGAATTGAAGTATGTAGTATATGATATTAAAACCTATTATGTTTTTGGATTGACATAAATCATATCATTAAAAGAATTTTATTCATTATATTTCTAAACATTTTATGTTTTAACATAACTCCATGTTTATGTTTTGGTATAAATATAACTTTATCTCCTACATACAAGTATAAATTGGATTGATTTTATAAATAACCTAATTAACTCTTCTCATGTCTTTTGTAAATGTCCAAGATTAAAAACCATATGTCAATGGATTTCCATTATGGATACTATGTTTATCTCATAAATAATGGTAAGTTCATTTGTGAAGGAATAATACACAAAGTGGTAGGTCCAAATTTTGAATCTCTGAAACCCATAAATATCACTTCCATATGCCACAATGAGGAACTACTTATTGAATGTGTAAGTGTTAATATGACTAAAGATTTTGATCTAAATTTACCACTTCCATTTATTATATCTTTTGTGGATAATTTGGGGGATTTAGTTTATATTTTCACTATATATAGCACAAGAATGATGCAAAATGTCATAGATAAGTTTTATATAGACAATGACATGGAACAAAGACAAAATAATTTGAGTCCAGTTCTACATATCTAACCACTAAAACAAGAAAACCATTGATTGGATTCATTTGATTGATATATCGATGATCCTACCACATTTAAAATCCTATGTAAAACTTTTATTGGTAAAGGGTATACTTGTTGCAAAAATGTACATCTCTTACAAATGATGAAAAAATTGATTTTGGTTATGTTGAATTTGCACAAGGGGAGACTTTTGGTTGCATTCTTGTCCAAATGTTAGGAAATGAATTGAAAATTTACATAAGGAAAGTTATAAAATATTTTTATACTTTTAGTATAGAGGTAACTAAAACATTATCATTAGATGAACCTTCAACAAAATAGTGGACACTGAGACTTGTAGAGCAATCAATCTACCATACATAACACCAAAGCAGAAAGAAATTGGAAACTTTTAGGACATAATGGATAATGAATTCACTCATTTCATAAAATTCCTAGCATAAAGGCATCCAAAAAAATTAACTTGTACCTAAAAATACTCGAGCTGAAAAAGAAATCAGACAAACACTTCACTCAGCCAAGTGAAATTTAATGAAAGCATAGATAGTGAGATTTCAACAATGTATGTGGATAAATGTTGAACCAAAAAAAAATTTCAATTAGGATTGTCATTTAAAATTCTAAAATCTAAAAATATGAAGTTTCTTGATTCTACCACAAAAGTTAAGAGGTAACATGTCATGGATGCCCTTTCTACCAGTTTGTTTAACGAAAAAAAACTAGCATTGATTTTTAGGGTATAAAGATCTATTTGGAAGCTTGGATCAAAATATATGGATTGAAGAGAAGCATATTTTTTGATATTCAAAATTGTCACAAAAATTGGGAATGAAATGCATTCCATGTAGGGATATTTCAATAAAATCCACAAAATAAGATAATGCTAGCTAAAGATTTATTGGACCAATTGGGGGATGATTTTGTAGATGTTTCTCCATGACTAACATGCTAGGTAGATATTTATGGCTCATGAGAAAATGTTTGACATATTCCAACATGTTTCACACAAACATTTATGAGGT
Organism: Torreya grandis; assembly: GCA_037957365.1. Taxonomy (NCBI): domain Eukaryota; kingdom Viridiplantae; phylum Streptophyta; class Pinopsida; order Cupressales; family Taxaceae; genus Torreya; species Torreya grandis. The sequence continues at coordinate 306,877 of JARHVA010004238.1, read as the reverse complement.
GCCACATCAATGCACAACTAGTAGATATGTAATATGAGCCAATATCCCAACAAAAATTCAATAAAATGTGGAGAACTAATTTTAATGATGTGACCATTGTCATGTCTAATGACTTCACTAGGTTTAAAATATGCATCTTGTTGACTCAATAGAAACACTCTATGTTCTTATTTAGAGATCAAGAAGAGTGTATCAATCAAAAATTTATGATGCACTCAAATCAAATACTTTCTATAAGATGAATGTATTATACAAATAAACAAATGTCAAAGAAATACACTGAAGAATTCCTCAGTGTCATACATGACAAGGTAGAATGCCAAAAAACATTTGTGTGAGGATAGTGACAAAACAAAATAGTTATCAACAAACTATTAGAGTTGTCAATCATAGGGATTATAACACATGGTCATGGTGTAGTTGGATATGGGAATTTTTTTACCATACATTCTTAGAGGGTATAACTTTACTAGCACCTCATTGAACAAGTGCTTTAGGAATATGGAAATAATAATGTCAGATACTTATGTATCTTTACTATATAAACTTGGATATTCAAAATATACATTATATGATGTATTTTTATCTAAAAATTTCTACCTTGAATGTAATAAATATAGAGAAAAAGAACGTTCAATTGGTGCCTTCAAGAAACTTCCTTCTAGGCTATACCTTCAACTAGACAATTATTGTGGGGATAGTAAGTATAGGTACTTCTATCCAAAATTATATTTGAAAAATGTCAAACCTTATATGGAACTAATGTTATATTTATAAATTCACAAAATCATGTTTTTTTTGTAGGTATGTGTTGAAATATTTATCTTTCCTTGTATACAAAGTTGTTTTCCTTGATGTCGAGGTCAGGTTTCTCCCTAAATGAAATACCTATGAGGACATCGATGGCACATTTTGAAACATGTTTGAATGTATAAAGAGGAAAGATGTATGGAGTGTGGTAGAGATGATGGACACTTATAGGATGTGTGAAAATATAAGAAAATTCATACCATTTTTTATTAAAGTTGTAGTGGATTTCAAAGAGTATGTTAATAGTTACCAGTTGAAGGGAAAAAATGAAATAGTAGGCTTGACAAAAGGTCAATACTTTCTTTTATGCATGGAGGAAGGTCAGCCCATTATGCATTGCAAAAATTTTATAAGAGATAGAAATTGGTACCCTTGATTACATTATGGGGAACAAAAAAAATGGTGAGCCAAATATTTCAAAAGGAAATTTAACAAAAATATATTTCTAATAATTGAAAAATAGAGAAATGTCTCAAGATTCCATTGTTGTAAAAGACTCAAATAGAAGTAGAAAAAAGAGTTAAAAAGAAATTAAATATAACTTGAATAAGTATATACAACAATTCAATGAATCTGGTTTGATAAAAAATAGTAAGTGGAAGGATCTAAAATATTACTTCCAAAACATCCACAACATAATGAAAGAATACATGTTCCCTTTTGAAGTTGAGTGCATAGGAGATTTTTGGTCTAGAACTCATCACAACATACCCTTGCATAGATATATACACAAAATAGTTTATGATACGACCCTTGATTTTAGAGTGGCATCTACAAATACATATGTTGGTCTAAGAAGCAAAAGAACAAAAATTGCATTTAATTCATATCAAGATGTACAAATCAGAGATATGTTATTTATCAGACTTGACAATTCTATAGGAGTGGACTACACAGTATGGGATGCTAGAGATAAAATCAATATTGAGATATAAAAAACAAATGGGGATATAGAATGAAGGGTCAATTTAACTTGGTTCATCCCAGTTCATGAAGGGAAAAAATATGTAAAAGAAGCAAAAATTTATTCAAGCTACTTGGACAAGAAATGGAAGCCAAACCCAACTAACACATCCTTACCATCCATACTCATAGATAGTATAATCTATGCTTGGAAAACAAATAAAAATTGGAAATGGCTTACACTTGTTCTCACTAATTTTTTGAAAGGCATTGTAAAAGACTATTTGAATGCATCGTTCCACTAAGCACTAACAAAAATAGTGATAAAAGGATTGGGAAATTTTAAATGGTGTTTCCTTAATTTTAGAATGATAAATATGAATATTATTTTTTCAAAATTTAGTCCATTTTTTGAGAATGTATAATGTTTTATTTTTTTATTTTTTAATATTTATTTCTAGTGGCACTTTGCATTTTGAGTCTTAGAAAATACACTTCGGCATTTGAGTTTTATATTATCTACTACAACAATTTAGTATTTTGGTAACTATGCATCAAGTTAATAACATTTGGCTATTGGAATGTCCACTTCACATTTTTGTGATTCAAAATGGTCTTCAGATTTTGTGTATTCCAAATAGCCAAATTGCATTTTATGAATCACAAAAACCTCTTTGACTTTTAATTTTTTCAAATTAAAATTCACATTTTGCATCCTTCAAAATGGTCTTCAATAAATGGTCTGCATAATTTGCACATCTAATAATTTACATGTTGAATTTTGTGTCTTGCAAAATACACTTTGGCATTCTCATGTATGAAAAAAGTTCTTTGGGCTTTACACCTCAGAATGTCCCACTTACACGTCAAGATTTGTTCTTTGGAATTTGCATATCAACAAATGTTGTTTGGATTTTTAGTTTTTAAAATTACATTCCATAAAATCACTTAAGATTATGCCATGTGGCATAATCTTGGCTACTCAGCTATGTAGAAGGATGACAAGTCCAGACAAAAGTCTGGAACAATGCAAGTGCCTGAGATTGTAACACACATTAGAATCTCAATAACTTGACTATGTGGGAAATTATATTAATAATATAATAATATAACACCCATGATCAACATGTGGTATATACATAGATATGAGATAAAATTTGAGTCACGAGGATGTCAACTAAATCAGATTAAATAGATAGTTCAAAATCTAATCAAATGATGACACGTGGCATCCCAATCATCCTAGGTGTTTTAAATTACATATCACTTGAGTGCCTGACTGATGTATGAATTATTTTTCCTTAATAAATAAACCACCAACTCTATAAATACATGGTCTATGAACCAATTTGAACAGATGCATAATTTGGACTTATTGTAAATATATAATATAAATGTGATTTATTTGTGATAAGTCCAAATAATTCTTGATAAAGCCTAATTTATTTATGATAGTTTTCCAATAATAATTATTTATGATCATTTTAAATAATTTTTAATTATCACAAATACATTAGATAGATGTGATTTATTTTTAATAAATCCAACTTACTCTCAATACAGTCCAATTTAATCTTGTTACAGTCTAATTTATTTTTGATAGTTTTCAAAAATTTGGACTATTGATAAGTCCATATTATCTAAAATATTTCTTTACATGTGAGGCCTAATATTATCAGATGATGTAAGAGGTCATAGTTCTAGAGGGTCAGTATATTGGATCATTTTATGTCAGACATTCATCTATTTAGTAGCCTTCCAAAGGAGGTTGAGGACCACTGGGACCACCAAAGCTGTTAGGGCCACAACCATGATTGTGTATATATACATGTATAATGGATTTTATATCACTAGCTCATTCTTTCCCCATGGGTTTCATGTATTTTCATGATATATTTTGACATGGATTCCATGTGGATATTGTATTATGGACATTTGATATATATGATATGGATTTATGCTGATAGATGTATGGATGTTGTTATGTTTATGGATATGAGATGCATTTACTATTCATGTGATGATAACATTGATTATATATAAATGTTGTGATCAGATTTATATGTTATAGATTTTATTCATATTTATGTCATTATGTATATTATGGATAGATCTTAGCATTTTACTGGTGATGTGATGATAAATAGATATGTTTTGACTATTTTGGATGATGTTGCATATGGGATGTTGCTTTGATTTTATGGATGTTATTATATGATATGATGGATATATGATTACATGTTTATAATGGCAATGTGATAATCTTGCCTTCATCGGGTAGATATGGCATAAAGAGATTAATCCCTTGTTTTGTTAACTTCATCCTTAGTGTTTATGGTAGAAATTATCTTGTACCATGGAGGTAGGGTGTTAATGGGATGGGTTTAGGTTCATAATTTGGGTGAAGGTAGTTATTATGGGGATTGGTTAGGATGGGATTGGTTTTGGAATCTATCAAGATATAAATACATGCAATCTTTTTTTAAAATTTCATCATATAGCTATATGTCAGGGACATAATAAGTCCAAGACACATTAGTGCAAATGCATGGGGGAACTCTATTCAAGAGATGGGCCTTCCTAAACACATACTCAGAAGTCACTCATTCCATCCTCATTCCCATGAAAATTTGACAAGATAAAGGATATATTAAAATTAATTTAATAAACAAAACATACTAATATGTACATAAAGATTTAATACACATACATGTTTAAAACAAACACATAATTATACAAGACAAGGAAAGAAAACATAGATAAATATTGACAATGTTTGATAGGGTTATTTACATGAGTGATGAAATGATTAGAGATGAACATATAAAATGGGTCTAGTGATGGTGTAGAGGCTACATACAAGATATGTAATGCCTAAGAATTTTTGTCCATACTAAGATGGGACTCCAACCAAGTTATAAAATGGGGGTTATGATGACCCTTTAAGAATTAGTGGCATAGTGTATTCTTAAAAAACCTAAGAAAGAACAACTTTATGTGCTACAACCCTCTATAGTGACAATTATATGTGGTAAGGTGTGGACTCAATTATTAGTGATAATAATATGTAAATGGTGATGGGATGTTTTTGTGAGGCTAAAAGGGAGACACACATGTTAAAGAAGATTTATGAAAGCATGATAGGAATGATGCAGATGTGGATGGGACTTCAAGTTATGTATACCAAGTATGGATAAATGACTTCAGAGATCCCTCCAACAAAGATCTTTGACCAACCATGTCTTTTCCTCTTGCTAAAGTAGTTGTCCTACATTATTGTTTAAGAACCAGGTAATAGATGCCCACTATTGATACTAGGGTTAGGGTTATTCTACCATGATGTTAGGGACTAGTTTTCATCATGGTACTTACCCAAGGTGCTAATGAACTAGTTTTCACCATTGGATGCATTTTTTTATTAGTGAGGAGATGTGATGGGTGGATGGGTGGATATGACACTTATTTAGGTATATAAGAGCTTCAAATGCATGATGTTCATGGGATCATATAGTTTTTCTCCATCAAACATGGCCAATTTGTATGCTTCTGATCTAAACTTGGCAATAATGACATAGGGACCTAACCAATTAGCTTCAAAATTTCCCTTTTTATCTCTTTATGAATTATTGTTATTTTTATTTTCCTTTAGGACTAAGTCACCAAATTTGAACTCCCTATCCTAAATCTCCTTATGGTATTGGCCCTTGAGTTTATTTTGATACACTTGGAAGTGATCCAAGGCCTTATGATGCTTTTCATCAAGGAGTTCTAGTTCCTATAGATGTTCTTGATTGATATTATGATCATTTATAATGCCTCTTAATGAAAGTTGAAGAGAGGGTAGTACTACTTTCATAGGTAAAATTGCTTGAGTCCCATAAACCAAGGCATATGAAGTTGCCCCAGTAGGTGTGTAAATACTTGTATTATAAGACCATAATGTTGGATATAGTTGAGTGTCCCAATTTATGCCTACTTGATTAACTATCTTATTCAATATTTTAATGAGGGTCTTATTAGTAGCTTTTGCTTATTCATTGCCCTAAGGAGAATAAGGAGAGGAAAAATTTTACGTGATGTGATATTTTTGGCATAGGGCCTCAACTTCTTGATTATTAAATGATTTTCCTTTATCTAAAATGATGTTAGCATGTATACCAAAATGGTAAATTATCTAATTGAGAATAAACTTGGGGATTTGGAAGCTTGTTGAATAAGTAAGTGGCATTACCTCTACCCATTTGGTAAAATATTCCATTGCCATGATAATAAATTTATGACCATTTGATAAAGTAGGATTGATCTTGCTAATTAAATCAAGGCCCCATATGGAAAATGGCCATGAAATCAAAATAGGTTATAACTCTTGTGATAAAAAATGAATGAGATTTCCATGCTTCTGATAGGCCACAAATTTTTGTGTATATTAGCAAGAATCTTGTTCCATCATTGGCTAGTAATAGCTAATTCAAAGGCACTTTTTGACTAAGGCCATTTCACTGATGTACCATCCATAGATACCATCACAATTCTTTTTGATTTATTGAGAAGTCTCTTCTAATGTCAAACACCTCAACAATTTTCCATCATAGCCTCATCAATAAAGCATGCTATGAAGGATAGTGTAGCAGGAGGTGCGATGGATAAAGGATTTATATTGGTGATAGTTGTGGTCATGGGGGAGGATGTTGTAATGGAGGCACTTGTAAATGTCATGTTACCATGGGAGACTAAGATCATTAGCTACACAAATTTGAAAGGGAGCCATTGATTGATGGACTGGAATAATTAGATGCTCAATCAAAAAGTTGCCTTCCAAAACATCTTTAAGGAGGCCAATGAGAAAACCAATAGTAGCTATGAAATTAGCCACTTTATTTCTTCCTCATGGAAGTTTTCAAATTGTATAGATTGAAAATGTGTTTTTAACTGATCCACTCGCTATTTATAAGGAATCAATTTTTCATCCTTTGTTTGGAATTCATCATTGATCTATTTTAAGATCAGCTATGAATCATTGAATACTTGTGGGTGTTGGATGTTCCATTGAATAAGTAGGTGTAGGTTGGCTATTAAGGCTTCATATTCTAATATTTTGTTGGTACATGGAAAGGCAAGGTGGAGAGCTTTTGGGATGAGATCACCTTATGGAGTGAAAAGGAGGATGACTACCCCTAACCCATGTATCATGAATGAGACATCAAAGTATAATTTCCCATTATCTGATTATAAGTATTCATTATGGATTTATCTAGGAAGTTGGTTACAAGGGGCTCAATCACTTCCAATGGTGCCTTTTCTAGTTGATCTATAATAACCTATCCTTTTATATTTTTTTGATTAACATACTCAATATCAAATTCACTGCACAACATTATCCATTTTGCCATTCGACCTGTAAGAGCTGATTTGGACAAGAAATATTTCAAGCGATAAATTTTTGTAATGAGTTGTACTTGATTATTAAGTATGTAATGTTGAAGCTTTTATGATGCAAAAACTATGGCCGAACATGCTTTTTCAATGGGAGTATAATTCAGCTCATAGGATATAAGTGTGTGATTGAGATAGTATAAGTCCTACTCCTTTCCTTGATCATTATGTTGTGCTAGAAGAGCACTAATGGCCCATGGTATTGATGAAATGTATAGGAGAAAAGGTCTTTTTGAGATTGGTGGACATAATATAGGTGGATTAGCCAAATATTTTTTTAGATTTTCAAAGGCTTGTTGGCATTCTAAATTCCAATGGAAGGTGGTCCCCTTCTTTATTAGATGAGTAAAGGGGTGACACTTATCTAAAAGCTAAGATATGAAACATAATATGGTTTGGAGATTACCTTGAAGACTTTAAATTTGCTTAAGATTAAGAGGTGGGGGAATTTTTATGATTTCTGTGACCTTTACTAGATCTATTTCTATGCCTCTTCTTGAAACTATGAATCCCAATAATTTCCTTGAGTGACTCCAAATACACATTTCTTGGGATTTAATCTGACTTTATACTTCATAATCTTTAAAAAATCCTTCTTAGAACCACATGGTGTTTTTATCTTAAATGAGAGTTCCTAAAAATATCATCTACATAGGCCTTGATAATGTCATGTATCATATCATGAAATATGATGGTCATAACCCATTGATAGGTTGCCCCTATTTTTTTAAGACCAAATGGCATGACTTGGTAATAAAAAGTTCCACATGGAGTAATAAAAATCTATTTTATGCTAGTCCTCAGGGGAAACTTTAATTTCATTATAACCTAGGAAGCCATCCATGAGGGAGAGCATTTCATATCCTGCTATCGAGTCCACAATCATGTCAATGTTAGGGAGGGGAAGTCATCTTTTTGACATGCCTTGTTGATATCTTGAAAGTCTATAAAAATTCTAATTTTGCCTTATGGTCTAGACATAAGAAAAATATTATAAATACAATTTGAATAATGTATTGGGTAGATAAATCTAGCTTTTAAGAATTTTTACAATTCCTCTTTGACTAATAATGCCACCTTGGGATGCATCTTTTGTAGTTTTTATTTGATGGGTTTGGAATTTAGATTCACAACCAACTGGTGTACTAACAATGGGGAGTCTACCCCTAGCATGTCAACATAGCTCCATGTGAATATGTCAATGAATTATTTTAGCAAATCAATAATGGCCTCACATTCCTTGGTTGTGAGAGATGCCCCTAGTTTCACTACTTTAGGATGTTTATCAGTACTGATATTGAATTATGTTATGTCTTTAATAAGTAAGGGTGATTGATCTTGCAAGTAAGGGGGTAATGATATTTTTATAACATTAGAAGTGAAGCAGTCTAGAATTTCAACATCAATATCAAAATAATATTTTGATGCAAATGAGATATATGGGAGTTCCTCTAGCTCTTTGGAAGGCTCTTCTTCTCAAAGTGTTCTTCATCACTTTGATCATGGGATTTTTTTTACTTGCAAAAATATCTAGATTGACAAAAATTGATAAAAAAATGCTTTTTATGATCATTAAATGGCATGAAATATCTAGCTCCCATATATTCCAAAATGGCCTCATCATTTTGACACATGTCAAAGCAGGGATCCTTTTTGGAATCCCAATCAATAAAGGATGGATAACTAATGCAAATGTTAATGGTAGAGATGGTGATTTTAGGGGAAAGGTTAGTGGTAGTGAGCACCTTAAAGTGACTATAGATAAAACTTGTCTCAATGTCCTCATTGGGGAGAGATGATCTAGTGGTCAAAAGAGAATCCACAATGATACTGGTTGGGTCATCATCATATAGTTTATACCCTAATCCAAAATATTATGGATGTTCTTGAACCATGAGAGGTTCAATTCAACCTTGCTCTTTCTTTCCCAATCCCTTCCTTTGTACTACATGTTCTCTATCATTTTTTAGACTCTGAGATAGTGCTATTTAGGAGAGATGAAGGCCTAATAATCTAGAATAAGCCAAGAATCATTTCCATCTTTAATGTATTCATCAGATAAAAACCCAGTGCTTGAAAAAGATGTTGGTCCGAATTGGTATTTAATGGGATTATCCTTCCTCATGGATGGGGACCCATAGCTACATGAAGATAAAGGTAAATTTTCAATGCAAATTGTTTTTTACTCATATTTTCCACACCCTTTGGATATGATTTTTTAGTCAAGTAACATCAAGTGATAGATTAGATGTGGATTCTAATTGACAAAGAGAGATATATTTAGTAGATGTTGGGCTCAAGATAGTGTTGTTAGTGCCAAGATATGGTGATGGTGATAATGATTGATCCATTTGACAACTATGGAGATGGTATATGACTCTAGGAATGGTAACCTCTATTACTAAATGAGGGAATTTTAGGCACTAATGGAGATTGGATGTCACAACTTGCATTTCATGAATCCATGGTCTTCTAATCAACATGTTATATGGTAAATCCACATCTATAACATGAACTAGAGTTTGATGTACTACATGTCCCACAATAATTTGAAGATAAATGGTCCCAACTAATGGTCTCTCATTATCATCGTAAGATTTAATAATTATCAAAGTTGGCCCTAATGATATTTTAGATTATCCCAATTTCTTCAAAAATTCTATATTACATAAGTTGAGTACATATCCTCCATCTATGAGAACATGGGAAACTTGATGGTGGGATATGGTGACTTTAATGTATAAGGGGTAATTATGATGTGGGCTAATAGGAGACATATCTTGGGTACTAAAAGTAATCTATTGTGATGGGGATAAATGTGCTACTAGTTCCTATAATTGATTAGTTACTAGGTCACTAGGTACTTTTAAATCATTCAACACTTGATTTAATATTTCTTGGTGTAAGGCTAATGCTTTAAGAAGTTCCATCAAGGAAATTTGAGATGGAGTATTTTATAATTATTGAATGATATCATAGGATTTATCTAAAGAGCTTGAGGCTTTCTTAGACACACTCGCATTTTGGGTAACATATGAGGTAGATGAAACTTGAAGGCGTGCCATAGGGATTATTATCTTATTACATCGGGTGGTTACTATGTAATCAATAGTTGTCCTATTAATTTTTATGATGGGAGATGAAGGTGGAGTAGGTTATTGAGATTTGAGGATTTTGATGGTGATAATTTAATGTTAGGGGACATTATGGTAGTCAGTGTGGTTAGAAGAAGATGCCTAACCCTAGTCTTTATGGGTTCTCTAATTCTTTTATTCATGTTTTAGGAGTAGATACTTGTAAATGCCAAGTTGCCCATTTGATAACTAATTTGGGGGAGTCTCTCCTTCAATATCTATATCACCCATTTCAATTAAATCTTAGGTATAATGTTTAATTTTATACACCACTCAGTGTCATGTCTTTTAACCCTGTGGTACTTGTAAAATGCATCTTCATGATACCAGTCTAGTTTTGGTTGACGGTCATCCATAGGTCTGATCTTAGGTAGATTAATGATCCAAAACTCAAAATTTTTTATTACAAAATATTTCAAGAACACAAAAATAACATAGTAACAATGAATTCTCTAAGAAGAGATGTTTTATTACTCAATACAATAATACAACTATATGCTTATATCTGGGAAGTGATATTTCCTTTCCATTTTGGGTTACATCTTCATTTATACACATTTTTAAAGTAGGAGGAGGATTTGGAAGGTCAAAAATCTTGAGGGAGATTAATTGGTTTGAATTTCATGATTTAAAACAATACAAAATTTAAGGAATTACTGTTTTTAGAAACTTACTATATTTAGACTGCACTACTAAAATTAAAATTTGGGGCACTTCCATTAGGTTTTTGGGGATCAAAAACCACCAAAAAAGTCTTGGTGCCATCTCACCACATTATCCTCATTATTATCTTTCAAATGGTTTAAATGGGGAGTTAATTGGAGATATGATGCAAAAGTTATGGCTCCTAGAAGTTCCATCATCAATTGGGGTAGATTCATTGCTTGAAATATCACCTAAATTATTGCCTGGATCAATTAATCATTTTGGTGGTAATAAATTGGTACAAGACTATTTCTATCAGTAATCCCAAGCTTTTAAGTGGTATTTTTCACATATGAGGCTTAGGCTTACCTTGAGGAACCCTAATGGAAGAGACATTAGGGTCTTGTGTAGAGCCTTTCTTTTGGTGCTTGGAATCTATTACCCAATCACCCACGACATTCTTGTTCTTATTCAAGACTTTATCATGATTTGAAGTGTGCTCATTCTAAGAATATAACTTGATAGTTCCTTTTTTAATGAGATATTTCTCTATTTTCATTCATTTTTCTATGATTTCATCGAAGGTATTGGTACACTATAATTTTAATTGGTACTTAAGCTAAGTATTAAGATTACCTATAAAGATTTTCGATAATTATTTTTTAGGTATAGTGTATCTTAGTCAGCTTGCTAGGCTCTACCATATTTGTATAAAATATACTAGGCTTTCCTCACTTCATTGTTTAGTATTTTAAACGTCAATAATGGACATATCATGCTCTATATTGAATGAGAAGTGTTTAACAAATTATTCTATTAATTCTCCAAAACTTGATATTGACCCTTTAGGAAATTGCATGAACCATTCCAAAGTGGGTCCTGTAAGACTTTTGGGAAATAGTATCAATAGATAAGCATCCTCATAGGCTACCTCATGGCAAGCTACATAAAATTCTTGGACGTGGTCTCTAGGCTATCCTTTTCCTTTATATTTTTCAAACTTGGTTACTGAAAAATGTGAGGAAAAGGGTACTTACATAATTCTCATGTCCAATGGTGATGAAAAAAATTATTAATAGCTATAATTAAGATTTGAGATCATGTATCTATCTACTAAATGGCCTCTTTCATCATTTTCCATTCTTGGGCAAAGGTAGGATCCCCAAGAGGATTAGTAGTTTGATTTTGACTACCTTGAAGAATATGGGTATTATGAGTATTGTTGGAATTATTGGTATTGTTGGTGTTATTAGTGGTGTTAGTATTATGGGTTTTATTTTATCTAAGAGATAGAGGGTGTTGATTGTAGAGTAGCAGGTTAATTTATTATGTTAATTGGTTAAGGTGATATTCAATGATAGCTTGCCTTTGATTAGCTTCAATGTGGTTATTAATAAGGGGTTATGGGCATTATTATTCTTCAACAAATCCATGATCGACACCTTATTTTTCTTGGGGTATGTGATTAATATGTTGACATGGGGTCTTTGGACATGATTGAGGGAGGATAAGGCTATGTAAGAGGGTATGATCAAAAGTGGAAGATAATGTACCCCCTATTTCTATGTCATGAGCTAGGACATGATCATGATTTTCATATGAATAGTGGTAAATAATGTTTCTTACTTCATCATTATGGAGGGGATTATATCTCTAATTTTCTCCCCTAGTCATGTGTATATCACTATGATTTTTGTCATATTCCTAAGTTGGGTCAATCACAGGCCCTAATGGATTATTATCTTGGCTAGAGCCTTGTCCAATTTAGTGTTAGGATCAGGTTTGGATAACCATTTTGAAAGAGGGATAAATGAAATTTGATGGATGAAATGGAAGTATTTAAATACTACTTCCATCTAGTAATTGAATTACTAGTGGTCAAAAGGTGATGATGTAAGAAGATGAAATGACCAAGAATTATCAAGAGACAAATATATTTTAAGAAACTAATCTAGCAAGGATGATGGAGGAGTATAGGGATCAAATATATTTTTATACTATCAAATGGAAAAGTTTATGGGTGTTAGAGGACAAAGGTACCTAATAGATATGGAGATAATGATGGGTACTAGATTAGAATCTTATAAGACTATGTATAGTGATAATCCAAAGTCAAGAATATATGATGAATAATGATTCAAGAAAGATGGGTGACCACTAAAATCTTGATTTTAAGACAAAATCTAGTATTTAAAGAGAATGTTATGGGTGGATGATAAGATATGGGTGATTTTATAGGGTGTGATATGTGATGAATGAATGAGTAGACAACAACTACTCAAGATGTGGATGAACTAGTTACCAAATAAAGATGGGGGTGAAAAGGGTTGAGATTAGATGATAATTGATCAAATGTGATGGGTGAGTAGTGATTATAGGTGATTTATATATAAAGTGGTGTGATATAATATCGATCAAAAATATAGATACACAAATGGATATTAGGCTATAAGGGAAGACATAAAAGAGGTCTTTGTTATATGAATGTGTTATACAGTGGATATAGATGATAAATGGGATGAAGAATAGATAAGATGGATATAGAAGATCAAATAATGGTAAAAAATGGTAAGATGTGGATATGGGATGGTATGATAGAAAAAATACACAAATGGATAAGATGATAAGTGATATATATATGAGCTAGTTTATGAAGATGTGAAGGAGAGTGTATACTATATGAAAGAGATATGGGATAGATATCAGTAAAATGGGTAGTAGATAAAAATGTGGGAACTCTAAGGAAAATATAGATTCAAAATATGATGGGTATGATAGATAAAAATATTTGAATGGGCATGAAATAGAATGGTATATACAAACTAGTTGGTGAAAGAGAGATATTACTATATGGAGATGTTATAAGATAAGTGGGGTGAATTAGTGGATAGTAGATGTGGAATATGAGCTATGTAGATAGGGTAATTATGAGAGGATATGGTAATACAAGTACAAGAGGGATGGATATGGGATAATATGATGGACAACAGGTCAAAAGGGATGAATATGCAAATGGATATGAGGTGAGATGATATATTCAAGTTAGTATATGAAGGCATTATGTTTGATATGATGTGGGTGGATAGCATATGAGTTATAAAAGGGATGGATAAAATGGATATGAGATATAATATATATGAGATGGATAGTAGAGGGGATGGACACTATATGCAAGTGTTATAGGATGGATAAAGGTGATATGGTTAGTAAATAGAAGATGGGCACTACAGGGTGAATATGAGATGATAAGGTAAATATAGATTTAAAAGACAATGGTCAAATTTAGTATGAAATGGATATGGAGTGGTTTTATAGTAAAAAATTGGTCAAATTATAAAAACTATTTATGAAAGGGGGAGATGTTACTATATGAGGATGTTGTAGGACAAATAGGATGGGTTGGTAAATAATGGATGTAGAAGATGTAATATATGGTATGAATATGAGATAATAAGATGAAAATAGTGGTCAAATATGAAATAAATATGAGAGGGAGGAGGTATATAAAATGGATATCTAAGATAAATACTATATGGGTATTGGATGTGGGAGGTAGATGACTAGTATGATATAAGTAATAGGATGGGATACAATATAATGATTAGATAATGATCAAGAGGATGGGTATTATATAGAGACTAAGTGTAAATAGTAGAATTTTGAATAGATATGAATGTTGAGTGAGTAATGGATGATGTGAAATTAGGGTGTGATATGATGATATGATGAAAAGTGTTAACCTAGGGGTCTCTAAGGTATCACACAAAATATGGGTATGGCTAACTTAGCTGACAAACAATATAAGTCTAGTCACAACACTTAAACAACATACATAAGTATGATCATAAATTAGTAAACTATAAAAAGGTGTGTAACCCAATTCCCACACCATATAATGGCTTCATAGGCGAGGTTTTATATTAGTAACTTGTTATAGAATCTATCAAACCCTCTGAACCCTTCCTGCACTTGATGGCTACTTCAAAGCTAATACTAACTCCTACAATGGTACACATATTATGATTGAAGTCCCATACTTTAAGGTATACAAAAGTATCTTGGTGCATCCCTGATATTCATGATGGTAAATTAGGGTCCAATTCTATGTAGGAGGTTGTTTGATTACTTGGGTCTTGGAACTTAACTACCCCTCACTCTATAGAACCCTTTATAGGGAATTCTACTTAAGCCATAGTGATAGCTCTCCTAATATTTAAACTCCACCAAAACATAGAGTTTGGTTAGAGTTTGGTGGTGAAATTCATGACACTAACCCCTATATACTAAACCCATGCATGGTGATGAAATCCATGTCATGTGTTATCCTAGAGGGGGGGCTTAACAAATAAGCAAACACACAACACAATTAATTAAATATTTTAATTACCTATGTGTGATGAGCATGATATGACAAATTATTTATGAGATAACATTCACACACAAAAAAATAAGTATATACAAAAATGATTTTTACAACAAGAGATATATACAAAATATAAAAATATACCAAAAATATAATGAAAACTAAGATAAAATGCAAAATGACACCCCTCCCTATAAGCACAAGGTTTATAAATCTGATTGGGGTGCCTAAATTTTGAATGGCCCTACAAAAAAGTGTTATTAGTTTAAATTTTTACAATCTCATGAGTCCCTGTAAAACCATGAGTACATAGAGCAAAACTGTGACTAGAATGCACAATATCACAACTAGACAAAAAACCACTAATCATAAGTCATGAATTTGCAATATGATAATAAACCATCATGGTTAACTAAAAATTCTTCAACTATCTAATAATATCACTACTAGAATTAACAATATCATGACTATCAAAAAATCACAATCTATAATATTGTAGATAGTAACAAAAAAATAAAAATAAGTTTAAGGTAACTATGTAGGTACCATATCAGACTAAAATAATTACAAGCTTATTATAATATATATAATTTTGATGAAAAATATATAGTCCTACATTTCCTACTACCATTAAAACCTAATATGTCCTACACTATTCCTATACAATATTGTGACTGCAAGTAATAAAACCATAACTTGTAGGTTAAAATGGATAGTCACAATTCATGGTACTGTAGAAGAGGTAATAATAGTTTATAGGGAATTTTATATGTTTTCCTATCTTCATGCACATGAAAAAAATACTTTTCAAAGTTTTCCTATCAGCAAAAGGGTTTTAGACCAATTTTTTAGATGGGAAAATGATTAAGTTTCCAACAAACAGTTTAACATAGACCCTTATTAGCCCTTTGTACAGAACTTGAAGATGCCTTTGTATAAAATAGAAAATAGAGGTTAGAGTTTTATTGGTTTTAGGATAAATAAAAATACCATGACTATTGACTACAAACCCATGATTACCAAATGAATATCACAACTAAGGGAGTCACAATTTTGTTGGGGATAGCCAAAGAGTCAATGTCTTGGTTTGATGTCTTTCTTTCTATAATTATAGATTCAAAACACACTTCCAAGAAACTAAAGTAGGAACAAAGGATATAAATATCCTATATTTAAGTAACAACAAAGTATAGGTGACAAAATTTATCCTAAATACTATATTTGTAAATATCACCACTGGGATAAAAGTACTATGATTACCAGTTTGATATTATAAGTATAAGAATCATGATTTTGTCAAAAATATGTCAACAACTAGATTTTAGGATATTTCCTTCCTATTTTACACATAGAAACGACACAAATAGATAAGATACTTATATAAATAGAGGGTTATAAGAAATAAATTATAACCAAACTCTTACTATCAATTTTGATAATATCATTACTAAAATGAGCAATATCACACCTATTAAGACAAAATCATGACTATTGAATTCATGGTATTATTTAAGGACTAAACCCTACTAAAACCCTTAATCATTAGCATTTAATTTTAAATATCATGACTATCATCAACAAATATGTGAGTTCAATACTATAAATACTAGGGTAATATCATGATTCACATGTACATGTTAAAATTTGAAAATTTGGGCTTAAATTTATGTCTAGTTAGTCCTGCAATCACTGAAATCAATTCCAACAATGGTTTTAGATTGAATATGGTTGGTTAGTCCCATCATGGTCTCCAAAATGTGCACCTAATTTCAATTTCAAGAAATATTATCAAAATTAGCAATAAAACTTAAACTTAATATCACCAACATGAATGGATAGAAGAAGTAAATTAGAATATATAAAACATTCTCACCATCCTTTTTAAATCTTCATTCCTCCATTCTAGGACTTGCACTTGAATGAATTTGATATCAAAATTGCAAATGTTGGATTGCTTTGAGAACTTTTGACAATGGCTTCCAATGCTTGAGTGAAGTGGATAATGGCTTGGATGAAAGATAGAAAGCTGTTATGGATGTAATGAGAGTGGAAATATGAGATCTTGATGGATTGATAGATGATTTCCAATTCACTTGGACATGGCCAAATCATGGCCTTTTTATATAAAAATGAAGGGAATTTTGGAGGAATTAAACATTATTTAGAAGTCTCTAGTTTAGAGACTTCTAGAGACTTGGAGGTGCTTCTCTAATTCTAGAGGCTTCTCAATAGGTATAGGGGATAGTGGGGGGATTAGATAGGTATTAATGAGGTTTAGGGTTCATAGTGATGTAATAATATCCAGGGTGGTAGGGTAACTAGGGTGGTAGGTGAATAAATATGAATTTTAAATTGTCAAGTGGGTTTAAAGAGTATGTTAGTTGGTAATAGACTCTATTAGGGGTTTAATGGGGAGATTAATTGGTTTTTAGGATGGGGTAAAGGTTTATGGGATATAAGAATGGGATGGGGGTTAGTAGGTAGTTAGTTATTTTAGATAAGACATAAAGGAATTAGGCTAAATTAGTAGAAATTAGTATAATTAGTAGGGCAAGCATAATTTAGTTCATACAGTACACACCAAAAATCTACAAAAACTATTCAAATATAGAGTTTAGAAAAAACAATTGAGAGAGAAACCATATAGCAATTCACAAAAACAAAATGAGATAATCTCTTTAGAATTCCTTGCTCACATTAGTTGTTCAAACATTTACACAAGTTTTGGCTTAAAAACTCCCTCCTTTAGAAATGACCATACTCTTTTTATAGGATGAAAATAAGTATGTTGGTTAGTCACATCCAATTACAAAATTAAAAGAGTAAGGAAAACTATCCTTTCTAAAAAAAATATAGAATACACTAAAATCTTCCAAGTGGACTGACCTATAGGCATTGTGTTTTACAAGATGCACATGCCTTTACAAAAATAATATTCTATTTTCAAAATATTACAAATCTTATACGAAAAATAATATTCCTAACTAACTTTGAGGACCCTATGTCAATGCAGTCCCCTATTTCTATTGAAAAATCTTCATTGCCTTCTCATGCTTCTCATCAATCAACCTAAGGTTAACAACAGGCTCTATGAAGAGTTCATCTTCTTAGAATGCCAATTTTTCAAGGTTTCTATCATTTCTCCCCAAGGCTTATTTAATGTTCCTTGCCTCAACAATATTTTCTTCTACTATTAGGATCATATCCATGACCCTATTATTGTCTCATCTAGAATTTCCTTGGATTTTTCTCCTAACTTCATGCATAACCAAGGTGGTTCTATGCTTGAATTCTTCATCTATGATGAGGCTCATGGAGCTAAGTGTAGTTGGTTTGAGGATCATAGTCCCAAGTAAATGTTCCATCATGTCCATCATCTCATTTTCATCTTTAAGGAGACATTCCAAATATTTAGATCATGTGCTCAAACCCTTGATCTTATCCACAATCAATCACATGACTATGTTTAGATGAGCTAGGCTAATCATCTTAAAACTAGGGATTTGATCCTCTATCAAAATGTTGATCAACTCTTTCATTTTATCTCTTGAATTCTGCCATTGGGTGATTAATATTTTTTTTGTTGCATCTTATTGACCTAATACATTTTGTCTAGAACTTTTTTACTTTAAGGATTCAAACATATCATAGAAATATGCCTCAAACATCTTAATCATAGAATCAGGAATTGACAATAAAGCTTGCCTTTCTAAATTTTCCTTTTGATTTTTCAAGTTCTCTTTGTGTTATGCATACCTCTAAGGGAATCCTACAATTGGGTTGATTATGATTTGGCCAATTCAAGCACATTTTCTTCAAATATAAGGATTTCTCTTGGTTTTTTCCCTCTTACTAGGGTCAAGCCAACAAGTTCCAATTTTCAAAAAGTGAACTCTTCTCCTCTGACCATGGCTTTCTTCTCAGTCACCCTCTAGAGACTAGTAGTTTTTGGGTCAAATTTGAAATCAACCAAGGATTCTATTATCCTTGGGGCTAGGGTTTCCATTTATATTTTGCTTGGTTCCCTAAAGCTGACATTCTTTGTTCTTATCCCTTTTGTAGATCCACTATCAATGGCT
Organism: Torreya grandis; assembly: GCA_037957365.1. Taxonomy (NCBI): domain Eukaryota; kingdom Viridiplantae; phylum Streptophyta; class Pinopsida; order Cupressales; family Taxaceae; genus Torreya; species Torreya grandis. Next base: position 287,510 of record JARHVA010004238.1, on the reverse strand, counting down.
TGAGTTCACCATGGATAAGGATGTTGACTAATTTATTAATGCCCCATGGATGATGCAGAGTAGGAACCTTCTATAATTTTTCATATACAAACCATTTAGGGATAATCAGACCTTGGATAGGTTTATCTTCACTAAAAAGGTTGACATCACTCAAAGGGTGAGTAAAGGTCAACTTAGGCCTCTTGCTCTTTATTGAAACTAATGTCAGCTCAAATTTCCTCTTTGGGATATTCACTAGAACTAAACTCAAAGCCAATTCCTTCCCATTTTTATTCTCTACCTCATAATATTAGAAATAAGGTTCTTCCACTTGTAATTCTTCGTCATTAGATAGATATGCATTATCTAGTGCCTTCAGGGCATCTTCCACTATCTCTTTAGGATTTAATGTTATTATGTCAATTACTTCAACCTATGATCCTAGTTCCTAAGTTGGACTCAGGATGATGTTACCTCATCAGGTTTCCTTTCCTCTATCCTTTATAAAACCTATGACTCAATATTAGGCTCTTATATCGGTAGCTATATTGGAGGAATTCTAGAAGATGGCCCCCCTAGTCAATGGTACTGCCTTAGCCCTAGCAACCATATGTCATCACTTGGATTTTGCTCCCCCAACAATCTATCATCTAGCTTGATGTTATGCTTATTTAATCTTTCCAATTCCTTAGTGAATGAATATTACTTGGTATACATTGGGTTATAAGGCCCAAGCCAGTACTCATAGGTCATATTGATCACTTTAGCCTTTAGGTGTTTCTTAATCTTTCTAGATGGATCCCACTATCTCAGATCATCAACTTGTAGACTAAATTAGGTTCTGTGTTTGGAGGCTACTTCAAAATTTTCCCATTTTTTAAATATGGCCCTCTCAATGGTTATTGGGAGGGTATGGAAGGGCCTTTCCTCTTAGATCTTCATAGACCATCTATTCCATAGAACAGTTGATATGCCACTTCTTGTTCTACCAATTTTTTGGGCACATGAATGGGTAATCTAAGAAGTTAGTCCAGAGTTCCTTCTATCTTTATTATAGTGAAATTTAGATATAACTAAATGTATCTAATAGATTCAACATATTTTTTGATTAGAGGGCTAACCCTCATCATTGGGTTCCTTGTAATGGCATCAACTAAGGCTAGGTAAACACAATTATAGCTGAATTGAATATGGTCCCTATATTTGAAACTATGTAACTTTGAATAATACTAGAAAACTATCTACTTCCCATCAAGTGAACATTATCTAAGGGTGGGGATCTTGGTAGTGGCAAGCAAGACATGTAAAAGGTAAGACATCATATAGAAATTATGGCTGGTTTACTTCTTGATTGTAGAGAATTGTCTCCTCAAGCAAGTGCTAATCATCTCTCTTAAAGGGGGAGTGAGTTCTTTATCGATAATAAAATACATAAAAAGGACCTAGAGTTTTTCAACATAGGTAGTGGAGGGGTTATTATATAATCTATTCATTAATGCCATAATCATCTTAATCCTAGCCCTAAATTGGTTGATTGGAATGTTGTCACTAAAGTCAAAGAACATTTAGTTTCATGAATATAGCCAATGCGTAAGGATGGTCTTTAGGTCATTCTACTTGGACCATTCACTGATTGTGGTTACATCTACTTGAGGTTTGGGTAATTTATATTAGTTCTCAAAGGCTATGAATAATTTATAGAGGTTTGGATAATTCATATGCAATCCTCCTAAAACTATGCTTATGAATTATCATGCCTTAATTAATTTTACAATCTTTGAAGATAAGAGCAATAATATCAATGAAATACAATACCTATGGTTTGGTTATGATGAAATGGAGACCTATCATCTGAATAGCCACCATTTTATAATACCTCCTCTTGATCGATGTGATCTTATCATCTTCTCTTATGATAGATGGTAGCTCCTTAATTGTCTATAAAAGCTTAGACTAATTATTGTCTCCCATGTTCAAAGTCATGGTATTGAGATCCATATCCTTAAAAATACTACCCTCTACATCTAAGGTTAAATACATCTTTGAATCTTTCCTAGATTGTCTTCGAGCTACCATGACTGTGAGCTTTGTTAAATTACTCACTAGTGGTCTATAGTTTGATTTTGGATTAAATTACTCTTATTTAGATGATGATTCACTCTCTTTAGCTTGGTTATGATCAATTCAAGATCAAATTAGGGATTTTTTACACATTAGGGATTTTTTATAACTTTAATGGTGGTGGTTATTTGTACTTAAGTGAGCTTTGTGCCTTAGATTTTCATTTGGATCATGTATTTATACCTTAGCCTTTCTGAGCCCATAAGATCTTTAGATTTATTTATTTATTTATACCTATGTGGGATTTTCATGACATCTATGTGGTATTTTTGTGGCACTTAGTTCATTAATGTTAAAAAAATTGACCTTTACCCTTTGAAAATCTATTTTTTATCTCACACCATCAAATTATTTTACCTGGATCAACATTGTTTGTTGATCTCAATCCTAATAATTGAATGCCATTGGCCATTATTTTTACTTAGTGATAAGGTCATGCCACTTGGTAGTCCTATGGGCCTTTTGAGCTATGTTGAAAGTCTACATTGATATCACACCATTGGATCCTGTGGATGTGAATCAATGCATACCATTAATCTTTAAAATATGCATAAGATTTAATGTGTATTAGGCCTTAAGGTTATGCCACTTGGAAATCCTACGAGCCTTTAGATCTCTGTACTCTATCAATTATACCATTTAACATGATTTTTCCATGTGGTAGCCTTACGTTCATCTTGAACTTTATTTAAAATTTGACCTACTACACTCTATTGATCTAGATATGTATGCTTGGGCACATATTTTTGATATTTGATAAAGTGCTTAATGTTTAAACTCAGGTCCATGGCTTGACTTTTCAGCATCAATCTCACTCTATTCAATCCTTATCATCTGAGTGAGCATGTGCCATTTGATCATGATGCATGGGATACACCACCATTAGCTATTCATTGTTCTTTAGCTTCAACCATGGCACTTGTTGCCTTATCACCATCTCAAGGGTGTCTTTAAAATTTTGATTGGATATGCTCTGTTAGATCAATCTTACTCAAGTAACTATGTGTCGTTGATCCTATGAAGATGCAAACTATTTAAGTTAGGATCAAGAAAGTGCATAGGTCTTAGGATAAAATCTTAAGATGAAGGTTTTTTATTTATGTTAATAAACATGAACATGAACCTTAGGATCAAGATTTTATGCTAAGTTTAGAGCATAATAAAAGGGGACCCTATAAAAAATAAAAGGTCCTAGTGTAAGTTTTTAACCTAAGGTTCTATTGTATAATTAAATATGATTAAATTTTAGGGTAAGGCCTTAGGATAAGTTAAAACATGGTAAAAGGTACCATGTGCTCTTGGGATATAAAGGGACCAAGCATAAGTATTTTATACTAAGGTTTCATCATATTGAAAAATATGACTAAGCCTTATGGTAAAATTAGGCTAAGTCTATGGAAATTATAATTTTTTCCATGCAAAGTCAAATTAAATTAGAAGGGACCTCGGTCAAAACATTAGACTAGGATTTTAGTCATGGTTTAAAATATATCCAATTAATTTTAGACTAGCTAATAAAAGGCCCATTTTAACATTTAAAGCACCAAACCCTCATCATGTTCATTCTTAAATGAGATTCCATTGATCATAAAATAAAAGAAATTAATTTTAGCACATTGGAAGTGGTAAAACTATGATCATCTAAAAATATACCCATTAATCAAAGTGAGATTAGTTCCTGCAAATAATAGGAAATATTGAAGTTAGGGTTAGGGAACATGTAAATCTTAAGTCAAAGTCGTAGATCAAAGTTTCCATGAAAATAAATCCTTTTAATCTAAATTCTTGATTTAGGTTTAAAACATATTAAAGTGACCTCATGAATAATAAGAAACATGGCATAATGTTTAAGCCTAGATTCATGTCTCAATAAAAGGGACCTTGTGTTTAGTTTCCTAGTTTGATCTCATGGTGTTAGATCCTATTTGAAAAAACATGCTCCATTAGATCATGTTCCATGAGGTTGATTGAGAATGGCTTGTATCTATATTAAGCCTTAAGGCTATGTCACTTGGCAATCTTAAGGGATATTTATACTCTACATTGTTAATCTTTTTTAGGCTAGTATATTTTTTCCATGTAGCAATACCCCATTTGGTCTGAGTTCCTTTTGAAAAGTCAACGTCTCTCTCACATGATTGAATTTAATTTATCTAGATGAATGTGTATCATCATATCTCTACCTAAGGGGTGAACCATCATTGGTTGTTTACTGCTCTATCTAAAATGGTTATGATGCATGTTATCACTGTATTTTCTTTAGGATCAGTTAAAACTTTTACTTGATATGCACCACTTGATCCATCTTACCCAATCAAACATAGGTCATTTATCTTATGGATGAACATAATGTTCAAATCAAGCTTGAGGATATATAGAACTTCGACTAAGGTTTTATTCATATTAATAAATATGAATTAAAGATTGATACCAAAGTATTGAGTTAAGTTTAAACATAATAAAATTACCCCACTAACAAAAAATTTAGACCATGCTAAGATAAAAAGGAACAAAGGGAGCTTGGGACATAAGGGGGTAAAGCATAAATATTTTAGACTAAGGATTGGCCATATTGAAAAATATTACTAAGCCTTAGTATAAAAATTAAACTAAGTCTATAACATATTTAAAGTGTTCCCACATAAAATATTCCTATCAATTTTGAATTTGGTTTAAAGGAACCTATGCTAGGGCATTTTGAGCAAGGGTTTTAGGATGATCAAAATGCATTCAATTTGAATTTTGATAGACCAAAGGTTAGTAAAAGACCATACTAAGATAAAAACTTAAAATTATGAAACCTAAACATTGTCTGTTCCAAATGAACTCTATTAGACTTGTAACATGAAACAAAAAAATCTAGTGTTAGCAAACTTAGACAAGGTTAAACCAAATCCATGAACAAATAAGCCAACCAAATCATGGTGTAGATTATTTTAAAATATAAATAATGTGCAAACATTTTAATGACACTCTGATCAAGTGAATTTTTAATTTTAATGTACAAATTTGTATAATTTGACACAAGGGTCCCCATTTTTTAGAAATGGGGGTATGTTGACCTCAACAATTTCTCAAATAAAATCTATCTTTTCTATTAATATGACTCTCCTTTGAGACTCGCAAATTCTATTTTACTTTATATCAACTTTATTTTAATATAGATCATTTCATTTTAGATTAATCTTCAATTAATTTAGTTTTATTTCCATTTCTTTAGATTTGTTTAGTTTACTTGTTTATTTTTGTTTTCTTAAGTTACTCTCTTAGATATTTCTTTTTGTCCATTTTTTAAAATTTAAATTTGCTTTCTTTGGTTAATTCTTCTTATAGTTTTAATATAGTTTGAGATTTATTTATTAGGTTTTATTAGATTAAATTTGTAGATTCAGTTTAGTTTATATTAGATATTTTACTTGTTTAGATCTCATAATCTTAGTTTGAATTTTGTTTTAGATTTAGGTTGTTTAGTTCTTAGATTATTTTAATTACTTAGATATTTAGTTATTTTCTTGTTTATTTACTTATTTGTTTAGATTTATTTGTTTAGTGGTTTGTCATCTTTTCTTAACTTAGATGTTTTCTATTTGTCTTTTCGTTGGTTCTTTAGTTAGATTGTTGGTTGTTGTTTTTTGCATCTCTTTGCGTTAATTTCTATTTGAATATTGAGTTGATTGAGAATATATTTATCTTGATTATATCAAATTTGTCTTACTTATATTTATAGTTTATTATCTTGAAGTTACTTGTAAGATGTCATATCAGAATCAAGATATTACTTGAAATATATTATTTTACAAAGTCAAATTTATTTCCTTCAAGAGATTGCCTAATTAATAGGCCTTTTATATCAAATAAGATAGATTACATAGACATATCTAAACTAATTCATTATTTTATAAAGAGGATTTTATGAAATTATAATATAATATGTTACATATAATAAATTATTTACTATTTTCCAAAACATTTAAAAAACCCCCACCTCTTTAGGATCGTAATTGAACCTTTAGAACCATACTATTATACTAGTACGATCCCAACTTGACATTCATGATAGGTGAAAGGGTTGATTAGTTGATGGTACAATTTTCATCATCAATAAATTTGATGATTCTTTTAGGGATAGTTTAGATATATGATTTGTTTTAAGTTTCATTTTCTTCTTACTCATGGTACTTGCGGGACAACAACCTCCTATTATCTAACCTAGAATTGATATTAATGATGATCAAGTTGATGTTAAATTTAATATAATGTAGTATGCATGGTATAATCATCCTAAATATATTCAACAAGTCAGTCAGGTCATAAATGAAGAAGAGATTTTAGAATTTGACATTGATTGGTATTTTAATCTTAATCATGAGACTCAATGAGACATTCTTAATATAAATAGAATTTTTTTGGAAGATAGAGCTAGAGTTTTAGCTACTAACCTTAGGCCTAGAACTAATTTTATTTATGATTCTTTTCCATTTGATGATTTCTTTTTACCTTCTAAATATACTATTACAAATCTACAATTTAATCAAGTTAATCAAGGTCAAGATAATCAATTTGTTCAGGTATAAACTATTGAAACTTCTAATGGGAGATCAAGTAAAAGTAAAAGTGAGAATATAGGATCCAATTCACATATTACAAACAATAGAGATCAAGATAATCTCACTAAAGGTGAAGATGAAGAAGAATTTAAATTAAAACAATAGATAATTATAACTCCATGGATTTATATAAATCTAATTAATGTTAAAAACCATCCTGGTAAGTTTCCTTCTCTTAAAGGATTGAATATAACAAATTTTTCTAGTGTTGATGGAGAATCTTGAGAAGATCATTAAGACTAATTTGTGCCACTCTTGGAATAAAAAATGAAAATATTTTCTTAAGATTTTTTTCTCAAACACTTGAAGGAAAAGATTACCAAGAATTTATCAGTCTATATACCAAGATTATTGATACATGGAAAGATATTGAGGATTGACTAGAGTTATCCTTTGAGAAATCTAAATAAGATTTTGATCTAATCAATGACCTTGTGAAGTTTTCTCTCAATTCAGGTGAGACCATTTACCATTTCATTACTAGGTTCACTAAGTTACGTCAAAATATCCCACATGATCTTAGACCTTCTAAGAAGTTATCTAGACTTTAACTTTAAAATGTTTTACCTTCAAAATATGCAATGACTCTAGAAGATAGAGATATTACAAGATATGATGAAAGTATAACATTTTGTATTGAGTATGAGAAGAAACTCAAACACATTGGGTTTAAATAAAAGTATTCTATGGGTCTAAATTTAGTTAATTTAGAAATTATAAAGGCTATTCAAAGTCTAAGAAATGAGTTGGTCGCTATTAAAAGAAAATTTAATGATAAATATTCTTCATTAAATACAAATAATAATGAAAATAAAAATTTATAAATTGCTTATTACTATAATGTATTTGAATTGGATAATGATTTAGATTCATCAGTTGTTGTTCATAAGTTTAAGAAATTTCTTCAAGGGAAAGATCTTATATTTGAAGATCTAGTAGACAATATAAACACTCTTGATGATTCATTAGAAAATGAGAATACTTATGTTGTGAATACTATAAATATATGGTTCTTCTCAAAATAATAAAACAATAAAAAATAATTCTTCTTGTAATGATAAAGGAAAAATAGTTCATAATAATGTAAGTAGTTCAACTGATAATGATGCTCAAAATATTTCTCTATCAATTGGTTATAATAATATTTAATATCAACACTATAAACCTAAAATGATTAGATAAATTGATGCTTAAAAATTATAATATAATTGATTATTTGTCTACAATAAAAGTTGGATTCTCATTATTACAGGAAGCTAACTTTCCAGGGTAGTTTGACAAGATTAATGAAGTTGTTAAGAATCCTAAAATTGATGTAGGCTTACAAGAAGAATGCAATAATAAACAATCAACTATTTATGTTCAAAATTACGATCCTCTTGTAGATTATATACCTCTTTTTTATTTTACAATTAAAATTGATAATATGGTAATCCATAATTATATCTTAGATATAGGTGCCTCAAATATTATGCCTAAATACATTATGGATTAGTTAGGTATATCATATGAAATGGATAATAGGAAATTTACTGATTTTGATTCAAGACAAATTAAAAGTTATGATAAGTTTCATGACATAGTCATTAAAATTGCACAAGAATAAATAATAATATGTATGACCAATGTCCACGTTTTAATTATTCCTAGTAATTACACTATGTTATTAGGAAGAGATTAGTCAATAATAACTAGTGCTTTTGTTGAAAAATATATTACATGGGTTCCTATTAATAATGAAATTACTTTCATAAAAAGAGAAAATTAGTATAGTTCACCCATTGAATCATCTACTTCTTCCATTATATATTATTTTGAAACTATAATTGGAACTTATTAATTGCTAGATGAACTAAAAAATCAGCACGAAGATTTATTTGAAAAGAATATTTTATGATCAGTCTATTTTGATAGAGCTTATTCTCAACAAGGTAGTGGTCCTGGAATTTGTTTAATTTCTTATATTGGTAAAAATTTTCATTATGATTTTATATTATTATTCAAAAACACTAATCATACTATAAAATTTGAAGCTTTATGTTTAAGATTGGAAAAAGCCATAGAACTTAACATTAAGAATTTAGAAGTCTTTAAAGATTCTAAATTAATTATTAGGTAAATTCGTAAAATTTAAAAAACTAATCAAACTCATTTACATCATTACACGCAAAAAGATTTTTTATTACTTGAAAAAATTGAGGCTTTTAATATCATTCATATTCTTAGAGAATATAATATTAGAGCTTATAAGCTTGCTTTTTTTGTTTCAAATCCAACTCTAAGTGAGACTGAACCAATCACATATTTATTTTATGCTAAAATTTTTCATCCTAATATTCCTAATTTGAATGATAATTGGAATATTTTTAGTTATGATGAATAGAAATTCTTTTATTAAAGGTAATTATTTTGATCATGATGATTATTTGCCAAATTGTGGAGATTATTTGTAATTGAGTGCTAACAAACTACTTACTGGTTTAGTAAGTTTATAATATATGTTTTCACTAAATGATCAACACAAAATTTATATAAAATAATACATTTCAATTAGAATCATAGGTTAGACCATTCCTATCAATTTAGGTACTAAAAATTATCCAAAATATGTTTATTTAGGAATTTGGGTTACTTCAAGTGAGAAGGTTAATTTCATTAAGTTGTTTAAAGAATTTATTGATGTGTTTGCCTAGACATATAAAGACCTTAAAGGATATGATACTAATATTATTAAACATGTAATACTTATAAAACTTTGTATCAAACCTGTAAGACAAAAAATATGAAAAATCAACCCTTTGTTAGAAGACACAATTAACAAAGAGATAGATAAGATGATTGATGTTAGTGTCATTTTACCTATAACATATCATGAATGGGTAGCTAATTTAGTATCAGTTATAAATAAATATTGTGACATTATATTATTATGTTAAAAAAACATCTCCACTCTATACACTTCTAACAAGATGCAAGCTTCTTGATGAAATATAAATAAATTCATACAACTTCTCAAAGTGAAGTCAATCACATATAGGACTTTTCCTCCTTTGGATTTACTTAGTGATTATCCAACCATAAATTTAACCTTTATCCATTATTCAAATTTCTAAACAATATGAACTGATTCCAAAATATTCTTTAAATAACTTCATACAACTCTTGTTCATCAACACAATCTTAACTAGTCAAATAAGGCCTAATTCATATCTCAATAATTAAAAACACATATAAAATCATTACATGAAATTTTAAATGGGTTAATAATCTTTACAAAAATTCATTAAGTTTTTTCCAAGCATTCGTGTCCTTTTGCTTTAAAAATGCAACAATATCATAAAATTAGGGTTTTTAGCACTACTACAGTGCTCTAGGACTATATTTTGAAAATTTATCACTATCAAGGCATAAATTACACCTATAACCACTTTTAACACTTTAATATACACTAAATACACATTCTCATTAAATTTTAAGTCTCCATAATGAACAGTTTGCAAGTTATGAGGAGTTTGCACTTACTAGTTCTAGCTTTGCCATTAACACACCACGATAGTAAAATTTAGATATGTTGATATAAATAGGGTATAAAAATATTATTATAATGCCAAAATTCATATTTTTACTTTCAATTTTTTTTTAAATTTAGACACCTAAGGTTGATCATGTATGTATTTTCCACAGCTACAAGTTTTTCTCAAAAATTGGGTTCTCAAAATTGTTTAGGACAACAAGAAGTTTGTTTACAAATAATTTAATAACTTGAGAAAATCAAAACCTTTTAACCCCAAAATAAATATTAACTTTATATTTTAACTTGTCCTAAATTTTTAATTTTATGACCAATGATTTTATTGTACGAATTTTCTTAGATCACAAGATTTACTCCAAACTAGGTTTTTCAAATTATCTAGGACAATAAGCATAAAAAATTCATAACATAAGTTTGGATAATGATCAGGACCTAATTCACTTGAAAAAATTCTTATTTTACTCCTTCCTACTTCTCCAATTTGTTTTAATCTTTATTTTATCTTAAAAACATAAAAATATTCCATAATACATATCTACAATTTTACTCAAAAACTATAAATCAAGACCCATAGTCTCCAAATTGCACTTACACAAGTTCAAAAATGAGAAATATGATTAAAATAGATATAAAAAATCATTTTAATACCAAATACATGACCTAAACATTAAAAATCATACCTTTATTCATAACATCTTTGTTTTATAGGAAGAATACTCTATATACAAGCCTTTGGACACCCCTATACACACACACCCAAAAATCACTTACTTTTTTCAAATTAAAATTTATTACATATAATTATATCTTTCCATGTTTGTAAAGGACTATCAAGTCCTATTATTACTCCTATAGACTCTCAACAACTCCTAAAGCTACTCAACCAACCTAATAACCTAGTCAAACCCCTATCACTTGTCCTTAATTAGCCCTTGTATGTTAATATTCCATAAAAATATTAAAAATATGGAAACAGAGGTGGTTTTAAGGCATTATTATACTAATATTTCATCCTAACAAACTGAACACCTAAGATAATCTAGAGAGGTACACATGTTTCCTTCTAGATTGCTTACAAAGCATTCAAAATTACAAATTAGGAAGGAAACTTCTAATGAACTCTAGACACTCTCATCACCTAAATAATAATTTATATGACTTGATAAGCATCATGCACATCATGGATCATGACACTTGGTGATGCACCTACATCATATTCCCCCTGTAGAAGAGATTTGATCTCTGGATCAAAGTATTCTTTCTTCTTCCTTTTCCAATTCATCATCTTCTTTATTTGATTATCTCCTCTTTTGCTTGTTGTCAGGTACTTTTCAACTAATTTATCATAACTATGAGCATGTAATTCTACTCCACACTTTCTCCTTCTCTTTGCAACTTGATCCTCCAAGATGTGGATTTTTTTTCACTTTCTTAAGATCTTCTTGCTCTAAAATTTTATCTTATTCAAATAAACCTACTCATACATAACTCAACTAATAGTCACATATAAAAATTTGAGACTTATGAGTCTCTTCTTTCTCTTCTTTCCACCATGATTCTTCACTTGATTTTATGAGTCCTCCATCCCCTATTTCTAAACCCAATTGTACTATAATGTTTGGTCCACTATTGATGGCATGCTCTAATGATGTCAAATCGACTTCTAACTACTCTACACTAACATAGAAAAATGGTTCATTTTATGTAAAAAATTATATTATAGGCAACCCCAAACACTTCTCCAATTCTACAATTTCTTTCATATAGTATTCTTCATGACAAATAGTTTCTTCTCTTTTCATTCCATCCTCATCCTTCTAGTCTTGATGTAAGAACCCTTCATCACCTATAATAATCATCTTGTAATAATCTACAACACCTGTATTATCATCCTTTGATGTCAAAAGTGTATGCTTGATTCTATCTTTATAAATTATTGGAGTTTATAGCATGCATTTTTACATATATGTCAAATTTGACACCTCCTCTAGTTTTACATTAGGTACCTCCTTCTATATATAATCTTATTTTAGAAGACTTACAAATTTATCATCAAATATAATATTAGAAATCAAAATTTCATGCCATTGTACCTCTTCAAAATCTCTTTGTCCTTCAACTACTCCATCTTTAACTTCTTCTTCATTCATGCCTTCAACAAGACATGTTTCTTCAATATATTCTTCTCCTAGCATCTCTCCTTCCTATGGATAACAAAACACTATCTCATCTTCTATGATATAAAATTAAACTTATCCTCCATCCATAAACTTACCTATATACACACATGAAAATAAATTATTAGATTCAAAAGTTTGAGGCTTGGTTGCCCCTCTTGTCTTCTCCCTTTCCTTGGATGTTCTTGATAGTACTTTACACTTTTGAACTACGTGTTTATTTCTTATACTTTATATGAGAGGCCACTGAACTATTTTCTTGATTATTTCAAAGAATATTTGTCTTGATTCCTTCAATACTTGCTCCAGACCTGCCAATATTATCCCCATATCAACTATCTCCTTGTCTATATCCATCTCTTTCTTGTAGGTGTCTTCTCTCACCTTCTTCATGTGGAAATATTAATTATCTAATCCCTTAATCATCTCTTTTATTTTTTTCACTCACTCTATCAACAACTTTGTTTCACGTTGTTTACTTCTCAACACCTCACCTAAATTGTCTTCCTCTCAAGTCTAGTCTTTTGGTGCCTTCTACCTTCACTGTCTCACCCAAGTCTTCACTCAACTTAACTTGGTCTATTGACTCTCTTTTGAGATTCTCTCTACTCCCTACTTGATTGTCACAGGGATTTCCAATCACTTCAAATTATTTCCCAAATTTTATATTTTCTCTCTCTTTAATCAACTTAACCATTTAAACCTCTCAATTTTCTTTAGCTCAACAACATAACATCATTAGATCTTAATCAAATTCATGATAATAACTTCATACCTATTCCAAAGAGTCTTTGTATTTTCCTTAGTCATCTAATTTTTTAAACACCTACAACTTGATGACAAAATTATCATCATTCCAATACTTCTCTCTCTTCCAAGTCTTCTTATCTTGGATCTTCTTCTAGAGCATTCACTAACTCTTTCCTTTCTATCTGTAACTTGGTTACTAGTATTCAAATAAGATTATCAAATGTTTTTAAATTATGATCAACATATAATAAAATTTTAATTGAAAAAAACCTATACTCTAGGATTTGATACCATTTGATGTAAAAACAACACCTCCACTCTATACCCTTCTAACTAGATGTGAGTTTCTTGATGAAATATACATAAATTCATATAACTTCTCAAAGTGAAGTCAATCACATATAGGTCCTTGCCTCCTTTGGATTTACTTAGTGATTATCCACCCCTAAAATTTAACCTTTATCCTTTATTCAAATGTCTAAACAACATGAAATGATTCCAAAATATTCTTTAAGGAACTTCAAACAACTCTTGTTCATTAACACATTCTCAACTAATCAAAATAAGGCCTAATTCTTACCTCAATAATGAACACCTCTAAACTAATTACATGAACTTAGAAATGGATTCATAAACCTAAATTTTTTTCATTAAGTTGTTTCCAAGAATTCATGTCCTTTTGCTTTAAAAATGCAACAATATCTCAAAAATGGGGTTTCTAGCACTACTACAGTTCTCTAGGATTGTATTTTGAAACTTTCTCACTCTCAAGACCTCCTTTCCACCTATAACCACTTGGAACACTTTAATATACACTAAATACACATGATAATTAAATTTTAAGTATCCATAATGAATGGTTTTCATGTTATGAGGAGTTTGCACTTACTAGTTCTAGTTTTGCCATTAACAGACCAAGATAGTAAAATTTAGATATATTGAGCAAAATAGGGTCTAAAAATATGATTCCAACACCAAAATTTATAGGATATCAAACATAAAAATTATATAACATGATTTTGGATAATGATCAGGACCTCATTCCACTTTCAAAAGTTTGACTTTTACTGCCTCCTACTTCTCCAATTTGTTTCAAGCTTTATTTGATCTTAAAAACATAAAAATATTCCATAATACATATCTACAATTTTAGTCAAAGACCTTGAATCAATACCTAAAATATCTAAATTTCACTTCCACAAGTTAAACAATTAGGCATATGATTAAATTGGGTATAAAACATCATTTGAATACTGAATACATGATTTACACACTGAAAAGCACACCTTTATTCATAACATCTTCCTATTACAGTATGAATACTCTATATACAAGCCTTTGGACACCCCTATACACACTTACACACCCAAAAATCACTAATTTTTTTTCAAATTTGAATTTCTTACATATAATAATATATTTCCATGTTTTTAAAAGACTAACAAGTCCTATTCTTACTCCTATATACTCTCAACAACTCCTAAAGCTACTCAACCAACCTAACCTAGTCAAACCCCTATCACTTGTCCTTAATTATCCCTTTTACATTTATATTCCATAAAAATATGAAAACATAGGTGGTTTTAATTCATTATTATACTAATATTTCATCCTAAAAAACTCAACACCTAAGACAATCTAGAGAGGTACACATGTTTCCTTCTAGATTGCTTACAAAGCATTCAAATTTACAAATTTACAAATTAGGAAGGAAACTCCTAATGAACTCTAGACACTCTCATCACCTAAAAAATACTTGATATGATTAAGAAGAGTCATATAAATCATGGATCATGACACTTGGTGATGCACCTATATTAGATTATGTGTTGATTTTATATATTTGAATAAAGCTAGTATTAAAGATAATTTTCCTCTACCAAGTATAGATCAGATTTTACAACAAGTTGTAGGATAAGAAATTATGTCTTTATTAGATGGATTTTTTGGTTATAATCATATTTTTGTAAATACTAAAGATAGACATAAAACTAATTTTAAAACTTGTAGAGGAACTTTTCTTATAACAAAATGTCTTTTAGACTAATGAATGTAGCGACCATGTTTTAAAGAGTTATGCATGTTACTTTTGATGATTTGATTAGCATTGTTATTTGGGTTTATATTGATGATCTCATCATTCATTATAAATATATATATATATATATATATATATTTAGATCATATTCATGAAGTTTTCACAAGATTTAGAAAGTATGGAATTTATTTAAATCCAAAGAAATCAGTTTTTAGTACTACCAAGCGTAAGTTGTTAGGACATATTATTTCAAAAGATGGAATTTTTATAGATACCGAACGTGTTAAAGAAATTAAAGAGTTACTTCCTCCCAAATATAAATCTAGCTTAAGGTATTTTTTGGTAAAATAAACTTTATTATAAAATTCATATCAGATTTTGCTAATAAGTCTAATCCTTTACAATTATTACTTCAGAAAGATAAAATTATAATTGGGATGAAGGTGCTGATTTAGATTTTGATTGTGTTAGAGATGATATTACAAGTACTCCAATTCTTTTTAAACCTAATTTAGATAAATCATTCATTCTCTATTTTAATGCTACTAAAAAATCCATTGGAGCTGTAATAACTCAAAAATTTAAAAACAATGAAGAAAAACAAATTGATTACATGAGCCAAGTTTTAAAAGATGCTGAAACTAGGTACCCCCTTATCGAATTTTTTTATCATTATTTTCATCCTTGATTAAATTTCACTATTTTTTTATGGTAAACAATTTTTTTGTGTGATCTAATGTACCTAATTTCTCTTATCTCTTAAAACAACCAACCATTCAAGGAAGGATTGCTAAGTGGATTTTATGTATTTAAGAGTTTAACCTTGAATTCAAAACTTCCAAGATGATTAAAGGTAATGAATTGAAAGAACACTTATTTTAAAATGCTTCTTTAGATATTAATATTTTAGTTTTGTCATTTTATGATAAGTGAAATGTAAATCCACATTTAAAGACCATGAAGATTGTTGATTCTTCAAAAAAATTCAATTTTGGTCTTGAAATGAAGGAATGGGATTGCATATTGGCTAAAGATGATTGGTACCATGACTTAATATATTATCTTAAAAATTAGTCATGTCTTAATAATTTTGATAAGAAGCAAAGATGTTCCTTAAGATTAAAATCTTTAAATTTCTATTTGTTAGATTTTTTTTTGTTTTATCGAAATAGATATGGAATTTTGTTGAGATGTCTTACACATGATCAAACATAAAAAGTTTCTAGAGGCTATCATGAAAGAAATCATGGTAAAAATTATGATATAAAAACATACTGATAATATTTTAAGAGTAGGTTATTATTGGCCTACTCTACTTTATGATTCTTATAAGTTAGTTCATTCTTGTATGTCATGTCAACTATTTGTTGGTAGAGATAAGTTGTCTGCAATACCTTTAAACCCTATCATTCCTTTAAAAATATTAATGAAATGGGGCATTGACTTTATTTCAGATATACACCCACCTTCATTTACTAGTCATAAGTATATTTTGAAAACCATAAATTATTTCACTAAGTGGCCTAAGGCCAAAGAACTTAAGATTTATATAACAAGTGAAGTATTCTCTTTTTTTTAAATCAGATTTTCTCTAGATTTGGAGTTCCTTATGAAATCATTTCTGATAATGGACCCTAGTTTGTTTCAAATGAATTTATAAAATTTCTGGGCAATTGTTCTATTATATCTAGTCATTCATCTAAATATTACCCTCAAAGTAATGGTCAAGCTGAGTCAACAAGTAAAAATATGATTTCAATCATGAAAAATTTAGTTTATGATAATAAAAGAAATTATCATCTAAAAATTTTCTAGCTTTATAGGCTGATAAAACTATTAACAAGGTAAAAACTAGATATACACCTTTTATGTTATCTTATGGATTTGAATCCACCTTACCAATATAACTTCATATTTTTTCATCTAGAATTGCTTTACAATATGTAGCTGAAGACATAAATTTGATTGAACAAATATTACATGATTTAATAGCTCTTGATGGATCTAAAAAAATAACATTACAAAAATTAGAAAGAGCTAAGCAAAAAATTTAAAAAGTTTTTTGATAAAGAGGCTTCTAACAAAAAGTTTAAAGTTGGAGATTTAGTTTTATATTGGGACAAGGCTCATGAAGATTCTAGTAAACATCATAAATTTGATTCATTATGGCTTGATCCTTATAGAATTGCTATTGTACTTGGAAATAATGATTTTTATCTAAAAAATCTTGAAGGCAATTTGTTTTATTACTCAGTTAATGACCATTATTTGAATCTATTCCATGATTAGCTATTCTCAATTGTTTATTTCTTTGTTTTATGCCTTTTTTTTGGTTTTCTGTCTCTTTGTTTTCTTTTCTTTGTTATTTTGTTTTTTGTTTCTTTTTTGGTTTGTTGTTTTTTATTACTATAGTTTTACTTTTGAAATTATCAACGAGGGTTAAAAATGGAGAAATTTCACACTATGAGAGAAGAGTGTAAGGATTCTACAAATTCACTTTAAGTATCTATTATTTTATGATATTATTCTTCATGAATTTAGTTTTCTTTATACATAAATAATATATGTTGAGTTGTATCAAGTTGTTGAAGTATTAATTAATTTTTAGATTTTGTACTTAAGGCATTTTTATTAGATTATACATCCATCCCAAACTTCCCTATTGTATCATTCCCTTTCTTTGTGCCACATTATCCAAATAATTCATCCCTTGTTAAAATTTATTATCAAAGCAGTTCATACATATCTACATGAGAAATGATTTTCTTGGATTACACTCTCAAAAATATGTTTTTATCAATAGACAATTATTTTCTAC
Source organism: Torreya grandis (assembly GCA_037957365.1). NCBI lineage: Eukaryota > Viridiplantae > Streptophyta > Pinopsida > Cupressales > Taxaceae > Torreya > Torreya grandis. Next base: position 269,488 of record JARHVA010004238.1, on the reverse strand, counting down.
CCAATTTTATTTCTCAAAATTGACTAGCAAGGTCGCTAGTGTTATGCCTATTTTTCACACACCCTTAATTTTCTTAAACTAATAGTTTTTTTGCCATAGAGATGACTTAGTCATGAAATTTAAAACTATGCTGAGGACCTGGTCAATTAGTAGTATATTTGGATGCATATTTTCAATTATGAATGTATGATGATTGGTTGATGAATTCATGTTTATATTTTAAGTGGTTTCAAAAAGCATAGTGGATAAATGAATAAAACATGCACACACACACACACACACATCATTATAAATGTTTGTGATCAATTTTTTTGATTTTTTCAATTCATGATCAGATTACAATACAACATTTTAGTTTAAAATTAGGATACGATCATTTTGAAGCATATATATTTGCTATGATATTTTTACATATCTATTTGATCTCAATAATGTGGATTATCATAAAAACTTCTAGATCATACTTTCAGTTTTGGTAGATTGAGAAGTTTGTGGTGACCATTTGGTATATGTGTATAATGTGATACTCAGTTTGAAATAGATAAAGTGGTATATAATTTGTTATTTTACAGCCTTGTCAGTTTAATTTTTAAATTGTAAAATCATAATTATTATAACTTAAGAAAATGTTGTATTTTTGGTCAAATGCATCATTTCATTTGTTTTGGAAATAATATGAATTCTTAATTTGAAAATATACCTTAATTAGGTATATTTTAGTCATAAGGAAGATTATTTATAAGTAATACAATTCATTTTGAAAGACAACTATAATTGTTTTATAGATTCAATTGAGGGCTCATTTTCATTTCTTGTGATATAATGGACTTTGAAATTATTGACATATTGAAGTTGGTTTGATATAAATATCAAAATATCTAAAGATTCTAAGTGATCACTCCTAAGTTCAAATTTAATTAAGGTTCCTAAGTCAATGTTTCGTAGTCTAAGTTCTAAAATGATATCAATTCATATGTTCTAAAGATCCTAACCTAAGGATATCTATCCTAAGGTCTTGAAATGATATTAATGTTGGAAATTTTTTAGTGATGTCATATAAGTGTCCAAGTGAGTGGATGAAGTGCCTTTATAGTGTAAAGTTACAATGACGAAGTGTGCAATGTGTTTGTCTTAGTATGCTTGAAGTATGCCTAGTTGATCTTAAGAGTTTGACTATTTAGAGATGATTAAGGATGAGTCTAAAGTATTGATCTTGTATAGTAGGTCTTATTAAATTTCAAAGATGAATTCAGTGCTTGTGTTCATAATTGGAATTCTTTCAGTAGTCCATAGTTCTCATCTAGACATTTTGGGTCTAATGACTGAAAATCTAAGTAGGTAGTTTGATGACATCCTAATTACCACATATTGATAATTTAGGGAGATTTGGTCATATTTTTGTTATCATATTAGTTATAATTTTTTGTGTTCCAAGTCTCAATTCATTAAATGAAACTCAACCAAAGATATGTAATGCAAATTTAGGCTCCTAGGTAGTTTGACAGTGTTTTCCCATACTTAGACAAATTTGCAATGTGGTAAGAAAAATTTGAGTAGGCATTTATATGGTGTTATATTTCACACATGTGTAAATTTAAAGAGAATTTTATCACATATGTTTGTTCATTTTTATGCCTAATTTATATGTGCTAAATCTGAGGTCATGTGATGAAGTGCATCAAAAGATATGCATATACAAAGTTGACTTTCTTGGCAGTTCTAGGCATAGTTGGCTCTATCATAAAAAAACTAAGTGAGAAGATTAATGATATTATATATTTAACATGATAAGGTTATAAGAGATACATAATAAATGGTTGTATTCCTCTTTGAAAGGAGAACATATGATCTAAATTTTAAAACATATATTTGAGTGAAGCAAAAGATATGAAGGTGCAAAGTTGACCTTACAAATAGATTGCAAAGGTTCCTATTGACCAAATTTGGTATACAAACCAAAATGTGCCTACTCAAAGATTCAAGAATATGAGTACAATCCTAATTGAATATTGACCCAATATCATGTGGAATAAACATACCTTAAGTGGAGATCATATAACTTTTGCAAATCTTTTGAAACACTTTAAGTATGCTTAAAGTGTGATCTAATTGATCTTAGAGGGATAATTCTATAATTTTAGATGAGGGATACAAGAATATTTTATGGTTTCTAAATAATTTAGGATCATGAACCAGGTTGTGCAAGTCTTAGAAGATCATCAGAGCCTTGAAAGATTGAGTAAAAAATGGATTATGAAAGTTTAGAAAACTAGACCATCACCAAAATGTCATACAAAAAGAAACAGACCAGCTCACTTGAGCATTTATTAAATACACCTTAGCTACTTTCATGAGCCAAATATTTTTAGTACCATGCATTTTTTCATGGTAGGAACATATCCTGTAAGTTTCATGCGTGCATGAGCTTTCTAGCTCAAGTTATGAGTTTCCAAAGTTGGACCTATAGCATAAGACATTCATGTTAATGTCAAGTTTGAGCTCTATAAAGTAGCTATTTGGGTTCAAAATCCCTTAAAAGTTTTAAATTTAATCAAGATATAATGGTGTATATGATATTTTATTCTAACACATAGATCTAATGGCTTACATCAGGGTCAAACTAGTAAAAAAGTCCCTGGGTTAAAAGCCCTTAAAGAGCTACAAGTTGGACAAGATCTTATGGTGTAGGTTCATTGAGTAGAGATCTGATAGTGCTCATTCACTAAAAAGAAGGTGGGTCTAATATAGATCAATGATCAACACTCAATCATATCAAATATCTGATAGTTAATGACTACTAATAATAAATTAGGCCTAGGCAAATCAAAGGTATGTATTGATTCATACTTTTAGATTGGTAATGTGAGATAAAGTCAACATGTCAAAGGATCTTGGATGGTAGGAAATGAAGAGACTCATGTGAATTTATACAATTTGATCCTAAAGTGTGCAAGAGGTCAAAAAAGTCAAGATTTGATAATAAAATCATATGGAACAAATAAGAATAAAGATAATTGGGCATAATGTAAATGGTTTCAATTGGCGATCGATGACTAATGAATAAAGGGAAAATCCAAAGAGCTTATATTGAAGGTCAAAAAGCTAGTTTTCAACCTAGGCAAGAAAAAAATTAAAGAACCATATTACCATTAAATCTTGGTCAACAATAAACATAGTCACATAGGAAATATGGTTAAAGACAAGGCTCCATCTCTATTAAAGTTTAAACAAGACCTTTGGTCAATAACTTGGAACCTATTGACTCTGTTGTAGAAGTCATTCCATTAACATGATCATTGATTTTGGATGAAATATGTTCATTGTATCTCATAGGTTTTAGATGTATAATAGGTATCTTATGGCCTAATACAAATATTGAAGATGGACTAGTGTTTGTGAAGCAAAGTCAAGTAGATTATAGGTTTCCATAGATATTGTGACTATGTAAAAACTACTAATTAGATTGGTTTTCACCTATAATGGACTTGTGTTTGATATTAGATAAAATATAGATGTAAAAATGATCATGGAGAGGTGTCTCATCTATAACATGGTCACATTTTTGATAAACAGGTACCGATAGCCACCCAAAGTAAATGTGACATAATTCTATCAATTCTAAGACATGGTCCGCATCAACAAATCAAATAGATAATGACACAAAGTTCCAAAAAGGAAATTAGGTGGATGGATAAGGATAATAAGCATTCAATTCTTTTACAAAATTTGTTCCTTATTGATAAGACCATAAGTCAACATCATCAAACTTATTGCTAATGCATCATAGTTCCCTTTTTCTCTTCCCTTTTCTATGTATGTTCCATATTTTTTAGATTTTAAAACTCTCTAAAATTTTTAGACAAGAAATCTATGACATTTTAGAGAATAGATTCTTATGCTTTGGCTTACTTATATTATGCTTAAATTTGTACTATAACACCTTTTGATGCTATAAAGACTAAATTCCATCATTTTTCAAGCTAGATTGAAGTGTGTTCTATGAATTCATGTACTGCAGTTAAGTGAATGTATGTTCCTTGTCTATGTCTAAATTTTCTCACCTTCATGAAGTGCTTGGTAGTTCTCATAGGTCATATAAGTGTAATTTATAGTTCATTATTTATATTGAAAGTTGATATCTACCCTCTCATGTTAGTTTGCTAACTGAGTCATGTTTTATTGTGAAATACTCATGTGGGGCTGATCTTCTTTGGTCTTTAATGTGTCTCATAAGTGTGTCTTATGTAAAGTATAAGTGCTCTAATTACTAGTGCATAACTCCATTTTTACATGCTTTCATATATTATTAAATCTCTTTATCCCTTTTCTAAGTAAGTGTTAGATTAGGTCTAGTTTAGGTTATATATCCAGAAGGAAACCGGCCTTCTCCAGAGTTATGACCCTATTATAAGATACCTATATCCTAGGGTCATTACCATATTGGACTATATTTGAGTATAAATATCTGAACAATCCCCTTACCTAGCTAAGGTGCAATCTAGGACACCAACAATTTTGACATGCCTGATGGGACAAAGTTTCCTTGGCATAATTGAATTTTGAAGGTTGAGAAGAAGTGTTTAAGTAGAAGGGCACATTCACCATAATTATAAGTTAAAGATCCTTTAATTTGCATAGCTCATAGCATCATTCAGATGATGTTTTCATGCCAAAATTTATAACAAGATCATCAAGTAAAGGTAATCCTTTTGAACACATTGAATTGCCTTCTACTTATTATAAAAAATCAAGATTCAATAGGACAAATCCTTATCCTAAAAATAAAATTTCAGCTCCTAGTTATCTTATTATTTTAGTCTAATATATTTTCTTCATAATCCAAATCCCTTTTACTCAAATGGTGATCAAGAATCAAGTTTTTATCGCATTTAATAGGTGTAATCCCCTAAATTTATCCCAATATGATGACATCCCTATGTCTACCTTAAAGAGTATCCCTTTCTTCTTAGGAGAATGGGATAAAACTACTACTATTTATCATATTCAAGATGTTTCCAACCTATGTTATGTTCATAATGTTACTTAAGATAATGTAGCTATTAGACTACTTGTTGCCTCCTTCAAAGGAAAAACATTGCAATGGTATAGGAATATTCCTTTGACCTAGGAATATAGGAACATTGCAACATTAATTAGGAATTTTGAAGACAAGTCTAATCATCTATATTTGGTTAAATAACTTACTACCATACAAAGGTGGCCCCATGAGTTCATGTCTGATTTTAACTTAAAATTCCAAAATACATGGACTAGAATCCCTACATTAGTTAAACCATCTCCATAGAATTCATTTTTGTACTATCTAAAGGCCCTCAATGATGATATTAGTGTCATGATATAGTCCATGGGTAGTAATACTTTTCAAAATGCCTATGAACTTGTAATAAGAGAAGAAAATAGCTTTCACATATTCCCAAAATTGTAACTTGTCCCTCCTTCTCAAGTTCCTTAGATCACATCAATAACTTCTATTCCATCTCCAAAATCCCAAGTTGTAGCCCCTTCTAATTAGGCTAGCGAGATTGTAGATCTGAAAATTATGTTACAAGCTCTTGGAAAGGAGATTATTCAACTCAAAAGATAATAGTACTAGGGTAAACATTATCAATAGAAAAAATAGAACACTTATCAGTCCTTCAATAACCAAAAACCTCCTTATCAAGGTTTCAAGGATAATAGATAACCTTATCAAAATAAAGAACCATAAACCAAACTAAGTCATATATAACCCTTGATCCAAATGTACCTTATAGTTCAAAATCTATTGTTCCTCAAAACAACTTGATGCAAGATTTAGGTTGGCAACATTTTAATCCAAATGACATCCAAAATAAAGCCTTGGTATCACAAGATATTAATATGCCACAAATGACACAACAAGAGCTCTCTCTTCAAGGTGGTCAGTATCAAGAAAATAATATGGCATTCCAAGGAGAGGATAAAAAAGTTTAAGGGAAACCTAATGCCATCAATGTTAATTAGCAATTGGATGATCATATTGCATTCAACCAAGTTGGTAAAACTAACAACACAAATGGTCAAGTTATAGTGTCGACTAGAGCTAAAATAAAAGTAGCTAAGGAAACTCAAGATTTGAAAAATGATTATAGTGTTCCTAAATTTTTTTTAAAGAGTGTCAAGGATCTAAATGATACTCTTATATCATAAAAGATTCAGAATGTAGAGGTAATGAAGGTTCCCTAAATGCCTTTAATTCAAGAACAACCAATGGTTTAAAAGTTACAGCTAAAGGCTAGTAGAGCATCATTCAACATAATAGATAAAATGAAGAAATAAAATTTTAAAATTATCATGTGGTATTCCATTTCCATTATAAGGAAAAAATACATGCTATTTTAAGAGCTTTTAGCTCTTAAGGTATCTAAAAACCAATTGAGAAATAAGGAGCTATCTTCACTAATTTAGACCAACAAATCAAGCAACCTGATCAATAGGTACATAACATGATAAAGGTGGTAAAAACCAGTTTAAATTAAAATAAAACCCTTCCTTTTTATCTCTCTTTCATAATAGGTGACTATTTAGTCCATAATTGTATGGTGGATAGTGGAGCTAGTAGCACTGTCATGCCTAAGCAAATTACAGACAAGCTTAGTCTTGCCTATGAGCCAAATTCCAAAGGAGTATTATAATTAGATGGGTCACCAATAAAGATAGTATGAATAATTAAGGATTTAAAGTTAACATTCCATGCTTGCCCCAATGTTACCATTCAACAAGATGTAGTAGTAGTGGACTTCCCTCCTTATTTTGCTATGTGTCTATCAAGGTACTTTACCTCAAAGATTGGAGGATATTTGTTAGATAATTAGACCTATTTGATGTTTAGGAAAAGGTATGGTACTAAGGTAATAATATTCTCTAAAATTATTTCAATACTTCATTTGGATCCATGTATGCTAAGTATGGTGAAAACTAATTGTGTTATCTCAGACAAGGTACTAGAAAATAGTGAAGTGGAAACTGAGTCACCACTAGATGAAGTTATAGATCTTATCCTTGATGAATGGGACTCTAATTTACATGATCATGATCCATTAAATTTAATTGAATAAGGACTTGTTATCTATTTCCTTTATGAAAATGATACCCCAAATCTAGCATTGATGAAGGATGAACAACCTAGTGATGGCCTATGGCAACTATACTTTGATGTATCTAGAAACAAACATGGAACTAGGACTAGAATGATGTTAATTTTATCCATAAAATAAAATTTATTTATATTCTATTATGTTTAAATTTGGTTTTTCTAGTAATTTTGTTTAATATGAAGCACTAGTACATGGCTTGCAATGGGAAATAAAGATGAAGGTTAGTACCTTACAAGTCTTTGGTGATAATGAACTAGTAGTTCACCAAGTAAGAGGAATTAATGTATGAAATAACCCACTACTTAGGTCCTATAATCATAGAATATGGGACTTACTTGAATAATTTTAAGATTTCAATATTTAGGCCATATCTAGAAATAAGAACAAACATGTAGATAGGTTGGCTTCCATTGGGTCACAATTCAGTATCCCAGATGACATAAAGAATGAAAAGGCTCAACCACACATTAAGGTGAATGTAAATCCTTTTATCCTAGAAAACCATGATAATTGGAAAATATTTGAAGATGATAGTCAAATTGTCAAGTTCTTATAAGAGTAAGTTTAATTCTCCTCAAAGAACAAAGACAAACACTCATAACAATATGGTGACTATATTGTGTTGCGAAATAAAAATAAGTTGCCTAAAGGGTTGGTCACCCTTGAAAACATATTCAAAAGAGATGTTGAATTGAGAAAATAAAATTTTTCCCTATCAACCAAGGAAGAAAACTACACAAATGTGGAGATTTCAACTAGCAAGAGCTTAAAATTGGGAAAATTTTGCACATCTTTAGAGAAGGAAAATTTTATTAAGTTATGTTCAAGTTTTGTAGATGTCTTTGCATGGTAGTAAAGTGACCTTAAATGATTTGATCCAAGTATGGCTCAACATACCATTGAACTAGAGTATGAGACTAGGCTAGTTAGACAAATACAAAGGCTTATTAACCCAATTCTTGAACCCTTGATGAGATATGGGCTACATAAGCTCATTGAATTAGCTATAATATTTCTAATTAAGCACTCAACTTGGGTGGCAAACCTTGTTTCAGTAGAGAAAATGAATGGTGAAATAAGAACATGCATTGACTGCCATGACTTAAACAAGGCCTCTATTAAAGACCACTATTCATTTCCATTAATGGAGTAAATTTTATAGTTAGTTATAGGTTTAGAAAGGTTCTCCTTGTTGGATGGCTATAGTAGTTATAACCAGATTTTGGTCAAAGAAGAAGACTAGTTAAAAAAAATCTTCACCATAAAGTGGTGGACATTTGCATATATAAAGATGCCTTTTGTTTTATCTAATGCTAGATCAACTTTCGTAAAGCTATGGACATGGAATTTCAAGGTCTCTTTAACAATTTTATACTTTTTTACTTGGATGATATAACAATGTTCTCTAATAGGACAAATGAGTATATGATTCATTTCAGACAAGTGTTTGAAAGGTACAAACAATTTTGGGTTTCTTTGAACCCCAAAAATTTTCTTTTCTCTATTCATGAAGGTAGGCTTCTTGGACACATAATTTTAAAACATGGTACAATCATAGATCCTAATAACATAGACTCAATTTCTTGTACTTTCCTTGACTAAACACAAGAAAGCCTTGCAAAGCTTTTTAGGCAAGATCAATTTCATAAGGAGATATATTTTAAATTTTGATACTTTAGCTAGGCCACTCATAATCATGTTAAAGAAGGTTCAGAGTTTTAGTTGGTCCAAAGAAGAGTAAGAAGATTTGAAGAGATCAAGAAAGCTAGAACTAGTGCTCCCACACTCTTGAACCTTGACTTCACAAAGGATTTATTCTTATACACCGAAGTTAACATCAACACAATTTTAGGTATTCTCATGCAATAGAATAAAGAGACTTCAGAGCATTCAATATCCTTCTTCAATCAAGGCTTAGAATAATATGAAATAAGGTATTATTTCATTGAGAAGCATGTAATTTCAGTTATAAGGTCTCTTAAAAAGTTTAGGTACTTGTTGTCTAATAATAAGATACATTTGATGGTTACACATCCAAGTGTCAAGTATTTCCTCTTGAATAAGGATATAAATGATAATAGATCTAGTTGGATAACCAAGGTCATGGAATATAATGTTGAGATAAAGGTCATAAATCTAGTTAGAGGAAAATGACTTTGTGAACATCTATCCAAAAAAATTTAAGAGGCCAATGGGGTGGTTATGATGTAAAATGATGAAGAACTTGTAAATGATCACATCTCACCTTCTAGCTAGTTCTAAGATATGGTAAGATACTTAAAAAATTGTGTTTATCCTTCTCATCTAACCCCTTCAAAATGGAGTTATTGTAGATTACAATAAATTCTTTTTATTCTTATTGATAATGTGTTGTTCAAAAATGATATCAATGACATGTTGCTAAGGTGCATAGAGCTAGGTCAAACACAAAGACTACTTGAGCCATTTCATGATGGAAATGGTGGAGGTCATTATTTAGCAAGGATCATAGCCCATAAGATCATGAGAAGTGGGTATTATTGGATAAGTATATTTGGTGATTATCATGCATAGACTAGGAAATGTAGGCAATGTGTTATGTTTATTAGAAAAGTGAAACTTACAACCTTACCTCTCCAACCAATTTTAGTAAATCAACCCTTTGTATAATGGGGATTGGAATTTATTGGTCTCATTAACCCCCCCTTCAAGCTTAGAACACAAGTGGATCCTAACTACCATAGATTATTTTACTAGATGGACATAAGTAATGGCATTAGAAGAAGCCAATGAAACCAATATTTTAGACTTATATGAAGGTATAATTACTAGATTTGGAGTCCCTTCAACTATTATTTCTAATAATTCTATGGATATTTTGAGGTCTAGGATCAACTAATGGATAGTTTAACATAGTGTTTTTCTCAATACCTCATCAAAATATTATCCACAAGGAAATAAACTTGTTGAGTCTACTAACAAGAATTTGTTAAAGATCATTAGGAGGATTGTTGAATATAATCATAAGTCATGGCATCTCAAATTAAAGTCATCTCTATGGGTTGAGAGGATCACCTATAAAATGTCAATAGTTAATTATCCATACAAGCTAGTATATGGAAAAGAAGCAAGAAAGCTTCTTTCTCTTGAATTCCTTACTTTAAAATGAATGCATCAACTTAAGCTTTTGGAGAATTAGCCAATGGAAATTAGATATGCTAAGCTCATGGAGCTAGAAGAGACAAGGCATTAGTCCGTGTTAGCTATGGAGGCTCCTTAATTAATGATAAATAAATCATTTGACAAAGGAGTTTCTTCAAGAAGTTTTTGAGAAGGAGATTTGGTCCTCAAGTGGGATGAAGATAGAGCTAAGCTAGGAAGGCACATAAAATTTGACTCTCTATGGAGTGTTCCATAAACAATCTCTATCTACAAAGCCCACAATGCTTCCAACTCACAAAGATAGATGGTGAAGAGATTCCTATCCTAGTCAATGGGATACATCTAAAGCACTACTATTGAGGAAGCTAAGTCACCTATACACAGTTAGTTATCCTAATTTTTTATATAAGTGTTGTTATATCACATTAGTTTCTTTTTATTTTATCTCAAATAAGTGCTTTATTTACAAAAAAAAATTAGTATATTAGTTGCCTTTTCTTTGTTAGGTTAGTTTCCCTTTCAAGTTTGTTTCTTTCCCTATTTGTTGGAATTATTTGTGTTTTCAAGCCAAAAGGATATCTTGTAGTCATGTAAATGGTCCATGTATCATGTAAATGATCCAAAAGTCATAGAGATGGTTCGAGTTCTAAAGCATAGTAGGCATGCTACCCAACCAAGCTACCAAAGATGTTGACCACATTTGGTCTACATACCAAAATGTGCCTTTCCAAGAGTCCAAAAGCTAAGTAGGATCCTAATTGAAGAGTGACATAATATCATGAGGAGTAGACAGAACTCAAGTGGAGATCATATAGATTTTACAAATCTTTTTAAATGCTTTAAGAAGGCTTAAAGTGTGATCTAATTAATCTTCAAGGGATAGGTCTAAAATTGTAGATGAGGGATCCAAGTAGATTTTATGGTGTCTAAAGCATTTAGGAGAATGCACTAGGTTGTAAAAGCCTTAGAAGATCATCAGAGACTTGAAAAATTGAGCAAAAGATGGACTATAAAATCTTAAAGAACTAGACCATCGCTAGGATGCCATCTAAAAAAGAACATATCATATCACTTGAAAATTTAATAAATAAACCTCAAAAAATTTATCAAGAAATATAGTTGTATCACCATGAACTTATTCATGGTAGGAACATATCCTGTAAGTTTCATACTTGTGAAATCTTTCTATCTCAAGTTATTAGTTTCCAAAGTTGGACCTATAGCATAAGACATTGATACTAATATCAAGTTTGATCTCTATAAAGTAAACATTGGGGTTCAAAATCCCTTAAGAGGTTTAAATTTGATCAATATGTAATGATCTACATGAGCTCATATATTGACACATAGATTTAATGGGTCACATCGAGGTTAAACTAGTCAAAAGGTCCCTGGGTTAAAATCCTTTAAAGATCTATAAGTTGGACAAGATTCTATGGTGTGGGTTCATCGAGAAAAGATCTTATGGTGAACATTCACTGATAAGAAGGTGGGTTCAATCTAGATCATTGATTAGTGCTATTTCATACCAAATATCTGATGGTGCATGGTTATTGATAAGAAAGTGGGCCCAGGTAAATCAAAAGTGTGTGTTGATTCGTACATTTAAATCAACTGTGTGACATCAAATCAGCATGTCAAAGGATCTTAGCTGGAAGAAAATTAAGGGACTCATGTTCATTCATATAGTTTGATCTTATAGTGTGTAAGAGGTCAAAAAGTCAAGATCTTAAAGTAGAATCCTGTAGGACCAATAAGAATAAAAATAGTTGGGTGTAATGTAAATGGTCCAAGTTGGTAATTAAGGACCAATGAATAAACGAAAAATTCAAAGAGCTTCTATTGAAGGTCAACAAGCTATTTTTTTAACCCAAAAAGTAAATTATTAAATAACCATATCTCTATTAGATCTTGATCAATAGCATTCATAGTTACATAGGTAAGATGGTTAAGGATAAGGCTCCATCTCCATTGAAGTTTAAACAAGACCTCTAGTCGATAACTTGGAACCTATCAAATCTGTTACATGAGTCATTCCATTGACATGATAATTAATTTTATATGGAAGATACTCATAAGCTCTCACAGGTTTTAGATGTAAAATAGGTCTCTTATGGCCTAATACAAAGATCGAAGATGAACTAGTGTTTGTGAAGCAAGGTCAAGTAGTTTGTAGGTTTTCATAGATATTTTGACTATGTGAAAACTAATAATTAGATTGGTTTTCACCTATAATGGACCTATGTTTGATATTGGATTAAATACAAATGTAAACATGATCATGGAGAGGTGTCTCATCTATAACATGGTCTCATTTTTGATAAATAGTTACCGATAACTACCCAAAGCAAATGTGGCATAATTCTATCAATTCCAAGACATGGTCCTCATCAAAAAATTAGAGAGATAATGACATGGACTTCAAAGAAGGACACTGGGTGGATGGATAAGAATAATGAGCATTCAATTCTTTAAAAAAAAAAATTCCTTATTGATAAGACCATAAGTCAACATCCTTAAACTTGTACTAATACATCACAGTTCCCTATTTCTCTTTCCTTTTCTATATATGTTCCATCTTTTCCACATTTTAAAACTCTCTAAAAGTTTTATAAAATAAATATATGACATTTTAGAGAACATAATCTTATGTTTGTGTTATGATAAAATTTGTATTGTAACACCTTTTGATGCAATAAAAACTAAATTCCATCATTTTGCAATCTAGATTGAAGTATGTTCTATGAATTCATGTATTGTAGTTAAGTGAATGTATGTTCCTTGTCTATGTCTAAGTTTTCTCACCTTCATGAAGTGATTGGTAGTTCTCACATGTCATTATGAGGGCAATTTATAGTTTGTTGTTTAATTGAAAGTGGATATTTATCCTCTTATGCTAGTTTGTTAATTGATTCATACCTTATTGTGAAATACTCATGTGGGACTGATACTCTTTGTTATTGAATGTGTATCATAGGTGTGTTTTGTGCAAAGTATAATTGTTCCAATTACTGGTGCATCACCCCATTTTTACATGTTTTCATATATTATTGTATCTCTGTATCACTTTTCCAAGTTTAGATTAGGTCTAGTTTAGGTGATAGATCAAGAGGGAAGTCAACCTTCTATAGAGATCTAACCCTATTATAGGATACCCAAAGCTTAGGGTCATTCCCATGTTTGAATATATTTGAGTAGGAAGATTTGACCAATCCCCTTACTCAGCTAGGGTGCAATCTAGGACACCAATAATTCCCATACTTAGTTTTATATGATGTTAAAGATCAGGACTAGATGGAGATCCAAAGGTTTATGGGAGTTCATAATATAGATATATGATGCATATTGATTTAAAAGGGTCAAAATTAAATGATTAAATTTTTTAAAGAATAATATCCTTATAAAAATATCAATGAAACATGTTTTTTCCAAGGTGTCAGGAAGTAGTGAGATAAAGACAAGTGTTTGAAGTTTAATGTAAAGCTAAGGTAAAGATAAAGCTTCTTCCAAGATATAACGGTGAGTGGGTATTCATATAAATAGAGGTCAATGGTACATATTGAGTCAATATAATCAAAGTGACATCTATTTATCATTGTTAAAAATTGAGCTCCTTATAATAAGATTGATGGTGCGTATGTGGTCAAGATTGTAAGATTACACAAGATGAGGTCAATTGTTCGAAGATTAGAATTTAGGTAGAGGTGCACTATGAGTTAAAGTTTGAATAAGATAAATGGTGTGTATGTAATATAATATGTGAGGGAATGAGATGAATTTTAAGTGAGTGAAGCTTAATTATGATCGTTTGAAATCAAATATTTGAATTTTATAATGGAAGGACCAATGTCAGGTTTTTAGGCCATATCTTTTGATACAGACAAAATTTTCTTATGGTGTAAAAAGTGAATTTGTAGAGAGGTTCAAGGATAATTTATAAATATAGATTTTAATATCTAAAAATGTGTACAATCAAAGTTATAAAGTTTCAAAGTTGAATATGTTTTTGTGTATGCTCTGTAAGTAACCCAACAAGGGTAATTCAGTTGTGCTTATCAGTATCTCATGTTTAAAGGTGAGATAGATATTGGAGTATGTTTTAGAGTCCATGAGGACCATCTATGTGCATTATGAAGGTTTAACCTATTGGTTGAATATTTTGTTGTTCAGCGTACTAATAAAAAAAATAGGTTTGATCAACCAAAGTAGGAAGATTAATCATCCAAATGTGTAGGTTTACCACATCAGAAGGGGACTGATCTCTCCTCTCATTAAGGGGAGGTTCCCTATAAATAAGCTATATATAATAATAATAATAATAATAATAATAATAATAATAATAATAATAATAATAATAATAATAATAATACTCATGGGTAGGACAAATCATCCATCTCTCCTTTTTCAGAGATGATGCATATGGATCAAAGGAAAAACTCAAGGGAAATGAAAAATAGTACTCCTCTTCTTTTAGAAGTACTATTCAGTAAACCACAAGAATACTTCTGGTAGTAACAACAAAATGTATCAAAGTATGTAATAACCAATAAATTGAGATGTAGCACAAAGTCTCCACCTGAATTGCTCAAGAGTAAGATATGAAGGACAATGAGGGCACAAAGTCATCCCAAAGTCCTTTACATAGAAATGAAAATAAAACACACTAAAGGCAATTATGGGGGCACAAAGTCTCTCCACACTTAACTCTTTAAGACACCTTCCTGACTGCTGTCACTAATTATGCTTGTTGAATTAAAGGAATAGAAGATATATTAAGGAAAAAGACATAAGAACAGTTTCCCCAAAAACAAAGATATCATAGCACAAAGTCTAAAAAATCACTTGCTTTCTTATTCCAATAACAAAATATGATCAACAAAATGAGCTCATAGTCTCAAAAAATGCCTTTCAATTTGGGTAGAGTTTCGTTCTGATTGTCAAAAAGAGATATTTTTATAGTAGAAGAGAGTCCCTTATATAGACATTTCAAGAAGGACTCAGGAATAGTAACACATCATGTTGCATTGGAATCTGTTAAGAAGATAGGCTGGAACTTAGGGACATTTTACCCATTTGATTTTATCAATGTAGGGAAACAAGTCACACTTATTGAAAGTTTGCAACTTTAAATGTCCACCTGGTGATCTGATCTTACCTTCATCATTCTTCCTTTTTTGGTTAATTGAATCAGGTCCTGGATTTAGTTTGCTATTATGTTCCTTCTTTGCTTTCTGTTAGTCTTGGCCTTGAAATCTATGAATGCATTCTAGTCTGTAGGTTCAAAGGATCAATGGCTATTTTATTGTCTTGAATTTGACGTCTTCGGGCATGTCACCCCTTTGTCTTTTTTTAGCTTTTTTGTTTGGCACTTTCCTAGATTGAACTTTCCCTTTCAAGCCTTAAGAAATGACCCGCTTTGGGTCAGGAAGAGCCTCCCACAAGGGTATCTACCCTTCGGGTGGTCTTTGAATGGCCTTCAGGCTTTTTATTTTACATCTTCCTAAAGGGAAGGTGACCCTTCGGCTTTGGGGAAGTATCCTTCAAGTTGGTAGCCAAGAGTCCCCTGCAAGGGTACCTACCCTTCCGGGGTCCTTCAGTGGCCTTTTTCTTTATAGTCTTCACAGGCTTTCCTCAGGCTTTCTCTATGGACAAATTCCCAAGGATAAAAAGTCTACAAAAATTTCTCATAGACAAAAAGTCTGCAGAATTTCTATTTGCCTTAGTTATTATCCTTCAAGTTTTTTCTGCCCATGACTACTTCTTAAATTATTTCAGACTTTTTGTTTGAAGGAATTCCTTCATATAAAAGTCTGAAAGAATTATAATTGTCTGCCTTAAGCAAAATTTTCAAAGGAATTTACCTTTGCAACCTTCTTCAAAAATGACCCTTTTAAAGGGTGTTTTTATCGATCAAGTGCCCTCTGTAAGTGAACTTGTCCTTTTGGAGGCTCTTTGAACTAAGTTGATGATCCCTTTGATTGAACCAATCGTTGAACCATTCCATTGAACCAAGCTGATGAACCGCTTGGTTGAACCAAACATTGAACCAAGTTTTGGTTCAATCGGATGAACTGAGCATTGAAACACTTCATTGAACTAGTCTTTGAACCAATTCATTGAACCAAGGCTTTGAACCAAAATGGTTCAAGCCGATGAACCAAGCCTTTGAACTAACTATTGAACCTCTTCATTGAACCAATCGGTTGAACCAAGCTTTGAACCAAAATGGTTCAAGCTGATGGTTTAATTGAATGAACCAAGTTGATGAAATGCTCCATTAAACCAAGATATTGAACCTCTTTGTTGAACCAAGACATTGAACCAAAATTGTTCAAGTTAATGGTTTGTTTGCCTTGAATTGAAATGATGAACTAATTGTTGAACCAAAAGATGTTGAACCAAGTTTTGGTTTAATGATTCAAACAAAGCCTTGAACTGACTGATGAACCAAAGGATGAACCAATCTTACAGAGTCCATAGAAACCAAGTCTATAGTTTTCTCTAACATTGAAAGATTCCATAGATTTCAACCTGTAAAGCCCATTAAACTTGACCTATAAAGTCTGTAGATTTCTTCTTCTTACTGAGTCTGTAGATTCAAGCCTGTAGAGTCCGTAGATTTTTGAGAAGCTTGAAAAATGAGGAATGTAAATGCCCAAGACAAATTTTGAAAAGGGAAGAGATAATTTTGGTCTGTAGGACCAAAATAGTTCAAATGTTGTCCTAAAAATGAGTGATATTTCTGGAGGACAATAGCTGGCTCCAGTTGGGAAACTTCTGTCAATTGCAAAAAGAATTGAAAGGAGTAGAATCTAGAATCTCTAGTGTCTTCATGTGTACCATTGGGTTATGGAGTCATGCTACCCAAAAATAAAAGGCATCAAAAATGGTAACAAACAAAACAAAATAGGATTAAAAACTATACAAATATACATATGTACAAATGATATGATCTGATACTTCAAAAATTGAAGTATTTCAGATACTGTTTTATCCTAGTAGACCATGAAAATAGTGTGCCATCTTGGTAAACCAGTAAGAAAACATTTTTCCCCTAGAAATAGTGATGGGCGAATGGAGCTCTCCACCAAAAAACCAATTTTTTGTGTCTTTTTCTTGGCCTTTTCTTCTTCTTATTCTAAGGCAAGATGTGGTCTTCAAATTAGAAACCATAACTCTTTGTTTTCTTGGCGAAGGGTTCCTTTGCCTGATTTTGATTTGCAGCAACATGGTCCATTACCATAATAGGTTGTTCTATTTCAGTCCAGCATATGATTGGATTGTCTACATCAAACTCTTGACAAATTATCAGCTTAGCATCTCCTTTGATGTGAAGGAGTTTGACTTCATCTTGAGCACTCTATAATCTGAGCAACAAAGATTCACATCTAATTGTGTTGTTGGTGTTGCTGACTTGCGATTTGCACGAAGGAAGAATATCTCCTTGAGGAGTTATCAACACAGTTCCAACTTCATCATTGGTAGAAGAATTGATGTCATCATCAAAAGCTGATCTATAAGATTTCTCTTCATTAGAGATGGAAGATCCTTCCTTACTACAATCTACCAATTCTCTTGAAGTCTTGTTTGGATCAATTCTTGGATTGTCAACTACAGGACTTTCATCTGTAGAATCATGGACATCTCTATGGTAAAGAAATAATTACCCTTGCCTAAAGACTCAAACAAAATTTGTGCTATAGGGGCTGATGTTTGGATGACCATGTATTTTATCTCCTTTTTAGGGAGCAATCTCTTAATCACACCTTGGACAGGGATCCTTGCCTCAAATAGGTCCATGCTTAGTTCTCCTCCCACATCCTTACAGAAGTTTCATCCAAGCAAAATGCCATAAGATGCTGGGACATTAGCCACCAAGACAGTCATCTTGATTCTCTTGTTTGGAAAGGCTGCAAATGCAAATTGGGCATCTTTGATTTGCCCCAACAATGGTACTTGTTTGTTCTCCATGGAGAAAAATTTCCAAAATGTCTTGGTCAATGTGATACCAAGAGACTCAGCTACTTTAGCAGGCATGACATTGTCAGATGCCCCAGAATCAATGATGCAATTATTGAGCTGATAACCATTTATTAACAAGGAAACATAGAAAGGTTCAATTTTCCCAAGGGCAGTTGGAGGAGTAAAGACAAGATTATTTGGAATGGGCATGTTCTTTGGGGAATCAATTTTTATTTTCTTAACCTCTTATCTTGAAGGGATGGTCTAGTTCTTGACACATTGGACCAACTTATCTAATTGATTAGGATTGAACTGCAAGTATTCAAATTTAGACATTTATATTTTGGTCTTTTTAACATGATCAATTATGTCAAATGGTTGAATTGGACTAGGAACAGAGGAAAGCATTTCAACCTTTTGGGTTTTAAGAGGGATGGGAGGAGGGCTGGTTTGTGAAATGGGAGTAGAAGGTGAAGGTGAAATTGATGTACTCACATTTTGGGTGATCACCGAATCCTTTGATTGAAAAGGCAGAATGGTTCCACACTTAGCAATCGTGACTATTGGCTGTGGTTGCTCTTTTGTCTTCCCTTTATCAGCTTGTTGGACTAATTAGTTCTTGGACTTGGTAAACACTACATATGATCCATCAAAAGCTTTTTCTTTACTTCTAGGCTCATCTTGGTAGTTTAGGAAACCAATATGGGAGTCACCAGCTGATTCTTCTTGATTGTCTTCAAGGAGATCAACGTCATTTTATTGATTCAATTTAGGCTAGAAAGAGAACTCTAATTCTACTTCAAGATATCTCATTGCTGAATTAGTTGGAGGAGCTTCCAGGGCAAGTTTCCCTTGTGGGGGAGGAAGGTGATTCAGTTGCCCTTAATTCCTGGTAGCATTGCCCTGATATGATTGATTTGGGAATGTCCTTCTATATAAAGGAGCAAAAGACATTCCTTGAGCCATTTGTTTTTTGAGAGTAAGCAAATCATTTTCTAATTTTTACACAATTAGATCTGTGTTGCCTATAGATGCATATTCAAAAGATGATGAGGCTCTATTTCTATTTGGATCTCTTCTTATCTTCTCTGCTAAAATGAGATCATCTTCTACTTCAATGGCCAAAAGTTGAGCTGCAACAAGATCTATTTGACCAACACGTCTCAAGAGAAAACTTAATTTAGGTAGCTAAAACTTAATGAAAAAGCATTTGAGATTCTTAGCTATAATTCTAGCAATTACAGGGATTTTATTTCTCATGTTTTCAAATTTTGCTATGAAATCCCTCATAGGCTCATGAGGCTCTTTCTTCATCTGTGTAAGTTGAGCTAGAAGTGCATGTGCATCTTCTGCAGGTTTGAATCTAGCTTCAAACTTATCTTTGAGAGTATTCCAATCAGTCACTAACTGAGCCTGTAAATTATAAAACCAATCTGTAGTAGCACCTTGTAGTGTCTCTACAAAAAGCCTGACTACTACATCTTCAAATTCTACTCTGATTACTCCACAAGCTATGCTGAAAGCTATAATGTGCTCATCCACCATAGAACTTGGGGAAGTTCTTCCTTGAACTACATGGAAGCTCATGTAGAGGTGATGTAAGATTGAGAGGACCAAAAGCATTACCCCAGGGGTCTTGAACTACCATTATAGGATTATGAAAAGGAGGGATAACAAATCTTAGAGGAGTGATTATTGGCAAAGCTTTATCAACAATAGAAGTAGATACTTTATCTGGCAATGGAGATCTGACTTTAGTAGGAGGAAAGCTCTTGGTTTGTTGGAGACAAGATGGTGAAGGAAATAGATTAAAATCACTTTGTTGTACCAAATTGAATATAGGGTCAATGATACCTTTAGCCCTTTGGCTTCGTGTATACCTTGAATCTACCAGATTGTGAAATAAAAATGGAAAAGAATTGACCTTGCTTAAGTTAAATCTTGAGGCTTTAAATTGTGTGTTCTTTCTTGATTAGTGTAGAGGTGAATGAATATATTATAAATGGATAATGGATATTATATCCCCAGTGGAGTCACCAAAAATTGTTGTGCGAGGTTGGGAGGAAAATTTTAACAATGGGAAAACATTGGAGTAGTTCGCTCTTCCACAATGGAGTAGAATGGATAGGTTATAACAATAATGGATAAGACAAGTAACAAAAATCCCAAAATTTGTAATGGATAAAGGTTATAATGATAACGGGTAAGACATAGGTGATGTTTCAATCTGAAACTTGAGGTTCCAAATTACACAAAATTATGTATATCCCCAACGGAGTCGTCAAAAACTATTGGTTGAATATTTTGTCGATCAGCATACTGATAAACAAAATAGGTCTGATCAGCCAAAGTAGGAAGATTAATCATCCAAATGCATAGGTTTACCACATCAGAAGGGGACTCATCTCTCCTCTCATCAAGGGGAGGTTCCCTATAGATAAGTTATATATATATATATATATATAGAAAATAACTCATGGGTAGGACAAATCATCCATCTCTCTTTTTTTAGAGATGATGCATGCGGATCAAAGGAAAAAATCAAGGGAAATGACACTCCTCTTCTTTCAAAAGTACTATTCAACAAACCACAAGAATACTCCTGGTAGTAATAGCAAAAGGTAGCAAAGGATGTAATAACCAACAAATTGAGATGCAGTACAAAGTCTCCACCTGAATTGCTCAAGAGTAAGATATGAAGGACAAGAGGGCACAAAGTCATCCCAAAGTCCTTTACACAAAAATGAAAAGAAAACACACTAAAGGCAATTATGGGGGCACAAAGTCTCTCCACACTTGACTCTTCAGGACACCTTCCTGACTGTTGTCACTAATTCTACTTATTGAATTAAAGGAACAAAAGATATATTAAGGAAAAAGACATAAGAACAGTTTCCCCAACAATAAAGATATCATAGCACAAAGTCTAAAAAATCACTTGCTTTCTTATTTCAATAACAAAATATGATCAACAAACTGAGCTCAAAGTCTCAGAAAATGCCTTTCAATTTGGGTAGAGTTTCGTTCTAATTGTCAAAAAGAGATATTTTTACAATAGAAGAGAGTCCCTTATATAGCCATTTCAAGGACTCGAGAATAGTAACACATCATTTTGCATTGGAATTTGTTAAGAAGATAGGCTGGAACTTAGGGGCATTTTACCCATTTGATTTTATCAATGTAGGGAAACAAGTCACACTTATTGAAAGTTTGCAACTTTCAATGTCCACCTGGTGATCTGATCTTACCTTCATCATTCCTCCTTTTTTGGTTAATTGAATCGGGTCCTAGATTCAGTTTGCTATTCTATTCCTTCTTTGCTTTCTGCTAGTCTCGGCCTTGAAATCTGTGAATACATTCTAGTCTGTAGGTTCAAAGGATCAATGGCCATTTTTTTGTCTTGAATTTGACATCTTCGGGCACATCACCCCTTTGTATTTTTTTGGCTTTTCTATTTGGTGCTTTCCCAGATTGAACTTGCCCTTTTGGGCCTTAAGAAATGACCTACTTTGGGTCAGGCAGAGCCTCCCACAAGGGTATCTACCCTTTGGGTGGTCTTTCAATGGCCTTCGAGATTTTTATTTTACATCTTCCCAAAGGGAAGGTGACCCTTTAGCTTCGGGGAAGTATCCTTCAAGTTGGCAGCCGAGAGTCCCCTGCAAGGGTACCTACCCTTCAGGGTCCTTCGGCGGCCTTTTTCTTTATAGTCTTTGCGGGATTTCCTTAGGCTTTCTCTGCAGACAAATTCCTACAAACAAAAAGTCCATGGAATTTCCATTTGCCTTGGTTATTATCCTTTGGGTTTTTTCCACCCACGACCGCTTCTTGAATTCTTTCAAACTTTTTGTCCAAAGGAATTCCTTTGAACAAAAGTTTGAAAGAATTATAACTATCTGCCTTAAACAAATTTTTTGAAGAAATTTACCTTTACGGCCTTCTTCAAAAATGACCCTTCCAAAGGGTGTTTGTATCGATTAAGTGCCCTCCACAAGGGCACTTGTCCTTCAAGAGGCTCTTTGAACTAAGTCAATGATCCCTTTGATTAAACCAATTATTGAACCATTCCATTGAACCAAGCCAATGAACCACTTAGTTAAACCAAAATGTTGAACCAAGTTTTGGTTCAATCAAATGAATTGAGCATTGAAACACTTCATTAAACCAGTCTTTGAACCAATTAGTTGAACCAAGGCTTTGAACCAAAATGGTTCAAGCTGATGAACCAAACCTTTGAACTAACCGTTGAACCTCTTCATTGAACCAATCGGTTGGACCAAGCTTTGAAGCAAAATGGTTCAAGCTGATGGTTTAATTGAATGAACCAAGCCAATGAAATGCTCCATTAAACCAAGACGTTGAATCTCTTCATTAAACTAAGATGTTGAACCAAAATGGTTCAAGCTAATGGTTCATTTGCCTTGAACTGAAATGATGAACTAACTGTTGAACTAGAAGACGTTGAACCAACCATTGAACCAAGTTTGGTTCAACAGTTCAAACAAAGCCTTGAACTGATTGATGAACCAAAAGATGAACCAATCTTGCAGAGTCCATAGAAACCAAGTTCGTAGTTTTCTCTAACCTTGAAGGAGTCCATAGATTTCAACCTGTAAAGCCCATTGAACTTGACCTACAAAGTCCGTATATTTCTTCTTGTTGTTGAGTCTGTATATTCAAGCCTGCAGAGTCCGTAGATTTTTGAGAAGCTTGAAAAATGAGGAATTTGAATGCCCAAGACAAATTTTGAAAAGGGAAGAGATAATTTTGGTCTGTAGGACCAAAATAGTTCAAATTTTGTCCCAAAAATGAGTGATATTTTTGGGGGACAACACAACCAATTATATACAATATAAAAAAGGGTTAGAAGTTGACTATGTTTTCATTCTTGATGACTCTATGCACATAAAGGTCTTTGAGCTAATTGAGCATTAACAGAAAGGTGATGTGATGGATATGGGCACTTGATAAGTATCTATATATAATATGGCATAAGTACATAAGTTTTAAAGTTTTCACATGCTATTAGCTTGCTCAAAGAAGTGCCAAAGAATTAAATGGGTCATCATAAGACCTAAAAGGTGACATAAACCTATTTGAAAGTGTGTTGTGATTAAATGTGATCCATGTTATATGCCTTAAGGATAAAGGCATGTGTTGTGGTTGATATTAATATTGTGATCTTGATAATCATAATATCTCTATAAATGGTTAATCCAAATGAGATGTTTTTAGACTTTAAAAAGGCTTTAGAGTGAGTGTTGAAGTGAATAAGAGAGGATAGGTCATGTGATTATTGGATGAGTTGATGATAAGAATAGTTTTTTGACTATGTGTATAACATGTAGGTCATATTTATTATGTTAGAATATTGATCTTGTAGTTTTAGGATATGTGAAGAGGTCTGAGTGTGCATATAAGGGAAATTTGAGTGAAGAAGGAGAGATATTATGGTATGCCTATGTGTGAGGCATGTATGATATAGAGAGGGAGTTTGTGAAGGAGTTAGAAAATTAGAGAAAAATCATCCGGTGTTGAATACATCAGTTCTAAGTTAGAGGTGTTCATTTCAAAGGAGGGTCTAAAGGACTTTATATTCTTTAGGGGTAGATGCTCCTTGTAGAAAAGTTATTTCATTCAATCCTAGTTAGAAGGACTTGATTGGTCTCTTATTTTTAATATCTTATAAGACAAATAGTCCATGTGTTGTAGGCTTGAGAGTGGGTTTTATTCCCCATGATCATTTATCATAGTAATTATGTGTTGTGTGTTTGATCTTATTTATTCATTAAATGAATGATATCTCTTGTTAATGTTGCTTGATCAAGTTAATATTTGATGATTGTTTAATAGTTTAAAAGGATTGAAATTGAAATATCTAGGCTCACTAACTCACCCCCCCTCTCAGTGATTATACCTCTAACAATTGGTATCAGAGTAGGTACTTTGGTAAAGGCTTGACATCTTGAAGTTGATCTAAGGTACAATAAGTTAGAGGTACAATCAGTAAAGGGTGAATCAGTGAGCCCAGATATTTCAAATTTAATTCCAATCATTAAAAACTCTTAATTAGTCAATACATACATTCTTGAGGCATACACATCATTCATAGCAATGAATAAGAAAGATAATATAAAATCAAGCACATAACACATGATATAGGTGGGAAACCCTCTTGGGGTATAAAACCCACTAAAACCTACAATTAGACTATCGTCTTATAACAAAAAGATCTAATTTAGAATAGCTACAACTAATCAAGGAACTACCATCCTTGATTTTAGTGAGACTACAATCCCATAAGGAGATACTACCCCTGTCTAATTGATCACCCACAATAACTAGACTTTTAGCAAGTTTCACCTTGCAAGGAGGAAACAACCCCCTTAGATGTTGAACACCCATAAAAAAAAACCTATGAACACATATCCTCAACACTAATTGCCTACCAATTTGATGGAGATAAAAAGTATATCAGCTCTCTTCAACTTTGCACACTCAATGCATCTAAAGCCACATTTTAGACCACTCTTCACTTCTTAGTAACAAATTTATCACCACAACATTCCTTATTGATCAAAAAACATTACATACTTGAACCAACACATAAAATCAATTAGGACACATTATATATCCTAGTTATTCCCACTCTTCAACTCTTCATACTTAATGTATCCTTAACAATAATGACTCTATCATAGCTTTATTAACATGACCAAATGGTCATACACATAGTACACACATTGATCTACCTCTCAAATCAACCACCAAGCTCACATAAACAACATCAATTCTTTTCTTAATTTCAATACATCCAAATCATCCTTTTGGATCACTCTAGACCTATTCACTCATGCTCAACATATAACAGCACTATTATGACCTCAAAAACATGATCTATAGGTCACACACATAGTCCTTAATCTTATCTGCTTATCAATCCATCCATTGGACACACTCAACCTCCTTACTTCTTCTCTTCAATACTCACACCACATCTAAGTCATTCAAGCCTAGAAATCATCACATCTAGTTTCACTCTATATAGACCATAAATGATTAAAATCTTCATCAGCCATTAAGCATGTCTTAACCCTTAATACATATAACACATAAAGACATGGCTCAATACAATATTCATAAGTTATCCATAGCATCTATGGGTCATCATTAATAAGTTACGCCTTGTAATAAGGCCCTCACACATAGTCCTTAATCTTATCTACTTATCAAGCCATCCATTGGACACACTCAACCTCCTTACTTCTTCTCTTCAATACTCACACCACATCTAAGTCATTCAAGCCTAGAAATCATCACATCTAGTTTCACTATATATAGACCATAAATGATTAAAATCTTCATCAGCCATTAAGCATGTCTTAACCCTTAATACATATAACACATAAAGACATGGCTCAATACAATATTCATAAGTTATCCATAGCATCTATGGGTCATCATTAATAAGTTACGCCTTGTAATAAGGTCCTTGCAACTCTTATAGGTCTCATGAATACCTATTCACCCATTTATCACATCCTTGAGGAAAAAAAGAACATAGGACCATTTTTAAATACATGGTTCCACTCCTTATATCCCTTTTAACATCCTCAAATGATCATGATCATCTTAGCTCACCTTTTTGTATGATCAAACAACTCAAATAGAGATCTTATACATAAGAACATCAATACTAAACATATAGTTAACTTCTTAAGCATTGTTCATACTCAAGATAGATTGATCACACCTCTAAAATCTACACAAAACATTGTTATGGAGTCTACAACATGTTCTAATAGAAAATTTATCATGAGACATCAAAACAACATCAACACAAGATCAAACATTCTTCTTATGTCACTTGCAAAACATATTCAAACATATAGTCATCTTTGGAGCACCATAACTATGCCTATATTCACTTCCAGATCTTCAAGTCCATATTTATAGATGTACCTTGAAGTTCTCTACCACTTTTGTTTTTACTACATGAGAAAATTATCCTTATATCGAAATATATGGTTAAAATATAGAGCTCTAGTTTTTCCCTTATTATATTCAAATATTTGAATGACAATTATCACAGCTAACCTATGAACATAATGCTTACATCTCATGTATTCTTAGCTCAGATTGAATATGCACCATCAATATTTTCTTATCTTTAATGCATAGGCACCAATGCTCAAACATTAAAACTCAATCCCATTAACCTCATCTCATGTAATATTATAATGTTGACTCAATGCACTCTATTAATATCTATAGATCAAGCACGTCATTAATGAGCAACACTCACCATTTGATCAATCTATATGAATTCCCACTCATCATTGGATCCTTATCATGTACATTTACTCAGTTATTAATCATCGTGAACCTATTATCATCTCTATACTTCTAGACTTCTTGGAGTAACATACACCATTGATCTTGATCAAGCTTTAACTCTAACAAAAATGACTAAGTATGGAGACACTTTCAATATGCCTGAGTATCCATTTTTTTACATCAATAACTTCTTCTATGCTTTCTCACATATTTTCAAGCTTGGACAAGATGATCTCCTCACATAGTAGAATCCAACCATGTGAAACACTAATATTATAAAAATTTCACATGAAAGATATAATGCCATTTAAAATGCCTTCTCAAAATATTCTATCACAGAGCTAACTATGTCAAAACCTGCTTGAGAAGCCAACTTTGAGCATGCATAACTTTTGTATCACTTTAGTGCATGATGTCAAATTTAGAAAGAAAACATCTATGATTAAAATTGAATAAACACATATGATCAATTTATTTTGACACCTTCACACATGCAAGATATAACACCATCAAAATTCTGACTTAGATCTTCTTGCTACATTGCAAAATTGGCTAAGTATGGAAAAACATAGTCAAACTGCCTTATATCCCAACTTTGCATAAACATATCTTTTAACATGCTTCATTACATGATCTTAATTTCAGTGAAAATAAAATAGGTCCAAAACTAAAAAAACCCATATGATCACCTTATCCTAATATTTCCACATGTGAAAGATATTCTATCATAAAAATTCTTACTTGACTCTTTCTGGCCACATTGCAAATTTGGCTAAGTATGGGAAATAATGAATTCTAACTAAGAATCTAACTTTTCACCCTCATATATTTGACCTTAATTAGATGCATGAATTGAAATATAGTGTATAATAACTAGGGACTAATGTGATCAAAACCATATGACCAACTCCCCTTGATTCATTCCCACATGGTAATGGTTACGTTATCAAACTACCTACTCATATTTTCTACCACTAGGCCCAAACTGTCTAGATGAAAACTATGGACTACCAAATGAAATACACTTATTCACACAAGATATAAAATCATATATAACATCTTAGGGACATATTACACATGATAAAATCACCATAATCAACCTTAAACATGTCTAATCAGTCAAACTCTGAAGATCAACTAAGCCAACATCAAGCATACTCAGACAAGCACATTACACACTTTGTCATTTTCACATAGAATATCAAGTATATTAATCAAATCACATAGATACCTCCATGACATCAATAAAAACTCTCTAAAAATCTCCCTCTTTGTCATTTATTTCAATACCCCTCAATATAGTAATATATAGCTCACCTTCTCTCTCTTCAAAGCACTCCCATAATAGGAACTTCCCACAACAGGACATTTCTCTCCCTTTGACATAATGAAAAAGTGGGAACCAAATAAACTTGAGGATCTAAAAAAACCATAAAATAGGAAAGGACAATCTTATAAAATATGATACAAGATCCCCCTTACCTTGAGCCTACTTTAGCTTGCTTTGATAACATCCTCTTGCAATAAACATCTGAGAGGGGCATCCTCTAAGAATTTTGAGTAATTGTACCCTTTGAGCATATTCATATCTCCACAAATGATGAATAACCATCACACATGATAACTAGCCTCCTCTCTTAAGCTACTTGAAACACACATACATTGCTCTTTTGGAGAAACTAAGAAAAAACCACTCTTTTTCAAACTAGGCATGTCTAGCTTCCTTGTATCCCTACTTGAAACTTACAAAGCCCATACCTTTTAGTAAACACATCTTTAGGACATAAAACTACATATCTAAATTACTTTCGTATTCCCCCTAAATAACACCAATTTTTATCACTAGGCTCATCCTATGCAACATAATTCCTTCACAAACCTACTAACCAATTAGCCCTCCATATTGACAAAAACTTGAATAATTTGAGAACCAAAAACATTAAATTCTATGTGAATCTTGATTTGACCACTGATTTGGCCTGTTAAACATATTAATAATACTTAGACCTCAATTCACAAATAAATCCACTTTTCTAGCATAGGCTAAAACCCTAGAATCTCAAAACAAATAGGGTCAATAAACCTCCTTATAGTCAACACACACCTCTAAAATTACTTTCACACCTAGAGATACCCATCACAAACTTATTTACCAATATTTTATCTTCCACACCTTTGATAACCCATACATCTTATAACCCTTTTTATGCCTCTTTACCCTTAAGCCAAAAACTAAGAAAACCAAGAGCACTCAAAAATCTTGAATTGGCACATACATACCTTCAAACCTCAAAAACACTTGGAGCACACCAAAAAAAAATGCACAAATATTTTTGAGTACCAAGAACTTATTGACAATTGCATCAATCTCATTAAGCCACCTAAAACCACCCATTCTTACTCTATATTATAGCTCCTTCACAAACTTCTAGAGTAAACAGATGAACTTGTTTTTCCCCCTTAACCAAAGACATTCTCTTATTGGCATTATCATCTTGAGCACACAAACTTGATTATCCACACCTTATTTCTTATATTCAACTACTTAGTCCTCTTATCCTAGGACCTGACCAATTACAAATCTCCCCCTAACTTCATGCTTGATCATGAACATGACATCTTCAACAAGTCTTCAAATACTTTATACCAGAGTATCCAAACCATGATCAACAAGATAACTCCTTCTCAATATAGGACCACTGAGATCCTTCACAAACTTATTTTCTCCAATAGATAGATATATAAAAAGAATGCACAAACATACCTTATTTTCATACCTTCTCACCAAACAATATTTGATAGCCACCAAGCTTCCTCTGACTTACAAGTGTCTCCTTGAAGCCTAGATAGAGACACCCCCTTGACATCGAGACATTAAAAGTCCCAAAACTTAGGAGACTCCCATATTTTCATATCTTTCTCTAAATTTCATTCCTTCTTGAATTTAATTTAATCCTTGACTTCATTCTTTTCTTTAGATTTGTCAATAAAAGCTGTCAATAGAAACTCTTGACTCTCTTTCATTTTTGATCCTTTTTCCACCTTGGCAAACAATCCATAAAGACTCTTGGACTTAAAAAATTTAATCTCCTTAATTTTTGATACCTTAGGTCTCCATACCATATTTTTACTCTTCTCATCTTCTACAACCAACTTACCAACTTGACCTTTGAGTTTAAACTGATCTGCAACACATTCTTCTAAAGCAACTTTCTTATCAACATTCATACTAGTGTGATTAGCATTGATAATATTTTGTCTCCATAACTAATAATGACCTTTATTATGCACAATGGAAGATTTACATCCTTTGAGATACATTGACCTATTACCTCTACTTGGATAGATTTTAGTAAAGTGTCCAATCTTACAACAACTAAAACAAGTAATGTCTTTCATACCTTTTGACAGATTTAAAATATGATCAATATTTGGTCGAAAACTCCTATCATGGTTCCATGAATATCCATACTTGATTGACTTCCTTTTACAATCCTTAGCTCTATGACCATACTTATTACAAGTATAACAAAGACATTAAAAATAACTTGCATACCTTATTACATTAGGTTGTCTAATTGGCCTTTAATATTGCTTTTCAAATTTTCATTCTCCTTCACTTGCTCAAGGTTCTCATTCTCACTCTTGAATGACTCCATTTCAACCTTCAACTAAGTACACTCATCTTCTCTTGATTTTAGATTTTTATTTATAGTCTTTAACTGATCCTCAAAAATACTAATATTCTCTTCATCTCTTTGGCCTTGTTATCCATGTCTTTCAATCTATATGCTTGCACTTCAATAGACCTAATATGTTTTTGATACTTATTTTCTTCATTTTTAGAAAAACCAAACAAACTTACTTCAAGAGAATTGAATTGTTCTTCAAAACATTTGATCATATTCCTCATTTTATGATTCCTCTTCTTTTGTTCCTTTAGTTCACCAAGTACACCCATGAGCTCAACTTTTAGATCAACTTTTTCTACACTATCATGGCAAACTTATTCATTACACATGATGTCCTTTTATTTTGAACACAAACTTATCTTGGCATCTACTAGCTAAATCTCGACATTATTGATAATATTCTTATCCTCTTTGGCATATTTATTCAAAATGTATATATGTTTTTAAAGTGTCTTGATCACATCCTTCCACTATTGATTTTATTTCTTCAATTACATAGACATCTTTGTACCTACTCAAGATCACCTTCAAGCTTTTAGGATTCCTCCAAAGGACCCACTCTAATACCAATTATTAGAGGTAAAATTACTAGGTAGGGTGAATCAGTGAGCCCATATTTTTCAACTTTAGTTTCATTCCTTCTAAACTCTTAATTAGTCAATACATGCATTCATGAAGCATACACATCATTCATAGAAATGAATTAGAAAGATAATGCAAGATCAAGCACATAACACATGACATACATGGGAAACCCTCTTAGAGAATAAAACCTACTAGAACCTACAATTGGACTACTTTCCTATAATAACAAGATTCAATTTAGACCAACTACAACTGATCAAGGAACTACCATCCCTAATTTTAATGAGACTACAATCCCATAAGGAGCTGCTACACCTATCTAGCTAAGCAGCCATAACAACTAGACTCTCATCAAGTTTCACCTTGCAAGGAGGAAATAATCTTCTTAGATGTTGAGTACCCACAATAAAACCTATGAACACATCTTCTCAACACTGATTACTTACCAATCTAATAGAGATACAAAGTATATCATCTCTCTTCAACTTTACACATTCAATGCATCCAAAGCCATCTTTTGGACCACTCTATATTTATCAGCAATAACTTTATCACCACAACACTCCATGTTGATCAAATCACATTGCATACTTGAATTCACACACAAAGATCAATTAGGACACATTACATATCCCAACTATCCTAAATATTCAACTATGCATACTCGATGCATCCTTTATAGCAATAAATCTATCACAACTTTAATAACATTACTAGATGGTCATACACATAGTCCAAAAACTAATCTACCTCTTAGATTAACCACCAAGATCACATAAACAACAACAATTATTTGCTCAATCTCAAGACATCTAAAACATCCTTTTAGATCACTCTAGACCTTTTTGCTCATGTTCAACCTAAAATAACACTATTATGACTTTAAAAACATGAACTACAGGTCATACATAGTCCTTAATCTACTCTATTTCTCAACCCATCCATTGGGCACACTCAACATCCTTACTTCATTACTTTAATGCTCACACCACATCCAAGTCATTCAAATGTAGAAATAATCATAGTTGGTTTCATTACATATAGAGCATTCATGATTAACAACATCTTGGTTGGCCATTAGGCATGTATTAATCCTTAAGACATCTAATACATGGTTCAATACAATCTTCATAGGTTAGCAATAGCATCTATGGGTCATCTTTAATCATCTACACCTTTTAATAAGGCCCTCATAGCTCTTATAGGTCTCACGAAGACCTATTCACCCATTTAGCACATCTTTGAGAAAATAAAAAAGAACATAAGATGACTTCTAAATACATAGGTACACTGATTATGTCCCCTTCAACATCCTTAAATGATCACAATCATTTTAGCTCACCTTTATGTATGCTCAAACAACTCAAATAGAGACCCTATTTATAGGAACATCAATACTAAACATACAATCAACTTATTAAGCATTGTTTATACTCAAGATAGATTAATCACACCTCTAAAATTCACAAAAATCATCCTTATAGACTCTAAAACATGTTCAAATAACAAATTCATCATGAGATATCGAAACAACATCAACACAAGCTCAAAAATCCTTCTTGGTTCACTTGTATAACATAATCAAACATCCATATTTAAAGCACCATAACTATTTATGTATTCACTTCCAAATATTTATTTCCATGTTTATAGATGCAACTTTAAGTCCTCTCTACCACTTTGCTTTTCATTACATGAGAAAATTTTCCTTCTATCAAAAGATATGGTCAAAATACAGAGCTCTAATTTTCCCTATGTTAAAATCAAATATTTGAATGACAATGGTCATAGTTAACCTAAAAACATAATGTTTGCATCTTCTATCTTCTCATTTTAGATCAAATGCACACCATTGATCTCTTCTAATATTTAACACATAGGCCATAGTTAACCTAAAAACATAATGTTTGCATCTTCTATCTTCTTATTTTAGATCAAATGCACACCATTGATCTCTTCTAATATTTAACACATAGGTGCTAATGCTTAGATGTTAAACCTCAGTCATATTGAACTCATCTCATGTAATCTTATATTGTTGACTCAATGCATTCTATTGATCTTTGTGGATCAACTAGGTCATTAAAAATCAATGCTCACCATTTGATCAATCTCTACTAATTCCCGTTCACTATTAGATCTTTATCATGTACCTTTGCTCAGTTATTAAACATCATGCACCTATCCTCATCTTACTACTTCCTAACTTATTGAAGCAATGTTTATCATTGATATTTCTTTAGATTTAACTCTTTTATAAATGACTAAGCATGGGAACCCTTTCAATATGCCTACATAGCCATTTTTTCACCTTAATAACTTCTTATATGCTTACTCATATGATCTCAAAGATGGACTCGATGATCTCCTCACATAGGAAAATCCAAACATGTGATATACTATTCCTGGAACCCTTGCACATGCTAGATATAACACCATTTAAAATTCCTTCTCAAAATATTTTATCACAGAGCTAACTATGTCAAAACCTACCTGAGAGGCTAACTTTAAGCATGCTTAACATTTGTCATGCTTCAATGCATGATCTCAAATTTAGTGAAAAATATCTATGCTCAAAACTGAAAAAACCAATATGATTAATTTATCTTGACACCTTCACATGTGTAATATATAATACCATCAAAATTATCACTCGGCTCTTCTTGCTACATTGCAAAATTGGCAAAGTATGGAAAAATACAATTAAACTACCTAGAGCCCAACTTTGCATAAGCATATTTTTTGATGTGCTTCATCATATGATCTTAATTTTAGTGAAAATAAACTAGGTCAAAAAATAAACAAACCCATATAGGTCTTGAAATGTCCACATGTGTGAGATATTCCATCATCAAACTACGTACTTGGCTCTTTCTGGCCACATTGTAAATTTGGCTATGGGAAAACAATGAATTTTGATTGAGAATCCAAATTTTCACCCTCATATATTTGACCATACTTTGATGCATGATTTTAGATCTAGTGCATAACAACTAGGGACTAATTTGATCATAACCATATGACCAACTCCCCTAGACTCATTCCCACATAGTAATGGTGACATCATCAAACTACATACTCAGATTTTCTACCATTAGACCCAAACTATCTAGATGAAAACTATGGACTACCAGATGAATTCTACTTATGCACGTAAACTTTCAAAGCATATATAACATCTTAGGGACCTCTTTCACATGATCTAATCACCATACTCAACCCTGAACACATCTGATCATTCAAACTTTAAAGTTCAACTAAGCCAACATCAAGCATACTAGGATAAACACATTACACACTTTGTCAGTGTCACATAGACTATCAAGGATCTTCATACACTCACTAAGAAACTTCCATGAAATCACCATGACATCACTAATAACTCTCCAACATAATATGGGTAGTCATCAAGGAGGTTTATCTGCTAATCAAGCACCGATGTTGAATGGATCCAATTATGATTTTTGGAGTATGAATATGAGGACATATATTATGTCCCTAGGTTTTGATGTATGGAAATATATTTTGGATGGTTATGTTTTTCCTACTACTTCATCTAGTGCTATAGATAATAAGCTATCTAAGAATAATTCTAAGGTAATGAATGCCATTACTTGTGGTCTTACAGAGACTGAGTTCACCAAGGTAAACCATTGTAAATACGATAAAAATATATGGGACAAATTGTAGATCATTTATGAAGGATATTCAAAGGCTAAGCTTCCTAATTTGTAGACTCATAGAATATATTTTGAAATTCTCAAGATGAAGGAAGAAGATTTTGTGGCATCCTTTTTGTAGAAAGTTGGTGATATTGTGAACATCATTAGAGGTCTTTGAGAAAACCTTCAAGAGCCTAATATAGTTCAAAAACAATTAAGGTCTCTATCCCTCAAGTTTGATCCAAAAGTATCTAATATAGAATAAATTCATGATCTTACTCAATTGAAGATGGATCAATTACATGGCACCCTTATGGCCTATGAGATGAGAGCAAATGATGATATACCACCAAAGAAGGAATTAGATTTCAAGATTGAAATGAATAAAAATAAGAAGTTCTAAGGTATGAAACATAAGGAGGATGAACTAATTACTTTGATTTTAAGGAAATTCAAAATAGTTTCAAGCAAGTATAAGGGTAAACTACCCCTCAAATGATTTAATTGTGGAGAGGTAGGATATTTTGCTAATAAGTGCCCTCATAAGTAAAAGAAGAATGATGATGAATAGCATGATCAAAGCCATGATTATGGAAAGAGATCATTCAAGTATGATAAAATCAAAAAAAGGATTTAGAAGGTTTGACAACAATAAAAAGTACTTCAAGGATAAGAAGAGTCTCTACACCAAAGAAGATTGTAACTCATTAGATGAGAGTGAAGTTAGTGATTTAGAGTATGATCATGAAGATGATGGTCCTACTAAAGATGAATCCCTCTTCATGGCTGAGGAAGGAAGTTTTTCACATCAAAATGAGTCTACTTGAAGTGATTTAGATAATGATTAAGATAAGGTGGACTATGAGACTAAGTTGATGAATGCCCTTGAAGGACTGAAGAATGAGAAGAATATTAACAAGAAGCTGAAGTCACAAATTAAGGACTATGAGGAGAAATTCCATGTCTGTGAAATAATAATGAATGAAGACACCAAGGATCATGAAGATAGAGTTAAGCATCTTAGTTGTCAATTGGAAATTTTATCTACAAGCCTAAAAGCTAAAGAAGATGAATGTTTAGGTATGTTTTTGAAAATGAGTCTTTGAAATATAATTTAGAGAAGACATCTAGTAAGGTGAAGTTGTTTTTGAGATTTTAAAAGAGCTCAAGTGATCTAGATAATATTTTAAATGATCAAAAACATGAAAGTGATAGAATTAGTCTTGGATACAAAGAAGAACTGAAGAATAAAACTCAAGATAGGATTAAGACTAATGTGAACAAGAACAATTTCACTTTGAAGACAAATCATTAGATAAGAAATGAAGGTGCTAGTAGACTAAAGACAAATTAGATTAGAAAACCAAATGCCATAAGGTATGCAAGTTTCAATGGTTATTATTACATATGTAATAAGTTTGGGTATAGAGCTAGAGAATGCATAAGACCTGCTAGAAATGAGTTTAGATGGAATTATGATGGGGGTCATCAGTCAAAAGGTGTGAACAAAGTTAAGTTCTTCAATTATCTTGATGAGGGACACTTTAATAAGCAATTTACAAATATGGTAAGGTAAGGTAATTATTCTTCAAAAAGAGTAGTTTATTTTAGTTGTCATGACATTAGACACATTGATAATTTTTATCTAAACAAGGTAATACAAGATGAATTCCCATCAAGGAGTATTATTTGATACAACTATAAGAAGATTAGTCACATTTATAAATTCTACAAGAAAAGGCCTATAAGATAGAATAGGTTTTATCAAGATCCTAGAATGTAAGGTAGAAGGAAAGTTAACTCATGTACAACAAAGGTGACAAGTGTGATTCATGATGAGTTTGCAGGTCCAAGTAATCTTTTTGATATGTTGAAGAATGCTATAGAAGTTAAAGAGTGCCAAATGGTCTCATTGTCTACTCATGTTGAAAACGAAGAGACCAAGCTCACAGAAAAGACTAAGGTTCTGGTTGAAGGTAGTTATGAGGTGTGTATGGATCCAAGTGAACAACATGTTGTTGCTAAGAAATTTTCATGCAATGAACATCAATTTTCAATGCCTAGTGATGAGGTTCAAAACTGTAATTTTGATTCTTCAAATAAAAAGGTATGTTAATTATCCATAGTTACTCCATGTGCTATCAATTTAATCTTAGAAGATAAAGAGAGTGATTTATAAAAGGAACCAATTGTCATATTTTATACTGATAATAAGAAGAACAAAAGAAATAAATCTTATAGCTATAAGAGGATTCTAGTGGTTACTGAGGAGATGTGGGCCACTCCTGGCTTCACTTTATTTTAGAGCATCATGGTGCAGAGGATGTCTCTATATATACTTCTTAAGAGATTCTTTATAGTGGAGAATCAATTATTTTTATGTTGTTCTTCAAATGGTCTTATGAGGCTAGATATGAGTGTTTTCAGTTAGAGCAAGTATGTATAGGTAAAAGATATGCTATGGTAATGTCAGAGTAATGTCAAAGTTGTTTATGGTCAAGTCTACAGGGTCAAATTAAAGGTTTTCAAGTAATAAAAGATGATTTGTGATTTTTCAAGATGATATTTTTTCATACAAAGGTCTGTTGACCTTATTCTAGCATGCTCCGGGTGATTTTGTGGTTTGAAGGTATGTTAAAGTCAAATTGGAAACTTTTGAGTACTCTTAGTTTTCTTAGTTTTAGCTTAAGGGAAAGGAAGCCTAAAATGGGTTATAGGATGTATATGTTCCCAATGGTGTGTAATCTCAAATCTTAGTCCAAAAGTGTGTGATGGTTGTCTCCAGGTGTGTAA
Organism: Torreya grandis; assembly: GCA_037957365.1. Taxonomy (NCBI): domain Eukaryota; kingdom Viridiplantae; phylum Streptophyta; class Pinopsida; order Cupressales; family Taxaceae; genus Torreya; species Torreya grandis. Next base: position 232,183 of record JARHVA010004238.1, on the reverse strand, counting down.
AACTTCTTAGGAATGTGCGTTAACAAGAAGGTGCTATGTTGACCTTATTTATTTTGAAATTCTAGGGTTTTGGGCTTTGCTAGAAAAGTGGTTTGCCTTATGATTTAAAGTCTAAGGATTATTAATAGGTTGAATGGTCCAATTAGATTATTGAATCAATCTTCACATAGATATGAAGGTTTGTGGTTTTCAAATTATTCATGTTTTTGTCAAGATGGAAGCCTAAATGGCTAGTAGGTTTGTAAAGGAAGTATGTTTCATAGGATGATCTAGATAATGGGAATTGGTTTTATTTATGGGATATATGATAGTGCTATATATATGAATTTTTAGGTCTTTTTAGTATGTCTATTGAAAGTTCTGGGCTATGCAAGTTCTAGGTAGGGATACAAGGAGACTAGACATGCCTTGAAAGAAGAATAGTGTTTTTTTGTTCAATTTATCTAAAATAGAAAGTTATGGGTGTTTCAAGGAGAGTTATTAGGTTATTTTTTATCATGTTTTCTATTTATTTATTGGCATTCATTTTTATTGGAGGTCCTTGAGGCAGTTTGAGAGAGAAGGCTAGTAAGCTTGTGTAATGATTCTTCATGGTGTGTGGAGATCTGAAGATGCTCAAGAGGTACAATGGATTAGATATCCTAGGGGGAGTCCATTTCACATGTTTGTTGATGAGTTTCATCAGAGTTTAGTCATAGTTTGTGTGTTCTTTCTTCATTAGTTACAGTGCTTGGTTGAAGAGAATGTTGGCATGTAGCAAAAGGAAGTTATCAAGGCAAGAAGAGGTAGGATCAAGGTAAGGGGAGTTTGTATCATATTTATAAATGGTCCTCTCTTGTTTATGGTATTTTAAAGTCCTCAAGATCAGATTATTCCCAATTTTTCATTGTGCCAAAGGGGGAGAAAGTTCATGTTATGAGAGTGCTCGAAGATAGAGAAGGAAGGTGAGCTATATGATGTGTGTTGACATCAATGACAAAAGGGGATATTATGGTAATGTGTTTAGTGATGCCATAAAATTTTCAAAGTGAGTGGATGAAGTGACTTGATAGTCTAAAGTGATAATGACAAAGTGTGCAATGTGTTTGTCCTAGTATGCTTGAAGTAGGCTTGGTTGATCTTTAGAGTTTGACTATTTAGAGATGATTAGGGATGAGTTTGAAGTTTTGATCTTGTGAAATAGGTCATATAAAAGGTAAAGGATGCATTGAATTTTTGTGTGAATAAGTGAAATTATTATGTTAGTCCATAATTCTCATCTAGACATTTTGGGTCTAATGGCAAAAATTTTGAGTAGGCAATTTGATGACATCCTAATTGCCATGTATGGATGAGTCAGGGGGAGTTGGTCATATGGTTGTTATAACATTAGTCTCAAGTTTATATGGTATAAGTATAAATTCATATGATTAAATTTATCCAAATATATGCAATTTAAAAGTTGGGCTCCCAGCTAGTTTGACAGTGTTTTCCCATACTTAGTCAAATTAGCAATGTGGCAAGAAAAGCTATGTAAACATTTTAATGGTGTTATATTTATCATGTGTGGTAATTGTAGGAGAAGTTGATCATATGGGTTTTTTTAGTTTTGTACCTAGTTGAAATGTGCTAAATTTTAGGTCATGTAATGAAGTGCATCAAAATATATGCATGTGTAAAGTTGTCCTTCCAAGTAGTTCTAGGCATAGTTGGCTCTATGGTAGAAAAATTTGAGTGAGTAGATCAATGATGTTATATCTCACATGCATGAAGGTTTAAAGAGCTACATAATACATGGATAGATTCATATTTTAAAGGAGAACATATTTTATAAAGTTTAAAATATTCATTTGAGCAAAACAAAATATATGAAGGCTAAGAGTTGACCTTATAGATAGATTGCAAAGGTTCCCATACTTAGTCAATTTTAAATGATGTTAAATAATATGACTAGATGGAGATCCAACAATTCATAGGGGTTCATATATATATATATATATATATATATATATATATATGAACCCCTATGAATTGTTGGATCTCCATCTAGTCATATTATTTAACATCATTTAAAATTGACTAAGTATGGGAACCTTTGCAATCTATCTATAAGGTCAACTCTTAGCCTTCATATATTTTGTTTTGCTCAAATATTATATATATATATATATATATTCAAAAGGGTCAAAGTGTTCAATACTTAAACTGGGTAAAGACTAAGCTCCTTACAAAAAGATCAATAGAGCGTGCTTGTTCCAAGGTTTTAGGAAGCAGCGAGATGAGGACAAGTGTTCAAAGTTTAATGTAAAGCTAAGGTAAAGATCAGGGTTCTTCTAAGATATAATAGTGATTGGGTGTTTGTAAAAATGGATATCATTGGTACGTATTGCTTTAATGTGATCAAAGTGACAATTGTTTAGCATTGTTAAAAAATGATCTCCTTACAATAAGATCGACAGAGAATATGTGGTCAAGATTCCAAGATTGCATGGGATGAGGTTAATTATTCAAATTTTAAAATTTAGGAAGTGGAGAAACATGAGTTAAAGTTTTAATAATATCAATGGTGTGTATTTAATCTAAGATTCAAGGGTATGAGATCCATTTTAAGTGACTGAAGTTTAACTATGATTGTTTGAATTCAAATATTTGAAATTAACAAAGGAAAGACCAGTGTTTGGTTTTTTGACCATATCTTTTGATACAAGCAACATTTTCTCTTAGTGTGAAAAAATAATTTGTATATAATTTTAAGGTGCATCTATAAATATATATTTTAATATTTTAAAGTGTATACAATCAAAGTTATGAAGGTTTAAAGTTGATTATGTTTTCATGTATGGTCTGCAAGTAACCCAAGAAGGGTAATTGAGCTATCCTTATTGGTATTTCAATGTTTAAAGGTGAGATAGATATTGGAGTATGTTTTAGACTCTATGAGGACCATCTATGTGAATTATGAAGGTTTGAAAAATTATATGCAATATGAACAAAGGGTTAGAAGGCAATTGTGTTTTCATTCTTGATGATTATGTGTATAAAAAGGTGTTTGAGCTAATTAAGAATTAATAGAAGGGGGATGTGACAGATATGATCACTTCAAAAGGATATATAGATCATTTGTCATGATTTGATGTGTTTTAAAGTGTTACTATATTCTTAATTTGCTCATAGAAGTGTCAAAGAGGTGAATGGGTCATAATAGGACCTAAAAGGTGACTTACGCCTACTTGCAAGTGTGTTGTACTTAAATGTGACCCATCTTAGATGAATTAAGGGTTAAGGTATGTGTTTTGATTGATAGGAATATTATGATCTTGATAATCATGATATATATATAAATTGTGAAGCTAAATGAGATGGTTTTTAGACTTGAAAAAGGTTTGTTAGTGTAGAGTGAGCATTGAAGTGAAGAAGAGAGGATAGGTAGTGGGCTTGTTGGATGAGTTGATGAGAAAAATAGTTGTTTAAATGTGTGTATGACCTATAGGTCATATTTATGATGTCAAAATAGTGCTATTTCAGTTTAAATATATTTGAAGAGGTCTGAGTGTGCATATAAGGGTAGTTTGAGTGAAGGAGAGATATTGTGGCATGCCTATGTGAGAGGCATGTATAAGATAGAGAGGGAGTTTGTGTAGGAGATATAAAATCAGAGATCCATCATTAGGTATTGAAGACATCAGTTCTAAGGTGGAGGCTTTCATTTCAAAGGAGGTTCTAAAGGATTTGATCTTCTTTAGGGGTAGTTGCTCCTTGTGGAATAGTTGTTTCACTAATATTGGTCAGAAGGAATTAATTAGTCTTTTGTTTATAATCTCTTATAGGATAAGTATTCCATTTGTTTTAGACTTAAGAGTGGGTTTTATTTCCCATAGGAACTATGCATTGTGTGTTTGATCTTGTGTATGCATTGAATGAATGAGTTCTCTTGTTAATGTTGCTTGATCAAATTGATATATGTTGATCATTTAATAGTTTGAAATGATTGAAAATAAAATATCTAAGCTCACTGATTCAACCCCCCAGTAGTTTTACCTCTAAAAATTAATAATGATAGTGGGACATGGTGGTTTCAAATGTTTTTACATAGGTCAATATATTAATGACAAATATTTCAAAGGATATAAGGTTGGTGTTTTTTAAAGCTGATATGTATGATTTTGTGTCCAATCATGAATTTTTTTGATGTGGGATGTTTTCTTGGTGAATTGGTATTTGAGTTGGTAGTATATTTGATAAAACATCAAGGCACATTGAGTTGGTAGGATTTAATGTAAATGCATACTCATGGATATTTCGAGATCATGTTAGGATTTTGGTGGTTTGAGACTTTATGATGAAGTGTACATGCCTCGATTATTTGAAGTTGTTAAGAAGTTTGTAAGAGGATTAGTCATTTCCAAATTTAATCATGCCAATGACTAAGTTATCAAAATTTCTAAGTTTATCCTCGATTGAAAGAAACTAAGAATCTAATTTCTATTCCTTTAGTTTTTTATGATCCTTCATCTTCTCATTGGGAGTCTATTTTGGGATGTAGGAAACTAAGTTTGGAGAAACCTATTTTAGTAGACAGAAAGCATATGATTGAGATTAATCCTTCCACTTCAGATAAAAGATTAGTTAATCATAGTGATATAGATTCACTAGTTGAGATCAAAGCACTCAAGCTAATCAAGATGGAAATTGATGAAAATATAATTGATTATGGAATGAATTTGGTGTAATTTATAGGAACTAAAATGGAATATAATAATTGTGTTAATGAACAAGGCAAACCATTGATTTAAATGTTTTCAGATTCAAATGATTTCTAGATGTTAGCAGGATGAATTTTTTTAGTTGAAAATTTAGATAATAAAACTCTATGTTTTCAAACTTGATATTTTAATTTGCAGTTTTGATACATGAAATTTTAGATTTTGATATTTGTAGATAGTATTTTGGAAAGTATAACATACTTTTAAGATATGTGTGTGTGTGTGTGTGTGCCTAATTTAATTTTGGAATACGCATTATGGTTTAATATAGATTAAATTTTATTAAACTTTGATTTATATATCTAATAATTGATATATATACTTTATTTAATTATTAATTGATAGGGGTTCCCGCCTATTAAGATAGTACCCAGTCTATATTCAAAAAAACTTGATCTGTTAAGACTTTTTAAGTTTTAATTAAATTTTACTTTAACCAATAACTATTTATAATTAATTAACTTCTAAAATAAATTAGTTAAGATAAAATAATAACTAAGGTTAGTTATAACTTATTTTTAAATTATGTTTGAAGTATAAAAGGAGATCAAGGATTCATTTGAAGAGGAGGAACAACATAGATAGACCCAATGGTACTTTTTCTGATGGTTGAGTAATTGTTTAGGCAATATAGTCCTATATGCATAATCTAAGTATTCAACTTGAATAATGATGAAAAAATCATTTTTTGTGATATTTAATTGATTTATTTTGATTATAAAAGTTGTCTCTCAAGTATTTGTAAAGAAAGATGTTGGTTTCTCAAATAAAATCTATCTTTTTTGTTAAGATGTCTCTCCTTTGAGAGTCGTAAGCTCTATTGTACTTTATATCAACTATATTTTAATATAGATCATTTAATTTTAGATTAATCTTTAATTAATCTATTTTTGTTTTCATTTCTTTAGATTTGTTTAGTTTACTTATTTATTTTTATTTTCTTAAGTTACTCTTTTAGATCTTTCTTTTTGTCCACTTTCTTTAAGTTAAATTTGCTTTCTTTGGTTAATTCTTCTTATAGTTTTAATATAGTTTGAGATTTATTTATTAGGTTTTATTAGATTATATTTGTAGATTCATTTTAGTTTATATTATATATTTTACTTATTTAGATGTTAGATTATTAGTTTGAATTTTGTTTTAGATTTAGGTTGTTTAGTTCTTAGATTGCTTTAATTCTTTTCTTGTTTATTTACTTAGTTGTTTAGATTTAGTGGTTTAGTGGTTTTCATATTTTCTTAACTTAGTTGTCTTTTGTTTGTATTTTCTTTAGTTAGATTATTGACTTCTATTTGTTGAGTCTCTTTGGGTTAATTTCTATTTGAATATTGAGTTGATTGAGGATATATTTATCTTGATTATCTCAAATCTATCTTACTTATATTTCTAATTTATTATTTAGAAGTTACTTGGAAGATGTCATAGTAGAATCAAGATATTACTTGAAATATATTATTTTACTGAGTCAGATTTCTTTCCTTCAAGAGATTGCCTAATTAATAGGCCTTTTTTGTCAGATAAAATAGATTATAGATACATATATAAATTGATTCATTATTTGATAAAGAGGATTCCTAAAATTATAATGAAATATGTTACATTTGATAACATATTTATTATTTCCCAAAACATTTAAAAAACCCCCATGTCTTTAAGATCATAATTGAACCTTTAGAACCCTACTATTAGATTGGTATGATTCCAATTTGACCTTCATGATAGGTGAAAGGTTTGATTAGTTGATGGTATAATTTTCATTGTCAACACACATAGACTAGTTTTTCAAAGTGAGACTCCTCAACAATGGGAAAAAGGTTAAGAGACAACTCCCTAGAGATTGGCTTATCAAAGGGAGGCTCTTTAAAAATAGGCATATGGTCAAGATAATGATTTTCCCAAAAGTAGTTATAATCATTAAGATGTGACTCAATAAAGACTGACTTGTTAGAGTGAGACTTTTTGACATTAGGTATAGTATCAAAAGGTGATTCATCACCAATATATGTTTCAAAAAAAATATAGTGGAATGGTTGGTTCTCTTGGCCTTGGTTTAAAAATAGTTTTAAAATATCATTTTTGAATATATCTTGATCTTTGAATGATTGGCTTGGTTAGAGAGGTACTTATGTTCTTGGTTGGGGATAGATGATTGACATGGGTTTTATAAAGTGGGTAAGGGTTGGTAATAGATGTAGAATGGTCAATGGTTGGATAATGATAGGCTTAAAAAAGGCTGGTTTATGGCTTAGTATTGTAACTATTACCCATCATAATATGATTGGATATATTTGTTGGGATAATGAGCTACTATAATTGGAAGGGCTTGAAATGGTGATGGTAGGCATTGTGAAGCTTGGTTGCTCACACAAGCTAAAGGATGAGGTCCTTAAATGGTAATGGTAGGGAATTAAAAATCTTGGTTTCTCATGAAATCTAAATGATGAGGTCTTGAAATAAAAATGATAGGGCATTATAAAGCTTGGTTAGTTGCACAAGCTAAAGGAAAAGGTCCTGGAATAGAAATGGTAAGGAATTGTGAAGCTTGATTTCTTATACAATCTAAAGGATAAGGTCTTCAAATGTAAATGGTATGGAATCATAAATCTTGGTTTCTCATACAAGTTAAATGATGAGGTCCTAGAATAGAAATGGTAGGGCATTACGAAGCTTGGTTTCCTACACAAGCTAAAAGATGAGGTCCTATAATGGTATGGTAGGGTGTTGTAAAGCTTGGTTTCTCACACAAGTCAAAGGAGGGTTAATGGTATAGTTATAGGATCAAACACTATGAGTGGCGAGGGGATGAATATCATATGTCAATTGACCTAAAGAAGGTATCACTATAGACTATAGTTGGATTCATTCCCTAGATTGAGTATTAAAAGGAGGATATGGATCTGTCTTGCAAATAACATAATTCTAGTAGGGCTCTTGAAAAAATTCATGATATATAACCATGTTATCATAACTAGAATTATACATAGCTCTATTATAAATGTAATGAGACATATCCAATTCAATGATAAATGTTCCTCAAAAAGGCCTAGAGTTATATAAACTCTTAAAAACATTGTCCAAAGGAAAAAGATTCAGACTTGGTCTAACTTGATCTAGTGGTGGAGTTGTATCTCAAAAATGGTATGTGCTTAAACTTGGTCTAAAATAATCTAATGTAAAATTTCTAACAGAAAATGTCTCACATAAAGGGTAAAGTGGCTGAATAAAAATTATCATGCCAAATGCTAGGTTGAAAGTGTTCCAAACAAGTCTAATCTAAGAAAACAAAATTTGTTAGGTATTTAAGCCAAATGTGGCACAAAATCTAAGCTTTAAAAAAGTATTTTCTAGGTATTTTGGCCAAACATAGCATAAAATCTAGACTTTAAACAAAATGAGATATGATTTAATATAAGAAATCTGAAACACTTTGGCATAAAATTGGAATTTAAATTTAGATATGAACTTGGTCAATTACCATAAGGCATGACAAAAGGCATATGGAGAGATAGGATGTTTTTCCCAAATAAAGATAAGCAATAATGAAAATTAGGATTTTTTTAACAAACAAGCTAGACAAAATTGAATGGCATAATGGCACTAGGTAAAGATCCTAAAAGACACATATGCCTTTGGTTTCAAAATTGGCATTTAGTACAAGGCAAATGAGTCTATGAAATAATTTGAAAAGTGTAACAATGTTATCATGCTCTAAAGATGTAATCAATGGTTTGTTTTAAGACTCTAAGGCATAAATTTTTAAATGAATAGGGTAGTGTAATGTTAACCTTTCTAATCAAGTGACACACATATAAAACTTTGACAAAATATTAAGGCAAAGGCATGTAATCAAAATGGCTAGTGTAATTTCTCCTTAAATAAAGGAGTGACATATAAAAAAAATTAGCTTTACATGGCATAACAAACAAAATAGATATATTATATTCAAAACCATTTAATAAAGGATAAAATGACACAAACACCTAAGTGTAATGTCTTAGATCCTAAAATTGGCAAGGTTGCATAGTATTGTCAAATTCCATCTATATACATGATATTGAGAGGATTTTAAGTGTTAATCCAAAAATAAAAGTTCATGAAAAGTAGTATTTTTAGGCCTCCTCTTATCCTAAGAGGTTTTACTATGACATGGAACTTCAAGGTACTCACCTTGCATCAATAATATGTCCACAACAAGTGGGTTTGTTCTAAAACTAAATTTTTGTGTGTTTCTAGATGGTCCTAAGTGTGGCTAACACAAGAGATGCTCATGCCATTTGGATCCATGTCAACCAACTTATTGTGAAAAAGTATTATCATTTTCAAAACCACTACATTCATATCTTTCTTAGTATAATGTAATCTTCAAGTTTCCCCTATGGTCTGAGAAAGTATCTTACTAATGAAGCTTGTTTAACCATTTAAACAAATATCCCAATAAGATGACCTTAATTTTTATAACCCATAATGGAATGGGGTTGAAATGATGTCAGGAGATGAATTTGTAGGTTATTGTTTCCCTATATAACCCATAAGGAGGTGATGAAATCCCTCTCATAATCCAAAATGCAAGAAAATAAAAGACAAGTGAAAAGACTTTATGGTCGTGTTTTGTCACCCAAACTATATAGATTTAGGGAGGGCCTTAATGATATTATTTTCACACCTTTGGATAAGGAAAAAATGCAATAATGATCACTTTTAGTCACTCAATTTCCCTAAGGGGATAGGGGAGAGCATACATGCATCAATTATTTTATGAAAATAAACAACTTTAAAAGAATAAGCATAAAAAAACACTCTTAAGAGTATGTATCTAAGTGTGAGTGTTTATTTTAATTCACCAAAGTGAAATGTCTATGAAATTTTATCCACTTGTTATTAGTTAAAAAACTTACAATAAAATTCACAAACAACCAAGCATAAAAATAACTAAATTCTTTTTAAGCATCATACAAAATGTTCAAGACTTAACTACCTCCAAATTTTTACCATTTTCCAGCTTAGGCCCTCCAAAATTTAGAGGGTTTTTACCTAATTTGAAGCCTAAATGTGAATGGAAAAAAATATTTTGAAATTAGATCTAGGGTTTCTCTATTTTCTTTGTCTCAAAGATCGATGTCGATCCATATAGGGATTGATGTCAATCTATACAAATCAACATCGGTCAACAGAGGTCGAATTGGTCTTGTAAAAACACATAGAAATAAAATACATTTTATAAAAAAATATGGTTAACAACATGATAATAAAATCAACAAATAACACTATATCATGTAGGAAAATGGTTAGATAAACAACATTCAAGCTTGTAAAAACAAAACCAAAACTAGAAAATTCAAGAAAAACTTGTTTAAATAGGTTTTTGCCATGATCTATTCTTTACATAGAGGTTGATGTCAATCCTGAGTGGATTGACCTTAGTTGTGATAGGATTGACATCATTTTTGATATGTTTGATGTCATTTTTGATAATATTGACATCGGTTTTGTTAGAATCAATGTCTATCTCTATGTAAATGGTGTATCACTAAAAAATAGAATACTTGAAAAATAAAGCTAAAACTTGAATTTTTAAGATTCTCAACCACTCATTAAAAAAAATAAGAGTGTAATTTTCATCTCCTTACTTGTATTGGGATGCCTCAAATACCACCAGGTGTTCCATTTTTTATCATAGGAATCTAAAAATGGAGGTTAGTATAGTGCTAGTTTAAGTAAGAAAGCTAAAAAAAATACACTAACACTTACACTCCTACGTAGAACTTGGGGAGAGATTAGTAACAAAAGATAAATGAAAGCACAACTAAAACATAGAATATAAAAAATATTTTACCTTCCTTTGGAGCTCTAAATTATTTGTTGAGTGGCTTTCTTGGCTTGTGCATCAAAGAGTCTTTGGCAAATGAAGCTTGTTGGCTCCTTCTCTCCTTGGCACCATTGGCTTGTGTTGTGGCTTGGATTAAGATTTTAGAATTATAACACTAATTCCAAGGTATTTATATCATCATAACACTATATCAAATGGATTTTCTCTCTTCAAATTTGCATTATAACTTTTGCTTATGAGAGCTTAAAAATGAAGAGGCATGGCATTGTATTTATAGCCTAAGGATTTAAATCTCACCCAAGGTGAGTTAGGGTTAAGTTAAGGATTTGAAAAAGTTAAAACCTAACCTAGGTGAGTCAAATATAAGCCCAATAGAATTAATAATTATTAAGTAACTATGATTTGTAATTACTAAGCATGACTTTCCAAAATAGATATTTTAGGATATTTTCAAAGGGCTTGACAACTCGTAAAGGCAATGGTGAAAGGCTAGGATATTTTAAATTTTTGAATTTCCTTTTTTAGATTTTCATTAATTTCACATGGATAATTAAACTAGGAATTTAATTTTTTTAATCTTGTTAATTAATTATTATTATCCATTTAGCTCTTTCAAGATTTGATATTTGTTTATGTGCCCCACTTAAGAGGTCCATAAGCCAAATTGACTATTGTGATGTTTCAAGGTGATTAGGGATGACTTTGTGAGAGGTTATTATTGCATACAATAGGTTACCCTAATTAGGGATGTATAAAATTGATTATAATCTTTGAAAAATGATGCACAAGCAAATTTGGTACGTTAAGTGATTCCTAGGCTTAATTTTTAATGGTTGGTAGGAATCGGTATGAATTCCAGTCGAAGGCCAATTTTAGGTGTCTACAAAAAAACTTATTGATTGACCATAAAACCATGTATAGTTAGGATCCATGATAAATGATGAGATGTTAAAATAAATTTAGCTTATTCTACCATGTTTGGGTATGCCATTGATGGGTTGTAACACCCACTACCATTTAGTTGCATACTTATCACTATAAAGAAATTTTGTCAAAGAAAACCCTAACACAAAATGGATAAAGTATTAAAATAAAATGGGAGAACAAGAAGGGATGAAGGTGGAAGTGGAGCCTAGTCTAGACATAGGCATGCCAACCTTATATCCTCATTAAATATTATGTGTATTAGTAAATTATATAGTTTAATACCTTGTTCATGCAATAAACCCATATATGCATACTCAGGTATACATCTATGATTCTATACCTAGGGTTAGGGGATATATATATATATATAAATATATATATATATATAAATATATATATATATATATATATATATATATATATATATATATATATATATATATATATATATATATAATTAATTCTACATTTCTTAATATCCCATAGGGGAGAAATGATTTTTTAATGGTAAAAATGGTATAATTGTAGCTAGTTTTGTGTTATGATTTTAAAAGTTTACTATTAAAAAAGAGCCAAAATGTAACTTGTATACTATTGATTACTCATTTAATAGTTGTATTTATCTTTTGTTAACTTAAATACAATGTCAGGATATTATTTGGTGTGTAATATAGTCTTACTTGGGTACCTTCCTATATTTTATTTCTCTACTATGGATTGAATCTCCATGATTTCAAGGTAAAATGTAGTCTATGATTTTTGTCTACCTATTGTAATATGATTGATTTCTATAGCTAGGTTATTTAAAAGGATTAATGCCTAATCCTTACCTTAATGAAATTCTATGTTAAGTTTTTAATTATTTACTACCTAGAGATTATATGGTGTTATGACATGGGAAATTAACTATATAAGATTGGATGTAGTAACGTTTCAGCATTATAAGTTTGTTTCTATATATTTTATTGGTGTAAGATGATTTTTGTATGGTTATGATGAATTGGAGTGACTTTGGATATTGTATCATTTGGTGGTACTGCTCAATTAAACTTGTGGAATTTTATATGGTTATTCTCTAAATTTAACCTTACATACATTAAACATTTTCTTATTTTCTGTTTCATTTTAGTCGATCAAAAACTAGAATATTGGATAACTAAAATCTTGTCAAGGATTAAGGATTATTTTAGTCCTCTCTCTTTTTGGTCATACAAGTAATATTTTATTTTACACTTAAGTAATGAATTATCATGTTTTAAAGGGTAGTTTTCCAGTATGTTAAACTCCTTATGTACTTCAAATGATTTCATGATGTTATCACAATATTTTTTGTTAGTGCACATTAATATTAATTATGATATGGAAACAAGTGGGTTATTGGACTAATTTGTTCATAATTTTTTTTGTGAAATGTTTTATGAGGAAATAAAAACAATTTTTTAACACTAGTTTGACTACATACATTTTTTACCTTGATGCTTGACTCTTGAGGAATGTTAAGAAGTATGTTTTATTGGTGTAGATTTTTATCCCATAGGGTTTTGTCTACAGAGTATAGTCAACTTAATTAGGTTTAATAAAGGTACGTATTGGAAAATAATCCCACATGCATGATGATTTTGGGATTTATCTATTTTATACATATATAAGGAACCTTCCAACGTACTTTTTGTCTAATGCTTTTTTGAATGCTTGAATTCTTAATGAGATAATGCTCTTTTGCACAAATTTCCTTATGTAAGATTTTTATTTCAAGTTATGAGATTTCAATCTATAGGTTATTCATTCATGATTCACTATATAGTTGATCGTGGTGTAATCTGACATGGTATTAGACACATTCTAATAGCTATTTTCCATTATAATCTTTCTGAGATCCTTACTATGCATTCCCACTATTTTTGTGGTTTCAATTTTCAAGGGCTTGGTGGGGTTTTTAAAAACCTCAATTAGATATTTATAACTATAGTCTCTAGATGAAAAATGGACATTGACATTAGATTTAGAAGCTGCCAGAATCTTAGGACTAATTGTAAACACAACCTAGTTTCATGATAGCCATTTTTGGCCATTTCTAGAGGGTTTCATGTAGTTTTCTTGGTTTTCATGAATTTTTGTACCACCAAATTCTTGAATCCAAAAAAAAATTATATTTTTTTCTAGATTTTGTATATTTCCAAATAGGTCTTTACCAGTTTTTCATAAATCTAAACTAATTTTTGTATATTTGAGATTTTCTTGCATGTTTAATCACCATTTTTGGTTCACTTTAACAACTATTTTGTAAAATTATAGACTTAGAATATCTTTGGGATATGTTCAAGCCCTCTTCCATGTGGATACATGGGCCATAAACATGTGAAAAAAATTTCACCTTCACTAGACTGAAGGCCCTCTAGTCTGACCAAGATAATGCAAACATGCAGATGCAAAACTCTATGCACCCATGCCTCATGCCTCCACATGGACTAAGGCCATCCAATCAACCCCCAACCATGTATTTATGAATATCATGACAAAGGACACACCTGTGAATTTTTAGGACTGATGGTAATCTATCCCATCCCTCACCTACATGATGATGTGATGAAACCAAAGTAACACATTTTCACATGTCGTGCGACTATGGATCCTAAGATCCTATATCCTGATGACCTGACCTATAGCCTTGTAGCAACATGGATGGACCTTCCACATGATTATGTGACTAATATACATAGGTGAAATAATCTCATAAAATTCAATGACAATATAACAAGGAATCAATTTTAAGTCCAAGAATTCCTTGAGATGTGTGTGAAATTGTCAACTTTAAGACAAGGGTTTATGACACTATTTATAGACAAAATGGGACATTTTGGGAGTGAAATCACTCCCCAAGTCATATCACATTGTAAATTCACATCATCAAGGTGTAAATTACTCATCTTACCCCTTATTACCTTGGTCATATGGTGTGGTCACATGAGGCAAGCACCCAACTTAGCCTTTAGCCCTTAGTCATATGGAAATTAAGCCCATGGTCACTTCCCATACAAAAATACATAAATTTTGATCAAGTGAGGATTAAATTTTTATTTTGAAATTTTATGTATAAAAATTTCCTTTTGGGAAGTTGATCAAAAAATTTCCAACACTATTTCCACCAAATGTTTCATGCAAGTAGATTTTCAAACATGCATAACATTTTATCAGTAACTCAAATTTGAGTGTTGTATTATTCAAAAGTGATTTTTTTTCATAATATATGTATTGGTGGTATTTTTAGGCCCTATAGATCTCTCTTCAAAAAAATATTATACTCTTAGACTCATTATTAGTTGAGTTTGATGTCCCTCAAGTTCTTTCATACTTACGCACATTTTTTCAAGATGTATTCTTGGTTAAGTCTAACATCTATATGAGTGAAATTATATTTGAAACTTAGGGGGGTCACTATGATAGTTTTTATGGGGTAATATGTGGTGTTGTGTATTGTTCTTTCTACATTTCTTCTTTTTTTCTACAAGAATCTATTTTCTACATTATGGATTCAAGTCAAATAAGTCTGCTCATATCATTTAATTATCATGAATGGATATCTAGAATGGAAATTATTTTAAAATACAAGGGTTACCATCAAATTATAATGATCACTGATATTAAAAATATAATAGTAGAAGTGAAAATTAAATGGTCCAACCATTGTGATAATGTCCATAAACTCTTATCTTTCCATCTCTCCTAATCTACTCTTTCACATAGAATCTGACAAAACCGTACTCAAGTGCGGTCCACTCTAAACACACTCTTTTGAAAGAAGGATGTGATGAGAGGACATCAGATATATAATTAGCTCATAAATCTAAGATTAGATTACTATGATTCCCTCCAAGACTTCTTCACTAAATTTAGACTTTTAAGGTTGTAATTGAAATAATGTGGAATTAGAAAGAAAGATGAATAACTTATTTTATTGATAATCTACAAACTCGATCTATAATATTATGTGTTTTTATGCACTTTCCATGCACAAAAAGTGATCTTGAAGCCACGTGGAAGATGCCTTATTTAGATGCATTTGTTAATGACTTGATTTGGGATCAAGATAAATTGATACATATGGCCACAATAAAGTCCTTGAAATCTCATGTACTTTTTTCTACTAAAGAGAAGGATTCAAACCACAAAGAGAAGAAAAAAAATAAAAAGGATCAAGAAAAGGATGCAAATCCTCCCACCCACAAATCCAACCATGATACCTCTTATTATAGTTCTAATCATAAGAAATAATGGATTAAGTGTGGGTTTTGATCCATAAATCATGATGAAAGCAAATGCTTGAAGAAATAGATTGACCAACTAATGAATATTATTGAGAAGCACAACATCAGTGTCCCTAATTCTAATAATTTTCACTCATCAACCCATGAATCATCTAGGGAAAATGATCATGGAAAAAAAAGCAAAAGAGAATAGTAAGGTGAAATCAAAGGGAAAGACCCTAGTTACTATTGTATCTTAGACTCCTAAATGGGTCATTAACTCTGGTACTTCACATCATATGGACTCTTCATAGATATATTTTGATTCCTTGGATCCATGTGACATGATGATGTAGAGATATACAACGAAAAGATAATATCCTTATCTCTATGACTCTTTACCCTTTACATAGGTTCCAAAGGTCATTCAAGTGTACACTGATGTTCTGACTACCTTGAGGTTTTGATTATCTTTAGCATACTTAATTAGGGTAATTTTAGGCCTCTTATCTCATTTTGAATACCTTTACCCACTTTTTTCCTTATCTTGACCACTTTCCTTTTACTCACAGATTACTCTAGTAACCCTTTTCTCGACTATGATTTATAAGTATAGTCATGTATAGATGAATATCAAACAACTAATGGCTAATTAAAAAACCCTCTATTTATTTTAATATTCATATTAAATTTTAGGTTCCAAATATAACTTTAAACCCTTCTTTGCTTCTCTTTATAACCCCGATTAGGCCTAATTAGGCCTACACTACATAAAACTACACACATGTGTCTAAAAAATTTACATAGCTATGCCATTTCACCACAAAAACAACATAGTATCTTTTTATGCCTTGAGTTCCATTAGATGGAAAAATTATGTGGAATTATTTTGATCAAAACTCCTACAAATTGTAATTCAAGGTTAGAACCCTAGATCAGGTTACTGTTAACCCTGTCTGCACCTGAGAGCTCTCTAAATGATCTTAATCTCTCTAAATGTGGTTTCAAGACTTAATAAATATTTTATAATATTTGTGGGAATTACCACCTCTTCCAACCATCATATTGACACAAAAATCCTTACACATAACTTATAAAACTCATTCTTGGTTCGAAGTGAGATTAAAAGCAAATATGCAGGGTATGGAAATGCATTAGTGAGGTTGATGTGGCTTAAAACAATTTGTAAATTGAATGAATAAATTATATGGTTTCAAAAACACTTAATTCAAATTTTATATTATCATTTGTATACAGAATCTTCTCTACTCAATCATTTTATGGCTTTCTTGGTTCAAGAAACCACATAGTCTTGTATATAGAATACTAAAGATTAGTTATTTAGCATTGAATATTCCAATAAATAATTTTAAAACCTATCTATAGGTTATAGGAATATAAAATACTTCACTCACCTTATCCAATCTGAAGTTATGTCCACCATAACTCTGTACTTTCCTTTTTAATACTCTACGTATTCACACAACATGCTTAATTACTTTCTTGCAGTCTGTAAGAATTGTCAATAGGGATTTTAGATAATCACATAGATATTTAAAACTCATTAAAATATAAAACACACTATAAACCTTGAAAATACCTATTCCAATTATTTATAACTATCTTAATGCATGCCTCCTTTGAATCTTTTATAAATTGACAATTAACACTTACACAGTCATAAAGTATATAGCCTGTTAGTTTTTTTTTAGGATTTTTATTCTCAAAATGAAATTTAAGAAATAAATGAGCTTAATAAAGGTTTTATTTATCTATCTTCCATCATGGAATCAACAAGAATTCATTTTGAATCCTTACAACAATCTTTCTCCACTATTGGTTACTCATTGCCTATAAATACCTTTCCTTACAGGGTTGTTTAGTTCACCATGACAAGAATATTTAAAATAATATAGAAATATTTAAAAATACATTAAATTTATACTTATAAACTCACCAAAAACAAATAAAACATGAAAATACTACATATAAACTCTTGCTTCATTGATCAATCATTGCACACTCATTTACCATTGTGCACACATAAGACAAAACATGGGTTAACAATAACTTTACACCAATTTTATAAACTTATTTATTATTTATTGGGATTATATTACATTAAAATTCAAATATTAATTAAAAATTGAATACCAAAACCAAAAATATAATTTTTATATCTACCAAAACTATCACAACTAACTTCAAGCAACTTCTTGCAAGGGTGTTACCCATGACATCAATACCAAGATGGGTTATTCTATACAAGTGAATCTTGAGGAGATGTTTATAAAAATAAAATTAATTATTAACTTTACCTATACATATAACATATTAATAACCTATTGAGCAATTCCTACATCATCCTTTCAGTGCTAATACATTTAAATATTCAAATTGTGAAATTTGGTGGGAAACTCAAATTTGAAACTCCAACCACCCTAGACACTCTCTAATCACTTGGAAAGCATTCAAAATTGAATTTTTATACTCCCAAAATTGATCCCAAACCTAAACATGTATTTTTACTCCCTAATCAATTGAATTAGAAAAAAATTTCATTCATCTGGTCCATGAGTGATGCTCCCACATCATACCTCCAAGGGGAAAAATAAAAATAAACTAAAAGTGAATTTCCTATCCATGATCCTTTATATATTTATTTTTAGGTCTTTGATAGCATAATTATTATTTATTTTAGTGTCTTTAATGAAATACGTCTTCTTAAATGTGACATCCTGTTGATTCCAAATATTTTTCTTACTTTGCTTATTTAAGATGCATGTTGTGTTAGCTCAATTGGTTTGAGGAAACTAACTTGCCCAACCTAAACCTATTTTAACCTCATCCCTTGTTTTATTCCTCCTTTATTCTCATACATCACTAAAAATTATTGTTGCACCTATACCATTTCACAACTCTTGTTCATATGCATGACTAGATCTAAAAAACTGAACTCCTAGCTTGATATGCCTCATTTGTTGCTTCTTCCTCTTTCTCTAGTTCTTGTAATGATTTTTATGTAATATATTATCAAATTGTACTATTTATGTCTTTACCATATATTTTATTATTTAAATCTCATGCAAAATTTTTAAGGACAAGAAAGAACAAAACAAAATAACACCTTGTTTAAAATAACTTACTTCTTCACCTTCCATCCAAATCATTCCTCCTCTTTTTTGTTCAGCTGATGCAACTTTGCACATCTCCTCAAATGATTGAGTTTGTGGCTCTAATTAAACACCCATTCCTTCATTATTCTATT
Source organism: Torreya grandis (assembly GCA_037957365.1). Lineage (NCBI taxonomy): Eukaryota > Viridiplantae > Streptophyta > Pinopsida > Cupressales > Taxaceae > Torreya > Torreya grandis. Next base: position 213,175 of record JARHVA010004238.1, on the reverse strand, counting down.
TTACCTTCTTATTCTAGTCACCTAAAACCTCATATCCTTGTTTTGAATGCCAATGTAGACCTATATTCCACACCTTGAGGTGTTACAATTATTTAGCTTTTACTATGACTGAGTATGATTTAATTTTATCACTATGATGAGTAAGATCAGCCATCCTTATTATATCCTTTAATTCATTTGGTTTACTCACCCTACATTAATCTTGATTGATGATTTATTATCTAGAAATCACTTCTTCAAATAATGGTCAAGGTATCCTTCTATGTAAATCAAGGTATGATAGCTATTTGTAATCATCTTCATATCTTGAATCATGATGTAAAATGTTCACCAATCTTGATAGCCTATGAGAGATATCTTCCAAACTTTCACTTACCTCTATTTTGGAGTCTTGACTCCACATGAAGTGCTCCTTTTGACTCTTCTCCACTAATATCCCATATATTTTTCTTAGCCTTGATTATCTTGTCACCCCTTAAAACATGATAAATTTGAAGTTAATTATCATACATTTGTCTTTATATATGCTTATATTTGTTAACATTCCTCCACATATCATCTTTAGACATCATTTTCTTGTTATTCTCTAAAGCTTGAACAACTTGAAAATCCTTACCATATTCTTGCATGTCTAAATGAGTTTCATGAATATTATTTTTCTTCATACCACCTAGGTATTCTATAGATCTAGAATTAGACCAAGAGTTATCACAAAAATCATGAAATTCAAAAACTTGCATGACGATACCTTGATCCCCTTCTTTCATATGCATGTCTAGTCCTTTGACTATCTTTTTTGGCTTATTTCCATCTTCATAGCTTTGTGTGGACCTTCATCATGCTGCTCAACTTCTTGATTTGATATTTAGACTCTTTCCTTTTCTCTCTTGCTAATTATTTCTCACACATATGTAGGAATACAAAATCACCAATCAAATTTATACTTCTTTGACTTCTACATACTTGTTCCTATGTATCCTTTGCTTGATTCTTGATCTTGTATGGATTATCTCCACTTAACTTGATCCTAGTTGCTCCTTTTGTAATGTAAGAGCATCAAAATGTGCTTCACTCTAATGTTGTAAATACATTAAATAATACTTGGTTATGGTCTTAGAATGTCTATTGAAATGTTATGAATATATTTTCAACCTATTTGAGTGTAAATTCAACCTTAGAATGGTCTATAATTTTTTCCCACATTGGAGGATGATAGAAAAAGTATATGTTGGTTAGAGATAAGATTAAATGAGATAATCTCAGTCTTACTTTAAGACCAAACTAAATTTATACCTGTTACCACTAAGATAGGATCCCAATAAAGAAAACAAACTGGTAAATGGTCGATATATATAGTCTTTGAGTAGAGTAAGATGGAGAGTGAGAGGTGGAGTATTACATATAAGAGTGAAGGAGTGGAAAGGATCAAATATAAATAAGGACTTTAAGGCCGTATGACTGTATGAAGATATGGATTGATTGTATGTATGAATGTATTTATATAAATCTTGGAGAATTATAGAGATCAATGTGAAATAAGACTCAAATATAGGTTTGAATGCATTTTTAACACATTTTTAATAAATAAAACATTGAAGTTGGTTTGTATAACATGTTAAATCTTCATAAATGTGTCTGATGATATCAATATCTAGTTTTCAAATCTGTATAACTATAGACAAAATTTTCAATGCATGAAATGGATTAGAGATATGTAGTTTTAGTGATATGAAAATTTTAGAATGTTTATGAGTGTCTAAGAACACTATGTAAAGGTAAATTAATGTCTTGGAATTATTTAGGTTGTAATATATCTTCAAACTTCATCTATTAACTTGAATAAATAGTATTTTTATTTACATTATCTAATTGAAGGGTAAATGTCATGAAGCTTATTAGATATTATAAAAGTAATTGTGATGTCAGGGAGATGATTTTAAAATAGTCTTATTGTCATGTCATGGGATGATAATGATATAATTTAATACTTGAGTTGTTTACATTGTCATTTGAATTAAAAAGATTGCAAGCATCATAGTTATGTTTGTTTTGATATTTGATAATTGAAATCTGAGCTTGGTAGACTTTTATCCATATGCAAGAGTAGAAATCTAAATTCTGTGTTGATTTGGGGTTGATAAAATTACAAATTTCTCATTTTTATGCTTCATGATTGGGAAAAAAATGACATTAGTAAATATTTAGATTGGTTATCAATAGTATAAAGTGATATTCTAAGAACTGATTGGGCCCTAGTTTTCTTTACTCTCCATTGGTGTTCTATTTGAATGATTTTTGGTGTTTTAACTAATCCCTACTGATAGATAAGGAAATAGATCCTAAAATTTTATAGTTATAAGCAAGTCCATGAGTATCAACTTGTATCTATTTTTGTCCACATTCACCTTGAAGTCATGTGTGAATTGGCAAGGAAGATATATGAACTGATGAGATAAGATATTTTAGAATAAGAGACAGTTGGTTGTATGTTAGAGGTCTAATAAATGGTTTTTTAAAATTATTTGAGTGTATTCATGCATAGATGATTTAATTATCTAAGAGTATAAAATAGATTTCAAACTCTTATATAAATATTGGTCATTATATAGAATTCAAGAAAGTTTGTGCATTATATTTGATCTAAACAACTATATATGCCAAAACATGTTTAATCTTTTCTTTAAGCCCTTTTGAACATAGAAATGATGAAATGAAATAATCATTAAGTATATATCATATGACCACTAATTCCATCCTTATAAGTCAAATGATTGACTATCTTCAGGATTGTTGCTCAAAAAATGATCAGAAGTGTTGAGTGTGAAACTTTTCTTGGTCTGTATAAAGATACCAGAAGACATATTATTTCATATTTGGCCACTATATCCTAATTTTGTGAACCATTTATTGGTTAGATATTATGGCTCCAAATTTCTCTTGTGAGAGATCAATATAAAATTTAAATCATTAAAATCAGGATTCTAAATCTATTTATTGGACAGAACAGGAGCCACTTAAATTATAGAGATTTGTGTGCATGCAAAGATAATAGATTTGAAATGAAAATGAACACATTGGTTTTAATTGAATCTTATGATAATTTGTATACATTTATTGAGGGGACTATTTTACATAAGGATTTGCATATTTATGAGGGTTGAATTCTTTCATTAAAATAATTTATAAGTGTCTTAGTCAATCCTACAAGAGAATAATAATTTTATAGGTTTGATTGGTGAGATTTCCATAAATTAATGGTATTATAGCTTAAATAAGATCATGGGATAAGTATGTTTTGATTTGGATTCAGGTTGCTAATTGAAGTAAATAGTGAAAGAAATAAAAGGTTTTGTCAATAGTGATTAGTTTTGAAAGGTCTAGAAACTTGGGAAGCTTGGTAGAAGAAGGTATGTTTTTACTTATTAGGATTTGGTTACAATGATTGAAAAATTATAGGTATCAAAAAAGAGTGAGAGGAAAAAGGTTATTGGAAACATTAAGTAAGAGATTTGAGTGGTAAATACATATACCCATTAAGGCTTAAAAGAGATAGTAGAAGTTCAGGGAAAAGATCAAGGAGAGATTTTAGAAAAGTGAAGAGGTCCAAGGTAAGGACTAGAAGATAACCAAAAGATAGGTTGAAAAAGACCTAGGTGAGGTACTAGAGATAGAAAGAAGGATAAAATTGGTAAGAGGATATAGGTCTAGTGAAAACCTAAGATAAGATGGAAAGTGAATAGAGAGATGAAGGGCTCAGGGAAGGCAAATTGCCATAGAGAAATGACTAAAGCAGAGATACAAAAAGAGATTATTGAGATGAAAGTGATCTTGGAAATAATGGAAGAATTTTTGGAGGAATCAAGGCAGATATTCCTAGTGAAGATTATAAGGGTGATCAAATGGCCTCTCATAAAAATCCTAGAGAAGAGAAAAAGGAAAATACAGAGATTGATAGCAAGGCAATCTAAGGAAATAAAAAAGGAAAAGAAGTCTAAATTTTTTTAATATGACATTTTATTGTCATGTGTGAATACAGGTATAAAATCAACTGAAGGTGAAGACCATTTTAAGGGAATTGAATTTGAAAAGCATGAGCATCATGATTATGAATAAATTGAATGGATTAATTGGGTAGTAGAGTATGAGGATGCTAGATGGATATTAAGAAGCATTTGAAGAGGCTCAATATCCTCAAAATTTTCCATGTAATATTGTATTTGATAAAGAAATTATAAATTTTCAAGAAGATGCTTTGTAAAAGACAATTGAAATATTAGATAAATTCAGGATGCTAGATGGATATTAAGAAGCATTTGAAGAGGCTCAATATCCTCAAAATTTTCCATGTAATATTGTATTTGATAAAGAAATTATAAATTTTCAAGAAGATGCTTTGTAAAAGACAATTGAAATATTAGATAAATTCATGAATGATGGACGTAAGGAAGAAACAACCATTGAAGTTCTTGAGGAATCTAATATGCAATAGGAAGAATTATTTCAAGTAACACAAGTTGAATAAAAATCAATTTTGAATCAAGACATGGTAGAGTTCAGTAAAGAAGAGGAAATGAGTTGGCATCAAATCATGCAAGAGTCAAAAGAATTGAACCACATAGGAGATGAGGAAACCATAAAATAAGTTGTAATGGAGCTAATGAAGCTCTTAAGTGAAGACGATGTAGAGGAAGGGGAAACAATGCCTCAAGTTTTTGAAACTAATTTTGTCTTTATTTTTGCATGTGCATGTTTTGAAGAAGAAGAAATAGAGTCCTACATATTAGACTTCATTGAAGAAGTTGAAGTGAAGAATGAGCCATTTCAGTTCATAAATCATGAACAAATAAGAACGAAGAAGAAAGTATTGAGGATAAATTCATGAATGATGGATGTAAGGAAGAAACAACCATTGAAGTTCTTGAGGAATCTAATATGCAGTAAGAAGAATTATTTTAAGTAACACAAGTTTAATAAAAATCAATTTTGAATTAAGACATGGCAGAGTTTAGTAAAGAAGAGAAAATGATTTGGCATCAAACCATGCAAGAGTAAAAAAAATTGACTTGCATAGGAGATGAGGAAGCCATAAAATACGTTGTAATGGAGCTAATGAAGCTCTTAAGTGAAGAAGATGCAGAGGAAGGGGAAATAATGCCTCAATTTTTTGAAACTAATTTTGTCTTTAGTTTTGCATGTGCATGTTTTGAAGAAGAAGAAATAGAGTCCTACATATTAGACTTCATTAAAGAGGTTGAAGTGAAGAATGAGCCATTTGTGTTCATACATCATGAAAAAATAAGAAAGAACAAGGTATTGCATTTGAGTAGGAGATCAAATATTCTCCCACTCAGGGAGTCTGATGTAGGAGCATCAAAATGTGATTCACTCTAATGTTGTAAATACATTAAATAATACTTGATTATGGTATTAAAATGTCTATTGACATGTTTTAAATATATTTTCAACTTAAGTGAATGTAAATTTAACCTTATAATGTTTTAAAACTTTATCCCACATTGGAGGCTGATAGACAAAGTATATGTTGGTTAGAGATAAGGGTAAATGAGAGAATATTGGTCTTAATTTAAGACCAAACTAAGTTTATACCTATTACCACTAATATAGGATCCCAATAAAGAAAATAAAATATTATATGATTGATATATATATATATATATATATATATATATATATATATATATAGTCTTTGAGTAGAGTAGGATGGAGAGTGAGCGATGGAGTAGTACGTAGAAGAGTGAAGGAGTGGAAAAGGATAAAAGAGTAAATAAGGCCTTTAAGGCCATATGACTGTATGAGATATGGATTGATTGTATATATGTATGTATTAATATAGATCTTGGAGACTTTTGAAGTATGGAAAAAATTGAGAATTATAGAGATTGGTGTGGAACAAGACTAAAATACAAGTTTGAATGTATTTTGAATACGTTTGTAATAAATAAGACATTGAAGTTGGTTTGTATAACATGAAAAATATTCATAAATGTGTTGGATGATATCAATATTCAGTTTTCAAATTTGTAGAACTATAGACATAATTTTCAATGCATGAAATGGATTAGAGATATGTAGTTTTGGTGATATGAGAATTGTATAATGTTTATGAGAGTTGAAGAACACCATGTAAAGGTAAAATAATGTCTTGGAAGTCTCTATGTTGTAATATATCTTAAAAATTCATCTATCAACCTAAATAAATGGTATGTTTATTTACATTGTTTGATTGAAGGGTAATTGTCATGAAGCTTGTTATATATTATAAAAGTAATTATTATGTTAGGGAGATGATTTCAGAATATTCTTATTTTCATGGCATGGGATGATAATGATATCATTGAATACTTGATTTTTTCAATTTTATATTTTGAATTAAAAATATTACAGGTGTCACAGTTATGTTCATTTTGATATTTGATAATTGAAATCTGAGCCTGGCAGATTTTTATCTATATACAAGAGTATAAATCTAAATTCTATGTTGTTTTAGAGTCGATAAAATTAAAAATTACTCTTTTATATGCTTCATGACTAGGAAAAAAATGACATCAATAAATATTTAGATTTTTTATCAATAGTATAAAGTGACATTCTAAGAACCGATTGGGCCCTAGTTTTCTTTACTCTCCATTGGTGCTCAAAATTTGAATGATTTTTGGTGTTTTTACAAAGCCCTATTGATAGATAAGAAAATAAAGCCTAAAAGTTTATATTTCTAAGAAAATCCATGACTATCAACATGTAGATAATTTTTTTCACATTTGCGTTTAAGTCACATGTGAATCGACAAGGAAGATATATGAACTGATGAGATAATATATTTTAGAATAAGAGATGGCTAGTTGTATGTTACATGTTTGAGAAATGGTTTTGTTTTAAATATTTGAGTTTAATCATGCATGGATGAGTTGAGTATGTAAGATTATAAAATGGATTTCAAATTCTTATATGAATTTTGGTCTTAATACAAAATTCAATAAAGTTTGTGCATTATATTCGATCTAAGCAACTATATATGCCAAAACATGTCTATTTTTTTCTTTAAGACCTTTTGAACATAAAAATGATGAAATGAAATAATCATGAAGTGGATATCATAGGACCAATAAGTTCATATAAATGATCAACTATCTTCAGGATTGTTGCTCAAAAAATGATCAGAAGTGTTGAGGTGTGAAAATTTTCTTGGTTTGTATAAAGATACCAGAAAATATATTGTTTCATATTTGGCCACTATATCTTGATTTTGTGAACCATTGGTTGGTTAGATATTGTGGATCCAAATTTATCTTATGAGATATCAATATAAAATTGAAATCATTAAAATCAAGATTCTAAATTTGTTTATTGGATAGAATATGATCCACTTAAATTATAGAGATCTATGTGTATGCAAAAATAATAGATTTGAAAGACAAATGAATGCATTGGTTCTAATTGTATTTTATGAGAATTTGTATTCATGTATTGAGGGGAAAATTATACATAAGGATTTGGGTATTTATGAGGGTTAAATCATTTCATTAAAAGAATTTATAAGTGTCTTAGTCAATCCTACAAGAGAAGAATAAATTTTACAGGTTTGATTGGTGAGATTGCCATGATTTTGACTTCCATATCATAGCTGAGTTGTCACTTTTTTTTCCATCTTCATTTACTTACTCTTTTTCATCAACTTGTTCTTCCTTCTCCACATGGTGTTTTAATAACTCTTGAGCTTGCATTATTGCCTCATTATTATCTTCAGCTGTAAGTTACAAATATCCAAACATAGGGTTTCTTCTTCTATTTCACCTTGTTCTTTTGTACTATCTTGTATATTTAGGTAGGGTTCTCTTTCCTTGTTTTACACTTTGTTAGTGAAGGTGGAGGTAAATCCAAGAACAAACACACCTGTTCTAATTCCACTTGTTAGGATCTTGCTCCTCAGAAAGAGCATAGTATGATTACCAAATATAAGCAATTGAATATGCGGAAATAACCAAAAACACAAGTAACTAGAATTCACCAATAGCACAGAATATGAGAGACAATACACTATCTTGTATTAACACTATATAGAAAAGAATACAACAAAGAGCCGCCACACTCTTTCACCTTACAGAGATTCGCCACACCTCAAGTGTACAGTAATTCTTCTCACACACACTCTGCTACACAAAAAAGGGTCCCAACAACCAACTCACACATAGAATTGGTGTTCACCTCACCAACTAGTCAGTAATAACCCTGCCAGTACATCAAGCACTCTATAGCACTTCAAGCTGATCTCTCATGAACCTGCAACCTACAATTCAAAGACCAAACTTACGTGTAGATCCCCAATGAGCTTGCAACAACCTGCAACTCACAGATCTTACAACTAGAAGGAACTCTTCCTTTCTATCTCATACATTAACAATACATGCCAATGGGTCTATAAATAGATCCCTAACTCAAACACTAACTTAGACTCTTAATTTAGACAATTGTCCTCGCAGCCCAAGACTCTAACTGGTCTCAACATGCAAACTCTTCGTTCACTTAACTAACTGTCTGTGAAACGAGCAGTTCTGGAACACACAGGCGACCGACGTCGGTCCCTACTTGTCTGGTTCTGCCGACGTCGGCCGACTTCCTGCCGTCACCGGTGGCCTTCTCACTAGTCTCTGCCGACGTCGGTCCTGCTGACGACGCCGATTCTCCTGGATCTCAGCAACCATTGTTCCACAGTTTGAAAAGGGTTGAAGCTTTTAGCTCCACAACCTAACAATCTCCCACTTGGAGATAAATAGCTGTAACCTATACCTGTACCTGTACACCGTCTAATTTGTTCCCTTGGCTATGTATCCATCTTCAAAATCACCCTTGAAGACCAACCACCACAAAATCCGTGGTGCAAAACCTGTTATCCAAATCACCTGCCACATCCACATCTACAACCATGTAGAAATTAACCTGAACCTGCATAGCATGTGCACCTGCTACTAGTCCCTGTAAGAATCCACTAAACTGCCCTCCAATGGTTCTCTCCCGGATTGGCTCCTAACTTGTGACAACTCCCACTGCTTGGGAAAACTCAGGTTTAGTACATACCATACACTCAACCTCATTATGTGAATCAAGACACCTATTCATAAAACTATCCAACCATCGGCGTGCTAACCGGTTTCACACAATCATCCTGAAACAAAGTCAACACATGACCTTCCATGTCTCTAGAACACACTCATGCCAAAGAATCTTGCTGCTCCCTGATTCTCCATGACAAACACCTAAACTAGCTTTACCTTTAGTTCAACAATACCTGTATATGTAACCCTGCAACAAGCACATCATACAGAAATAGGATAGTGTAGCTAATACAATCCAACCTGGTAAAGAGAAACACAATGAACAAACCTCCATTACCCTGCAGCTAATACAAGACCATATACCCTGATCTTCCATCTCACGTATCCATTTCTGCTCTTCTTTATCTTAAACATCCATTCGTCTCTCAGTGCTTACTTCTAGCTGGCCACTTTACCCAAAACACCTGTTTGGTTCTCCTCCAAGGAATCACATCCTCATCCATGCCTAGCTCCCACTGTTTCCTGGATCTACCTGTTCTGCTTCTTCAACAACTTCCTGGTCCTATGCCATAAGTGAGCAACAAGTAATGCAAAGAAGGGAAATGACAAATTTAAGAACTTACTTACACCTTCGGTCCTCCATATGGGCACTTGAGACTCCATGACAGCTTGCTGTCCACCCAAAATTTGTCTCAGTGACCGATGCCAGTCACATCTCAGTCTACAGCCGATCGATGTCGGTTCCCTGCGACTGCCTCCCTGCCGACGTCGATTTCCCCTAGCCAACGCCGGTCTCTATCTGCCCCGAGTCATCGACATCAGGCTGCACATAGCCGACGTTAGTCCCTGTCTGGACACCGACGCCGGTTTTCCTGCCGACATCGGTCTCTGTGTTTTTCTTGTGAGACCTGACTTTTTCCCGTGAGCTCCTTTTGGATCAAACCCTTGTCCAAATCACCCTTGCTCTGCTCAAAATTCCTCTGCACCTTATGCTAAACTCTGTCCATCACTTTCTCCTTGAAAACCAAGGCTTTCCTATTCTTGTCACTAACATCGGATTCCTTAAGAAACGTCACCTTCTTCTTCTGCATACAGAAATCACGATCCATACCTTCCAAATCCGAAAGCATATCCTTTGACTCAAGAACAAGCATCTCTTTCTTATCTATGTGACCAAGCCTATCAAGCCACATCTCTAAATCTACAGTTGAAGTAGATAACCCAGAAAGAGAATCAGTAAAACAAGTAGATAGATAAAGCGTACCTACTTTCTTACCTCTAGCTACAACAAGTGTACCCTTGGTAACCTTCCACGAGTCCGCTGTGAGAGTTACTGTGCAACCCTCTTCACCTAAACTTCTAACAGAAATCAGATTCCTCTTCAGAACTGGGACATGCATGACCTCCTTTAACACCCATGTGTCACCTATCTGCAATTTCAGCTTCACTTTGCCTTTGCCAACAATCTGACAAGGCTTACCATCCCCTACACAAATTTTTCCAAAATCTCCCTGGACATACTCATGAAAAAATTCTCTATGTGGGGATGCATGAAAAGAGGCACCAGAATCTAATACCCAAGATTCTACTTTATCCAAAGAACATACCAGAGCATCTTGTGCAACGTAACCTGCAACATCTGCTTCTTCTCCATGTTCTTCATGCTGATCTGTACCCAATTTGTAATCTCTCTTTAAGTGCCCTTGCTTTCCACATTTCCAGCAGGTTATTCTGCCATACCTAGACTTGGATCTCTTGCCCATCTTCGACCTTGATCTCCCACGCTCTATCTTCTCTCTTGGCCTTCCTCTTCTTTCAACACTCAAAGCATCTCCACATGATTCACCTGTGCTTTTCCTGTGTATCTCTTTGTTCAAGATCACACTCACAACATCATCCACTTTTAAGACTTTTGAAGGAGACACAGTATTAGAAACTGCCATTACCAAACCTTCCCAACTTTCAGGTAATGAACACAAGATTAAGAGAGCTCTAATTTCATCATCAAATACAATATTGATGGAACTTAACTGGTTTACCAAACCATGGAAATCACTAAGATGGCTATGAACAGATCCACCTTCCAACATTTGCAAATTAAATAAACGCTTCATAAGAAATACCTTATTAGAAGCCAAGGGTTTTTCATACAAATTTGCCAAAGATTTCATCAACTCCACCGTTGTCTTACACTGTGATAAGCTAGAAATCACAGATGATTCAAGACTCAATCTAACAGATCCTAGAGCCTTCCGATCAAGAACCTCCCATTCTTCATCTTTCATATCCAAGGGTTTGCTAGCAACCCCACCCAACGGTAAGTAGAAATCTTTTTGATACAGATAGTCCTCAATCTGCATCCTCCATAATTGGTAGTTCTTGCCATTAAACTTTTCCATTCGTAGTTGATTGTTTTCTGCCATTGCTCAACTCCCACTCAAACAGAAACCCTGTGAGTAACCTGTAATCAAAACACACTACCCAGATCTACACCAATCTATTAGTATCCCAACCTAAAGCTCTGATACCACTTGTTAGTGAAGGTGGAGGTAAATCCAAGAACAAACACACCTATTCTAATTCCACCTATTAGGATCTTGCTCCTCAGAAAGAGCACAATATGATTACCAAATATAAGCAATTGAATATGTGGAAATAACCAGAAACACAAGTAACTAGAATTCACCAATAGCACAGAATATGAGAGACAATACACTATCTTGTATTAACACTATACAAAAAAGAATACAACAAAGAGCCGCCACACTCTTTCACCTTACAGAGATTCACCACACCTCAAGTGTATAGTAATTCTTCTCACACACACTCTCCTACACAAAAAATGGTCCCAACAACCAACTCACACACAGAATTGGTGTTCACCTCACCAACTAGTCAGTAATAACCCTGCCAGTACATCAAGCACTCTATAGCACTTCAAGCTGATCTCTCATGAACCTGCAACCTGCAATTCAAAGACCAAACTTACATGTAGATCCCCAATGAGCTTGCAACAACCTGCAACTCACAGATCTTACAACTAGAAGGAACTCTTCCTTTCTATCTCATACATTAACAATACATGCCAATGGGTCTCTAAATAGATCCCTAACTCAAACACTAACTTAGACTCTTAATTTAGACAATTGTCCTCGGAGCCCAAGACTCTAACTGGTCTCAACATGCAAACTCTTCATTCACTTAACTAACTATTCATGAAACGAGTAGTTCTGGAACACACAGGCGACCGACGTCAGTCCCTGCTTGTCTGGTTCTGCCGACATTGGCCGACTTCCTGCCGTCGCCGGTGGCCTTCTGCACTGGTCTCTGCCGACGTCGGTCCTGCTGCCGACGCCAGTTCTCCTGGATCTCAGCAACCATTGTTCCACAGTTTGTAAAGGGTTGAAGCTTTTAGCTCCACAACCTAACACACTTCTTGATGAATATTGGGCTTTATTGGATCAACCTTATCTTCTTTGATCATAATATCCTATATCTTCCTTATTTTTATGACTTGTTTAGTGTCTGCCTTTATGTAACCTGTATAGACATCATAAAATGTATTATTAGTATCAAAATTTGGAGCCTTCTTGGCTCTCTCTTTTGTTTCTTTCTTGGGCACTTTATTTTCCATATCCTTCTTATATTTCTTGATGTCATTGATAAACCACTTCTTGTCCATCTTAGTTTTAATTTCTACCCCTCTTCATTTGGTATATTCTTCACTATTGCACTTCATGCTTTCTACCAATGCCTTATCACAAAGATCACTTCCACTATTAAACTTGGTGATATTACCCAACAATCTATTCTCTTGTTGGATTTCTTCTTCCTTATCCATTTTTGTGGACTCATACCTTCTAAAGAAAAATTGTGTTTTCTTCTTTCTTAGGGGATTTGTTTAAACTCATACTCTCAAATACCTTACCAAAACATAGTTTGGTTACCATTAACATCACTCTTTGTTCCACTCTTCCTACATCACCTTTCAAAGGTAAAAGAACATGTGTGACCCCATATTTCTTTATTGTGTATTTGCTTGCCCATCATGAACAACCTTCCTATCAAATTACCATGGCCTCCATACCAAAAAATGTCAAACATCCATAGGTATTATGTCACATAAAACTCTATCCTTATAGATACCTATATGATATTCTATTAAAATTTTCTCACTTACCATGATTTAATGTCCTTCTTGAACCCATCTTACCTTGTACAGATGTGGATGTGGCATTCTCTTCGATCCCAAATTTTGTACCATCTCTAATGACATAGTATTATTTATACTTCCTCCATCTATCACTACTTTTTAGCCTTTTCCCTTTGCTTTACATCTTCTCCTAAACAAATTTCTCCTTTGAATTGATTCTTGCACTTGTCCTTTCTACTACAATAAAACTCTTCTCATGAGAAAATATTCTCTTCTCTCATGTCTATTTTATACATGTGGTCCTCTTGCATTTTATTGACCATCCCAACCAGTGTTTGATGACCATTCCATTACTGTATGTCCTTCTCTATTGTAATTCTAGAATTATCTTTGAAAGGTTGGTTTATGTCTATTTCTTAATAAACTACCATTAGTTTTTTCTCTATCAAATGCAAATGGTCTTACATCATATGCATAGTACCATGGTCTCATATTCTCTTGAACTACTCCAATATGATTTTTTGGCCCAATGGCCTCTTGGACTATTGATCCACTCTCTTCTCTAACTACCCTTTACTGTAAACGTTCCTCTTGACATTATTTTCGTTCATTGCCTTCCACATGTACTATCTCTGAATATTGTGCTCTTTCCTTGAGAGCATTCTCAATAGATTCCATCCTCATGATCATAGGTGCAATCAACTATGCCATCTGACCCATCAAATGTTTCATAACAACACAATGAGTTATGCTACCTATATCCACTCTTTGCCCCATAAAACATTGTTCTTGGTTCCCTTTCCTATAATGCACCTCCAGACACATGTTGTCTAATCTATCTTTTTGTCTTGTTAAGTCTTGAATTATTTGAACCTATCACAAATCACCCACCTTCAAGATCAAACTAGATATGATACCAAATGATGCAGAGATGGACAATAAATAAACAATATCCTTATCTCTACAACTATTTACCATTTACCTAGGTTACAAAGGTCATTCAAGTGTACATTGATGATATGATTTCCTTGAGGTTTTGATTATCTTACCTTACTCAATTAGGTTCATTTTAGACCTCTTATTCCATTGGGAATACCTTTACCTTATTGTTTCCTTATCTTGACCACTTTCCCCTTACTCACAAATTACTTTAGTATCCGTTTTCTTGACTATGACTTGAAAGTACAATCATGTATAGATGAATATTAAACAACCGATGGCCAATTCAAGAAACCCCTATCAATTTTCATCTTATTATAAAATTTTAAGTTCTTAATCTAACTGTATGCCCTTCTTTACTTCTCTTTATAACCTTGTTAGGCCTACTTAGGCCTGCCCTACATAAAACTATACACAAGTGTCTAAAACACATATAGATCTATGCCCTTTCACCACAAAACCACCATAATCTCTTTTTATGCCTTGAGTTACATCATATGGAAATTTTTTGAGGAATTATGTTGGTCAAAACTCTTACAAATTTCAATTCAAGGTTGAAACCCTAGATTAGGTTATTGTTAACCCTATCTACACCCGAGAGCTATCTAAATGATCTTACTCTCTCTATAAATGTGGTTTAAATACTTAATAAATATTTTTAAATCTTTTTGGGACTTACCTCAACCTCTTACAACCATCATATCAACATAAAAATCCTTCCACACACCTTATACAACTCATTCCTAGTTTAATGTGATATTACAAGCAAATATCTAGGGTGTATAAATGCATTATTGAGTTTGATGTGAATTTAAAAAGTTTTTAAATTAAATAAATGAATTATATGGTTTCAAAAACACTCAATTAACCTTATTATCTTATTATTTGTATACAAAATGTTCTCTACTCAACCATTTTATTGTTTTCTTGGTTTAAGCAACCACATCATTTTGTATGTAAGACACTAAAGATTTGTTATTTAACATTAAATATTATAACAAATGGTTTTAATGATTTTATATAGGTTATAAGGATATAAAATAATTCACTCACATTATACAATCCAAATTTATGTCAACCACAACTCTGTACATTCCTTTTCAATGCTTTGTGTATTCACACGACATGCTTAATTAATTTCTTGGGGTCTGTAAGAATTCTCAACAGGGATTGTAGATAATCATATGGATATTTAAACCTTAGTTAAATATAAAACACACTAGAAACATTTTAAATACATCTTTTAATTCTCGATAACTATCTCAATGTGTGTCTCCTTTGAATATTCTATAAATTGATAATTTACACTTACACAACCATAAAGTGTATAGCTTGTTAGTTTTTTTTAACTTTAGGAATTTTGTTATAGAAATGAATATTAAATCAAAAAAATAGGTTAATAAAGGTTTTTAATAGTTTTGTTACACCATGTAATCAACAATAATTCATTATTAATCTTTCTCCACTCTTGGTTACTCATTGTCTATAAATACCTTTCCTTACAGGCTTGTTTAGTTCACCATGTAAATAAGATTGAAAATAATATCAAAATATTTAAAAATAAATTAAATAGATATTTATAAAATCACCCAAACAAAATAAAAAATTAAAACACTACACATAAACTCTTATTTCATTTAGTAATCACTACACACTCATTTATAATTGTGCATACACAGGATAAAATAGGGGTTAACAATACCTTCATACTAATTTTAGAAATTTATTATTTATTAAGATCAAATTCCCTTCCACTTATAATATTAATTAAAAATTTAATACCAAAATAAAAAAGATAAGTTTTATATATACCAAAATTATCATAACTAACTTCAATCAACTTCTTGCAAGGGTGTTACCCATGACATCAATACTAAGATGGGTTATTCCATACAAGTGAGGCTTAAGGACATGTTTATAAACCTAAAAGTCCTTATTCACTTTCCCTATCCATATAACACATTAATAACATATTTAAAAACTCCTACATCATACTTTTAATGCCAATACATTCAAATATTTAAATTGTATAATTTGGTGGGAAACTCAAATTTAAAACTCCAATCACCCTAGGCACTCTCTAAGAACTTAAAAAGCATTCCATAGTGAATTTTAAGACTCCAAAAATTTCTCCCAAACCTAAAAGTTTCTTTTTACTCCCTAATCACTTCAATTAGACAAAATTTTCATTCATCTAGTTCCATGAGTGATGCTCTTGCATCATACTCCCAAGGGGAAAAAGAAAAACAAACTGAAAGTGAACTTCCTATACATGATCCTTTATAGATTTATTTTTGGGTATTTGATGGAATAATTATTCTTTATTTTTGTGCCTTTAATGAACTATCTTCTCAAATATGACATCTATTGATTCCAAGTATCTTTTTTACTTTTCTTGTTCAAGATGCATGCTGTGTTAACTGAATTGGTTTGAGGTAACTGACTTACCCAACCTAAAACTATTTTAGCCTCATTTAAAAGGTTTTTAGGAGAGGGTCTATTGAAGTGAGTGGTGGAACATTTAATAATGTTCTAAGTGTTCCTTCACCTTCAACTAATCTCCTATGAGTTTACAGATCATGCACCTCAGTCTAGACATGCGAGTTAAGTTCACTTTAGATTCAATGTATGTCAGAGAGCTATGTAGGTGACACTATATTGGTAGTGGGAATGGTTGATCATCAGACGAAGCTATATAACTTCTCACACTTTTTTCCTGACTCTCCTTCAACCTCTTCTTCTTCAAACTCACCTAAACTCGTTGACATTTTTTAATCTTGAGTATGCTTGTAATATTAATGACTCTTCTTATAATAAATATGACTACAGTAGTGATGGGGAAACACTTGCACCATCTCCTTGTCACCTAATATATTTTTAGTATTTATTTCCCAATCAACATACCTTTGGTTTACCTTAGACATTATAGAGAATATGTATTTTGATCTAGAACACATTAGACAATAGGCATTATATCACATAGTTTTAGGGCATTCCATAATAGTTTTTAGCTTATGTTCCTACTGCACCTTATTAACATATAGCAGTTGGCCCACCTATCTTGTATGAGGATTAAAATTCTTTGTATAATAACCACATATTGTTCGAATATTAATGAGGTTGTTGACAAACTAATTCATTATTCTAGGGTGATCCTCTCTCTATTACATCTAATTATGATCCAAAGTCACTCTAGGGTACTCCATTGCAAGATACAAGATGGGTTCAGATAGTTGTAGATTCTAGTATGGATTTTTATCCCTACCTTCTTCTTTGCTCTTTTTTTGAGAGGATTTTTATTCTTAAGAGTTTTCTCATTTTCTCTACTTTATGGGAGTTTTCTTATGCTTGGGTATCTCCTTAGGCCTCACTGTTAAGACCCAATTCTTCTACCCACCTAATCTATGCTTCAAGGGGTATTGGTGTAGACTGTAGTCCCATGGGGTTTTGTCTATGTAGTCTAATCAGCTTGGTTAGGTTTATTAAAGGTCCTTAGTGGAAAATAATTGCACATGCATGAGGATGTTGTGACTTATCTATTTTTAAACTATATAAGTAACATTCATATGTATTTTTTGGCTAATATTTTTTTCAATTCTTGAATGCTTAATGAGATAATGTTATTTTGCATAGCTTTCCTTATGTGATCTTTATTCTTTCAGGATATGATATTTCACTCTATAGGTTATTCATGCATGCTTTATTGTTCAGTTGATTATGGTGAAATGTGACATGTTTACCTCTTAGGATATTATTAATTTTTTTTAATAATGTTGGAATTTTGAAAAAAACTTGTATTCTACTTTCTAAGTTAAAATGTTGGGTTGTGGTTAGGTACATCTAAAGAGTTATCACTTTTTGTTGGTCATCTGTGTTCTAAATTAACTTTAGATAAATATGATATTTTTACTTATTGGACCTTATTTGAATTGTACACTCATTTCTAATAATTATTCTTACTAAAATAATGAAGTATTAATATATAAGCTTAGCCACATTGAAATATTTATAGAAAGATTGTTTAAAACCACTTTTATCTTGCTAGTTATTTTGGGTACTTGCTTTGATTTTTTATAGATATAATGGTGAAAATTTACTTATCTTGAAGTGATTTTAAATTTATAGATTAGTTTTGACATATCTCATGGCCATACCCTAGTGAAAGTGATAATTTGTTTTTATAAAATCTTTATTGTTCAAATGCAAATTATTCATAAAGTCTACCTCTCTAAAAATTAGAGCTTATTTGGATTAAATTTTAATTTTATATTTATGATGGTCTCTTATCTATAAATGTCTCTCTATTTTAATAATGATATTATATATGGATGATAAATTGTCAATTTCTATGCATAAGCATTACAATACATGAAGAAATGTTCATTTATTTGTTTTAGATATTAAGTTAGACTATTATAAGGCACAAAATAATAATATCTGGTTGTAACATATGTTTATTATATGGAGGCACATACTACATAACTTGTTCTATGAAGTTTATGAATTTTAAGATATTTTCTTATTTTCGTATTCGACATGTAGGTTGTACATGTTTTTGTATGGTGAGTTAATTTGACAAAACACACAATATTGAAATACTTACCTTAATCCATGTTCTTACTTTAAGTCTTGATGTGTTTTATTTAATATGGCTATGTTGAATGGCTTTGTTTATTAGCATTAATTACTTAGTTAACATAGTGTTAGTATTTTGTTCTCTATTATGAGTATGATTCACATGCTTGGTGTGATGTTGGATTTATGGGTGAAATTTTTATATGTTAAACTCACCCTTAGTGTAACCTATAGAAAACTAGCTAGGTCTAGATTGTAACATTGTTTGACTATGTCCCTTGTTAGTTATTTATAAATTTAATTACTTATGGTTAGGATAAATAATGAATTGTTAAGGTTATCTCTTGAAACATATAACTCTTTTATTTACTTTATTTTTTAAATATTCAGTTGTATGTAATTTTGGTTAATCTAATTTGTTACCTAAGTTATATCCACATTAATTTATTTTGTCAAGATGAATAATAGTTTATGAGTTGTTCCTTGAGGTCTGAAACATTTTCATCATGTGATATTCTTGTTAGAAGTTAGAATGGAATCTTGATTAAGTAATATAATAGTTTGATATGATACCTAACTTATTTTTAAATTGGGGCATGTTTTTGTAGTTCTAAATTATTTTTAAAATGTTTTTAACAATGCCTTACTTATGTTAGGAAAACCTTGAAGTAAGAGGTTTGAGATTACATTGCATCAATATGGTCTAACCTAGTTGTATAATTTATTATAACAATACGTTGTTATTGTTTTCATATTAGGGACTTTATTAAAGGTATTTATTGATTCAAGAATTGTCAAAGTTATATTACTAATTCTTAATCCATCAAAAAATTTCATAAGTATCTTGGGAATGTGGAGACCTACCTTAATATACATGTAGTTCTCCTTGGGGATATATTCAATTAAATAGTTGAAAAATATAATAAAGCTGGTTGGATTATCAGTTATCTTAATGTGTTACATGAATTACATTGATCTTGTATGGTAAACATTTTAGAATTATTATTTTTACACTTACATATTGAATTCTCACTTCTATGTATGTTTTTATAATAAATAGATGAAATAGTGATGAATATGATTATAGTGATTGATTAACCCAAGGGAAGTTAAATGAAAGTACTTGCATATTTTTGACCTTACATTTGAAGTCCAATTATGAATATGGAAGGCAAATAATGTAACATTATTATTAATTATATCTTGATCTATTTTATTAATTGGATAAATATATAAATTATGAATCAAATTTATTATGGTTATAAATTATCATACTCAAATTTATTTCTCTTTTGAGTTTTGAATGAAAGTTGAAGTTGTTAATAAGATAATTTTTTATGATTAAGGTATTACCTAACTCTGATAGCATGGATGAAGGATGCACGTATATATATTGATGTTATACCCAAATTATGTCTTCATTAATATAATAAATTATGATTAGTTTTATTCTTGTTTATAATTAATGAAAGGGCCAATTTGAATGGAAAACACGTTATGAAATATTGGATAGATTCCCTTGAATTTTTTTATCCTATCAATTGTAAAGGCAAAAATAAGGGATATATGCTAAAAAAAACCCTAATTTTAGTTGCTTAATGAGAGTTCCTTAAGTACTTCATTAATTAATATATTAATGGAGTAAATTAGAATTAGAATTGAAAAACCTAAATAAATTTAAGGATGAATTTATTTACCTATCCTATAACTTATTGAGCATGGTCTATGCATATAAATCATGATAATTTGTTTCAAAGATAGCTAAATGTTATTATTATTTATGCATGAGCATTTTAATTTATTAAGTTATGAAGGTATATGTTGGGGAACAAGTAGGTGGAATATTTCATTAGTTTGTAATTAGCATGCTTGACCTAGGTTGTAAGAGGTAAAATTATTTTGGTTGATAAAAAGTGATAATGTTATCTATTGGTTTTCAATCCCTAAATTTCATTCCTAATAACTTGAAGGTCAATTAACATAAGACTGTGTGTGTGTGTGTGTGTTTTTTTTTTTTTTTTTTTTGTGTGTGTGTGTGTGTGTGTGTGTGTGTGTGTGTGTGTGTGTCTATATATATATATATATATATATATATATATATATATATATATATATATATATATATATGTATATATGTATATATAGAGAGAGAGAGAGAGAATCAATGGTTATTGGGTAAAACCCTAACATGTCTTGAATTGTTAAGGTTAAAAATATTTATTGTTATAAAGGGATTTAGAATGAATGGGAAATGATTATTTCATTCAATGGTTTCACTTTGGATAATAGGATGATTTGAAGGGAAATTTGCAAAAGGGGACAATGTGCATGATGGTTATCCTTAGCAATGCATCAAGCTACCTTAAGTACTCTTGGTTACCCTTTTTCTCATTATTTTAAAACTATTTTACTTATCCAACACTAATGAAAGTGTAAAATCTTTCCTAACCATAAAAATTATTGTGATAATGGTAAATTAATGTTGAAGTAATTATTTGTAAGTTTAGATAATATAAATTCTATAAAATATGATGTTAAATATAGTATTACAGATCTAAGTAATATATTGGCTATTAGGATAAGTGGTTATAGGTAAAACTAAACCATAGACCAACAACTATTACCTTGATTAAATATGGTAGGTGAATTCATTACCATCATGAATATTCTATGCTGTATTAGTTTTGTTGCATAGATGTAACCTTGTAATGTGGAAATCATTATTTATGCATGGAATAAATAACTCTGAGGTTATTATTAGATTTTGTGTTTAACAATTATTCTCAGGAGTTCATAGAACCTACTTATGGTAACATGATAAGGTGATAACCATAACATATTTTGTATTTAATTTTAAATTGATGGGTTCAACCTTAAAATTTGGTATTGTAATATGGAATCCATAACCCCCATATGCCAAAAATAATAAAAATAAAAGGAAGTGTGGGTTGATTTTTGGGGTCATGACATTTCCAGGTGTGCCACAAATATATATCCTGATGCATGAAAAAAATGAAATTAAACATGTTTAAATAAATATCCATTCATGATAAAAAAAAGATGAAATAATTTATATCATTAAACTATTTGATATTGTAAATATAAGGAATGAATACACCTGTGGATAGATGAACCAAACTCCCCTCTATTGATCTAAATTAGAGAATTTCATGGGATGATTATGAACCATATATATGATTTTGATTAAAACATTGATTGATAAGTATAAATTCTTCAACCCCTATCTAAGATATATAAATACTAGAATTTAAGTTCATAGAACCTTAATTCCTCCAAAATAAACTCTTATGTAAATCAAATCTTCAAACCAAAATTTTAACTAGTTTTTATATCCAATTATGTATTACCATTAATCCTCATAATATAAATATATTTTTTTTCATGAACAATATTTATGCCCCTCATCTTATCCACATGTACCTCAATATGACACATATAATATGTCTTATACTATTATATAGAATTTTTCTAGTGTCTTGTATAATATCGTATAATTTCACACATAAGAATCAATTTACTAAATTAATCCCAATTTCAATCACAAATTATAACCTAAACTCTATTTCAACTATTTGTCAAGACCTAAATTTCTATTACAATTCCACTTGCATGTCCTCATTTTTAGGTGATATATTAAGACTATGAATTAAACATAGCAAAATAAAATATTTATACACATATGTTAAATTAATAAAAGTAATCATGTAAAGAATTATTACTAAAATGATAATATATGCCAACATATAATCACTTGATCACTCATGCACATATTAAATAAGTAATCCAAGGAAATGGAATAATAAGTATTACGTGAATAAAATATATAAATTAGGAATGTATTAACAATAATATAAAAAAGAACTCAAAAATAAGTCATGTATAAGGTGCATGATAACAATCATGGCATTACACACAATAGAAGAATGCATGTCAAAAATATTATTAACCATTGTATATGTAATTACACACATAAGCATAGAGTATCATGATCATGAAGCACATAATCTTATTAACAAAGACACCACGTGGCCATGACAAAACTTAATGCCCTCATAGAAACATGAAAGATAACACTCAATGTAAGAGTTATCAGTGATGAGAATATGTAACACACATTAATGGATACACATATAACATTAAATATAACACATTAAAATGGTCATGCAATCTATACATAATTAACTATGATATCATGTAACAATAACCAACATCAATTCATATAGAACAAATAATGAGAGTTTACATAATCAATCCATTTCATCATTGTATAATAGAAAAATACAATAAACATAAAATATATATCCTTAAAAAGTATATACATGATAAGCTCATGTGTAAACAATATTATTAGGTTAATACAATAAATGGAATGATCATATAAAGATATAACCTATGAAGTGTACCAAAATTCCCCTAGTGTTGGAATGTCCCTTAATGCAAAGAGTTTACCATGTATGTCCATGTATCATGTTTAAATTTTATGGCCTACATCCCACTCATGTCTACCATGAAAAACATGTACATAGAAAATCATGTCATGCATAAGTATTGAATTTGAATTTTTTGAATATATATTAAATATTTGAACTTTTTAGATTTTTAGTTTTTTAAATATTATATACTAACCAATGATCCTAATAATGGGATGCTTACATGTATATCCTAGATTGATTAGTGTCAATGCCACATATCATAGGTGAGGATTAACATATGTATCTATAAACTAATCTAAGAGGTGATAACATACTGTAACATGTCCATCATTTACATTTATTAATAATAATAATAATAATAATAATAAGTGTTCACCATGTAACACATGGAGTAACTTATAAAAGCAAATTAGGACATGAAAAACTTGGTAACATCAGATATGAAACTTGAATAGATTTATGATTCAATGGAAATTGAATCACTTGTATTCAAGGAATATAAGTTACTTGTCTTTGAACTACCTTTGTAAAATTAAATTTTATAGGTCTTATAATGGGGCATGGTGGAGGTGACCAATAAAAAGTATAAATGAATACGATAATCATATGGAATACCCAAATATGTAGTAAATTAATTTCTATAAATATAATTCCCACATAGATTTATTAAATATGATATTTAACATATCTAATGTATCCATATACGTCATAGTAGCATGCATAATACACAAGTATTAGGTAGAAATAAGAATCAAGTATAAATTATTGAAATGCCTACCATTAATACTAAAAAAATTCCCATATCATCTTACACATCTTTCCATTGAATTATTTCACTTTATTTATCATACGGATCAAGCCTTCATATGTTTACTCAAGACTATTAAGCAATGTCATAGTAAAAAGATTTTCACTTGACCCATTATCCATCATATCATTATGTAAAGGATGTGATTAAATACAAGAACACATAAACAAAGGTACATTTATATAATAATCATTAATAATAGCAGAATAATAAAATTCGATAGTAGGTCACTGTATATATTTTCTTGTAAGTGTACCAATAATACTGGCTATAGGATGAACTTCATTAGATCTAGAAGCACAATAATTTTGATGAGGATGCACTTTTAAAGTGATATGCACCTCATGATTAGTATTGGTCTCCTTTTCTACATGATTTTAAAAAAATGGAAAATATATTCATTTTTACATTATGTTGCATTATTAACTCATTCATATATGTGTTAACATTATTGACCTTAATAATTTTTTCCTAAATTAGATTAGGTATCTTATTCCTCTAACCAAAACATCGATTTTTATAGTCTCCTATGACTCTATGCTAATCAAAATATTCATTAACATTGAACACCTTAGATTATGCCTTAGTTAAATAAACCTCCTTCAATGGAGGGAGTGAGATGAAATTGCACTCAAGTAACTATTTCTCATTTGAAGAATTGAAAAGAAAAGAAAATTATAAGGTTATAACACTATAGTAACTATTTCATTAGCCTCATAATTAGTATCATTTGATATATGTTTGAAATTTGGTTTTATTTTAAACTTGTCATTAGAATATGTTGGAAGATTTTTACCATGCTTTAACTTGTTCTTAGCAAATGCATTAACTTTTTGGTATTTATCCGAATGGAAAAAATCATGAAAATATTAAAGGTGTTCGAAAATAATAGACTCATGAAATGTAGATAGTAATATTTGATTGAATCTTATAACTCCTTATCATCCATAATATTTTTAATATTTTATAGCTTAGTATTATAATGAAGCAAATTAATAACTATTGGGATAATTATGTTTATTCTATATTTTTTCAATTTGAGCATAGGATATCTTCTCACTAATGTTGATATAAAATTGTGTTAATAAACAATCAACCAAATAATTGAAGGAATGCACTTATTGGAAAATTAATTAATAAAACCATCACAAAACATAGTCCTTAGAACTCCTTTGAAAGAACTTGGTTAACAAATTATCATTTGATGCATAAATCAAACAGGTTTCATGAAAGCTCCAAGATTCTATTATGGATCACCTTCACCATCATATAAGGTAAGTTTAGATACAATAAATCGTATAAGTAAATGATAAGTGTAAATATTATGGGCCAAAATGTTTTCTAATAATTATCAAGAATTAGTCAAATGGTCTTGTTTATAAGAACATTGCTCCATTTGGGATAATTTAGATTGATGATCAATGATGGTTTGTCTAAGGGATTGAGTAGTATGCATTGAAGATTGAGTAGAAACTAATGATGTCACAGAGTAGTAATGATATATGGAAAAAAATTATGTTGCATAGGAACAAATATAAATATAAGGATTAACTTGTGTTTCCACCACTCTGTGGGTGGGAATCACAAGTAAATATATGAATAGTAGCATTAGGATTAGTGTTCTGAACACCTATTATAGAATCAATGTCTTTAGAAGGTAAGTCAATATCATTGATAATTCCATCAAGTTTTTCCAAATCTATGGATACCTTATATTTTTTTTCATTCATATCCTTTAGGATTACATTGACTTTATTATCAAAATAATAATATTTCTTACTAATTTGACATCAAAAAAATAAAATGTTCCTACTTGTGAATGATATAATCCACTAAAATAATTAGGATTAAGTATATTATGATATTCATTATAATATTCATAATAACTTTTAAGTGCAACCATATCATTATTAATAACATTATCCTCTACCTACTTGTCTTCATTATTAACATTTGAATTAATAAAAGAAATAATTTGCATGTTATTTATTTTATCCATTTTAGATTGCACACAAAAATATGAGTGGATAAAAGAAATACTTTTATGATTTATTAAAACACCACTTAACCTATCACTTTCTTTCAAGTTACTAGAGACATAAATTTATTATATGGCATAGGCTTTACTAGCGAAAATATCTAGAAAGATAGGGAACAAACACAATTTTATTTTCTAATAAATGGAATTCATGAATTAGATATAAAATACTTATAAATAAGAAAACAAACTTTAATGGAATAACTATGGTTTTCTAGACTCAAAAATAGATCAAGTTCACTAAAATATTTAAGTGCATTATGGATTTAAAAGATATAAATATGCCAAAGCTATTAAAATTTAGATTTTGTAACATATATCATTAACTAAAAAAATGAAAACTAAATATAGATCTATTCCACTAATAATTATATAAACAACCAAGAGATAATGAAATAAGACTATATTATATTATGTATTGTGTATTGTCTATGTATAATCACCTAAAATTATTTATAATTAATTTTTTACTACTCAAACTCCAATATAGACTCTTAAAATCTATTGAGAAATTACCAATGAAAGCATGGAAACCTATGGAAATTAGTGTCATCCACTATTTGATAGAACATTTAATTTGTAATTTTTTAATATATTCTAAAATATATCTTTGTGATTTTTTATGTAGATTATTCTTGTGCAATTTATATATTTTTGACCTGTGATTAGATCCTTATTTTGTCTCTCCTTATCTTGAAACTCTAGCTCCACTTTCAACACTAGATTGACCTAAAAAGGGGCAGAAAAATGGGTTAGAGAGACATAAAAACCATCCACTAAATATTTTATAATTATATACATTCTAAGACTCTGAAGATGAATAAAATTGCATGTAATTATTCCACCTATGTTTATGTGCACTCAATAATGTTCCTCTAGAAGGTAAGGAAGATATTTGGATTCAAAACTTGAAAACATGTAGCTTTTGAAATTATTTTAGTGTTTAAACTTGGATCTTAGGACTATTCCTTTAAGTGTTTTCATATTTGGATGCTCTTAGATAATGTCTAAAGGTTTTGCAAATAGATTTATCAAGCTTTGCCAAGATGAATGCCAGATGCTAGATAGGGATGTCATTTGGATTGATGTATATAAATAGATGACTCTTTGGAATTTACCCTCATAAAAACATGTGAAATTTATGTAAGCTAATTCAGGGGATAGATTTGAATTTGAAAATTAGTTTTAGGAAGCTCCTAAATGTACTGATAGAAGAAAATACATGTGATAATTGTAATTATTAGATTATTTTAGTAGTGTCTAAAGATTGAAAATTAAGTAATATAAAATATTTAAAAAATATAATTAGGGTATTGAATCACTCTCCCATATAATATTGAGATCCTAAATATAAATGATGATAACTTGGTTTGTCCAAGTTGATAAGTAGATAAACAAATAAGGGAGAATGTGAGAAATGTTAAATGTATGTCCAATGTAGATCAAAAATGATGTTTACAAGTGTCTAATACCAAAATTACATGTCTATATCTACCTAAAAATTCATAATTGATATAGCATTTGGTTGCATGTTTCACATTAGTTTATCAAATGGATGGTAATACATTTAAGTTCATATAATTCTTTTTTAATATTTGATCTTGATATTCAAAGAACATTTAAAGTTACCATTATTCATTTAAATGAGGCATGTGATCCATTTTAGGTGTATTTATCTTCAAATCTAATTTTATATATGTCAGTTTCCTAGGCATATGTCCAGTGTTAAAATGTGATCGATGGGAGACATACATAGGTGAAATATATCATCTGAGAATGTTACAACCATATAAAAATGAGATCAAATGATAGGTAATATTTTTGAAGTAACTTTCCTTCAATAAAGGGTAAAAGGATATTTCAAAATATGTTTTTTCTTTCCTAAATTTGATTATTGATATACTAAGGAATGCATGTAATTCTTAATTTCAAGAACATATTAATAGACATCCTCATTGGGATTTTGTTAAAGATAGGTAATGCACTTAGATGTGACATGGATTCCATAATTAGTGAAATTCCAAACCAACAAGCTTCTTGAAATGATCTAAAAATTACTAAAGAACCACTAGGTAAAGAAATAAACTAACATCACAACTTAGTAATAAAAAACCATGATTATCATAGTTTCCAATAGATAAAATAAGGTTTTAAGGTGTACATAAGGAATTTCATGGCCACCAAATAATATAAACTATGGTATATAAAAATGAGATTAATATCCATCAAATCCTAAGAAATATGATTATTAGGCATATGATTAAAATAATCCACTCATTATAATATTATAAATGAAGAGATAAATCATGTAATTGTATTTTTAATTCACATATGGAATGCATCATGGCCACTATCACATGAGTAGTAATAATTTAAAACTTAATAGGTTTAATTAAAGGATGAAATTGATCAATCACTTCAAACATGGGAATATTGGATGAAAGATAAGGTGAAAAATCAAACTTAAGTGCATTAGTAATCACATAATAATAAGAACATATAAAAAATACCTCATTAAAGGTTTGTAAAATTTTAGGAAAGGAAGGATTTTGTGAAATGTGTTTTATAAACTGTACAAGAATATCCTCCTTGAGTAATTCATCAAATGTAAAATCAAAATTTTAATTATTCATATCATTCATATATTTTTCATTTTTCTCACACAATTACATATTTCTACCATAAGCCATGAAGTAAGATATATATAAATGCAAAACAAGATATAGGTAAGGTAAAACATCTACTACAAAAGAAGCAAGGGAGTCTTAAAAATAAGAATTTAAATAAATAATAAAATAAACCATTAGGTGTTGAAGGGAGTGAAAAATAATAAGTTATATGAATGATCAATTCAATTAAAATGAGAAGTCTAATAGAATCCAAGGAGAACTTATATAAGTGAAAGGATATACTAGGCTAGGGTTATATCTAAGTAGACAATAATAATAATTCAATCCAAAATGAGAAAATCATATCCTAAAGGGATGAAAAAACTAATAAACTCTAAGGGTTGAGATGTTTTAATAGCTTTTGGGTTTACCAAAATGTTATATCTATTTTTTTATAATAGGGTAACTAAGGTGCAAACTATGAATTGAAACTATGACATGATTTAGATCTCTCATAATACATCAGTCAACATTAATCAACCTTGAAATATGCCTAAAAATAGAAACTATTAGTAAGAAAATATAATAAATAATTAAATCTAAGTATAAGCAAAGAGTGATGAAAAAATACACATATGGTCACTCTTTTAGAATTATTTAATCGGAAATAGGATATGGAAATTTCCTAGAATTAAACATTTAAATTTGGATATGTGCTATAAAAATGACAAAAATTACAAGCCACTAATTATATAATTGTATTTCTATTGACTATGTACCAGTGCATTGATTGTGTATTATGTTACTTTTCTAAATATGTAACCTTTTGGGTGGGTTCACACTATGATGTTGAGTAATTTTATAGATTTTATTTATTTTATTGTTGGTTAAAATGTCATATTTTTAATCCCCTTATATCTTGACATAATTTTACATAAAGTATATAAATAAAAATAAATAATTGTAATTTTATTTGACTAAAGGATCCTCTCAAGTAGTTGTAGCTACATATCCTAAATTCATGGAATATATATAATTTACTTATCATGTGTGTGAGTTTAATCTAAACCTAAGTGAGATTTAGGGCTTTGCCTTGTTTCCCTAGATAATCAATGCAACTACATGATAATTCTCCTTGTCTTTCTTTTTATAGAATACGTAGCTAAAAAACTTTAAACTTATTTGAATAATATTTAATATTAAAAAATATAATTTATTATATGGAATTTAATATGTGTCTAGACTTTAATCCTCATATATATAAATAATTGTTTAATTTTAAATTAGGAACATATTGACATGCAATCTAACCAAGAAAAAGATAATGAATTGGTAATCACAAATCCAAACATAAAAAGTAGAAAATGAGGTTAGAAAGGCCTAAAAATAGAAAGTGGCTTAATTAGAAGGCTTTAAATTGTGTCTAGGAAAAAATAAATAAACTTATAATTCCTTATTGGCATAAGAAAAGGTAGGGTAAAAGAGAGAAAGAAAACAAGAAGCTAATAGGCACAAAGAAATAAAAGTAGATAAAAAACACAAGCAAACAAAACATGGGATTTGTTAGTAAATTAGTACTTATATAGGATAATAGTTAATTATGATAAAATATAGTTACAAATGTGTTTTATAAAACTATATTATTGTTATAAATATGATATGATCACACCTATATTAGTATGAGTGGTTAGTCATATATCCCATTATTGGTTTTTAGGAGATATTGGTGGGTATTTTCCTAATATAAAATCTCATTGATTATTATACAAAGATTTGAAATTATATATATAGTTTAATTGTGATAAATCTCATTGGATTTATTTTGATATAATATGAAGCTAAAAACCTTTGAAATTATTTTGAATAATCTTTAATATGAAAAAATATAATTTATATATGTAATTTAATATGTGTCTAGACTTGAATCCTCTTCATATTTTCTATTGAAATACCTCTAGGAGGATTTATATATAATTAAATAATTTTTAATTATGAATCTATTGGCATGCAATCTGACCAAGAGAAAGAAAATGAATTGACAATCACAAACCCAAGCATAGAAAAGTGGAAAAGGAGGTTAGAAGGGCCTCAAAAAAGAAAATGACATAATTGAAAGGCCACCAGTTGTGTCCATGAAAAATCAATAAATCTATAATTCATTACTAGTATAAAAAATGCATGGTAGAAGCAATAAAGAAAACAACAAGCTAGTAAGCACAAATAAAATAGAGTGGAAAAAAACATAGGGTTTATTAGTAAATTAGTGCTTATGTGAGGAAATAGTTAGATTTGGTAGAATATAGTTACAAATGTGTTATATAAAATAATATTATTGTTGTAAATAAGGTACAATTACACCTATATTAGTATGGGTGGTTAATCATATATCTCCTTAGTATTTTTTAGGATATATTGGTGGATATTTTTTTAATATCAAATGTCCTTGATATGTGAAGATTTTGAATTGTATATGTATAGTCATTTTGATTAAAAAGCTAATAATGGAAATTTTTTGTTGTTAATTTTTGTCAAATCTCTAACAAAAATATTATTATCATAATGGTTGCATGAGAGTCCTTTACAAGTAAAATAATATTTAGTTTAAGATTGTTCATGAATTTTAAGATGTTATGTTATGCCAACATGTGTGGATTTAATTATCAATGATAGATAATAAAACATGTATCAAATTCTATGAATAAACTAATAATTGAATTTTGTCAGTTAACACAATGAGTTACATAGTAGTTTTTCTAGCACTATGAATCACATTCTAGTCTTCATGCATTTGATGCTTTGAGTAAGTTAAATATTTGTAACATTGCACCATATTTAGTATTTCTTCATGCCTGTGAACAATTATATTGGATATTGGCTATCATCTCCAAGTGGAAGTCTATGTGATGGAAGGATTTATGAGGGTCTATGACATTTATATATGAAGATTTTTAATTTGACAAGTCTCGACAGATCTATCATGCACATGTGTGTTTCTAATTTGATTTATCACATATAGGTTTTTTTCATAAATGTTATAGATATATGTTTAAAAAATTAATGAATATAAAAGATTCTTGTCTATTGTCAATAAGATCTTTGTTATTAGAAAATAACAATTTTACATTATTATTCTGTAAATAGTTTAATCATTGTGTTGTTTGTTTGTGTGTGTGTGTGTGTGTGTGTGTGTGTGTGTGTGTGTGTGTGTGTGTGTGTGTGTGTGTAGATAGAGAGTAAGACTCGATTAGAATCAAGTCAATAAAAATATGTCATACAATCTGTAATTTTTTTAGGTGAATACTAGGATTCTTATTATTTAGTATCATAATTTTTTTGTATAAATGGATTTTTGGTTAAACATAAATTGTTGTGTCTTTATTTAGATCATTTATAACTATGAAAATTAAATTCTAAAAATTGACTGGTCTCAATTTTCACAATTTGAAAGTAAAACTTTAGATGAAACTAATGAACAAGAACTTGTGTGAAATAGTAAGTGGTAATGAGAAATCACCAACTATACTACCAACTTATTGGAATGGTAGATAAGAGATGAATAAATTACGCTATTTATATTTGGAAAACACATCCATAGAAATTTTGAAATATATGAATAAAGCATTTGGTGTTAAAGCAGTCGATGCAAATTTTTTTTGAAGTTGTAATTATTCAGGATTAAAATGAGTGATAGAGTTACAATGTCTTGTCACATTAAGATTTGATATCGCTCATTATATAGTTAGAATAAGAAAAAGATCTAGTAGAAGATGTGGTTATGAAATCCATATTTTTAAATAGATTGGATTCTAAATATTACAATGTTGTTTTTACTCTTGGTTATATGCCACCAAATCTCTACAAGATATTATCTCAACTCTCCTAGCTAAAGTAAAAAAGGTAATATCAAAATATATATATAATATGAAAGTGTGTTTTATTTAATAGATAATCTTTAAAAAAATATGAAATTGAATTCTTATACTTCAAAAATAAAGGAGGCAATCCTAGAAATGTAAAGTTTGAGCTAATATTCTTCTCAAAGGAAAGCTAAAATAAAAGTCAAATGAAGCTAATATGGTAATTGAGAAATAACTAGTCATTCAAGAAAATTGGATGATTTTTGATGGTGGTTGTGAATAATAATAAAACTAAGTAAAAAGTAGTAGATATTTTAGGATGGATGAAATGGAGGAAAGAGGTCAAACAATGACCTCTTGTTAGCCACTAGTAATAGAGTTGTGCTATGATGTAGTGGTATTTGCATTTTATATTTTTGTGTGGTTTTATAAAATAAATATTCTATTATGATGATATGTTTGAAAAACTTATATTTTGAAATAACTCATTCTTTGAGGGCAAGAGAATATTTAGAGGTAAACTAAGCACAAAGTATTCTACAGTTTGTGAATCTTAGAAATTCATAATTATGTTCAGGGGAGTGGTCTGGGAATAAAGGAGTTTGACTTCGAAATAACATATCTATGAGGGTTACTTTGTCTAAGTAGTGTTTTCATACATAAGAATCTATAGAATATGATTCTTTTCTCCCACATTCACAATAAATGGGGGAATGTTTGGAAATTAGTGATTATGTGGGAAAGTAGTTAAATGTGTTAGATTATAGTTACAATGTGTTATAAAAATAATATTATTATTCTAAAGGTAAAATTATTACACATATATTATTATGGGTGGTTAGTTTTTATGTATCATTGATATTTTTTTGAGGATATTGTGGGATTATTTTAATATAAAATCTCCATGA
Source organism: Torreya grandis (assembly GCA_037957365.1). Taxonomy (NCBI): domain Eukaryota; kingdom Viridiplantae; phylum Streptophyta; class Pinopsida; order Cupressales; family Taxaceae; genus Torreya; species Torreya grandis. The sequence goes on along the minus strand of JARHVA010004238.1, from coordinate 179,763 downwards.
TATGTGGAGATTTGACATTATATATGTATTGTCACTATCATGAATAAAGTAATGAAAGAGAGTGTTTCTTATTATTTTTTTATCAAATCTCTACCAAAAATATTAGGATTTCACAAATAAGAAATGGGAAGATTAAATCACATAAAAATGGCACCAATATAGATAAATTCTATGAAAACATGAAGGGAATTATTGATGAACTTGATGACCACATCAACATCAAAATTCTTAATTTTCAAGTAGCTTTGGATAAATGCAACTTCAAATTAAATAATTCAGAAGGATTATATAAAATGTGCAAAATAGATCAATTCAAATAATTTATTGAACTCATATCGGTTCATCACTAGTTAATGAGTATAATAAAAAATAAAGTTTAACATAAAATTATCCACACTCTTTTTTAATCGATATGTTAATTGGTTGCAACCGAGTGTAAAGAAAATTAATATTTGTGATTATGATTTGCATTTGATGAGGTACCATGAAAATAATTTTAGGAATTATTCTATATATTTTATTTTATGTTGAATATCATAATACAAAATATAGATAATTCACTAAAGTTGTTTTTATGAAAATAAATATAAAATATGGAGTATCGGTAACAATTGGATACTTGATCCAACATTTAAATTATTTTTATAATTAAAAATTATCCTAAAAAATCAATGTGTTATAGTGATAACATAAGATGAACCAAGGCATGTTGCATGTGTGCAAAAATGCATTAATAGATATGATTATACAATTCAAGTTCTGAATATACTTCATAACACTAAGTGTGATATATAAAAAGTGGTCATTTATGCATCAAATTATGCCCATGGAACCTCATGTTAATATTAAGGAATATTAATACAAGTGGATAAATAGGAACACAATTTCAAAACTCACTTTGATACATATACAATTTACCTAATGAGGTGTTCTTTAGGTATATTGGAGAAAATGACATTTGGGTGACTTATGTATATTCATATTATATATTACATACAACATCAAGTTTTTTTATATTAAATAAAATTAAATGAATAATTACATTCATATTCTTTTTTATTTTAAATAAAAGAATGGTAGTATATATCCCCTATCAATGAGAATTTCTTTATATAAGTGGTGGGTGCACTAAAAGTAGATAAATTAGATTGGAATAATCCATGTGAAGTTACTAAAACACTATAATCATGACAATTTTTTAAGTTGATGGGTCCAAGGGAAGGCCACCAAATAAACATCCATACATCTGGAGTTATGGAAGATGATGTTTTTTTATCAACATATTTGGAATAATGAGAAGTAACATGTTGTAATAATATAAATATGGACCCATTAACTATTTTCATTACAAATATCCTTGGTCATTTAAAAGTGAGTCTAAATTATTAATTGATGATGATGACCATAAAAATATTTACTAATACAAAATATAGAGAGGGTGAATTTAGAAAAATGGACATGATTTTTTGTAGTGGGCCAACATAGATTATCAACAAATCCTTTCATAAAATTTAATTTTAAAATACATAGAAAACTATGGCTCTAAATTATATATAAGTTCATATATTTATCTTGACATGTTGACTATAGTGTATTTGCAAAAAAATTCAAATGATTTGGCATTATATACATATATAAGGTTATTGAATTTGTTTTACATAATGTAATATAAGAGAGTTAGAGACATGGTATATGTTGCTAAAACTGCCTCTTATAGAATGCAATCACTTATTTATTTCTCTCAATGTCAATAAAATATTATTTTGGTGTGTGAAAGTGAACACTAATTATGATTTACCATCCACCAAAATTTATCATGCATGTGTGAAACACACCCCACATTTAGATAACATGTGTATGATATAAGTTTAAAAATCATGGTCATATGTTTCACAATGCAAACATGAGTAGTTGAATTTTAGATATAAACCAAATATTGTTTGGGTTTGGACATGGTATTATTCAATTCATGATACTTATTAAAAAGAATATTATTTTTTTGTTAGAGTTAGCTTATCTTATATAAAAATAGTCAAAATATGTCTGATGATATTAGGGTGACTAGGGAAGTTATCATTCACCATCAAAATATTATTAAAAATAAGTAATATGCATGTCATGTTAACATGAAACTTATTTCATTATAAATTTGTATTGATGATTGTGATTCCATTTATGTTCTAGATAATTCATTAAATTTTATATGAAATAGTAGGATATGTTATATAGGTTGGCTCTATGACATGGATTTGAATTCTCTAATATTGAGCTACTTGGTTGTCATGTATTTTTGAAAGACTATAACATGAGCCAATATGCAGTACCTAATGATCACTATGAAACATATATGTAGTTAATAGAGTTTAACCATTTGACATAACTCACCATAATAAACACCATATTGTACTTTCCACAAATAATTGTGTTGAAATCAATTACTTAAATTTGATGTAGTTATAGATCGCCATGAATGGATTGGGAATTGTGAACCACTTAGAATGATTATCTAAGACATGGTTGTAAAAGGTTGATCTTACCTTATTGATTTTAAAATATATGCAATGCATTAAAATTTTGTCCATATAACCCTTTTTATTTCTTCTTTCACCTACTAGATTTCTTATTTTAGAATTCATGCAAGGTCCATTGGTGCATAATCATGTGAATATTCCACTAAAAATTCATAAATATGAATCATTTACTATATTATAATTTTTTTTAATGTTTATTTTTTGTTATGCAAACATCCATTTATGGTGTATTAATATGGATTGAAATAAGGTTGGATTATAAAATAACTAGATACACATATGCAATAAATGTAAAATTGAGGTCACAAAAATCAAAAGAAAGACACAAGTTACTTAAGAAAAACTCAAGGAAAAAATAGTCTAGAAGAATAAGGGGATACCTCCTCTTACTTCTATCATTTTATCAACTTTAGGGTAATGTAATTAATAAACTTCATAAATAATGTTTAAAATACAATTTTTTCAAAATTCATACTTAATTCCACATGCTTGTATACAAACTTCATCTATAGACATCTCAACCCTAATACCAATCTAATTAATAAAAATATTATAAGAACATCAATTAAGTACATGGATATCCAATGTATTGGTTCACGTACAATGCACTACTCAGTCATAAAATGTTAGATGCCTTTGCCTTATACATGAGCCCATACATAAACAATAAGGAATAAATTGGCCAAAGGATTTGAAAATGAACAAGTTCTAAAAGTGGGGAAATTTGCAACAATTCCACTACTTATATTTTTATTATGAGAAAACCCACCACTTGGTGTAGGTTGAAACCATAATATTGGTTTATAATCACTATAGAAGTTATGAACTTCTATAATAACTGGTGGTTTCTATATTACTTCTTACATTAGATGGTGATTTTTATACCTTTAATGAAACATCTCTTTGTGCTATCAGGGACCTCCTAGCATCTTCTCATCTCATACATCAAAATCATCCCAAACATAAATATTTATATTCAAACCTCTTAGTTCTCTTTTGTCAACCCATTGACATGTGAATGTGTAGAAACAAACTATTTTAGGAAGTGTTACAAATGATCCAAGTATCATATTTACATATTGATGTTAGTGTAACTAGTTAACAAACATAACCGACATTCTAAATACAAAAATCATATAATGCATTGCAAATTAGAGTATTTTTGTTTATAAAATATTTAGGAACTTTTTATGTGAGTAAATTTCTTCTCAACTTCCTCTTTTGGATATAATTTGTCTTTTTTGGGTGGCTAACGCTTTAACAAAAATTACCACCACTCTTGCAATCCTCTTATTATTTTACTCTCATATTCTATATCACAACATTCTTCTCCAATTAAAATTAAATATCATAATAATCGTTTTCAATATAATTTATCAATAGATATCCTTATTCATTTTTTTAGCATTGGAGGATGAAAGAGGCATTATCAACATTGAAAACTTATATATTTTCATATATGGAGGAAAAAATAGTCTGAAATCATTTCCTACTTACTCCAAAATGACAAATGGATTATATATAAGAGGGTTAATGTTATTAGTTTTACCTTGGAGACTTTTTCTACTCAACTAAAACCATACTTTGTCTAATATGAACCTTGGCCTATGTTGAATCTATGTTTAACCCCTATGTTGATCATAATGTGATTTGTATCTGGCCTGTGACTCATCCTTCTTCCTCTAAACTTGGATATAATTTGATAAATATTCTTAATGAACCTTTTAACTTATTGGATCTGTGGATACACTTTCTAATTTCTTATGTATGATTGTCTCAAAACAAAATTACATAAACATTAAGGTAAGTAAATAAAATAATTTTCATAAAGATATTTTGATTAAATGAATGAAATGCCATGTTATAATAATGTTTAATATACAATTTTTTCAATTCTTGAGTCTTACGGTGCTTCCTATTCTACCCAATTAATAGTTGTACTAAATCTATATTCACTACCTTAGTCTTCTCATTAATTTTGTTAATGAAAATTGGTAGACTAATTTCAATTTGTATTTATTTTATCCCATAATGCCAATTAAATTTTTTTAATAAATTATGAATCCCTATCATAAATTATATGTATACACAAACCAAATTTATTCCACACATTAATAAAATACAAATTAGCTACATTAATCCCTATAAGGGTCTTTATACAAGGAATAGGAATGCACATATAAATAAAATTGTCCAACCATAAATAAATAGTCATGTCCCTTATTTGACATAGGAAACGCACCTACCAAATCCATGGAAATGTTCTCCCATAGCCTATATGGTATAGGTATTATCATATACAAACCCAACATCATGTTACTAGGATTATTTGTACTATAGAATACACATCCTCTTATGAACTTAAGAACATCAACTTGCATATTTGGCAATAAACCTACCTCTCTAAATGTGCCACTTTATTTTTAACTCCAAAGTGTCATGAAAATATTTAATTATTTATTTCCCTCATTATCCAAACTCTTCATCCCTAAAGCACAGAATTCTTACCCATCTTGTAGAGAAACATATATTGATGCTAATAAGCATCCTTTCACTCAAAACCTCCACCTTGGGGATTATTTTTCTGAAAAAATGCTTCCAAAACATTTACATGATGCTCATATCCTTGTATATAATATTAATTCACAAAAGTTTCAAGAAGTGCTATGGTACCCAAAGTTGAAATCAAATGAGGTCTAGAAAATAGGTCTACTAAATTTTTAGTCACAAATTTCTTCTTTTTGATAACCAAATTAAACTATTGAAATAAATCCATATAATTATAGTGTATATCATATTAAATTTTAGTTTGTAATTGTAATTATTTGAGATATTAGTGATCCATATGAATACTAGTTTCCTTACCCATGAGATAGTGCTTCTATTTATTTTCCACTTGAACCAAAACATATATTTATTTAGCTTCAAAACTCAACCATGATATAAAATTGAATGGTGACATATGGGGTTAACAACTTGTAATATGAAAATCCCCATATCATAGTCACTAAAATTTATTTCTAGGCTAAATTTTTTTTCAAATTTAATTATAGATAGCATTAGATAATTTAGATTCTTATATTTAAATTCAAAAAGTGCATATTTTTGGTTCTTACCCCATGTAAAATTATTATTCTTGTTGTGATGGAATGTAAAGCTTCTACTATGGAAGAGAGAACCTTGATAAACTTTCCCAAATATTAAATTGCACAAAGAAACCTTCTTGTTGTTCACAATAAATTGCCTATGCTAATTTATGATGGCCTCTACCTTTTATATATCAATTATTAACTTTCCATATCCAAACACATGCCTCGAATATACAATTTATTATTGTGAAAACTCATATTTCATTTCATTAAAAAACAACTATTTATCCTTTAAAACTTTAAAAAATAGTTTAAAATGAGTTATATGTTCATCATGCATTATGTTGACAATGAGAACATCATCCAAAATTAAAAAAATATATAATTAGCCTTAATTTCTCATCATCATCCACATAAAACTAGGCATAGCATTGTATAAAATAGAAGGTAGTATCTGCTATTCATATAACCCTTTAATTTTTTTAAATTATATCTTCCATATGTCCTATTATTTAATCCTTACTTGGTGAAAAATAGATCTTAAATATAACTTAGGGATGCACTCTATGTGTAACAACCCTTTCAAGGTTAACTAGACGTAGGTAAATAAAAATTAAACTCGATTCACCAAATAATTATATATAAATAAAGATATAACTAAATGCATCTTTAAAATAATTGTAATTTTAAACAAGGGGTTAAGTGCCAATTACTTTAGCTAGGGATCATATTTAAGATTGTTGATTCACTTCTATAAAAAGAACATATAAAGACCAATAAATATGCATAATAATAATTCAGCCACTATTGATTAAGTATTATAAGTTTACAACCAATTGCTGTTATTTTAAAATTTACATTAGAAAGTTCGATTATATAATAATACATATATAAATAATCAGATTACAATAATATAATGTTCCACAGAACGTATGAGTCACAATTAACCTAGTTATATTTGCAAATAATCTAAGTGAAGCCTCTATCACTTGACTGATATAAGGGGAGGGAGAGTATCATCTGAGTGATTTTACACACCAACCATGGACCAATGATACTGCACACAATCTCCCAACAAGGGAATGGCCTTCCCTTCATATATGGGAAGATAGTGATAATTCAGAAATAAAGAAAGTCAACTAGAAACCCATGTGTTATAAGATAACTATCACATGCAACATATCATAAAGAAAATCATTCTAACATGATATCATGCAATAAATTCAAACTAAATCAAATAGGTGAAATGAAAATGTTCAAACCATAAAAATACTCTGTCCAAAGTTTTCATATAGTTTTCTTATCTCTATGATCAATCACTTTCATACACACTAAACTCATTTAGTTTGTATTTAACTTTTGATTAATATTGACACTAAGTAATTCAATAAAATATATCTCACCCATTTATTTAAATTCATTAATGTTAGATTTATATACAACTATTTTTAATACTTAAAATCAATAGATTTAATATACATATTCCCATATAAAATGCCACTGCATATTAATATTCAACGAAACCCTATAATTAAAGATCCATTGTAAAGTTAAGTAAAATAACTCATTCATACACCCAATAGTTTAATTATAAACATAATTCAATATCTAGTGTTATGTATATGATATGCATAATATAGTAATTAATCAAAAATAACTATTTTACCCAATAACATATTCAATGTTTTGGTTTATACATACATACATACATATCTATGTGTGCACACACACACATGTATGTATATACATAGGTGTGTGTGTGTGTGTGTGTGTGTGTGTGTAGGTGGGTGTGTGTGTGTGTGTGTGTGTGTGTGTGTGTGTGTGTGTGTGTGTGTGTGTGTGTGTGTGTGTGTGTGTGTGTGTGTGTGTGTGTGTGTGTGTGTGTGTGTGTGTGTGTGTGTCTGTGTGCGCGTGTGCGTGCGCGCGCGCGCGCGTGTGTGCGCATGCACACGCATGTGTGCACATGTGTGTGCATCTATACACATATGCATATTTCTATACATACATACATACATATATAGACTTTATATTACAATTATATAAATATAAACTTCATAATCATTTTCATTATCTTATTCAACATTATCTCCATAACAAAAATGCAATTTCTCATATTACATAAATCTAACTACTAGCTACATGCCTAACTATACCTAGTCAATCCTTAGCTTTTAAAAACATAAACATATGCATTTACATAAATAAATTCAACAAATATACTCGATGAACCTTCCTTATTTAACATCAACTAAATGCTCAAAATAATTGAATGAACTTAATTAAAATTTAATCATTCCCCTTAAATAAATACATGTCTCATCTTTTCCTGTGTCCACAATCCATAACTGAAAAGTGATATATACATAATATGAAAAGATTAATTAAAACTCATACACTCAAAATTTTAATAAAATTAATTAATCAAACCATAGACAATATGAATTATTCAAGCTCATGCCTCCAAAGTTAAATATTAGATGACAACATGACTTTTTTTAAACTATACTTCATCTCCTAAAAATGGAACGAATGATATCATTCAAAGTTCATATAAAAACCAATATTCATCCACATAACATTAATTCATGTACAAATTTTAATATTAAAGCAACCATTAAAACCTTTTCTCAACTTAATATTAGACATAATTGTATCCATAATATGGTATGTATTAATACAAGTCTAAAATTTGACTAATTATAGTCTATAAATCAGTCCAAATTAAAAACCATGTAATAATTTTAAACAAAATTTACATAGATAACTACTAACTTGAAGTAGGGTATGGTCAAAAATAGAACTTTGGCTAAAATGGGTCCTTCATATTTGACCCTATGGATGGTTTAAACATGTTCCTAGGGTCATATACGAATGGCCCATATAATATTTTCAACAAGAATATTAACTAATAAAACAATGTCTAAATCTAAATCTTTTTTTAAAACTCAACACAAATCCCCTTTTGTTCTAAGTTTGGAAGTATTAAATCCCTAACACTATTTTACCAATCATTCCAACTATCCAAGATTTTTTTTTCAAAATTTAAAACACAAATAAAGTATGCATGGATTTATACATAACTAGTAAAGTTGACCCTATTCTAGGGTTTAATTCAAAAAATAAAAGAGTAATAAAAACATAATAGATGAACATTTTTTTAATGTTCAAAACCTAAATAAAAGCCACTGTAGTTCAAAACCCTTTTACTATTATATTGACGTATCAACTATCTAAGTTTTCATAACACATAATTTAAACACATAAGAAAGTATATAAAAGTTTATAATGACTAGAAATAATGACCCTCATCTAGGATTTGAACTCAAAACAAGATGATAACATAAATAAACAGGGTCAAAATGAAATAAATGTCAAGATAGTTGAATAAAACTTTGAAATACAATGGTATCAATATGATATTTCCATTACATGTGGTATTAACTACTAATTCAAGATATAACTAAGTAAATGTTTCATTTTACCTAAGAAATCACTTGATATATTTTTCTAGATCACATGGCTGATAAATGTATTCAATGGAGTATGATCATCATATCAGGATGAATGCATGCACACTACCAGGTTAGAAAATATGCAAACATAGAAATTAACCACATACATATGTTGTAATAATATAAATCAACCAGTAATTTTTAGATAATACTACTCTATGTGGTGTGTGTTGGGTTCCACATTTATGTTCTCTTTCTCCCCAAAGTATTCATCTACACCATCCTCTTTGATGATACCCACCCTCAGTCATAATCAGGAGGGTGGAATACATCCTGCATCCACATTAGTAAAAATGAACAATGGTTAGACCAAATTATGTAAAATATCATAATAATTACTACAATTAAATATATTGTTAAATAATGATTAAATCATACCATACAAAATACAATCAGCTAACTAATCAGTTAATACTCATGATTAAACTAAATAAACACTATCCATAATTATATGATTTAACCTTTTATGGGTTTACATGTGTAATTACCTATGTTTGGTTAAAGGTCTAATATGTCTAAATTAGTTAAATAAATTGTAATAATTAACCTGCTAACTTGTAAATGATTTTAATATTGTTTGAATTTTTATAAATAAAAATAAATAGGGAGAAATAGAGAATTAGCTAAAAATAGATTATTGTAGATGATCTAAGTTCTCAAACTAGAGATCTGAGTAGTTATGAGTGTCAAAAGCAAGATTCTAATATTTGTTTGTTCATTGGATAGTAGCACCTAGTTTGGATAGTAGTGCAATCCATGTGTAGCGTCCTCAATATATCACTATTGTCCTCTTTATGGGACTATTCCTATTTTTAGGGAGCACTTAAACTTGTGTCTATATGTTTTGTTCTTGCGTGACTGAAACCTATAGTTGTGTATTTTACCTTTAAATTTTGATTTGATGTGCAAACCATAGTTTTCTTTTCAAGTATGATACGAGAAAGAATTTTAGTGTGTTAGTATGATGGATTGGACATCCTCAACACCTTGTTGTGTAGAGAGTTTCTTAGATACCAATACTTGAAAGAGGGATCAAGTCCAGTGTAGTTCTCCCACCTAGTGTTTGATGTATGTGTAAGTGAATAATAGAATGAGATTGACCTTAAATGCCTTGAATGTGCATGAGCCCTAGAATGATTGAAAAACTAAGTTTTTTTGTAGATGGTAGTATACAAAAAGTAGGGTAAAATAGGGATAGTGTACCTTGATTTTGCACAACTTTATCTTTGATTTGAATAAATTTTGCATCTATTTTCCATCTAGTGAATATGTGTGGATTAAAATTGTATTTATAAGGTTCTATTATTTCTGAAAATAAGAAAATGAACTTAGGCCAACCTTAGGAGTAGAACACATTTGAAAAATTATCTATTGGGAAGAGTTAGGGATAAGAAAAGTAATGCCCAGTTGGGGACACTAGCGCCATATGGTTGTAATGTCCCAAATGTGGAGCTAATGTCCTTTTGGAAAACTAATTATAAAGTTAGATTGGGGTTAGGGGTGATAGTTTAGGGACTATGCCTTGACTAGTTATAGGTGATAATGGTATGTTGAATGATTGGAAATGTAATTCTAAAGATCTAGAATAGGTCTATGGCTAGCCTAGGGATAGGGTAACTCAAGAAACACTCTTAGAATCCAACTACCACTTTTAGGTGATTACATTCCCCCCCCCCCCCCCCCCCCCCCGCATTTATTCTTGTAATGTAGCAAAGTGAAATGACTAGTATAAATGAAATAAAAAGTGTACCTAGACTTACCTTAGAAGTGAAGGCCATGTAACTGAATTTGAATATGTGAATTTAGGTCTATGTATGTGATTATGATCCAAAGAAATATCATACAATGAAAAATTCAAAAATAAGTCCTTACTAATGAGATATTGAATAGAAAAAGACTATGTTGAAATGAAATAACTATGTAAAAAGAGAGGAAATGAATGAATACACCTCATTAGGAATACAAACCAATGTATGAGCCTAGTGACAACTTGCATGTGTGAAAGTTCATAGTGACCATATCATGGAATAGCTTAAACTGAGATAATGTCTTGAATAGTCTTCATATGGGTGGCTCAAGAACTCAATCTAGTTTTGACTCCATCATTGCCCACCCCTATTTTTTGGATCTTGATCTTTGTGTATAGATTGGATAAGATTGTAAGTATGTTTAAACCTATTATATAGGTGGCTCAATAACTCAAGTATGCCATGACTCTATAATTTACCTTGTGTGAAGTAGATACATCTGTAACTATAATACACAAAGTGTTGAAAGTATCTAATTGAGTATTCTAACTATATATTTGACTCTATAGCCACTTGGGTATATTAGGAAACTCTAGGCCACTTAATAATGCTAACCATTGTATATGAACTAAGGCATGAATATGGTGATAACCTATAATATGATAAAAAGTGTATAAAACATATATAATGATATAGAGTTTATCATTCCATCTGATCAACCTATCTGAAGCTGAGTATATGGAAACTATGTGCCACACACATTCCCTTAAAATGATATCTGAGTATAATGAATAAAAATCATGTAATAGTTAAATCTATGTAATTTATTTGAATTTATGAGTGATCATTCCATGCATGTTGCCCCTAAATCTAAATGATAGTGTGAATCTGAATTGAAATAGTTGAATTTGAACTAAATTTGAACATAACTACCAAACTTGTGACTATATCTATTTAAATTTGTGACTATCTTGAATATAGGGCTACTAGAAAATATCAACCTATAGTGGAAAATAGCACCCTGAGATGCTAGTATCCCAATATAGGTGTTAATGATTACCTAGTCTGATCTCTATGTGGTTTGAATTGACTGTTGAACCTCTATTCTATTATATGTTTTCCTTGCGTCTGATATCTAAAAGTGAGCCTATGTGTTAAAGTGTATATGTAAAAATCAATGTAGGATCCTGATCTCTATAACAACCCCTATAAATATCCCCTCTTTTGAGGGTATTTATGAAATCTATGGAAAAACTACCCTATAAATAATTATCTCTATAAATGTGTTAGACACAGCATGATATTACAATATAGTGTACAAACATAACATCAAAACGTAAATGTATTTGAGCAATAGTAGGAAATGTAAGATGTATGTTGTAATCTAGCTTTATATAGATGTAAGTAATGTATAATAGCTATAAAATCTAAGTGATTACCTAGGGGGATGGGGCATGATGTCCATAAAGGATCCCAAGTAGGATAGGTACATGCATGAGATCTCTCATGGCATTAAAAACTGGTGTGTGTGTGTGTGTGTGTGTGTGTGTGTGTGTGTGAGAGAGAGAGAGAGAGAGAGAGAGAGAGAGAGAGAGAGAGAGAGAGAGAGAGAGAGAGAGAGAGAAGAAAATATAAGTGTCATGATGTAGAAGCATACAAGGAAGCAAACATGTAGGCACATAAGGCACATAAAAGGTAGGCATAGGGGCCAAAATACAAGGGACATGACCACATGCCACTAAATCTAAGAATTAAAACATACAAGGACATATTCAAATGTCAATGTACATATATAACAATCAATTTGTAATAGAGCCACAAACAAGGACATGTTCAAATGTCTACACATAAAGGCATGAAAGAGTACACACAAGGGACATGGGCACATATCCAAGGCATAAAAACAAAGAAGTGGCATTGAAGCTAATGAGTAATGGCATATTAAAATTCCCTCGAATATTTAAGAAACATAATAACTCAATCAAGTCTACTATAGGAAATATAAATGAAAGCATGCATAACTATGTAATATAAATCTATGTAAATACCATAGTGCATATATACTAAAGCTAACTAGTGATAGTAAAAAAAATCTAAGAAATGAATAACAATGATCAATATCAAGATAAATCAATGTGTAATTGGAGTGCATAACATGTAAAGATAAAACCTAGTTATATCAATTGTGTAGTAGATGCCCTTGCATGGGTAGATTCAGTAATGTATAACCCTAGATCAGTGTGATTACCCAATGGGTAAATGATGATGGTCTAGATCAATGTGGTGGACCTAAGTCCTATCTAGAATCTCTAAGCACTCAAAATGAGCAAGTGAAGAATATGTGTATGATAAAAACAACTACACTAGGATAATTATTAATATGCAATATCTGGAAAGTTGTATAAATGTAAACAAATAAATGCATACAATTTGTAAAAAAATGAATTTTTTGAAATATTTATATGTTTTTGTATTTTTAAATATTATATTATTTTTGTGTTTTCTAAGTATAATCTATGTACAAGCATGTGAAAACAAACTATGTATAAGGAGTAAGAGAGAGAAGGAAGTATGTAGAAGGGTAAGAACCATATTAACTTATGATTCACATGGGAGACTCACCATCACTATGACTTGTGTTTAAGAGTGTAACAATGATCATGCATATGGTGTGAAAGGGAAACTATGAGACCATGATCTGGTGTGTTTTATAACCTGAACTTGAAGTTGCCTAGGTAGTGATGCTATGATGTTATGGCACTAACTGTGATACCTTATGAATTGTAGGGGTCTTGGGGGCCAATTTGGTATATGTAGAAGCTATAGGTGATAAAGGTTCCCTATACTGAGAGCCCTTATAACCCAAAATAATTTATCTCAGTGTGAATTGTGTAGAGGAAGGTCCTATAAAATCTCTGACATATCTATGATGTAATGGTCTCTTTAGTAATGGTCTAAAAGGGAGAGTATGTGTCCATGTAGACATTATATAAGTATACCTATCCTAGTTTAAGGAATCTAATGAACACTATGATGTATACATAATATCTATAATCTCTGATATAATGCATAGTCATGCAATATCTAGTAGTGGTGCTTAAACTATAACTAGTGTCAGTACTAGAAGTGTGACTAGAATTTATTTTAGAACTACTTATGGGATGGGAATAGCATACTCATATGGGATAGGCTCAATATTAAATAACTAGTTAGAATGTACATATTTGAGGCATCAATTTACTTTAAATGGGATGGATATGAGTTTTTGTAACCATGGCTTACCCAATAATATGTCAAAAACATCCATCATAGGTACTACTAGAAACCAAGTGGTTATGTGTGCTAGTCCCATGTATAATAGAAAGACTATCTCCTCTATGGAGCTTTGAACATGGGCACTAAAACCACTAATAATTGTATCAATAGGGAATATATCCTTCTTTGTGTAACCCAAGTGTTTTAGGAGTGTCATGGTGCACATTTTTATGCTTGACCCATTATCAACCATGACATTGTGAATAGGATGGTGGTATCTATATGATCATATGAAGAGTGCATGTAAATATGTGTCGTCATCTATAATCTTTTACTCTGAAAATTTGATAAGTGGTCTAGGTGATAATGTAGTGTGATACATGCCAATAATATTATGTAAGGGAATTATCTCCTCTATAATTGTGTGATAGGAAGCTGGTAGTGGATGAGCCTGGTATGTATAATGAACACCTAATGTTACCCCTACCTCATTATCTTTATGCTTAGGTAAAGGATCTAAGAATATCGTGTCTTTACCTTTGTTTATTTTTTATGCTTCAGTGGGTGTGCCCACATCAATAATGTTTGCCTCAATGAGGTATTTTATCATGTGTTTAAGGCTATTGTATCTATTTTTAGTGTGACATGGTGCCTTATGATATTTAAATAATGAATTTTAAACATAAATATTTTGAAGAGGCCATGGTGTATCAACCTCTTTAATGGTATGGAGAGATATGGCATTGCATTCCAATAGTTGTTTTAGAACTCATATTGGTGACTCTGGTATATTGGTGAAAATTAGGTGTTGAGGAGCTGATAAAACCAATTTGGCATAAGGATCTGAATCTATTTTAACTATTATATTTTGATATTTTTTTTTTCTTTGTGTCCCTCACCTTGTATGGAGGTTTTTTTGTACTCTTAATAGTTGAAACTAATCCATTTTTATACTTGAGTTTTCCCATTGATAAGAGCTTAACCTCTCTTTAATTAATTGTATGACACATATATGTAAATGTGGAAAACTTTTTGAGCAATATTTATTCATGAAGTGTTTGTAATATACTTTGTTTTAATATATCTTGAAGCTCTCTATCTTCCATGGGGCTAGTTAATTTTGATAAGATTTTCTTATACCATAAGACATAATCGGTTGTGGGCTCATTTGGCCTTCAATTTAGATATGCAACTTGTTAATATGATATCTAGTCACTTATGTTGATATAAAAGTGTGATAGGAACACATATTCTAAAGGATTAAATTCTACAATAGATTGGTAAGGAAAATCATAGAACTAGTGTAAGGCATAATCCTTGAGATTGTGTGGAAATAGCTTCGTAAGAAGACAATTATTGGACACATAGTCCAAACATGATTTGTGAAAGGATTTAAGGTGATGATATAGGTCACCCTTGACATCATATAATTTGAGCTTGGGTTCCAAAAAATTAGATGGAAAAGGAGTTGCCTCAACGTGATGTGCCAATGGTGTATGTAATAAAATGTTGGAATCTAAAGCATGTGAAGGCTTAACTGCTCGTTGCTCAAGATGTAAGACCTTACATTTAAAATAAAGAATGTATTTCATAAGGGATTATCATTATTAGGATAATAACTAGACATAAGTGGAGTATTTATCACTGATGGTCGAATAACAAGCTTGGGTTGCTTTATCTAAGTTGGTTGAGTGGGCCCCACTGAAGGTGTAACAACATAATTAACTAGAGGGGTCAAATATTGACCATTCTTATTATTCTTGATTTATAATATGTAATTTAAAATATATGCATGATCATGGGGATATTTATTAATTCTATCTATAAAGCCCTATATCTTTTCTCACAACTATATCATTATCATTAAGTGGAGGTAGTGTGTCTTGATCTTCAATATGGATCTGATCTTATTCTTGGTTGTATTGTTCATCCTCAAATGCATTGTCATTTAATTCCACAAAATCAAGATGTGAAAGGTTCATATCTAGATTTTTAATAAGTTCTTTGTCCTTATTATAGGGTCAAATAGCTAGAATTTGAATGTGATTTATAGGATTACCACCCAATGTAGCACTTCTTAAGGGAAGAGAGAACTTTTTAAGATGGAAATTAGCAAACAAATTGAAAGAGAGATACTAATAGAGAATATATAAATTCTATATAATTAATAGTATCTAATGAAAATCATAGGAAAAATAATACAAAACCTAAGATCATCTAGGGTTAGGGTTTTTGGAAGCTAGGCTTTCTTTTCAATAATTTAAATTAGATGAAAAATAAATGGACACCCTAATGAAAATTTGATTTTAATTATCTAGGTTTTCTAAATAAAGTCATAAAATTATAAATGTGTAGCCTTAAATTTATTGCATAAAATAGGAATTAATGTAGGCTAGGTTTTTATGCAATGCTCGAAGTAAGATGGGTTCACCAAATGATTTAACCTTTCAGGGTTTTACATGTGTAATTACCTATGTTTGGTTAAAGGGATAAGATGTCTAAATCAGTTAAATAAATTGCAATAATTAACATATTGATTTGTAAATGATTTTGATCTTGTTTGAATTTCTATAAATAACAACAAATAGGGAGAAATAGATACTTAGTTGAAAACATACTCTCATGGATGATCTGAGTTCTAAAACTTGAGATCTAAATAGTTCTGAGCATTGTAAGTAAGATTATGATATTCACCTATTCACTACATAGTAGTGACCAATTTAGACATAGTGTCATCCATGTCTAGTGTCCTCAATATGGTTCTAAGGTCTTATTTATAGGACTATTCCTATTTTTGGTGAGCACTTGTGCTTGTGTCTATATGTTCTATTCCTACGTGAGCAAAACCTATAGCTATGTATTTTACCTAGAAAGGTTGATTTTTTACAAAACCTACTTTCATTTACAAGTATGATATGAGGAATAATTTGATGGACTAGACATCCTCAACACTGTACTATGTAGAGATTTGTCTACATACCAATACTCCAAAGAGGGATCAAGTCCAATGTAGTTCTCCCACCTAGTGCTTGATGTATGTGAAAGTGAATGCTAGAAAGAGAGTGGCCTTAGATGCATTGAATGTGTTTAAGCCTTGGAATGATTGAAAACTATACTTAGTGTTATTGTAGATGGTATTATGCAGAAAGTAGGGTAGAATAGGGATAATGCACCTTGATTTTGCACAACTTTGTCTTTAGATTGAATAGCTTTTGCATCTATTTTCCATCTATTTAATAGAGGTGGATTAGACTTATATTTATAGGGTTATGTTTCTTGTGTGGATAATAAAATGATCTTAGACTAGCCTTAGGAGGGGCACACATTTGAAAAATTGTTTGTTGGGAAGAGCTAGGGCTAAGGACAATAGCGCCCAATTGGGGACACTAGCTCCATGTGGTTATAGTGTCCCAAATGTGGCTAATATACTTTTGGTAGACTAATGAGAAACTTTTATTAGGGTTAGAGGTGACATTTTAGGGACTATGTCTTGACCATCTGTAGGTGACTATGGTCTATTGAATGAATAGAAATATGAGTCTAAGGCTCTAAAATAGGTCTATGGATAGCCTAGGGATAGGGTAACTCATGTGACACTCTTAACATCCAATTAAAACTTTTAGGTGATTACATTAGCATATAACTAATTCCATTTACTTAACACATCAAGTAAACCCATTATTAACCACACAATTAGAAATAATAAGTCCATAGGAAAATTAGGATATAACATCCTTCCTCCTAATGTTGGTCATTGTCTTGATGACACTTATTTAAATACAAGTCTAGAAATAAAATAATGTTTAGTAAAAAATAAAACATAATGTCAACAAATCACTAAGTAAACAAATGAGGAAACTATTAGGGATTAATTTCTTACATTGTGTAAGTTTGGATATTTACCAAGAGGTAAATAGTATATTGGTGAGTTTGTTATTAGATTGTTATTCGAATATATTATGATAACAATATATTTTTTTATAGTGAGTTAGTTGGGATTTTGTTTGTGAGATATATTGGTGGAGATTGTATCTCCCCAATTATAGGAAATAGCTTTCCTATATATTTTTAAATGACTCGTATGTTTTTATAATAAAATGTGAGAAATAATATTATCAAAATATTTAGAATATTTCTTGTATTCTATTATTATTATTTTTGTGTTTGGATCCTTTTTCCTTATTTAATCTATGGAGATTTGAACCAATTCTATCATCTGGTATCAGAGCAAACAATTTCCAATTATCATGAGAGTCTATTAATTTTGTCTTAACTACCAAGACTGTGTGCAACTTGCCAACTCATTCTGGTAGAGATGCGGGGTATAGTTCAATAGTATTATGACCATTTTGACATATAATTTTAACATTGATCTCCACTGGACTACATTTAGTTGTAGTGAGCATCTTATCATTATGCATTTCCATCTACATAGGATTTATATCAGATCACCGATTCGATCATTGAGAGAAATAAACAATAATGTTCAACTCTATAGATCGAAGCATCTTATTGACTTTAATTCACATTCTATCAATTGAGATCTTCAATATTGACATTGATCTACATCTACTAGTATTCCACATCAGTGAGTAACAAGAATTGGATCATGCGTGTGAATCATTGTATCAAGTCACTCTAACTCAAATATTTGGTAGATTCAATACATATCTTAGGTAATTAAGCTTTTGCATAGTTGAAACCTATGACATACTTCTTGCCATTTAAACCATATGAACTTATTTAATTATTTACAGATTTAAATGATTAAATGAGTCATAGTTTATCATATTTATTTGTTAAACTTTTAAATGCTTATTAATATCATGTATTTGTTAAAGTTGAGTCTCTTTAAGTTTAAGAGTTTTGTTAGTACTTTGGTTTAGGATTTTATGATCTTTAAAAAAATAAAAATATAAAACAAATGTTAAAGTCATTTTGAGTCAAGTCAAAATGTTTTTATTTTAATAGGTTAGTATTTAATTTCCATTGGGTTATATAAGTCTTAGTTAAAAGGAAAGTCATTAATGTGTATGTCATTTAGAGTAAATTAGTATTTGGTATAAGTTTAGTTTATTAGTTTTTATTCTAATTTTTAATTGGATTATGCTTAAAATTTTAAGATTTTAAAAAAAAGTCAAGAGTCTTATTATAATCATTCTATGTCCAACAAAAATGATAAAGTATTAGTCATATATCAATAAGTGTTGTCAAAATAATAGTTTTTATGAGTCTTTATTGTTTTCAAAAAGTCATCTATTGAGTTAATAGTTGAGTCATCATTTTCCAAAAATGTAAAAATTAAAATTAATATTGTAAAGGATGCACTATTGTTTGTATGTGAAGTCCTAATGTTGAATGTGTCAGTATTGTGGGGGGGAATCCCATTTTAGTAAAAGCAACATGTAATTGAGCTTCATGACTTCATCAACTAAGTAGCTACTTTAACTAGAGGAAGGAGGAAATGGAGGTTTAAGGTTTCATATCCTCTCATCAGTCACCAATGATGGGGCCAAGATGTTTTAGTGACATTTTGTGTGGTGTGTTTTTCATAATTTTTGTTGTGTGTTTGAAATAAGAACAGAAGAACATGCCTATTTAATTAATGTAATGTGTGTACAATTCCAAACATAATTATTTGATGTGATAATATTGTGAAAAGACAAAAGTACCAATGTAAGTTAGTTCATGAATCTTGAAAAGGCTTGTGGTAAGATCCAGAAAATCACTAAAGGTGAACAACTTATGAGTCATGATCATGTGAAGGTTTATGGTAAACCTAATTAAAAACATGGAAGGAATGAGCCTTTTAGTTCATGATCCAAATAGGGCATGCCATATGGGGTGAGCATACTATAGGTGAGAGTGTGAATGTATTTTACCATGTAAAAACTAAGGGGAGAATGTTAGGGATAGTTTATTACACTATGTAAGTTTGTATATTCACTAAGAGGTAAATAATATATTGTTGAGTTTGTTATTAGATTACTATTCAAATATATTATGATAACAATATACTCATTTATAGTGGGCTAGTTAGGAGTTTTTTTTAGAGATATTGGTAGAGATTATATCTCCCCAATTATAGGAAATAGCTTTCCTATATATTTGTAAATGACCCATATGGTTTTTTAATATAGTGTGAGAAATAATATTATCATAGTGTTTAAAATATTTCCTATATTCTATTATTATTTCTATGTTAAGATCCTTTTTCCATATTTAGTCTATGGAGATCTGAACCAGTTCTATAAAAAATAGCTTATAAAACTCTTAAAAATATTACCAAGTAGAACTATCTTTGGAATATTGGTTAAGGAGGATCTTGAATTGTGAAACTTCTCTATTATGTAAATTAATTTTATGATTGTCAATTATTCTAACTAGTTCTCTTGTGACCACTAAGGGATTCAAAACTTATAAAGCATTCCAATACAACACATGATAAGGATCAACAACATACTTTTTAAGATAAGATACATGGAAAACATTATACATGATTGGTAAATGTGGTGTCAAAGTAATCTTGTATTCCACAAGATTGATAACTTCCAAGACCTGAAAAGGTCTTATTTATCTAGGAGATAACTTAACTTATTTACCAAATTTATTCAAGCTTTTCTATGGTTTTACCCATAGGAATACATTGTCTCCAATTGAAAATCCCCTTGCTATTATTTTTAGATTAGCATAACGTCTCTATCTATCATTGGATTTATCCATCCTTTTCCTTATTAATTTAACCCATTCTTCCATTTTACAAAGCATATCTGGACCAAAGACTACCATTTTTTCTAAATTATCGCAGTTGATTGGTGTTCTAGACATTATTCCATACAATACCTCAAACATATCCATTTTTATCATTGATTGCTATGAGTTATTTTAATTAAACTTAGCTAATGGAAGATATTCTTCCCACCTATACTGTTAATCCATGCAGTACATTTTCAAAATATCTTCTAACACTTGATTAACTCTATTTGTTTATCCATCTATTTTCTAGGTGGTATGTTGTAATGAAGTTGAATTAGGTACCCAAAGCTTAATTGAGATTCATCCAAAATATAGAAGTCATTTTTGGAAAATAATCTTTTTTGAAAATCTATGAAGCCTATACACTTATTTTATGAATCATTTTGAAATCATAGGTGCATAATCAGAAATGTTACTAGGAATAAAGTGAGATAATTTTTTGAATTTATCAATAACCACCCAAATCATGTCATATCAATTCTAAGACATTGGCAACCCTTGGACAAAGTCCATACTAATGACCTTCCACTTCCATTCTAGTATAGAAAGAGGGTATAAAAACCCAATGTGATGCACATGCTCAACCTTAGCTCGTTGACATTCTAGGCATCAATAAATAAAGTTAGCTACATATGTCTATATTCATTTCTAGAAATATAAATTTCTTAGCTCTAATAAAAGCTTAGTCACACCTAAATGTCCTGAATAAGGAGCATTGTGTAGTTCCATGAGTAGTAAACTCCTCAAATTCTCCTTATTTAGTGCATAAATTTTTCCTTTATACCTTAAAAAACCATCATCTTCAAATTTTAATCCCTCAAACTTAGGATAATGAGCATTTTGAGCCAATACTAGCTTTACCTATTCATAAAATTCATCTCCTAGAGATAATTTCACTACTTGATTGCAAAAAGTACCCTTGATAGTATCCAAAGATGCTATATACCTTTGATGACTAAGGGCATATTCAACCCTATTTTACTTTCCTTTAATGTATTTAATATCAAAATTATAATCTAACAAGAAATATAACCATCTCTAATTTACATTTAGATTAGGTTAGGTTAAATTATATTTGAGTCCTAAGTTATTATTCTTGAGCTCAAATGGTTTCCCACTAGAGAATGTATCCAAACTTGTAAGATACGAATAATTGTAGCGAAATCTAGATCATGTGGGGCATAATTTTCCTTATATGGTCTCAAAATTCTTAACTCATAAGCTATAAAAGAATCCTCTTACATGAGAACTCTTCCAAGGCCATCTTTTGAAGCATCGATTATCATTAAGAATTGTCCATTTGGATCAAAAACTCTCAAGATTGGTGTTGAGGTGAGTCTTCTTTTTAGTTCCTGAAAACATTCCTTAAACTTCACTAACCACACAAACTTTTTAGTTTTCTTCTAAAGAGAAGTAATCATATTTTCAATCTTATAAAATTTTGGAACAAACTTCCTATAATATCCTACCAAGCCCATAAAACTTCTAACTTCATGGACATTTTTAGCTGTTGATTGTTCTATAATGGCTTTAAGCTTTAAAGGATCCATGAAAATTGATTCTATAGATATAATGTGCCCAATGTATTATATTTTTTTATTAAATGAGGCACACTTATAAAACTTCCCAAAACGTTTATGCTTTCACAACCATTGTAAAACCAACTTGAAATGCTCTAGATATTCATCCTTAGATTCTAAATAGATGAGGATATCATCTAAAAAGACTAATATAAATTGATCTAGATAATGTTTGAACACATTGTTCATGAGATTCATAACATTGTAGGTGAATTTATTAGCCAAAAAAAAGGAATCATGAACTTGTAATACCTGTAACAAGTTCTAAAATCTATTTTTGGAATGTCTTCCTCACTATTCCTCAATTTATGATATCCTACTTGAAGATCAATCTTTGATAAAATTGATGCTCTATGCATTTGATAAAAAATATATTCAATGTGAGGTAAGGGATACCTATTTTTGATTTTTTTCTTATTTAATATCAATTAATCAATACATAAGCAAAGAGTTCCATTGTTATTCTTAATGAATGCCGTTGGTGCACCCCATGGTGACACACTTGGTTGAATCAACCGTTTAGACAACTCTTAAAGTTAAGCCTTCAAATCCACTAACTTAGTTATAATAATTTTTAGGGGGATTTATAATATGGTTAAGACCATAAAATGATGTCAATTGAGAAATCAAATTCATTCTTAGGAGGTAAAATTGATAATTATTCAAGAAAAACATCTTGAAAATCTTAGAGAAAAGGATAATCTTTAATAAAAGGCTCATTTGATTCCACCATCCAATTTATTTTTACAATAAATGATTGACACCTTTTTCTATGATGTTTATTCAAATAAATTGCAAAAATATTTCTCAGCTTAAGAACCCTCTTAGCTCTATGAATTTGCGTTTGATTTCCCAAATCATCCAAACATTCAACCTTTTTAAGTAGACAATCTACCTTGGATTCATGTTGACCTAACCAATTTACCCATAGGATCACATCATATGATCCTAGAGGAGCTAAAAATAGATCTACTACCATGAAAAAATTTGGTAGTTTGATCTTAGCTTAGACCAAACATTTATCAACCTTTACCCTAGATTTCTTCCTGTATTGAACTCACTATGCATTTGTCACAACATCATCTTTCCTAGATAACTTATTAATCATACTAGGAGTAATAAAATATTTAGTATCTCTAGTGTCAATAAAAATTAAAATTGGTTGACCAAATAAAGTACCTAATAATTCAATAGGATAAGCCTAAAACTTGGCTTGATAGTTGTTAATAGATGCATGAATCCTCTACTAGAAGGATCCCTATTTTGGAGTGAAACCCTTCTTCTTACCATCTATTTTATCTTGAGTGCATTCCCTTACATAATGATAAACTCCATAGATGAAGCATTTTCTAGGTGATCCTTTCCTTTCAAATTGTTGATTTCCTCTAAAACCACCTTTGAAACCATTACCTAGTTTACTATTCTTTGAATCACTATTAAGCTTCACATTCTGACTCTTGAACTAGTTTTTAGAGATTCCATTCATTTTCCAATTCTTATTTTTGAAATTTGTTTGGGGACCTCCTGAATTTTACTTGAATTTGTCTCTAACTTGAGCAAGTGACTTTGTTTTTTACTCCTACATGACTACCTTTTTGAAGACCTGATCCATAGTAGATGGCCCATGCACATCCATTTTTCACCCAATTTTGGACTTTAGTCTCGTAATGAATTTTTTTTTATGAAACCTCTCATCTACCTCATACTACAAAACATATTTTAGGAAATTAGTGAATTACTCCTAGTACTTGGTCATTGAAAGGTCTCCCTATTTTAGATTCTAAAAATCTATCCACTTTAAATTGAAATAGAGTTGGGATAACCATCATGATCTGAATAAGGTCATGAATCATTCCCACATGGTGGTGCTAGAGTCAAGATTCATATCTTAATTCTTGTTTGCTCACCATGTAGCTACTTTACAAGTTAACTAATAATCTCCCCAAATTGCTTTAGTAACCTCAGAGTAATTTTGAATTTTGAAATAATTTTCTATCTGAGTTAGCCATGTTTTAGCTCCATCTCCCAAAATGGTACCATTAAAAATGGGTGGCTTAGCCTTCTTCATATATCATGAAAAATCAATAACAACATGTATTCTTTCATATTGAGGTACCTTCTCTTTCCTAGGCTTCTATAGAGCTTCTTATTTATAAGGATAGTCTTTAGGTTCATTCTGATTATTTTCCTTAACATGGATATGAACTTCCTATTCAATTGTAGTTATATGGTCCCTAGTCTCATTCATCGCTATGAGAATCCAATCAAGTTTTGTAGCTTATTCATCAACAA